>JAUIMM010000092.1:4876250-5477500 GCA_031769625.1 Taudactylus pleione | reverse complement strand
TCTCCATCTCCAACACCTTCATCATCAATCTCCTCATTAATAATCAAAGGTAGTCCTCCTACATTAAATTTGCGAAGGCTGACTCCTATCTATGATTCTCCAAAATAATCCTTGAGTGATAGGGCTGCTGCTGCTGCTAGGGCATAATCTTCATCAAAGAATGGGACCTTTGCAAGAGGAAGCAAGTTTGAAAGCTGCCAATCAGTTACACAGTGGATCGCCATGACATGTTTGCCAGCATTAGATCTGCATCCAACATCCAATACATCTGTTATTAGACAGTTAGTTGATATACTGTGTCCCCGCTACCAAATTTCCTCTCATTTCCATTTTACCAGAACAGCAATTCCTTGCATGTAGCGAGACATTATAAAAAACCTTATTCTTGGCCTAGAACATGCCATCCATTTAACTACAGATATGTGGACAAGTGTTACTAGTCAAATGAAAGATTACATGACTGTGGCAGCCCACTGGGTGGGCTTCAGCAGCAGTATCTAACAATATTCACAGACAGGCTACTTTCTGTTTTGATGGCTTTACTAAGAGGCATACTGGTGTCAACCTGTTGTAAAAACTCAGGGATGTGATAGCAAAATGGATTACCCCACATCAGATGGTCCCAGCTGACTTAGGACCTCATTCAGACCCGCTCGCAAGCACTATGCATTTGCAAGCGGGTCGATGGTGAGGGCCTGTGCACGTGCAGCACTCGCACTGCATGCGTGCAAGCCCTGGAGCGAGAAACAATTGCACTTGCTCTGGGGCTCGCTACAAAAGGGGCGGCTGTCGATGTTGATCAAAAGCTCACCCCATTTTGTAGGCGGGTGGGGGGGGTGGCCGGACAAATGGAGGCGTTAGAGCAGGAAGCTACCTGGGGCTTGTGGTAGACTAGACCCTACCGCAAGGGTCTTGTCGCAAGCCCTGATGGTCACGATGGACTCTACCATCAAGACCATCACCTAGTCACTCGCTAAAGGTGTGGGTAGTAACCCACAGCTTAGGCAGCGACCATGAGGCCGCCTTTCAAGAAAAGCGGCCGCCCTCATTCAGAGCAAGCGCTCGTTTTTTGTGAGCGGCTCTGAATGAGGTCTGATGAACAGGCTAGAGATAGGCTGGATTGATCAGGTTATCGGGACATCAGTACCCCGGAGCTGGCCAGATGTGTGCTGCTGCCCAGCAGGCTGGAAACAATGGAGTCTATGTCTCACTAGGAAGTCAGCGGATGTATGGACCGAGTTCAGGGTGCGAACTAGTGACCCAGTGGCAGGAATAACAAGCCCGGTATGTGACACATTACAATGTGTGGCACTATGTGTAAAGGGCATTACAATGTGTGCCATTATGTGTAAAGGGTATTACAATGTGTGGCTTTATGTATAAAGGGAATTACAGTATGTGCATTAAGTGTAAAGGACACTACAATGTGTGGAATTGTGTGTAAAAGGCATTACAGTGTGTGTCATTATGTGTAAAGGGCATTACAGTGTGGCACATAACTTGTAAAGGGCATTACTGCATGACATAATGTTTAAAGGGCATTACTGCATGGCATAATGTGTTATAAGGGGTAATACTACAGTGTGGCATAATGTGCATAAGAAGTACTACGTGAATGGGCTCTGTGTAGAACAACATGAATGGACTCTGTGTGGCATAATGTACAAACTTTGGCGGTGCCAAGTTCACAATCTGTGCTGATGTTCCCAAATCCTCCCAGTCCCCCAGAATGCTTGTGGTGTCAGGCATGACATCATCGTGCACTGCATTCTGGGAGCAGCTGCTGGAGAAAATGGAGTAGCAGCACACTGCTTTCTGCTGGGCATGCCCCTTAGAGGGATGAACAGGGGATGTTTTGAAGCCACACCCCATTTTCCGGAGTGCACAGAAGAATGCCCTCCTTTATTTCTGCATGAACAGGTGGAAGGAGGGGGGGCGCCAAAGGGAACTTTCGCTCTGAGCTCCACAAGGTCTAGAACTGGCACCTGACTGTATGCAGTCATGTGGATACTCAATATACTGTATGGTGGTCATGGAGATGCTCAATGTGAATAGTTTCCGAATTTTTTCCAGTGTCACTTTCATTTCCCAATCTAACCCTTCTAAGCCATAGTGGACCCTTGTGGCATGTGTGATTTAGAGGTAAAGGGCCTGATTCAGCATGGATTGCAATTGCGATCACAGCTGTGTAACTGCACGCAATGCAGCTCTGAAAATATGCTAATATATGCCACTGCTCAGCCAGCATATAGACACTTACTACTGCCTACTCACATCGCAGTCCTGCGTATACATCATTAACATCGAAGCACATCGGCCCATCACACACAATTACAGCAGCTCCGGCCAGTTGCAGAAATTGCAAGTCTCGTTGCACGCGATGAGTACTCAAGCTACATAGGCAATCACAGTGGCTAATTTATGCACGCCCATGCAACGGCATTCAAAAGCAACAAGGACACCTCCGTTTCTCCAACCAGTCCACCATGACCACCCCCAAACGCCTGTCACTCACTCTGCGATGGATTCCTGTCTGCCTGCGTAATCGCAGTGCAATCGTTGCGTACGAGCGGTGTGTATACGTATGCACAGTACGCCACAATCGTCCGATCTCTGTACACGGTTGCAATTGCGATCCATTTTGAATCAGGCCCAAAGTATGCAAAAAATAAGTTTTTAATGAATACTACAAAACCATAAACCAAATAAGTACATGTTGTAGATTATTGTGCATTTATACTATACAATGTTCATGCTGCAAAGAATTTATTATTTTCATCTCAACATTGGATGTTAATTTAATTTTCTAGTGAGCACTGTATTCCCTAGTCCCTAGTTTGACACTGACAAATGACTCCTTTTTTGAAAACCCCCCGGGACATGGATGTACTTGGTTTTATTTTTTTAATATGTGCAAAATTAAATATGGATAGCAAAATAATCTTTTTCATAAGCAGCATCTCTGACCCAGGAACAGAACAACTATCGTACTGTCTGGAATATATTTTATGATCACATATTCCCATTAGTGGCACAGGAAAACATTTTGAGCACAAAGGCTACAAATGTATGACAAATGCCCAAATGTTTATTTGAACAGTGTGATAGACAGGCATTAATATAAATGTACTTATTATGCCAATTTTATGCCAATTTTATTATTAAGCCAATCTTATTTTTTCATTCATTGACAAAACATGAGAATCAAGATAATTGTGAGATGAAAGTTTGAATCACACTTAATCATTTGCCATTAAAATTCCCTTTCTTTATTAAATAATAACCAAATTCATAAATTGTTTCAAAAAATTTATTAGTTTTAATAAGAAAAAAAACAGTTCTTTTTAAAGAGAATTTGATCATCTTTAGCTGCTGTGATTCTTGGCATTATTCATATTTAAGCCTGCATGAAAGAGACCACATAGTTAGTTTGTAACAATTGGTAACTCTGGCAGATCTATCTAACAACTCATCCAAGGTAAGTACAGAACCTATATATACATTTATTTTCTATATTAACTCACACAATACATTATTCTCTGAATTAGTTTATTGATTTTTATTTCACCATACATAAGAGAGTAGAGAATGATTTACAGAAAAATGGGGAAGGGAGATGGGAGTGGGTAAATAAGTAGTGTCTATGTGCACAATAATGGTCCACACACACAGCTTTGCAGGTTAAATTAACAAAATTGAGCTTTACTGTACACAAGGCAGCTCTTAGGTGTGGTCAAACCTCCTTTTTCTTCACTGTAGTGGGCAGATTCCTCCTGCCCCAGAATCTGTGACTCACTATCGCCATCTATCTTCATCTTGCCAATATATATATGATAAATGTATATTAGATCTGACATTACAATAAGCTCTCAGTCATGACTACACTCAATAACCACACTATAAACTGACTATATAATAGGTAGATATGACAAACAATACTTACTTTTCAAAATAAGTCACAAACTAATGGCCACAATTATGTTGTTTCACTTATAGGACATTTTGACCTGGGTCCTTATATACTTAATTAACTAAGCTAGGACTCTCACTGACTTAAGTCTATATATTTAATGACAATAGTATGGTGTCTTATGGGCCACAATAGACTGCATAAGGGTTTATTTTTATCACATAATTTCTACAAAAGCAGGTATAAATTAAAATTTTCTCCTACTTTCGGAGAACTTACGTTTTTGGGGCCATTCATCATAAAGGTAACGCAGGAGCTATCCCAGATACCTCCTGCTTACCTTTTTCTCCTGATGTGACCTGCTGTCCCCATACACTAATATGGGGACCTGAATTCATCAAGTTCCAAAAATACAATATTTTTGGAGCTTGACTGCGGGAGCATTCGCCATTTCAGATGGCGTTTGCTCCCGTACATGAAGAGGAATTCTTTCTGATCCCTCCGACCCTGTCTGTCTCCTTCTGCAAAGGTTTTGTATGCCTGCATGAACTCTAGTTTTGGATCAGCGGTCTCCATGCTGGAGCAATGATGAATTGCTCCGGTGCGTGCCGCGAGTTAGAATGTTAATTATCGGGGTCCATCCTATATGTTTCTCTGTTACTCAGGTGTAGCATGCACCATGAACACAGGTAAATGTGCCTCACTAAGGCCTGTATTCAATTGCCGGTGAAAAGTCCCGGACTTCTCGCCTGCCAGACTTTTTGCCTACATCGCGTGTTTTTGAAGAAAACACTTTCCATGCACGTGACCGCTTTTCATCCTATTCAATTCCAAAGGACGAGAGAATGCGTCCCAGCAAAACTCAAACAGGCAAAAAGTGCTGTCAGATTTGGGGAAATCATCCTGACACTCCCAAAAGATGCACTGACATGGGGGATCACTATGGATACCCCCGAATAGCCCTGCTGAAGGTATTTGGGGTGCTTAAATGCTCTCAATTGCTGCTATTTGGCATCTTTGCACAAGTGGTGAAGAATAGCATTTAGCAGTTTTTTTTGGCAAAAATAAGTAGTCCTAGCAAATTTGGTGTACATGAAAATGGGTGCAAGCATGGTTAAAAATCACTAAAGTGAGGTTTTAAAAAAAGTAAAAAACGCACCTTTAGCAAACACCTGCAATCAAAAAAACCACCTAGGGTATACTTGGGGGACCCCCTGGGGTATATTTCACTAGTTTTTAAGTTTGTCCCCCCAACTTTGTTTTTTTTCACCCCAGAACGAAAGTGCTTTTTGGGGGTGATCTAAAGTAATTTTTTTTACTTTTTTTGATGCAGTTTACCTTTGGGGGACTGTCCCAAGGCTTCAGGGGTGTTCCCGCAACTTTGCACCCAAACCCCCAATTCTGCACTTTTTTTCACCTCCATTCAAAGGCGAATCTTTTCTGCTGGATACAAGGTGCAGACTTTTCGCACCGGCGAAAAGTCTTTGCAATTGAATACGGGGATAAGTTTCCGCCTTTTCACCGGCAATTGAATAGGGCCCTAAAAGTCTATTTTACTCAGGTGCAGCAAGCACTATGAGCCTTTACATTGGTTTGTACTTGTGACTGCAGAGAGATTAAAAGTGACTCATGAAAAGTCTCTCTTTAACTCAGGTGCGGCATGCACGATACGTTTTTACATTGGTTTGTACATTTAACTGCAGAGCATCTTCACGAAAATTCTTTCCTTTACTAAGTGCAAAAAATATAACTGGAAAATGGCGTATTTTTATTTATATCCAACTTGGATTAATACTCCCTCACTAATACTTTCCTTTATAAGAATATATATTAATTATCAAACAATTACTAGTAGACAGTGGTAAGGTGGCATATTAGTAATGTCAGTAAACAGAAATACAGAGCCACACTTATGTGGGTTCAAGAATGATGTAAGTGAAGGCCCCCATACATCAGAGATTGATTGCAGCAATCGTGTAATTTGCAATTTCGATTGTGTATAAAAATCTTTCCCTTTTTCAATCAATTGCAGATTGCAGAATTGCCAAAATCGATTGAAAAAGGAAAAGATGTTTATACACAATCGATTGCAAATTGCACGATTGCTGCAATCCATCTCTGATGTATGGGGGCCTTAAGCAACCTGAGAGTTTGTATGGTGCCAGCTGGTATTAATCAGGAATAGTAATGTCAGTAGTATGCACCCAGGAAATGCATTAATGTGGCCTGAATAGGAGTCAGAATCTTGCATGCTAATAACATGAATGATTGCAATCAATTGACAGATTCCCAAAATGGAAAATTACTTTCTTAAAAATGGAAAATCACTCGTTAGTCGTTAGTTGTTCTTTTTTCCCCAACAAGCATCTGAACTTGGACTGAGGGCCTGATTCAGAGATTTACACTAATACCACCACAGCAGGGAATCTGTACGCAGCGGCTGTGTGATAATATGCGAATGCCTCTGGGATTAGCATTGAGACGCCCCCCAGAATCAGACTTCTGAGTAACTCTATAGTCACGCAGAATGGCTACAGGAACTGAGATGCTGGTGCTATTTTTCTTCATATGGGATTACAGTCACAGACAGAGACGCCCCCTGAAAATGGTCACGACATGCTTGAATTTGAATTGACACCTCCCTTTTGCCACCCACAACAGTCCCTGTCTGTCAATCACTTTTCAAATAAATCCTCCTGGTGAGTGACAACGAAAATGAAACTTGATGCTTTCACAGTGCGACTCAGACACATGCGCAGGTTACCGATAATCGTTCAAATTGCGTAAACATCAGCATTGCATACGTCTCAGGCTCTGAGTACAAATATCCAAGTGGACATGTCAGTTCTCTCTAATTTACATGAAAAAGTACAACCTACACTAATACACCCTTTTATATGTCCTTTTATATGACCTTTTCAATCCTCCCGAAACAATAATCGCTCAATTATAGGAAAAACCCCTAGTTCTACCTCCTGCTTTAGTGGGTGCTGGGGAATTTTTGGAGCTTGCCTTCCGCTTTTTACATTTACCATTACTGGGCTTACGTTTGCCATTAATCCAGTGTCCTGTCCATCTTTAGTCCAAAGGGAATCTGGAATTAGGGACAACATTTCATCTACTTGTGATGGAGTTTCATTTAAAACTGTAGAGAGATACATTATCCTTTGAGGAGTGTCTAACATATCCCGCACCTCGTATACCATTCTCTCTGGGATATCTAAAAATACACCATCAGGGGTGCAATATATAACACATCCCATCTTACATAACAAGTCTCTGCCCAGTAGGTTAGTAGGAGCCGCAGCAGCCAGGAGAAAAGAATGCCTGGTATGCAACGGCCCAATAGTAACCTCTGTGGACTTTGTTAAAGGATAATGTTCCACTTTACCTGTTACACCCATTGTTGGTACTGTCTCGTTGGTCACCTGCAAATTAACGGGAGATTTTATCACTGACCTGGTCGCCCCTGTGTCTACATGAAAAGGATATTCAGTACCAGCTACATCAACCATCATAACCGGATCTTCCCTAGTACTTCCCGTTAACCTGACCATCTGTAGACTACAGGTATGACCTGACTCCTAGCGTTGGCTACCATTCTCCAATAAAGCATTTATGGCTACAATTGGAGCTGGTGCCTGCTGAACATTTGCTGGCCTCTGTGCATATTCCTTATGGGGATATCTAGGTCTTTCCTGATGTGGGATCCCTATTCCTTTTACTGTACAGTTTCTACTTAAGTGTCCTGTTTGTTTACAGTTAAAGCATGTTCGTGTTTCGGGTGAAGACATGTGATGCTGTGAGGTTTGCGCAGAGGTTAGAGGTGGTGGATATGGGTAAGGATGGGGATGGTAAGGGTATTGTGGGGGATAAGAGGTTGGTGGATATCCTGGGACCTGTGATTGCATTGGGTTAGTGGGATAGAGTTGTGTTTGTTGTTGAGTGGGGTTAGTGAGAGCACATACTTGTTCAGAAGTGAGTGTGTGTGCAAGTGCAAGTGTGTCTGTTGGCTGTGCTGTTACTGTCATTCCCTCCAGAGCTTGTATACTAACAGCCATTAGTTTTTCGCTCTGGGCTTCTCTCTTTTTGGAGATGTTTTTATCATGTTCAATGGCGGTTTCTATGAGGGTATCTATTGTAAGTCCCCGCCAGCCAGGCTGTGAGGTCTGAACCCGAGTTTTTAAACTCTCTTTCAGACTGTCCACAAGTACCGTAACTATCATCCACCTGTGGTGAGTGCTATCTTTAATATCCTCTATCCCAGTGTCCTGGGTGATAGCCTGCAGAGCCCGATCACAATAATCTTTTGCAGTCTCACTCTCTTTCTGCTTAATGGTGAAAATTTTGTTCCAGTTAACTACTACTGGAAAATATATACCCAATTGAGTTACAATGCGGGAAATGTTACCTTGTTTTAGTTGGTCTGTTAAGGGAACGTCACCATCCAATACACAATCTGTGATAAATTTTGTCACATCGGTATTGCGTGGCAGACAGGCCCTTAACACCACACGCCAATCTTTATTAGTGGGTTCATGTGAACTACCCAAATTTCTCAAAAATCTTTGACATTTGGCTAATTCCTTTTTGGGATCGGGGAAATCATTTATGATGGAATTTAGTTCTGCTCTTGTCCAAGGACAATGCATTACTACTTCCTTCGTGGGCACTATACCATTTGCGTCTGCAATTTCCATTTGGAACAGTTATTGTCCGAATGGGATGCAGACCGGTAGCGCTGCTACCTTTGACCTGGTTACCTGGCTGGGGGTTAAGTCTGCTGCTGCTGCGTATGGTATGAACAACTTCCTCTATGGGTTTAGAGGACACTAACACTTCCCTTGCTGTTACCGATGGAGATGGCGGCACCACTCGTGATTGTGGTGATGCAGCATCTATCATCTGCACAGCATGGGAAATGGCAGACATTACAATAGGCTCATCATCCGCATCATGAACATTTTCTTTATAGTTGCTTAACAGAGGGTACAAGTTGCTTTTTACATTTTTATGGGTATTTTTAGTAACTGTACTTGCACCTCCATCCACATAAGGTGGGAGAGGTGAGCATGAACTGCTGGCAATACTCTCCACAATGCTACCTTGCCGCACGTGCGAGCCAATTTGCGGCTCGCCCGTATTGCAGTTCACCGTTGTGGATGTATTTTCTGGCAATGCGCTCGCGTCGCTAGTTTGCTTCGCTTGCACATTTTTTAAGCCACGCATCCCCCTCATGCTGCCACAGTTTTAAACATTCAAAATATCAGGAGCGCATCAAACTGATGTGATCCCTGACATTGTCTAACACATTTTTATCGAAACTACCAATTCTGGGAAACAGTCTAACACTCTTCCTCATCATATTAAACCATAAATCACAATACCTTATTGCATAAGTACCGTACTTGGTATGCATGATACGACGGGCCGATCCGATCGGCACCTCCATTAGCAGCACATCATTGCCTAACATCTCTACTGCTTGCTTGGCTCCCATTCTGAGACAACTCCTATGCTTTTCAATAAAGATTTAAACCAGTGAAAGACAATCAAGACACTTTCACTTACCTGTGGACGATTTAAGTCGGCGGCGCCCACACACCTGGATAAGATTTAGTAAGGCAACTTCCACACCTGGATAAGATTTGAAAAAGGCAACTTCCACACACGGATAAGATTTAGTAAGGCGACTTCCACACCTATGAGAGTTTATATGTCGGCTACTCTCACGCACCTCTCTACAACAAAGACAACATGTACACCTGCTACTGTGTATAGAAAGGTAAAGCTGCTTACCGAGCGGCTAGACTAACCCTTGCAACTAGCCTTTAAGGATCATACGATACCCTTAACTTTGTTCAACAAATATTCACTGTTACACACTTTTTTCCTGCGCAGAAAAATACACGTTAACCCAGATATTGGTAATAGAAAAAAATGAAAACCTCAATGGCTTTGTTCAAACACGTGGCAGCACAACCGGAAGTACATATACGCTATTGTGCGACCAGTATCACCAATAATGCGACTACCCCACAACCGTATAATGGCTTTTTTTCTGCGTACGCAAAAGTGCATCTTTGCTATGCGCAAACCTGCGACTTAGCCGTGTACTCAGTACTGCGACACCCCTTTAAACGTAAGGTTCTATCAACAGAGGAAAACAAACTTTTTCCTCTCTTGTCCCTGGATTCTAGTCAGCTTCCTTGATTCACACGGAGACGGATAGCGATCTTTCAGCACAAAGCGGTTGCAGGCAAACCCTGCATGTGGCCACTCCACCCTTTGCTGAAATATCGATAGACGTATGTACCATGTGAGCAGGTAAGTGACTTCACTACGAGCCCCCAACTAACGATACTGGATCAGAACCTCTATACACACCTTCCTATACCTTCTAATGTCCTGCCTATACCTTCTAAGGATGACGCTAATTTGCGTATGCAGTCATACCATAAATAAAGACTTAGGCGTGGAATCTGTGGTTCCAAAGCACAAGTGATATTCAGGTAAAAGTTCAGACAGTTACACGCAATTGATCAAGACACAATTTAGGCGCAAAAGGAAATTATACAGACCCCAAGTACAGTATACATACGCAGGCGCTTCCGGACCAAGAGATAGGCATCAGCAAGAGACCCCTCGTCATTCAGCATTCAGCACGAAGACTCAGAACCAGCGTTCGTGCACTCATATTTATACCCCCCCAGAATAAAAAGGACAATAGGGAAGTCTGTTACTGATATCATTGGTTCCCAGGGGTGAAGCATCTGTTACAGCACATTTAACAGGCTGGTTCAAACAGACTCTCACTGCCTCTAACAGCTGGGGGTCTTCCTCTTCACGCCTCCTGCAGCATCCTAACAGTTGTTTCTAAAATATACATTTTGTTGCTTGTAGGCTTTGCGATCCATAACTCGGGAATGCATGATGCGATCTCCCCACCGATAACACCGGAATACTGTAAAAAGGATACGCATCAGTACAACTCCAAACATGACTTGTTTAGGATGTATAATACCTTAGTTATCAAATATCTTTATTTCTCAGCATTTAAACTAACTGAACCAACTTAAGTCATACACTTTAAAGCTTATTAAACCTTATGTGTGGAAATGTAATGTGTGGGTATTGAGGGTTTGATATAAGGATGCTAGTTAACTCGGGGCAGATGCGTGCGCATAAAGCTAATAAAACAGCGGTTTCATACAAAGTCCTATGCATTCGCTAATATGTGACTAGTTAACAGTGCTATTGTATGTATTAATGTGCGTATGGGAAATGATGAAAAATGCAATCGCATGGTGCTATTAGTATTATCGCCACATGTACTAAAATGTGAGTTTATCTAAAATGGCGCTTAGGCGGCCATTCACAAAATGGCGTCTTGCGATCTCATTTTCAAGATGGAGTCTTGTGGCCATTCGCAAGATGGCGTCACTGTGATTAAATTTTAAACTGAACTTGTCTTAGCCAATTATTCAGCTTCGACAGGCCGTATTCAATTTGAAGCGAAAAGTCAGTTTTGTCGAAAAAGTATCGCAGGTGACGTCATTTAGCCAGGCGGAAATTTTTCGCCAAATTCAATTTCAAATACTTTTCGCCTAGGCGGAAAATCAATGCATTGGTCCCGACAAAAAAGTTTTGCCTATGAATTGCAGGCGGAAAAAAGTGCAGAATTGGGGTTTTGGGGTGCAATGTTGCGGGAGCCCCGAGCAGGCTTAAGACAGTCACCCAAAGGTAAACTATGTCAAAAAATTATTAAAAAACACTTTAGAACACCCCAAAAAAGTACTTTAATTTTGGGGGCGAAAAAGTTCAAAGTTGGGGGACAAACTTAAAAACTAGCAAAATAGACTCTGGGGGGTCCTTGAAGTAAGCCCCATGTGTTTTTTACTTTACTGATGCTTGCAGCTGGTGCATTTCTCACAATTTTTTAACTTTACTTTAGCAACTTTAAAATATGCTACCCCCCATTTTCATAATTTGCTGGGACTAGTTATTTTCACAAAAACACAAACTAAAAGTTATTCTTCACCCCTTATGCAAATACGCAAAACAACACCTATTGAGACCATTTAAATACAACAAATACCTTCAGCAGGCCAGTTCAGGGGTCTCCATAGTGATCCCCCATGTCAGTGTAACTTTTGGGGGGGGGTGTCACGCTGATTACCCCATTTTGGAGAGGACTTTCTGCCTGTTCAAGATTCGCCAGGTGCCGTTTTCGCATACTTTCAAATTGAATACGGGGAATCAGAGCCGGTCCTAGCCCATTTAGTGCCCTAGGTAAAATTTTGACTGGTGCCCCTTCACAACTTCCCATACTGAGCTGAACAGCCCCTCAGGGGCCCCCTTCCTGATGAAAAGATGGGTCTTAAAACGTTGACAGCACCTAATTAGGTGCTGTTGACGTTTTAAGACCCATCTTTTCATCAGGACATGTCATGATGAAAAAACAAATGGTTCTTCAAACATCAACATAACCTATGTGATTTGTGACAATATATCACATTGTTACAACTACTGAGGAGTGACGCCTGATTTTTTCCTGAGGAGCTGTTCAACTAGGTATAGGAATTTGTTTATTATCCTAGGAGGGCACCCTTGAGATTACCAGTAAAGTTATCCAGAGTGCCGGGCTGAATGTATATATATGTATATATATATAAATGTGTGTGTATGTATATATTATATATACACTGTATATATATATATATTATATACACATACACATATATGTATATACACACATATATATATATATATATATATATGTACACACATATATGTACATACATACAGTATGTACACACACACACACACATAAATATATATATATATATATATATATATATTGTGGGCAGCACAGACGGTGTAATGGTTAGCGTTACTGCCTCACAGCACTGAGGTCATGGGTTCGATTCCCACTATGGCCCTAACTGTGTGGAGTTTGTGTAT
This sequence comes from Taudactylus pleione, assembly GCA_031769625.1. Lineage (NCBI taxonomy): Eukaryota > Metazoa > Chordata > Amphibia > Anura > Myobatrachidae > Taudactylus > Taudactylus pleione. Next base: position 5,464,626 of record JAUIMM010000092.1, on the reverse strand, counting down.
TCTCCCTGTGCTTGCGTGGGTTTCCTCCGGGTACTCCGGTATGTTTGTGAGCATGTGGTAGGGAATATAGATTGCAAGCTCCACTGGGGCAGGGACAGATGTGAATGGTAAGATATTCTCTGTAAAGCACTGCGGAATATGTGTGTGCTATATAAATAACTGGTAATAAATAAATAAAATAATATACAAACACTTATATATCCATTTATGTATATATATATATATATACATATATATATATATATTTATTTGAATTTTGTGGTCAAACTGCACCCTGTGTTTCAAATCTTAGACAAACTTTTTTTGTCTATATCCATGTGCTTATTAACTGATATCCCTCTGTGTGGTCCTGTCTCTTTAAGCCAGGACCCATATTCATGTTATACATACATATACACACACACATGTAAAGAAGGGGTATAGAACACCACGCTTTGATACTAGTTAAACCTTCTTTTGCTTTGTATGCTGCTAGGAGGTAGGAGGGTACACTTCACCTTACCCTCATCAAGTATATATATGCAGAAAACAAAAATTACTTCCAGTGCAATAAAACATAGAAATTGTAACCAATTATTTATTGGTTGGCAGATTACGTGTGATTGGCATATCTCATGTAATTGCATGCGACCATCCATTTCCTGGTGTGGTTGGCAAACAACATATGGTTGGCATGAGAGACCTGTAATGGAGCCGTCCAGGTTATTGACTTACAATTCCGGTTGGCATTGTCATGTGATCGTTTACGTTTGATTGGCGTTATCACTTTGCTGCTCTGATCTAATATTGTCTCTCATCTGGGATCAATCCTTAGGGCTGCCTGGATCATTGGCTCCCTGTTCTGGTTGGCGTCATCACGTAGGCGCTCGCTTCTGGTTGGCGCTACCACGTGATCGCTCCGCTTTAATAGATGTCCCTCATCTGGGATCCATACTTATGTCTGGTCCGTATTTATCCTTTTGGAGTCCCCTCTATGCCTATTTTGTGTTGTTTCCGGTTCTGGATGGTGTTTAAATTCTAATCAACGCTTTGGTTGGCAATCAGTGGTTTCTTTTTAGAGGAATTTTCAACATATTCTCATATTTACAGTTACAAAGACTTATACAAAACAAACACTTAACTCTAGATAAATATTACAAATTTATAGAATTCTAAATAAATATAGATAAAAATACATATAATTAAAACAAATTTAATACCACTGTTGAGGATATTAATATTTATATCCTTGTACTCTCCAATATAGACTATACCCTATCTACAATACATACTGTACATACAACCAGGATAAATCAAAAATGGTATAAATAAACACTGAATAGCATTTTATGATACATTCTTAAAGGACATATTTAAGATACCTTTAGAAAATAATTATAATGTTAAGATAATTTTAAGAAAATAATATAAAAGGCCATGTACTTTCTCCAATATGTACACCAATATGAGGTGTGCTATTGCATACATAGGTTGATAAAAAATACTAAATAATATTATTAAAAATTCTAAAAGATGCTACAAAATAGAGCTATAAAAAAAAATTATATATATATATATATATATATATATATATATATATATATACATTGCTATTAAATTATATTGTTATGTGGAATTTGAAATTCTCAGATCTGTTTATCTTCCTAATGTCTCTATAACACCTTCTAATCAATGATGTTACTATTTAAGTTGCTTTAAGCAGTGAGGTAGAATAAAAAAACTATTTATTGCAGAAAAGGTGCAATCTCTACATCAATGTTGAGTCCTCCTGGAGTAAGGGTACTGAGATTATAAAACATTTAATATCTTCCCTACATAATTTCTTGTTATAGTCCCCTCCTCTCCATTGTATGCTTACTTTTTTGAGGCCTATAAAGTACAAATCCTCAGGATTACTGTTATGAACTTCCTTAAAATATATTGGAATGCTATGGCTATCCTTTTCATTCTTAATGTTACATAGGTGCTCCTGGATCCTTGTGTGAAGTTTTCTGGTAGTTTTTCCTATATATTGAAGCCCACTTAGGCATTGTAATAGGTATATCACACCCTTCGTGTGGAAGGTAATTTTATCTTTTATCTTAAAACTCTTGCCATTTGGTTTTGATGTTATTGTTTTAGTGGCTTTATGGGATCTACTTTTTGTTTTTTTAGATGCCATACACATTCCACAATTATAAAAACCTGGAGCATTTGAGTTTAGACAGAAGTCTCTATGTTCCTTACTCTTAGTTTCTTCTTTCAAATGACTTTTTACAATCATTGGGCCTGATTCAGACCCACTCGCGAGCGGCTGTCCGCTCGCAAGTGGGTCGATGTTATGCACTGAGCATGCGCACGACGGAGGGAGCTCCGTCGTGCGCATGCGCCAGACGCGACGAGCGAAGGAAAGTCCTTCGCTCGTTGTGTCCGATCAAAGGGGGCGTGCTGTCAATGTTGATTGACAGCACGCCCCCTTTGGTGGGCGTGCCGGGGGCGTGCCTCCCTGACGGGGGCGTTCCCACGGGAACGCCTCCCGTCAGAAGCCGGCCCACTGACATCACTAGTGATGTCAGTGGGAGTGATTTTGGCTCTGATAGAGCCAAAATCACTCCGGAGCTTGCGGTTGAAAACCTCAACCGCAGGCTCCGGCTCGCAATTTCGATGGTCGCGATGGTCTCGACCATCGCGGCCATCAAAAAGCACGCTCGTATAGCCTGTGGGTGGTGACCCACAGCTATACGAGCGTCCAGGAGGACGCTCCATGAAAATGGAGCCCGGCCCTCATTCAGAGCGTGCGCTCTGCTCAGAGCGTACGGCTCTGAATGAGGGCCTTTGTCCTCACTGTTGGAGCTCTCCTGTATACTATTTTTGGTTTGGTTGTTCTAAATTCTTTAATTTCATCATCCTTTGTTAGTATATGTCAGTGTTTTCTTAAAATACTTTCCAGGTTCCTGTTATATCCAGAAAAATCTGTTATAAAGGTGAGTTTTTCTTGTTCATTCTTCTTTTTGGTCTTGTAGATGAGTTGTTCCTTTCTTTCTAGATTGTCTATTTTATTTAATTCTTGTCCAACATATTTCAGATTCTATATTTTATTGTCTAAATAAATTTCTTTATGATTAAATAATTGGTTACAATATATATATACATATTTATACACATACAGATTACACCACCCCCTCTCCTCTTATAGTCAGTCACTGTCAGATGCAGCACTGACAAAACCACTCTTTGCCCCAGGCCTTTCCCCCAGCTAGCCAGCTAAATTTAATGATGCTGTGACTGTGCTTTATAGTTGTTATTAGTTTACTCAGTCTCAGTCTTAACTGCGGGCAGTGGCCTGCCTTCTTCACAAAGGCTGGATGGGCCTTAAGATGGAGGCGGAGGAGGAGCCGTGAGTTGTTGCAAAGGCCCATGGGAGGTGTGGCAGCGGCAGGGCATGCGCAGCATGCCCTCCCGTGGCCATCTTGGCTCCTCCTGTAGACTGTCAGAATGAGCTTCTATGCAGAAGCTCATTCTGACTAAGGGCAAGGTGGATGCGGATCCCGGTCACATGACCGGCCTGGCGATCCGCTGTGCTATCGGAAAGCTCCAATTGTGGCACCGCGCCGGCGGAGAGAGCGGGTAGCTGCGCCAGCTCCAGGGTAGGTTGGACCGTGGGAGCAGCGGCAGGTGGCGGCAGGGGGGGGAGAGACAATTTTAAGGCAGAGCTCAGCCCTGGAATGCCCCTAGCATTCTGAGTCACCCCTAGGCATTTTCTTATAATGCCTATGCATAGGGTTGGCTCTGCGGGGAATCACGGGGATGCACGTGAAAAGTTTCTGCACCCAAAACACGCGATATAGGCGAAAAGTCCGGCAGGCAAAAAAGTATCGCGGGTGTGAAACTTATTGAATACAGGCCTATATGTGGTGCTATGGAGCCCTTGAGGCGCCATATAAATAAATTCTAAAGCTGCCCACACACATAGCGATATTTTTCCCAATCTGGCCGATTCCGACACATTGGAACTACAGATCGTGTAAAATATGGCTAAATTGTGAGTAAACCGTAAGTCCCCACTCACGATCACGATGCGATGCTCGTCCCTGCTGGTCGCACATCGAATCGTCAGATTTGCCATGCAGTAGTACAAATCTAACAATCTAGGATGCGATGCACTGTAAAAAGTCTGGATGCAGGAGAGATCATATGAAGATTGGACACCAAATCGTAAGCAGATTGGGTGCAGATCGTGTGCAGAGCTGCCGGGGAAAGTTTCAAGGAAAATCGTACACATCGGCTGATCGTGAGCACACCACTATGTCTGTAGGCACCTTAACAGTAATCCATGATACATGAAATGCACTTTTTGTGACCAAAAGTACTGCTACTACTACTACTACTACTACTACTACTACTACTACTACTAGTAATAATAATAATAATAATAATAATCATGCATATACTTAAAAAGTATATTAATTTGACTTATACCTACAATACGGCAAGCATGGTCTCCAATTGTCATTGCTACACAGTCCATTTCCTTAGACACTCAAAAATACACAGCTGCAGCCTGCCGCTAACTTCCATAAACATAGAAGGATTTATGATTTTAATTCCCTTTTTTTAGCGTGATACAACAAGTGAACACAAATTTGCATGCTTCAGGGCCTAGGATTCTTGCAATAGTGGAATTTTATGTGACTGTTACTGATAACTTACATTTGTGGTCATATAAAACTCTGATTAAAGAACAAGCAAAACACACACAGCAAATATTTCCTACATTTCTTTTGTGAACATAATGACATTTAGAAAATATGACAACTAAAAAAGCATAGAAAACAATAAATATCCTACATTTACTAAAGCCTCAGGGTTAATATAAAGCAATTGCAGTTTAGAAGTTGTATGTGATCAATTAGTATGTACAGTATAAAGGGGAACATTTATTAAGACAATTTATGAATGAGCCTTGGGAAAAGAATTAAATAAGTGAATTCATCTAAAGGGATAATTGTCTAAATGTAACAATCAAACCCACATGAATTACCAAAGGAAAAATACTGTAAGAATAATGATTTATTCTTTCCTGACAAATGCCTTTACTGGTAGAAATGTCTAAGCTTTATTGTGAAACAATGAAACCAAACAAACAGATTACATATATTTATTATTAATTATTCCTAATATAAATCATGTGAAGTGACTCCCAGAAACTGCTGGTGCAGTTTGTATTATCTTGGTGGGTTAGTGATGGTGCCCTGAGTTTGGTGTACTGTCCTTATATTCTTATTTGTAGGGGAATGCATTAGCCATTGCTTCCCATGTAACTGCTACAGGGCATAAATGCATAAGAGATCTGGCTTCCAAGTCTAATAGCATATTAAGATCTACAGTAGGGCTGTTATGTATACCCCCAACATTACTAAAATAATTGGAACAAATTGGATGGGGTCAAGGATGTGGCACATTGAGGGCATGACCACATTGAGAAGGCAGCATAATGGCATACCTATAGGCTTGCTTAGAAATTATGAAACACTATGGCACTGTGCAAAGGTGTAACTAGCATGGGTGAGTGCAGGGGGTGTGGTTGCTACAGGGCCAATACCACCTCCAGGGCCCGCCTCTCCCTGCACCCAGTCACATCACCGAATAAAACACAGCTGCCTGCTGGGATTGTGATCAGTGGCAGCATCAGGATAATAAAAAGGCAATGCAGGGGCATTAAGTGGTGGCATCAGGGTAAGGGGGCGATGCGTGGGCTGAGCAGCTCCATCTCACTGTACTCCTCTCTTGGCAGTCATAGGAGGTAAGGATACTGACTTAAAACCTCTATGCGTTCCTGTCTATACCTTCTAAAAGCCTGCCTATACCTTCTGATATTGACGCTATTTGCGTACGCAGTCATACAGTAAAATAAAGACCTTAGACCTTGAACATGTGTTTCCAAAGCACAAAGTATTATTCAAATAAAGTACAGTCAGTTACACGCTGTGATCTAAGTACAATTTAGTGCAAAGAAATTATACAGATCCAAGATACACTTATACATATGCACGCGCTCTGGACCAGATACCGGCATCAGCAAGAAACCTCCGTCACTCAGCAATCAGCAAGAAGACTCCAGACTGGGGTCACAACACACACATTTATACCCTTACAGAAACAGACAACACAATAGAGAGGTTCATTGCGATCCCATTGGTTCTCCATCATGGTGCGTTTGTTACAGGACATTTAAGAGGTTGATTCAAATGGACACAGAACAGCCTTTAACAACTTGTTGCTTCCGTTTTCCCGCCTCATGCAAATCTAGGCTGTTGGTTTTACAAAGTACATTTTGGTGCTTTAAGTCTCTACGGTCCATAAGTTGAGAATGCATGTTGCGATCTTCACACCGATGATACCGGAAAGCTGTTGAGAAAGTGCAGATCAGTATAACACCAAACACGGCTTACTTATCACTTATTAAACCTTAGATGTAGTAAACAGTCATTTCTTTACATGCAGGCATTGTGAATGAATCATGTAATAATAACCCTTTTGCGCTATGGAACTATTGCTTTAAGTGTATGTATGCAAGGGAGAACGACACTAAATAGCATTGTGTGTCTGGGGGTCTGTGGGGTCCTTAGCGAGCAGCACTAAGCTGGAAAGGTATCTCTGAGTTAATGGGACTAAGTCGTTATTGGTTGTGTAGGGATCGTTAAAAAACTGAACGTGCTAATAATTAGCTATTTTGCTTTGTGCACTGTTTAACATCACGTGTATGTGTTAATGTGAATGCAGGGAAAACACCACTAATTTGCTACTATTTTGCACTGTTCATTATTTAAGTTCATGGTGATTTTAATGTGTTGGAAAGTCATTTTTATGTATGTTAAACACCGTCGGTATGTGTTTGGGGAAGATTGTTAAAAAGCTGGCCGTGCTACTTATTAGCAATTTAGTGTTGCGTTTTGTGTACTATGTAGTTTTGACAAATTGCTATTTATTAGCAATTTTGCGTTGTGTTTTGTGTACTATGTAGTTTGGACAAAATGGCACTGTGTGACCTATTTCTAAGATGGAGTCTTGTCACCATTCGCAAGATGGCGTCGTGCCGGTACTTATTTTTAAGATGGAGTCTGGTTGCCATTCGCAAAATGGCGTCGCTCCAAGCTAATTTTACACTGATTCTGTCTCAGCCACTAAACCAGCTTCGACAGTGGCATGATTGTAACTTAATTATGTCCTGACGCTCTGTTTGCCAAAGCAGTGTGAAAAGTAGCCCGATCTCCAACAAAGGTGGAGCTTAGTTCCCCCTCACCCAACAAGTGCAGAGCCAGGCCTCGAACAGCCACCAACAGTACAGCTGTCCATTAGACTGGGCTGCAACAGGAGACAAGGTCAAAGAAAAGAAGGTACAGTAAGTGTGTTGATGCTGACTCTGCCAGGGCAGGGAGCACTGAGCCGAGAGGGGGTCAGAGTGAGCTGAGAGGGGATCAGTGCATGCTGTAAAGGTGTTGGTAAGTGCTGAGGGAGGTCAGTGCATGCTGGGAGGGGGATGGTGTGCTTAGAGGTGTTCAGTATGTGTTGGGAGTGAGGAGGTTTGCTGGGAGGGGGTTAGTGCATGCTGGAAGGGAGTAAGTACATGCTAGGAGGGGGAGGTGTGTACTAAAGAGATGTTCAGTGTTTGCTTACAAGGGGGCAGTGAGTGCTGAGAGATCAGTGCATGCTAGGAGGGGGGTAGTGTATGTTGAGAGAGGTTCAGCATGTGCTGAGAGGGGGGGTCAGTGTATACTGGAAGGGTGTCAAGGTGTAATGGGAGGGAGTCAGTGCATGCTGGGAAGTGGGTGGTGAGTGCCTGGATGGGGATCAGTGAATTAGTTAGTCCCTTGGGGTGTTCTAAACTTTATGCATTAACTAATGGGTTTATTCAGTTTTAAGTAGGTCTGGCTTAATGATTGTATTAAATTGATAGGTAGCAATAAGCATGCCCACTGGGCATCACTAGGTATGCCAACTCTGGGGGACTGCTGCAGACAGGTACCTCTAGAATAATAAATATGAGTGTTAACGTGTGCTCCTGGTCAGTTTAGGTGCACGACTTAAGGGAGATGAATAGGATTGGTAGGGAGGTGGTACGGTATGTGTGGTGGGGGTAGGATGGAGGGTGGTGAAGAAATGTTGGGTGTTGTGTGAAGTGCTGAATTTATTGGAGGTATTGGGTTGTGATATGTATGACTGAGGGTGTGTGGGTGAGTATAACTGTGTGGTGTTTATATGTGTGTAATGAGAAATGATAGGCATACACTGATACAGTATGCAGGACCAATCCTTTTAATGAGGAGACAGACTGCTTCTCCTTATTTTGCAGTTGTAGTTACACATCCCTTCGGCACATTGATAGCAATCTGAATAACACTAATGCACCCTTTTTACATGCCAAACATACTGATTCCTCCACACGGCCTGTCTAGCTCCTGACAGATTAAAGGACTAAATATCTGTCCCCTGTTTACACACACTCACTCACTCACTCATTCATCCCCGCACATCGCACGTCACGCCCACACTTGCATCTCATTGGCCGCTTGTACTGTAGCTGGGCCAGTTCACGTCCCTCAGAGTCTCATATCTACACAAATCTGTAAAATAGTTAATCTGGCCACACATATAAAGTTTTATCTGTCCAACCAGCCAACTAGTTGATTGGTTGGAATGTAAATCTGGTAAGGTATGAAAGCAAATGACAATCAGCAATTTACTCCCAAATGCCGGAAAATGGACAAAACTGTTGTTTGAACAAATTGTTTAGATCAGACATTTAACAAATTTGTCTGAACATCCATTTTCATCTATTTTCTGGCATTTAGGAGCAAATTACTGATCATCATTTACTCCCATACGTTACCAGAATTTCATTCCAACCAATCATCTAGTTGGCTGTTTGGACAGATAATCTTTAGATGTGTGGCCAGCTTTAGTCTGACACCGCACAGGACCGTGGTGATTGGCCACTCACTCATCAAATGACACGGAAGTTCCCCATAAGAAGCGACTGTACCACACACCAGTAACTCCTTGATAAAGGGTGTTGGAGATACATTCCATTGGACATTTACACCCTCCTTCCCACTCCCTGCAGACCTGCAGGTGGAATGCAACATTGTTTACCAACATTGTGACTTTTAGTGCTTTGCACTACATAGCACTGATGGGAACACTGCAATACAGGTAGCAATCAGACCCCATGGGACTGTGGGGTCTCCATTACAGCCTTCCAACACCACCATTTGTTTGCTGCACCAACACCGCGACTATCAATCGCATCACCACCTTGACTCATCAGCCTAATGCGACCCCACGCACCCGTGTCAGTGCCACAAATACCCGGAACCCACAAGCACAAGATCCTACAGCATAATTGTAAGGGAAGTGCAGGCACATGAAGCCGCCCATGCTCCTACCGGTAGTAAGCATTCACCTTAAGTTAACACCAGTGCGGACCGCCGCCTCCTGGATGTGCCCCAGCACTATACAAACACACTAGATACTAGGGGCCTGATTCAGAGCCGAATGCTCTGACCAGAGCACTCACTCTGAATCAGGGCCCTCCTCCATGAAAATGGAGCGACCTCCTGGCCGCTCGCATGGCTGTGGGTGACCATCCTCAGCATATGCGAGCGTCCATGATGATGGTCACGATGGTCTTGACCATCGTGACCATCGGGCTTGCGATGGAGACCCTGCGGTAGGGTCTCGCTGCCGCAAGCCCTGGAGTGATTTTGACTCTATCAGAGACAAAATCACTCCCACTGACATCACTAGTGATGTCAGTGGGGCCGGCTTCAGACGGTAGGCGTTCCCATGGGAACGCCTCCGTCTGGCAGGCACGCCCCCGGCACGCCCACCAAAGGGGGCGTGCTGTCAATCAACATCGACAGCACGCCCCCTTTGGTGCGAGACCCGGAGCGATGGAGAGCCCGTCGCTCGCCTGGTCTCGCGCATGCGCATGACGGAGCTCCCTCCATCGTGCGCATGCGCAGTGGGGGAACATCGACCCGCTTGCAAGCATCCGGCGCTCGCGAGCGGGTCTGAATGACCCCCTAGGTCCCCAAGACTGTAGACTATAGGTCCAGCAGGGGGTAATTTGCAGATCCAGAACCAAATGTAAGGGGAGCCTCCTTCAGGGGTCTACCCACCTTCCCACTGAAGTATCAATACACCCTCTATCAGTTAACAGGGGTCAGTATTTCATACTGCACCAGATAAGACTGGTACATGACAGACTACCTTACCATCTCCACCATCCTAGAGAAGCAGTGTGTCTCCTCATTAAAAGGATTGGTCCTGTATATCGTTGTCTGCCCATCATTTATCATTTCACACATATAAGCACCACATAGTCATAGTCACCCACACAACCTTGGTCATACACTTCACACAACACCCAACATTTCTTCACCACCCTCCCCCCACCACACATCCCATACCACCTCCCTACCAATCCTACTTATCCCCCTCCAGTCCTGCACCTAAACTGACCAGGAACACATGTTAACAACTATATTTGCCATTGATTATAAAGTAGGACCAGGTACCCCTATTTAATGGTGCTGCACCTGCTTACCCCCTCCCCCCCCATTGTCACCACACCTATGAAGCACGGTTCATCCCCTCATCTATTAAGGTGTCTCTAGAAGGGGCCTCTTCAAACCTTTGCTACTGGGACCAACAAATTTCTAGTTACACCCCTAGCAATGAACAGACAGTGTTTATTGTGGAAACCCAAAGTCTTATAAGCTGCATGTGAAACCGTAGCCAAGCTAAAACTGCAGGAAGAGAGACTCTCAAGACTTGTGGTTCTGTCCAGAGTGTAAAGCAGAGAGGCCTACTGAAATGCAAGCTGGTTCTTTCTTTCTGAAGGGGAAGCAGCATTTCCTTATAGATTTGGTGTTAGACAACCATTTGTTCATACACCCACAAGCATCCAATTGGTGTGGGACATTTTTGCTATTTATTCACATATATCAGTGCAATAATAATAATAATAATGTTATTTATATAGCACTTTTCTCCTAAAGAACTCAAAGTGCTCTAAATTTGCCTTTACAGTGCAAAATACAAAACAAGCTTAACAAGGGACATTATTGAAGTGCTTGGGTGAATACTGTAGGTGAGGCTTGAATCTATTTTTGAATGATTCTAGAGTGGAGGCCTCTTGAACTGTGTGGAAAAGTGAGTTCCATAAAGTCGGAGCCACAAAGCTGAAAGCTCAACCCCCAGATGAATTCTGGGAGATTCTAGGTACTTTTAATAGTCCTTCATCTCCAGAATCGTAGTAATCAAGTGGGACAGTATGGGATCAGAATCTGCTTTAAGTACCTTGGGCCCTGGTCATGTAGGGCTGTGAAAGTCAGTAAGCCAATCTTGAAAACAGTTCACCATCTGAAAGGCAGCCAGTGAAGGGAGTAGAGAATGGATGTTATTTGGCTGGAACGGGGCTGGTTGGTTAATAACCTGGCAGCTGCATTTTGTACCATCTGCAAGTCGTGCAATTACTTTGCTGGGAAACCAAGGTAGAGGGCGTTGCAGTATTCTAGGCATGATGATATAAATAGTAAGAGAAACAGAGGGTTGATGTACCTGCACACATGATTAACAACTAAATAAATAAATGTAGAGCGTAATTAATACGTACCCCATAGAAATTCTGTTCGAGAATATAGATGGGGGTGTAGCCTAAGCAACAAATTGAAATGTATAATTGGCAAGAGAGAAGGGGGGAAATTTACTAAGAATCGAGTTTGGTCGAGTTTTCTTTTTTTTTAAACTCACTTTGCTTCATCAAAACTCAGGTGAGTTTTCCCTTTTACAGCTCGCAAATTTACTAAGAAGTGAGTTTAGTTGAAAGTGAATTTGCGGATGTTGAAGCAGATCGAGATTTCTTCCCCTACTTGCGAGTTTAGATGAGATTACTCACCCGAGATTGCTGTATTTTCTCTCTTCCAAACTCACCCAAGCAAGAGGCCTACACATATCAGTGAGGTATGTGTAAGTGGCTTGTGTTGTAGCTGTAAAAAAACGGGTTAAATGTTTTTGCAAAAAATTACTTAGGGTCTCCCCCCAAAAGCTTAACCAGCCCTGGACTTGCCAGCCAGTCCTGGTTTCTAAAATTACGGGGTTTCAAAATGAGTAAGGTTCCACCGTAATTTATAAACCATCACTAGGCTGCAGGGCCAGTCCTGGTTTTAATTATAGGGGGAAAAAAATTGCACAGGGCTCCCCCTTTAATTAAAACCAGCACTGGACCCAAAATGGCCGGTCTGTAATGCCACAGTCCAGAGACCCTAATACCAGGGCTCCGTGGCCAATGCATTATCATCCCAAGCCGGTCAGGCCAAGCTGGTGATCTCAGGGGAGGTGTGTATTGCCAAAAAAGGGGTCACCCCCCCAAACCCCATGCTTGGTCTGAAGCTCGGGGCTCTTCCCTGCACCTCTGGAGCATTGGGTACATGGGTAATGAAGTGTAAAATAGTAGGAAACTATTGTATTTTACATACAGACTACAGGTGCCAGCATGTCTGCCCTTTGGCACTAGTGGAACTACAAGTGCCAGCATGCGGCGGCACCTTATTTCACAGTCAGATTTTCACTTAAATACATCATATATACTTATTAGTAATCCTATTGTTAATTTATTTACAACATTGTTTATTTATTACGGGTAATTCCACATTCCAATTTGTTCATTCCCCTCATATGTGTTTTGTATTTCAGAGGTGGTGGATATGAGGTCTCATTAGTCTCACTTATATATATGGTATCAATCTCAATTTTATTATTACCACCTACCACAAATCATATATTTAGTATGTAAATGAATCACTGTGCTAAAGGGGCACCTTATTTCACAGCCAAGTCTTCACTTATGATACAATATATATTGGATATCAGTATTGCAACTTAAACACATATATAATGGTTACTTATTTAGTAACTCTGGTATCACTTCACTTGCAACATTGTTATCTGATTGAGACTTTTTCCATGTGCTAATCCATTCATATAAACATGGTTAGGATCAGCATCAAAGCATGTGTTAGTATCCACATGTGAAGTAATCTATTGGTTTAGCTTCAAATGGATTAATATAACATGGACATAAAGATACAGACAAGACGCTGCCGATGCACGTTTCACTGCACAAGCTTTTTCAAGGCTTAAACCGAGTACCCCCGCTGTCACAATATTTATGTAGTGCATGAACCAATCATCATCCGTGAGGGAGAGCTGACGGCGGGTTAGCCAATCACATCCGCCACACTCCCAAAATCTGCGTCATGACCCACCCCATATTATACCCGGCCCCATGTGGTCCACATCAATTGAAGTTAGTGTGCCTTCCACAGTAACTCCTTTCTCTCTTGTCAGGTATATGTGATGATATAAATGCATGTATGACTTTAAGAATTAAGTGCTTGATTCTGACTATGTTACTCAGATTAAAGAATGAGGATTTGATTGTGGCTGATACCTGATGTTTAAGTGTCAAGTCACTAGCCAAGCCAATACCAAGATACCGCACATGTTCAGTGTTTTGTAGTTTTGAACCCCCAAGCATAAGTCCTGTTACTTGGCTATGCTGTGGCCTTGTCCTGTGACCTATAATAAGAACCTCTGTTTTAGCAGGGTTCAGTCACAGCCAACTGGCACTCATCCATTCCTGGAGATCAGCTAAGCAGCAATTTCGGGTTGTTATTGGGTTCTCAGTACCTGGAGAAAAGGACAAGTAGAGTTTGTATCATCTGCATAGCAATGGTAGAACAGGCAATGACATCTGATTATTTCACCCAATGGTAGCATGTATACTGCAAAAAGCATGGGAGATAGTATAGAACCCTGTGGGACACTGCATGGAAGTGGCACTGGTGATGAAGAGTTTACTCTAGAAGAAACTCTCTGTGACCTGCTGGTGAGAAATGTTTTAAACCAGCCAAGGACTGTGCCATCCAGTCCATTGAGATTTTTCAGGTACTCAATTAGAATCCCGTGGTCCACGGTATGAAATGCTGCAGAGAGATCCAGAAGGATTAAGGATCTGATTCAGACCTGCTCGCTAAGGCGCGATCGCTCGCTTTGAGTGATTTTCTCCCATCTGCGCATGCATATAATTTGCAGTGTGCGTGCGCAAGCCATTCGTTGCGATCTGATTTTGGTAGCTCATAAGCCACTATCAGGTCGCTACTTTGAGTGACAGATAGTGCCATTTGTGGGTGATAACAGGGGAAGGTGCCTGTAAACAGGGAAGAGGATGTGCGAACGCAGGCGTGTTTGGCCACCAAAACAGCATTTAAAGGGCATGCATAATTAGCAAAGTAGCGTCATTGTACACGTCACTTGGATGTATTTCAGCCAACGCTGATCGCAGTGCTTGCGGCGGCTAAGGCAACCCCAAGGGCTGTGAGCAGCTCCGATGGCTCATGATGGTCTCGATTAATCCTTAATTTCCCGGAGATGATGTGTGTTGGGAGTGGCAAGGGGTCGTCTTCAGATATTTGCGAGCGCACTTTGCCATAGCTCGCTAAAACATAGTGGGCGTCCTTATGCGATGCAGTGCAAGTGCTTCATTTAAATATCTGGCCCCTTTTTGCCAGCGAGCGATCACATCTTGCGAGCGGGTCTGAATCAGGTCCTAAGATTGAACAATCACCTCTGTCTCTTGCCATCAGAAGATCATTAAGCACACATACCAGGGCTGTTTCAGTGCTATGTCTTCTCCTGAATCCTGACTGGAGTGGATCATAAATATCAAGGGTTGACAGGCGAGTTTCTAGTTGTGTTGCCACCACTTTCAGAAATGACCTTTCTTAGAAAAGGAAGGTTTGATACTGGTCTGTAATTGGTCATGCAGTCGGGGTCTAATTTAGGTTTTTAAGAAGTGGTCTAACAATTGCTTCCTTTAGTGGTTCAGGAACAATGCCTGTCTGCAAAGAGCATTGAACTATTTTTGCAATTACAGGGCCAATCATGTCCAAACACCCTATGAAAAGCTTGGTTGAGGCAGATCACAGGTGGTGGGTCACAATATTCGGATACTTTTATCAATGTCTTTTATATCCATTATTTCAAAGCTGTTCTATGGAGACAAGTGACTTACCTTGGCAGGCTTTACAGTTTGGCACTCCTTTGATGGCACTGTGGGAATTCCAGTCTGGATGGAGGATACTTTATCTGCAAAGCATTTTGCAAACTCATTGCACCTTGACTGGGAGAGAGTTTCATCAATCTGCAGGCATCTTGGTTTGCAAAGCATCTCCACTATATGGAAAAGCTTTGCTGGCCTATTGTTTGCTGTCTTGATCTCATTTGAAAGGAACTCTGTTTTCTTTTGATGATTGTTGATTGATATTCTTCGATATGTTTGATTAGTTTTAAATGATCCTCTACCAGTTTTTTCTTGCTCCATTGTCCTTCAAGTCTACGACCCCTTTTCTTGAGTTCACAGAGAGATCCAGGTTTGCTGAAAGAGCCTGGGGAGTCATACCACTCCTTGCACGATACAATCAACTCCAGGGGTAAAATTCTATTTCGAGGGGTTGTAACTGAGAAGTAAATTGAGTTGTGGTATTCCAATCTGGAAGACAAGATCAAAAGTATGACCACTTTTATGTGTAGCAGAAGGAATGACTTGTGTGAGACCCAGAGCATTCATTGAGCACAGAACTAGTCCAGCAACAAGAATGCAAATTATTGTAGAAATATCTTTACATCTCCAGGGGGGCGGTAAATGAGAAGTACTCTGAATCCTAATGCTGTCATAGTGTCAGCTGAGGAAATAATTTATTCTTTTTACATGTGTTAATTGTCCAAATTGTGCACACAAAGGCTCTGATTCAGAGCCGGACACTCTGACAGAGTGCTCACTCTGAATCAGGGCCAGGCTATTTTTTTTTTAGAGCAGCCTCCTGGCCGCTTGCATAGCTGTGAGTGACCACCCACAGCTATAGCGAGCGGCCAGGAAGATGGTCGCGATGGTCAAGACCATTGCGACCATCGGGCTTGCGACGAGACCCTTGTTGTAGGGTCTCGATGCTGCAAACCCCAGAGAGATTTCAGCTCCAACAGAGCAGAAATCTCTGCTCTGATATCACTCGTGTTGTCAGTGGGGCCACCCCAAATGGAGGAGTTCACATGGGAACGTCCCCGTTTGGGCAGCCACTCCACCGGCCCGCCCACCAAAGGGGGCGTGCTGTCACTCAACATCGACAGCACACCCCCTTTGGTACGAGACCCGGAGCGACGGATTACCCGTCGCCATCCGGGTCTCGCGCATGCGCGCGACGGACCCGGCTCCGTCATGCGCTCTGGGCAACCATCGACTCGGTTGCGAGCGCTCAGCGCTTGCGACCGGGTCTGAATCAGGCCCAAAGATCCAAATGCAACCTGGATGATCACTATTTAAGTCATCTAAAAAGTGCTTATCACTTGGTTAGGGACCTTTATTTATTATAACAAATCTTCTTTGCACTCACTGGTATACACATTGTGATAGAACTGTAGGATTTCAGCATGGATCGCTATTCTGCTCATATGCACGCAACTGCATTGCTTTTATCAGTGGTGATATTTAAATGTTTGCATTCACATTGCGAACGCAGCTTGACATAAGGACGCCCTCTTCCCCTTACTCACATCCGTATACTTTGCCAATATAGCAAAATAATCGGTAACATCGAGTAACATCGGACCCATACGCACAGATAAGGCAGGTCAGACCTCACTCAGGAATTGCTAACTTCTGCACACACTATGAGACCTCAGGAGGCATCTGGTATTGTAGTGGCTAATTTATGCACGCCCATGCAACTGCATTGAAACGCACTGGCATGCCTGTCACCACCCACAAATGGCACTTCCTGTCAATCACTTTGTCATGGGGGCGTCAATCAACATCGACAGCACGCCCCCTTTGGTGCGAGACCCGGAGCGATGGAAAACCCGTCGCTCCCCGGGTCTTGCGCATGCGCACGACGGAGCTCCCTCCGTCGTGCGCATGCGCAGTGGGGAACATCGACCCACTTGCGAGCGTAATGCCGCTCGCAAGCGGGTCTGAATGACCCCCTTTGTCTCCATCTACTTTATCTCTCTCCGAGGCTTAGTACTCCATAATCATGCTACTAAAAGATAAGGAGAATTGTTACAAAGTGCAAAATCATCAGAATTCTAAGCATACAATAAATCACAACTCAATGTACTGTAATACAAAGAACAAACCTTCCAAAAATAAGATTTTTTTAATTAGTGTTTTATGTGGTGATAAGTTAATGGAATTAATGCTAATCAATACCTATGGTAATGACAACACATATAATTATGTAAAAAACTCTTATTATTAGGCAATAATATAAATATAGCCCATTGCAAAATAAATATAATAAGAATTCAGTTTTTACAGTGTTTTGACTTCATGTTTTCAGTTGTAATGATTAAAGAGTAGGAAATCATCTTAATTACTTCTTTCTGTTCTTAAAGTATCTGGTAACAATGTACTGCATTTCTATGAAAGCATTATTTGAGTATTTTTCAATATTATCTTTATAAATAGAATCTACATATATATCCACTATATCTATTTAATCTATATCTACAGTACAAAGTAAGAGAGGAGCGGGCCTGTATGAAGGGGTGCCAGGGGGGGGGTACTTATTACCCGGGTTGTTGGAGGAACCCAGGTCCACTGCCCCACTCCCTCTTACCTGTTAGCAACCCCAGCCCAGCACATGCTGCTGTGTGCTGGGCTACAGTGGGGTCAGGGAGGCTGTTGTCACTGAACTGCAGCAGAAGTCTCATCAGCCTTGGGGGGAGTAATCACACTAATCACCTCCCCCCCTACCCCCCAGATTTGCCCCATGTACTCTC
Source organism: Taudactylus pleione (assembly GCA_031769625.1). Lineage (NCBI taxonomy): Eukaryota > Metazoa > Chordata > Amphibia > Anura > Myobatrachidae > Taudactylus > Taudactylus pleione. The sequence goes on along the minus strand of JAUIMM010000092.1, from coordinate 5,446,746 downwards.
CAGCATGAAGTGGCACTGCAATCATTTTTTTTTTTCCTAAGGGGGCCTCCCACGATTAGGCTACTTCCCCAAAAATAACCGGGCCTAGGACCGGCTCTCTATGCACCTTCCCAGATTTAGTCTTTATACAGATCCCCAACTCTCTGTGCAGAAGTCTACTACGCATGTACAGATCTCAGGGAAAATGGTGCTGTACTGTGCACATACATACCGACTATCTGGCTGCCCCTTCTGGGAGGGAGCAGCCAGATCGGCATTACTGGGGGCGTGGCCAGCAGACGGGGGCGGGGCCGGCAAGTTGAGAAGTTTTTCCAGCGGGGGCGGAGCCACGCGAGCACGTCATTTTGGCCCCGCCCCCACTACACACTGCCGATATTACAGGCAGTGTGAAGCGGGGGGCGGTGCCAAAATGGCGCAAATCGTGTTACCGCCCCCCTTCACTGCCGGGAGACTTGCGGTGGGACAGGAGGGGTCAGCGGCAGCCGGGAGACTTGCCTGCCATCCCGGGAGGTCGGGAGCGGCACCCGATTTTCGGGAGGCACCAGACCAAATCGGGAGGGTAGGCAAGCATGACTGTACATGTGCAAACCTCTGAAAAATGGTGTCCATCCCACTTTCCCATTGATCACCGTAGCGTTGGTGGAGAGAGAAATGTATAGACTAAGGGTTCACGGTGTGTAGTGTGAGCACTCTGTAACCATGATAGATACACTGCTTGGATTGTTACATGGCATGCACAAGGAGTGAGCTGCCCCTCTTTTCTCCTTTAATTGATCTGCTCCTAACCTCTATACAGTTATATATATATATATATATATATATATATTCCAGAAAGAGATGCACTCATATCCTCCAATGCCAATCCAGCAGCTGGGGTGCGCTATGCAGGAATATCCACATATAGGAAATCCAATTGTGTAAAGTCCAAAAAAAAGAGGGAACTCACCAATTTAAAATTGTGAAGGTGTCCTTATAATCTAGAAAAAACTCACATGTCACAAAATATGTCCACATTTCGGTCCATCAGGACTTTTGTCAAGACAATCCAATATGCAACAATAGCCAGCAGTCACTGGTGACCCACCCCAGCTTTGCATGGGAGCAACAATTTAATCTCGCCACAACCCCTGCATCTCATAATAACCTGCAGCAGGTCACAACAATCCCCTGCATCTCACCACAGTCCCCTGCATCTCACCACAGCCTCCAGCATCTCACAACAGCCTTCTGATTTTCACTACAATATTTCACCACGGCCCCTTACATCTCACCAAAGGCCCCTGCTTCTCACCATAACCTCCTCATTCTCATTAATGCCCCATACATCTCAGAGAACTTATTCTGATATTTAAAAAATTCTCAAGTCTTATTTAATTTAATTTTGATATTTCTGAGACAGCGTATATTACGATACTTACTGTCCCTGTCAGATGCACACCAAAAAAATAAAAGTTGAAAAATAAATTATTTTCTGGATAAAAAAAAAATCATAAATCTTAAAACTGCATGGTAAATGTAACAGTCCCTCTTTTTCTTATCTCATTTTACATTCACTTAGTATACGATGGCAGCTACAAGTTCAAGTTTTATTGCTGTCCTGGTAAAGTCTGTTTATCTATCTATCTATCTATCTATCTATCTATCTATCTATCTATCTATCTAAGACAAAAGTATTCCTACTTGGGGCACTCGTGGAGTAAGATACATGAGTTACATATTGGTATCCCTAGAGATCCAAATAACAGCTCAGATAGTTTTAAAACATTACTTTATTCTTGGTTCCTAAAAATAATAAGCAAGCAAAATGTTGAACAATATAAATTATTTAAATAAAATCATGTGTAAGTGAATTAAAATAATTGTCTCCAAGCATGCGTTGTATGTAATTTATTATGCAACGTACATTTCCACTATCTCTCTAATGTTATCCCACTTAATGTATAATACACTCTTCTTATATTGTTACTTTTTATGGTATTTAGTCTTTTTCTCAAATATTTCCCCAATATGTTAGTGTAGGGATAGAGGGCCTGATTCAGAGCCGGACGCAATTAGCGCTCGCTCGTCCAGAAAATAGGGGTGGCTATTCAAATGAACCGTTCGCTCTTTGCGGTTTGTTCACGCCTCTAGCTCTGAACAAGCGAACAAAACTTGCGGTCGTTTTTTGGGAAACTACGCCCCCTGGCCGCTCGCATCCTACGTCATGTCTGCTATTTATTAGATTAATCGAGTACATCGACCAGGGTATGAGCTGCTCGCTAATCTTGTGGTTGGTTTTTGCTACCACAATTTTGCGAGCAGTTCTGGCTATAAAATAACCCAGTGACGTGGTCAATGACGCTGCTGTTTTAATTATGCACACCCATAAAATGCCCGTTTTGACCTTTAAGCATGCCTGCGATCGGATCTCCACTCCCCGTTTTCAAGCACCTTCCCCTGTTACCACCCACATATGCCTCTTTCTGTCACTCAAATTATCAGGCATTCGCTATTTTGCGAGCACATGAATTTCGACCGCACTGACTGGTTCGCGCATGCGTATAACAATTAGGGGTGTGCACCGGCCACTTTTCGTGTTTTGTGTTTTGGTTTTGGACCTGGATTGGTTTTGCCAAAACCACCCTTCCGTGTTTTGTGTTCTGGGTTTTGTGTTTTGGATCTGTATTTTTTTGAAAAAAAGCATAAAAACAGCTAAAATCACAGAATTTGTAGGTTTTTCTGCTCCTATGCTATTATTAACCTCAATAACCTTAATTTCCACTAATTTCCAGTCTATTCTGAACACCTCACACCTCACAATAGTGTTTTTATGTCCAAAAGGTTGCACCGAGGTAGCTGGATGACTATGCTAAGCGACACGAGTGGGCGGCACAAACACGTGACCCATCTAGGCGTGATACTGCAGTGGCAGACAGGATGGCAGTTTGAAAAACTAGGCCCCAAACTGTACATAATGCAAAGAAAAAAAAGAGGTGCAAGATGGAATTGTCCTTGGGCCCTCCCACCCACCCTTATGTTGTATAAACAGGACATGCACACTTTAACAAACCAATCATTTCAGCGCCAGGGTCTGCCACACAACTGTGGCTGAAATGATTGGTTCGTTTGGGCCCCCACAAAACAAGCTGGCAATTAATGTGTCCCTGCACAAACTGGCTCTACGGAGGCAAGATGTCATCCTCATCCTCCTCATCCACCGATTCCTCACCCTCTTCAGTGTGTACATCCTCATCCTCACAAAGAATTAACTCGTCCCCACTTGAATCCACCACCACAGGTCCCTCTGTACGTTCTGGAGGCTGGTCTCCCTGGAAGAGCTGATAATTCATTTTGATGAACATCATCTTCTCCACATTCTGTGGAAGCAACCTCCTATGCCTTTCGCTGACAAGGTTCCCGGCTGCACTAAACACTCTTTCGGAGTACACACTGGAGGGGGGGCAACTCAGGTAAAATAGAGCCAGTTTGTACAGGGGCCTCCAAATTGCCTCTTTTTCCTGCCAGTACAGGTATGGACTGTCTGACATGCCTACTTGGATGCTGTCACCGATATAATCCTCCACCATTCTGTCAATGGTGACAGAATCATATGCAGTGACAGTAGACATGTCAGAAATTGTTGCCAGGTCCTTCAGTCCGGACCAGATGTCCAAACTTGGTCCTGCCTGCCCTGCATCACCGCCAGCGGGTTGCTTAGGATACCTAAGTTTTTTCCTGGCAGCCCCAGTTGCGGGAGAAAATGAAGAAGGAGCTGTTGACGTGTCACGTTCCGCTTCAGCTGACAGTGTGTTCACCAGCAGGTCTTTGCACCTCTGCAGGCTTGTGTCGGCCGGAAAGAGAGACACCACATAGGCTTTAAACCTAGGATCGAGCACTGTGGCCAAAATGTAGTGGTCTGATTTCAACAGATTGACCACCCTGGAATCCTGGCAAAGCGAATGAAGGGCTTCATCCACAAGTCCCACATGCCGAGCGGAATCGCTCCGTCTTAGCTCCTCCTTCACTTTCTCCAGCTGCATCTGCAAAAGCATGATGAGGGGAATGACCTGACTCAAGCTGGCAGTGTCTGAACTGACTTCACGTGTGGCAAGTTCGAAGGGCTGGAGAACCTTGCACAACACGGAAAACATTCTCCACTGCGCTTGAGTCAGGTGCATACCCCCTCCTTTGCCTATGTCATAGGTGGATGTATAGGCTTGTATGGCCTTTTGCTGCTCCTCCATCCTCTGAAGCATATAGAGGGTTGAGTTCCACCGCGTCACAACCTCTTGCTTCAGGTGATGGCGGGGCAGGTTAAAGAGTGTTTGCTGGCACTCCAGTCTTCGGCACGCAGTAGCTGAATGGCGAAAGTGGCCAGAAATTTTTTGGGCCACCCAAAGCGTCTCCTGCACGCCCCTGTCGCTTTTCAGAAAATTCTGCACCACCAAGTTTTATTGTGTGAGCAAAACATGGGACGTGCTGGAATTTGCCCAGATGTAATGCCCGCACAATATTGGTGGCGTTGTCAGATATCACAAATCCCCAGGAGTGTCTAAGTGGGGTAAGCCACTGGGCGATGATTTCCCTCAGTTTCTCTAAGAGGTTGTCGGCGGTGTGCCTCTTACTGAAACCGGTGATACACAGCGTAGCCTGCCTTGGAACGAGCTGGCGTTTCTGAGATGCTGCTACTGGTGACGCTGCTGCTGTTGCTGCGTAAGGTGATACATCTACCCAGAGGGCTGTCACAGTCATATAGTCCTTAGTCTGCCCTGTTCCACTTGTCCACATGTCCGTGGTTAAGTGGACATTGTGTACAACGGCATTTTTCAGGACACTGAGGACACTTTTTCTGACGTTTCTGTACAGTATCGGTATCGCCTGCCTAGTGAAGTGGAATCTAGACGGGATTTGGAACCGCGGACACACTTCCTCCATCAATTGTCTAAATCCCACTGCACTAATGGCGGATACTGGATGCACATCTAACACCAACATAGCAGTCAAGGCCTCAGTTATATGTTTTGCTTCAGGATGACTGCTGTCGTACTTCATCCTCCTCGCTAAGGACTGTTGGAGGGTCAATTGTTTAGTAAAAGTAGTGGTGTTCCTACTTCCTCTCTGGGATGATGAACGACTCCCAGCAGCAGCAACAGCAGCAGCGGCAGCAGTAGGCGTAGCAATGCAGGATCCTCCGGAGGAATCCCGGATAGGAGAGTCAGTCATGCCAGTGACATGGCCTGCAGGAATACTTCCGATTCTGACTAAGGAGGAAATTGACGAGGAGGGAGTTGACGGTGTGGTTTGCAGGCGCTTGGATACAACAGGACAACGGGATTTTGGTGTCCCTGGACTGCTTACGGTCTTAGCCAAAGTTTCTGAACTTGACAGTACCTTTTTATGAACGCGCTGCAGGTGCCGTATAAGGGAGGATGTTCCTAGGTGGTTGACGTCCCTACCCCTACTTATTTCACCTTTACATATGGTACATATGGCAAGACAGTTGTTGTCCGGATTTGGATAGAAATATTGCCAGACCAAAGAGGTGGAATGTTTGGCCTTCTGCCCAGGCATGACCGTGATGGGCTTTTTCATCCCACGGACAACAACTGTCTCCCCCGGAGCCTGATTTAAACAAACCACATCACCATCAGAATCCTCCTCGCCAACTTCCTCCTCAGCGCCAGCTACACCAGTATCCTCATCCTGTTGTACTTCAACAGTGACATCTTCAATTGGCATATCAGCAAGTGGACTGTGGGTGCTCCTTTCAGCACTTGCAGGGGGCGTGCAAATGGTGGAAAGAGCCACCTCTTCCCGTCCAGTGCTGGGAAGGTCAGGCATCGCAACCACCACCACACTTGGACTCTCCTTGGGGATTTGTGATATCTTCTTAGAAAGCACAGTTCTTCGCTGTGCTTTTGCCAGCTTAACTCTTTTGATTTTTTTAGTGGGAGGAGGGCTTCCATCGTCATGTGAAGCTGAACCACTAGTCATGAACATACTAGGGATCGACCTTAGCCGTTCCTTGCCACTCCGTGTCGTAAATGGCATATTGGCAAGTTTACGTTTCTCTTCAGCTGATTTAAATGTTTTTTTCAAGGTCATTTTCCTGAACCTTGTCATTTGGGATTGTATGTGCCCTCTATTTTGACATTGGGCATCGGCCTTGGCAGACGACGTTGATGGCATGTTATCGTCTATGTCATGACTAGTGGCAGCAGCTTCAGCACTAGGAGGAAGTGGTTCTTGATCTTTCTCTATTTTATTTTTATCGGAGAAAGTTTGGTCCTCCATTTATGTTATATCGATTTGATATATACGTGCGGCTAAACACAGAAAATATTTTTTTATTTTTGCTGGAGAGTAGTGCACTTTGTGGGTTACACCAGCCTTTAAGAAATGAGCAGGCCGGCTCTTTACTTATGGGACACAGGCGCACGCTTGGCGCTGCTCCTTTGTTGATGCTCGTGCGGCTACTGCGCACACAATTAACAAACACAGAAATTAATTTTTTTTTTGGTTTGGACTGGAGTGTTCTTTGGGGGTTACAGCACCCTTTAACGGTCAAGCCAGCCGGCCCTTTACTTATGACACAGGTGCACGCTTGGCACTACTTTGTTGATGCACGTGCGGCTACTGCGCACACAATTCACAAACACAGAAAATAATTTTTTTTTTGGTTTGGACTGGAGTGTACTTTGGGGGTTACAGCACCCTTTAATGGTCAAGCCAGCCGGCCCTTTACTTATGACACAGGCGCACGCTTGGCACTACTTTGTTGATGCACGTGCGGCTACTGCGCACACAATTCACAAACACAGAAAATAATTTTTTTTTTGGTTTGGACTGGAGTGTACTTTGGGGGTTACAGCACCCTTTAATGGTCAAGCCAGCCGGCCCTTTACTTATGACACAGGCGCACGCTTGGCACTACTTTGTTGATGCACGTGCGGCTACTGCGCACACAATTCACAAACACAGAAAATAATATTTTTTTTGGTTTGGACTGGAGTGTACTTTGGGGGTTACAGCACCCTTTAACGGTCAAGCCAGCCGGCCCTTTACTTATGACACAGGCGCACGCTTGGCACTACTTTGTTGATGCACGTGCGGCTACTGCGCACACAATTCACAAACACAGAAAATAATTTTTTTTTTGGTTTGGACTGGAGTGTACTTTGGGGGTTACAGCACCCTTTAACGGTCAAGCCAGCCGGCCCTTTACTTATGACACAGGCGCACGCTTGGCACTACTTTGTTGATGCACGTGCGGCTACTGCGCACACAATTCACAAACACAGAAAATAATTTTTTTTTGGTTTGGACTGGAGTGTACTTTGGGGGTTACAGCACCCTTTAACGGTCAAGCCAGCCGGCCCTTTACTTATGACACAGGCGCACGCTTGGCACTACTTTGTTGATGCACGTGCGGCTACTGCGTACACAATTCACAAACACAGAAAATAATTTTTTTTCTGGTTTGGACTGGAGTGTACTTTGGGGGTTACAGCACCCTTTAACGGTCAAGCCAGCCGGCCCTTTATTTATGACACAGGCGCACGCTTGGTACTACTTTGTTGATGCACGTGCGGCTACTGCGCACACAATTCACAAACACAGAAAATAATTTTTTTTTTGGTTTGGACTGGAGTGTACTTTGGGGGTTACAGCACACTTTAATGTTCAAGCCAGCCGGCCCTTTACTTATGACACAGGCGCACGCTTGGCACTACTTTGTTGATGCACGTGCGGCTACTGCGCACACAATTCACAAACACAGAAAATTATTTTTTTTTTGGTTTGGACTGGAGTGTACTTTGGGGGTTACAGCACCCTTTAATGGTCAAGCCAGCCGGCCCTTTACTTATGACACAGGCGCACGCTTGTCACTACTTTGTTGATGCACGTGCGGCTACTGCGCACACAATTCACAAACACAGAAAATATATATTTTTTTGGTTTGGACTGGAGTGTACTTTGGGTTTTACAGCACCCTTTAACGGTCAAGCCAGCCGGCCCTTTACTTATGACACAGGCGCACGCTTGGCACTACTTTGTTGATGCACGTGCGGCTACTGCGCACACAATTCACAGACACAGAAAATAATTTTTTTTTGGGTTTGGACTGGAGTGTACTTTGGGGGTTACAGCACCCTTTAATGGTCAAGCCAGCCGGCCCTTTACTTATGACACAGGCGCACGCTTGGCACTACTTTGTTGATGCACGTGCGGCTACTGCGCACACAATTCACAAACACAGAAAATAATTTTTTTTTTGGTTTGGACTGGAGTGTACTTTGGGGGTTACAGCACCCTTTAACGGTCAAGCCAGCCGGCCCTTTACTTATGACACAGGCGCACGCTTGGCACTACTTTGTTGATGCACGTGCGGCTACTGCGCACACAATTCACAAACACAGAAAATAATTTTTTTTTTGGTTTGGACTGGAGTGTACTTTGGGGGTTACAGCACCCTTTAACGGTCAAGCCAGCCGGCCCTTTACTTATGACACAGGCGCACGCTTGGCACTACTTTGTTGATGCACGTGCGGCTACTGCGCACACAATTCACAAACACAGAAAATAATTTTTTTTTTGGTTTGGACTGGAGTGTACTTTGGGGGTTACAGCACCCTTTAACGGTCAAGCCAGCCGGCCCTTTACTTATGACACAGGCGCACGCTTGGCACTACTTTGTTGATGCACGTGCGGCTACTGCGCACACAATTCACAAACACAGAAAATAATATTTTTTTTGGTTTGGACTGGAGTGTACTTTGGGGGTTACAGCACCCTTTAACGGTCAAGCCAGCCGGCCCTTTACTTATGACACAGGCGCACGCTTGGCACTACTTTGTTGATGCACGTGCGGCTACTGCGCACACAATTCACAAACACAGAAAATAATTTTTTTTTTGGTTTGGACTGGAGTGTACTTGGGGGTTACAGCACCCTTTAACGGTCAAGCCAGCCGGCCCTTTACTTATGACACAGGCGCACGCTTGGCACTCCTTTGTTGATGCACGTGCGGCTACTGCGCACACAATTCACAAACACAGAAAATAATTTTTTTTTTGGTTTGGACTGGAGTGTACTTTGGGGGTTACAGCACCCTTTAACGGTCAAGCCAGCCGGCCCTTTACTTATGACACAGGCGCACGCTTGGCACTACTTTGTTGATGCACGTGCGGCTACTGCGCACACAATTCACAAACACAGAAAATAATTTTTTTTTGGTTTGGACTGGAGTGTACTTTGGGGGTTACAGCACCCTTTAACGGTCAAGCCAGCCGGCCCTTTACTTATGACACAGGCGCACGCTTGGCACTACTTTGTTGATGCACGTGCGGCTACTGCGCACACAATTCACAAACACAGAAAATAATTTTTTTTTGGGTTTGGACTGGAGTGTACTTTGGGGGTTACAGCACCCTTTAACGGTCAAGCCAGCCGGCCCTTTACTTATGACACAGGCGCACGCTTGGCACTACTTTGTTGATGCACATGCGGCTACTGCGCACACAATTCACAAACACAGAAAATAATTTTTTTTTTGGTTTGGACTGGAGTGTACTTTGGGGGTTACAGCACCCTTTAACGGTCAAGCCAGCCGGCCCTTTACTTATGACACAGGCGCACGCTTGGCACTCCTTTGTTGATGCACGTGCGGCTACTGCGCACTCAATTCACAAACACAAAAAAATATAATTTTTTTAGCACTTGGGGGAGCACCCCTGATGGACAGAGCACCCCCTGGACAACACTACAGCACCCCTTTAGGACTGGGACACTGCACAGGACTTTGGAGTGGACACAGCCCCTATGGACAACTGACTGCAAAACACAGTCCAGCCAGCCCCTATGGACTTTGAAGTAGTGGACACAGCCCCTATTAACAACAGCAGCACAGCACAACACAGCCAGCCCCTATGGACTTTGAAGTAGTGGACAACAGCAGCACAGCGCAGCACAGCACAGCACAACACTACTCTGCACTACACTACACTACACTACACAGCCCAGCCAGCCCTAACTCCCACCCTCCCTCTTCACTGTCCACAGCTGAGTGAGAAAATGGCGCCGACGCGGGTACCTTATATAGGATCCAAAACCCGCGAGACTCGGAAGGCGGGAAGATGACGTTTTGCCTCGATTTCAGAATCCGAGTCAGGCGGGAAAAGTCGAGCCTGACTCAGATCGGACTCGGATCGGGGGGGCTCGTGGGGGTTCGGATTTCAGAAATCCGAACCCGCTCACCCCTAATAACAATCCATACGCATGCGCAGTTGGGCAAACATCTCTCGGAGCGAACGAGCGGCCACTTACGAGCGGCTCTGAATCAGGCCCAGAGTTAGCTATAACTTCACAGTCTTTTCATATGCAGTTTATTTGTGCAATTCCGCAACACAGATTAATGAAAAGGTCTTCTGAACTATAATCAATAGTTAACACCATATATCTGGTTAACACATTGCAATTGTATCACTTTATATTTGCCTTTATTATATAGTAATGTCTCAGCGATACTGTACATTGTTATAGTTCCAATCTGGCTCTCCACAGTGCACTATACTACAATATTTAGTTTTGTGCAGTTCCTGTCAGTCAGCATAGAGAACTGTACTGAGCGCTATTTTCACATATTACTCTGTACTCACTTTAATCTGCTACACACAGACAGGATAGCGTTTGTGTCACACTTTAGTGGATTAGACGTGTCCAAATTTGCAATATTAGGGCACATAAGGAGAAAATGATAAGGCGATAAGATTAGAAACACAGAACTGGTGTAAATCAATAATGTATCAGTCTATAGAAGAACAGAAGCATCCCAGTACTAGTGCTGGCAGTCATAGTACTTCTTTAACACCTACCAGTGGGGTCACAAGGGGGGTGTTGGGCGTACCCATGTGTCACCAGCCGAGGAGTGACACCAAGGTGCAGACTCCCCCTCAGTGACAGGAGCCAGGAACTGCACTGTAGTATTAAGTGCAGCACTTGGCCTCTGACACTGTGAGGGAACTGACACTGCAGACAGGAGAGTCTGCACCTCTTGCACCCACCCCAGTAAAAATCTCGGGAGTCGGGACTATGGGGTTTGGGCTGTTAGGCCTCAACCCTGTACATGAGGCCACGCCCTGTTGGCGAGGTCACACCCCTTTTTGGCAGCCGCGGCTACGCCGTGAGCACAGCATCCCTCCCCGCACCAGATGACACCACGGGGAGGGGTACCATTGACACCTACTTTTAAAGATGAAAGGGCACATCAAATCTAAGCAATGTTTCAAAATCTTTAAAAAAATATCACCTCTAACTTTGAAAGGGAAAGTTACTGCTGAAATAGTGTAAAATTACCAACATGGCGTAGACCACATTCAGCAGCAAGGAAAGGCTCACACCATGGCCTTTATTTGTGATCTGGGATCCTGCTACTGTTCTTTCATGCACTAGAATGCCTCTTGAAAAATCCAGGGCCAGGCATCTTCTGTAACCTTGCATGCAACAACTTATTGCTCTAGATGTGTCATCTCTAAACCAGACAAATCAATGCACAAAAAGAACACTGAGGCAGAAGAACAAATTGTGTGTTCACAAATTCCTGAGGAGAGGAAGTCTAAGGGTGTCCACGAGCGCTATTTGTAAGTCTGACATTTCTTATACTGACACTGTAATCCTAGACAACCCTCCTTTCACCATTTATGAACCCTATGCCAAGGTGAAGATGAGTTGTAGTAAAAGTAATGATGGTTTAGACATAAAAATTGAGGATGCTATAGTGGAAGTTGTAAATATGCAACAAGATAAGGGGGATGATTGTGTATGACACTAATGAGGATGTTGATAAATGTATTGGACAGGAGAAAGTTGATAAACTTCAGGAGATTTATGTTGCTTGTGTCAGTCACCAGTGGCAGAACTTCATGCCAGTGATAATAAGCGCACTGTCATGCCTCGGCAAAATACTGAAAAAGCTACCTTTTCCATGTGGAATTATTGTTACCCAAATTCTGATAACATTTGTCAAGGCATCTGTGACAGTTGTAGTGCCAAAATAGAGACATTAGCCATCTAGGCACCTTCTCCTCTTTTATGTCATTTGCAGTGAGTTCATTCATGTTGTTTATCAAAATCTGGAAAATCATATAATATATTAAGCAGTACCAGCAGAATGGGCAGATACCACCATATGCAATCTCCACCACCAAGATCTTTATCATCAACCTCCTCATTAGTGATTGGATGCAGTACTACCTCCAATTTGCAAAGGTAAACTGACTCCCATATCCACAATTCCCAAGAAGAATCATTGCGCACTAGGGCTACTGCTGCTTGAAGCACATCTTCATCACAGATGGGGACCAAGAAGACTAACAATAATTGTCTGTCTTATTTGTAAGAGGAACCAAGTATGACAGCCACCATCCTGTTGCACTGAAGCCATGTTGGCTATATTAGCATTAAAACTGCGTCTAACAACTGGCATCAATGTATCTGGTTTTAGCCGATTAGTTGAGGTCATGTGTCCAAACTAGCAAATTTATTATCAATTCTATTTTATAAGAACAGCAATTCCTCACCTGCATTGGGACAATAAACAAAAAGTTTTTATTTGCCTAGAAAATGCCATTGTATCGACTATCCACTTAACTATAAATATGTGGACAAGTGTTGCAGGTCAAACTGTGACAGCCCACTGGGTAGATAAGTCACTTTCAGCAGCAGTGTCTAACACAAAACCAGCTCTTTCTCAAGCAGGCTACTCTCTGTAACACTGGCTTCACTGAGAGGCATACCAGTCCCAATCTGCTGGAAAACTCAGGTATGTGATAAAATGACTTACCCTGCCATTTTATCATAATCCTCTCCTCAGGATTTGTCATTTCCGATAATGCAAGTAACCTTGTACAAGCATTACAACTGGGTGAATTTCAACACACACTAACAAGTACCATGTTTTGTGCACAAAGGAGATGCTGACTGATTTCTGGCTATTTGTGGCATTCTGCAACTGCATATAGAATATTGCAGCAGATGCAAGAAAAGTTCAATTTGCCATGCCATGGGAAAAAGAGAGATGGTGGAATAGCAATATGTTGTGGTATAATTATTATTGGTTCAATTCCAAAATTTATCACAAATCATATTCTTAAGACTCCGGCATCAAAGAAGAATTGTATCAATACTGTGTAATGGTTAGAAATCTGTGAATCAATATTGCAGAAAAATATAACGGTAAGCTCTAATAGTGGGTGCACACTGGGCGATATTACTGAGCGACTGCTCGATTACGACATCGTAATCGTGCAGTCGCTCAGTAATCATGCACAAATCGTGCACTGCTATGTCGGAAACGACCTGCGATGCGCACTCCTGCTGGTCGTTTCCGACATTGTCCATTGCCTGAACATGCAGCACAATCTGACGATAATGACAGATTGGCATGTTCAGGAATGATGGCCAGTGCCTGCACTGAACGACTGATCGTTCAGTGCAGACACTACAGGGGATCAGGAACGACGGTACGATTACGATGTCGTAATCGTACTGTCTTTCCTGATCGCCTAGTGTGTACGCACCATAAGAGGCTTGCAACTCTCCATATATGCTCATACTGATGGTAACACCTCCTCCAATGAGAACATGAGGAACAGCAAAAAGCAATCATAATCCCAACAGATTTAAATAATACAGATGTCACTTGATTGATTGCAAATCAGCACCATTTTACAGGATTATTGTTAATATATAAAAAACAGGGGAAATCCCCCAGCTAGATTATGTCTGGATACACTTATTCACAAAAGATCACTCCGGTACCCGATCTGGGTCATGTATAACATAAGGTTTAAATTGTTGTATACAGACTCTGACAGTCATTTAGTGATTAGGACACTTTACATTTAAATCACCCTGTTAATGGAAGTTTCTTCTAATTAACTAAGAACAGTTTTCCAGGGTAGAAAGTTTGCATCACCCCATCCAGTTGTAGTAAGTAATTAAATTGTCCAATTGATACAACAATGTGTCTGGTATATTCTGATTATAATTCACGGTTTAAGAGATAAGTGAAAAAAGCATACAGCACCTAAAACCTCACACCACATCTGCTGTTATGCAATGTAGATACCATTGGTTGCAAAATCATTGTATGGCATGCTAGTTTGTATGCTGTGGAAGAAAGTAAAGGACGCTTCTGTTGTAGTCCAGAGGGCGTCAAGGTGCGCTGTTGTTTAAAACATAGCTGCACTGCCGAGACAGGTTCCAGTACTGTGAGAGAGCATTGAAGGGAGGGATGTACCTTATTGTGGGTGCAATGTGAGCAAGTGCAAGTTTGATCTGAGCTTCCAGACGCCGGCAGGAGATCAGTCGTGCACAGCCGATCCTCCCTCCTTCCTGGACACGCGTTTCACCTGTCGGCTGTCTCAGCAGGAAGCCGGGTCTACTGATCAATCAATGCTTTACCTTCCACTAAATAGTACTCCACTTCCAATTAACTGTACTGGCCTTGGGCCTGTGATTTACTGTTTAGAGTAAGTTTGATTGTGATCTAGTTTTCTACTAGACATTACTCTGGCAGCAATGATCTGTACTGGCTTGGGGACTGTGATTTGTGCGCTGTTGTTTAAAACATAGCTGCGCTGCCGAGACAGGCTCCAGTAATGTGAGAGAGCATTGAAGGGAGGGATGTACCTTATTGTGGGTGCAATGTGAGCAAGCACAAGTTTGATCTGAGTTTCCAGACGCCGGAAGGAGATCCTCCCTCCTTCCTTGACACGCATTTCACCTATCGGCTTTCTCAGCAGGGAGCCGGGTCTACTGATCAATCAATGCTTTACCTTCCACTAAATAGTACTCCACTTCCAATTAACTGTACTGGACTTGGGCCTGTGATTTACTGTTTAGAGTAAGTTTGATTGTGATCTAGTTTTCTACTTGACATTACTCTGGCAGCAATGATCTGTACTGACTTGGGGACTGTGATTTGCTGTTTTGAGAAGCTTATTGGTAATAAATATATATATATATATATATATAAATAATATTTTCTAGTAGGCTTTTACTTTTAGGTTATTAAATCTAAATGAATGAAAACATTATAGAGGGTTGTATAATTTATTATACTGCCATCCTGTCTGCCACTGCATTGCCACAATGTTTCATAGATGTGCTATATTCTGTTAAAATGCCATGTAGTTGTGCCACTGCTTTGGCACTTAGTTTAGCCAGCCAGCTCGCTGAAGACATTGGCCAAAATTGGTGAAAAGAGTGAGGTGCTCAAAGTCAGATATAGACAGGATTGGTAAATTCTAGGCATCTCCACAGCACAAAGAGGGGAGAAGAGCTGGGAATTATGTATCCTCTAGAGGCCTCAAATTCACTACCACTACTAGATTGCATCAATTTGAAATATCCCTTAATGTCCAGAAGTTTGTTAGGAAGATTACACTTAGAGAGTTCTTCAAATTGAAAGAATCAATACAGACACAAAATAACCATTCATTGGATTTGGTAGCAACGACCTCCTTGCTACCAAATCCAAAGGCCACTACTCTCTACTCATTCTCCTTGACTTTTCTGCTGCTTTTGACACTGTGGACCACCCTCTCCTGCTGCAAATCCTTCACTCCCTTGGTCTACGTGACACTGCCCTCTCCTGGCTATCCTCCTACCTCTCTGATCAATCCTTCTCTATCTCCTCTCATGGCTTATCTTCCCCCCCACATCCTCTCACAGTAGGTGTTCCCCAAGGTTCTGTTCTTGGACCACTCCTTTTCTCCCTCTATACATCCTCTCTAAATGAACTCATCAGCTCTTTTGACCTCCATTATCATCTCTATGCTGACAACACTCAGATCTACCTTTCCTCCTCTGACATCTCTCCCTCTCTCCTCACTCGTATCTCCAACTGTCTTTCTGCTATATCTTCTTGGATGCCCCAGCGATTTCTTAAACTTAATATGTCTAAGACTGAGATGATCATCTTTCCACCCTCCCACATAACCTCACCTCCCACTATTTCTTTATCAATTGATGGCACAAATATCTCCTCTAGCCCCAAAGTGTGCTGTCTTTGAGTTATCCTGGACTCCCTCTCCTTTAAACCACATATCCAGAACCTCTCACAGTCCTGTCATTTCCATCTTAAAAATATTTCCAGGATCAGACCCTTTCTCACCCAGGATGCTACTAAGACCTTAATACACTCACTGGTCATCTCAAGATTGGATTACTGTAACCTTCTACTATCTGGCCTCCCCATATCCCATCTCTCTCCTCTCCAGTCTATCCTTAATTCTGCTGCACAGCTTATCTTCCTCTCCAAATGCTTTACATCTGCCTCCCCTCTCCTACAAGCCCTCCACTGGCTCCCCTACCCTTCAGAACCCAATTCAAGGTTCTCACACTCGCTTACAAAGCCCTCACACACTCCTCTCCCATTTACATCTCTGACCTCATCTCCCTTCACTTTCCTGTCCACCCTCTTCGTTCAACAAATGCACACTGCCTCTCATGCCAACTGATTACTTTCTCCCACTCCCGCCTCCAAGACTTTGCCCGTGCTGCTCCCCACCTCTGGAACTCTCTCCCTCTCCCCATCAGACTCTCCACCTCTCTACAATCCTTCAAACGGGCTCTCAAGACCCACTACTTCATCGATGCTTTCCAGCTCTCATCCTAACTTGCTACTACATGCTCCCTCCACCCTGTCTTCCCCATCTGTATCATGCCCATCTGTCTGCCCCTCCCCTTGAGAATGTAAGCTCTTTCGAGCAGGACCCTCTACCCTCTTGTGCTTCTCCTTACTTTATGTTCATCTACTTCTTACTCACCACTAGGACACCTAACACTTGGTGCCTATGCTTTGTTGCTTTATTGGGTGTTATGGCCACCTATGTATCAATGTATATTATCCATGTCCTTGTCCTTCATTGTATTGTATTTTACTGTAAGTCACTTTTTGGTTATGTACCTTGTAAGGCGCTGCGGAACACTTGTGGCGCCATATAAATAAATGATAATAATAATAATAATAATAATAATAATAATAATAATAATAATAAAAATAATAATAATAATAATAATTGGATAGCTTCCCTATGAAGGTTATGTGGGTGGTTCTGGAATCTGATAAGCTTGTCTGAAGTGAGTTTTCAGGGAACGCTTGAATGTTTGAAGACTAGCGGAAAGCCCTCCCATTGTGCATGGGAGGGCATTCTACAGGGTGGGTGCAGCCCGAAAAAAGTCCTGTAACCGTGAATGAGAACAAGCAATGCTTGTGGATGAGAGGCACAGATCTTGTGCAGAGTGGGGATGTTGGGTTGGAAGATATTTTGAGATAAGTGAAGAGATGTTTGTTGGTTTAGTTTGGTTAATAGCTTTATATGGGAGTAAGTATTTTATATTTAATACGGTAGAAGTGAATGACAGAGTAGGTCAGCAAATGAACATTTGGCGAGGAAGATCAACCTCGCAGCTGCATTCATTATGGATTGTAGTGGTGAGAGCCTGTTTTTGGCAAGACCAGTAAGGAGACTATTGCAGTAGTCAATGAGGGAAATAATGAGTGCATGGATTAGAGTTTTTGCAGTGTCTTGTGTAAGATAAGGTCAAATTTTAGCTGTACAGTATGTAACATCATTTTGAGACAGATTGAGTGTGGGGAAAAAAGTACAGTTCAGAGTCAAGGATAACACCTAGGTAGTGAGCTTGTGGGGTGGGACTGATTGCTGAGTTGTCAACAGTGATAGAAATATCAGGTTGGTAACTACTATTGGCCAGTGGAAATATGCTTACTTCTGTCTTCACATTCTGTCACATTCAGTGACGCAGACCAGCACAGATGGTGACAAATATGGGGAGGATAGGTAGATTTGAGTATCATCCACGTACAGATGATACTGAAAACCAAAAGAGCTGATTAGTTTTCCAAGAGAGGTGGTATAGATTGAGAAAAACAGAAGACCTAAGACTAACCCTTGCGGTACTCCAACTGATAGAGGTACAGTAGTGAAAATGAGGCAGAATCAGAAAAGTGAACAGTGAAAGAGCGATCAGAGAGGTAGGATAAGAAACAAGAAAGGGCTGTGTCTTAAGACCTAGGGATTGTAGTGTTCAAGAGAGAGTGGTCAACAGTGTCAAAGGCAGCAGAGAGATCTAGAAGAATAAGAAGTGAGTAATGGGCTTTAGCCTTGACAATGACCAGATCATTTACTACTGTACCTTAGTCAGTGCTGTCTCTGTGAAGTGTTGGGAATGAAAGCCTGACTGAAGTGGATCCAATAAGTTGTGCGAGTTAAGAAAGTGTGTGAGGTGAGTGTAGGCAAGCCTTTCCAGTAGCTTGGAGGGCATGGGAGCTGGGAGATAGGATGGTAAATTGAGAGAGAGTTAGGGTTAGAATTTAGGGCCTGATTCATACCCGCATAGCGCTCGCAAGCAGGTCAATGGTGGGATTCTGCACGTGCATGTGCAAGCCCCAGAGCGAGAGAGAAATTCTCTCTCTCCGGGACTCACTACAAAAGGGGCGGCTGTCGACAGCTCACCCTATTTTGTAGGCAGGGAGGGGGGTGGCTACACAAACGAAGGCGTTCCCGAAGGAATGCCTGCCGTTTGTGGGAGTCACCACTGACATCACCAGTGATGTCAGTGGATAGCTTTCTGCTCTGTTAGAGTAGGAAGCTCTCTGGGGCTTGCAACAGATGAGACCCTACCACAAGGGTCTCGTCGCAAGTCCCGATGGTCGCGACCATTATGACCATCACCTGGCCACTCGTAAAAGCTGTGGGTGGTCACCCACAGATTAGCGAGCGGCCAGGATGCCGCGACAACAAAAAAAAACCACCCTGATTCAGAGCAAGCGCTCTTAAAGAGCGTCCGGCTCTGAATCAGGCCCTTAGTTTTTTCAAAATGGGTTTAATTACTTCATTCTTGAACAGTGATGGAAAGATACCAGTAGAGAAAGAGATTACAGATTTTTGTTAAGGTTGGGATGAGCACAGTAGGATCCAGAAGAGAGGAAGTAGAGTAGGAGGATGAGAAGAGTATAGATACTGCATCTTTATTTGTGGGGTCAAATAAAGAGAAGGTGCCAGCGGATTATGGTAGGTAATTTAGCAGGTCACTGGCTGGGGAAGAGCCCATCATTTCACTTTGGATTTTATCAATCTTGTCCTTGAAGTAGGAGCAAGATCTTGTGCACTAATAGTAGCAGGTGGGTTGGGTGAGGGAGGGGTAAAAAGTGATTTAAATGTATTAAAAACTCACTTGGGGTTAGAGGCTTGGGCAGAGATGAGAGATTGGAAATATGTTTGTTTGGCAGTGTCCAGAGCCTTATGATAAGAGTGATATTTTTATATGTGTGGAAGTCACTTGGATTACAATATTTATGCTACTCACATTCTACTTTACGTGAGAGTTTTTGTAGGTGTCTTATTAATTTGGAATGCCACGGTTGACGTCTAAGTCTACGTGGAGTGTGATGGGTAGCTGGAGCTGGAGCCACTTCATCAAGGGCTATTTCTAGGGTCTGGTTCAATTGTGATACAGCAGTCTCAGGAGAAGTGAACTTAGAAATTGGTGAGAGTAATTGTTGCAGAGAGGTGGCTAGCTGTTGAAATATAATAGCATTAATATCTCTATATTAATATTAATAACATTCTACTATATAGTAATTGGGAAATAAAACCAGCAGAAGTTGGCATACTGTACTGAGTATTTAGAGAATGTTTAATATTGTTTAAGACTTTAATATTTTCCCACTGATGCTGCTGACATGGAAATTCTTTCTTTCAGACAAATGAAAATGCCTCGAACATACCTGGATGGTATTATTAAAGCATGTCACATAAGCTGGGCCTGGAGAGTGATAAGGCAAAATACTGCAGAGTGACAGTTGTTCAGGGGGAGGGGAGAGTGACCCCTACCTGGATTACATCTGTTAAATATGCATGATGCAGAATTGCCTGTGACATGTGTGCTTGATTATGTAGCTTTACTCGAAAACAATCCTTTATTAGTGTCATCCAAATATAGCATTTTCATTCCCCCTCCAAAAAATGTATATGCCTAAATAAAGCTTTACTTTTTGCTCAAATGCTCTATTTAATTGAATATATTTTGGATGTTTTTATGAAAATGAAGTCAATGCGTTAGACATTAGTGTTGCACTGACCGTACATATAAGTATGAAGGTGTTAATAACAAATATGCACTGGTGTAACTACCAAAGGTGCAGGGGGTGCTACCATAGGTGCAGTGGATGCTGCATCTCCAGGGCCTGGCCCTCCCAATGAACCTACGGTGCCAGGCCAGCACGTCCTCCTTCAGCAGCAGTGCCAGTGTGCGTCATGGCTGTGATCCGGGGATGTCCCAGCAGGCTCAGCACAGTTCCTCCCAGCATCAGTCAGTGAGGAGAGATGGAGCCAACTGGTAGAGAACATGTACCTTGCCCTGCACAGCACACTGCTGAAGGAGGATGTGGTCATGGAGCAGAGGTAAGTCGTGGGGATGGAGTGCAGGGAGTTGCGGAGAAGGGGGGGTGTTGGACCTAGGGGGACCTATAAAATTTTGCTATGGGGCCCCTCTGGTCTAGTTACGCCCTTGCAAATATGCAAATGTGTTTACTGGTTACACATAGGGCAGTCACATAACATAGTTAGTGGCCAATTCATAGACAATCAGTATATACATAATAAAGAAATAATCATTGTAGTAATGAGCCTGAAATATACAATGCTAACATAACATTACAGAATTCATATAGAATGTGATGAAAGTGACTAGTAATAATTCATAAATATTATATATTTGCTGCACTGTATATTTACAAACAAGTGTACTTTACGCTAGACACATCTGTACATGATGTAAACTTGTGATGCATTTTTAATAGGAAATGATGTCCAATTTGTGTACCACTCAGCATCAGGCCCATATGCTCTTTGTCAAGATAGGATTAGTAAAATGTATTACTGTAGTATAAAATTATAGACAGGATTCTTTGGGATTTTTTTTATCCTATCCCTCCATCCCTGTTCTGGTAAGATGCTGATCTTTCTTACAAATGACCACAAGATGGCGAGAGTGCTCCACTAATAAGAATGCTGTGAAATTGTATCCAGTAGTTAAAGTGCTTTAACTCTGTTTTATAAAAATTCAAAAACAGAGGGACTGATGATTCTGCTGAAAGTCTGTACACCGGGAGCAAGCATTATGTGAGTTACACTCGTGGTCATATAGTTTTCTATGACTGCATTGCCCCCAGCTCTCAGTCCGTTATCCATGACTCAACTACTCAAAAGCCTGAGGGGTCTATTTACTAAGCAGTCACAAACCAAAAATATTGGGCAACCCTAAAACTCTGCGCACTCCTTTTAAAGTAGCACACATCATACAGCAAAGAGACCGATACAATACTATAAATATAGTCTTACTGCCCAAAGGAAATGTTCAATGTGATGGATGCAGTTGTAGTTCTTATTGTATGGAATCTTGCCGAAAATGGAAAAAAGAGAACAAACAAGAAGAAAATAATATAGTGTAGTAATTCGTAATGAAAAAAGTCTCTCAAATAACACAAATAAGTGGTGATTTCTTCCCCTGAATGTGAACAGAAAGGATGATCGTACCGCACTCACGTTCAAAAACTATGACTTCCACATATAAAGGTATCTATAAATCAGATGGCCTCGTTACCACTGTGCAGCATACCAATAGTGAAGTTCACCCATGCAAACGGTGTAGTATAAAAAGGCGGGCATACCCCAACTCACACTGATCATAAATTCATAAGCCAATAAAGGTATCTTTGAGCTTCGACACTTCTATTCGTTATGGTTGATAACTTATCCTCTTACGGGGAGACCCCTTTCCATAGCCCCAGAAAGTTCTCATTATAAATTACTTTGAGGAAAATTTGTATCATCCCAACTTTTCTCCTTGCGGCAGAGAACTGCTGTGTCTGTAGCCGAGTCTTCACCAGGTCCAGAGGCTGGAAGAGTAGTGTAGAGCAAGTGGCGCTCAGTAAGCCGCATACAAACGCCTTACAGACAGGGTGCATCTGAGAGGGAGAGGTGAGCCGGTTACTAGGCACCGGTTACTAGCTGTGTGCTACTTTATAAGGAGTGCGCAGAGTTTTAGGGTTGCCCAATATTTTTGGTTTGTGACTTATCTATTGGGGGTTAGTGATCCCCCCATGGTCAATCCTTCTTTGCAGCCCCCTTGTGCGCAGTTGTCCACTGTACCTTCCTGTTTACAATATTTACTAAGCAGTGTTAGGAGAAACTGCCATCTCACAGGCTGTGTTTGAAAAATGACAGTTGGGAGCTGCTTGGCTGGCACCTTATCACTTTCTACTCTGTCTCCTAGCACTGCTTAGTAACTAGACCCCTAATAGTTTTATCTCCCAAATTGATTCCCTAATTGAATGCTGGGAAAGCATTTGACCTGGTCACCAGCGATCAATAAACTTTTCTTCGGTCTTAATTCCTGACAAATTTATCTTACCATTGATCACCATATATGACACCTTGTTAACACAAATAGTAACAAACTGACCTTGCTCAGCCCCATCCAGATTTAGAAAGGGATGAGCTAGGGGTCTCATTTACTGCATGCCTTTGGCTCTTTGACCTAGTTTTAATGTCACTAGCAATTGCATAGTGATTACATGAAGGGTTAATTGGAATAAAAATGAGGTTACCAGGAGAATAAACTCACTCTCTTTACTGGTGACATGTTGTTAAACATATATATATATATATATATATATATATATATATGTATATCAACGGCGCTGGATTATCTAGTTAAGTATTGGTGTGTATAAAATATAAACAACATAAATAACATGCAAAAAGGAAAAATTCCTATAATTTATGTTGCAATAATCTAAGAGATATATATGTGTGACGTACTGACTGGTTTGTACAGTGCTGCACCACTAGCACCAGGTTCAGGTGTGTTCGGATTGCTTCGGTGGCCGATTTCCCCGTGTTAAGATAGGACACACCGTGACAGAGAGGCAAGCCTGAATTCCCCTTTTGCAGACACAATGACCAGTCAGGAGGGAAGGTGCAACGCAATTTTTGTTAATAATTAACAACAAATGAAAGGAGATATTAACCATTAGCAGATGGAATGAAATTAATGACACTATTCAATGACAAGGTATTTATTTATTACCTCCCCGTCATCTACCGGTGACCCCAGCTGGCAAGCAATGTGAAACCAACAAGAACCACAATTCCTGCAGAACTTTGCCAAAAAAACAAATGAGAGACCTAAATATGAAACCTGCTGGTCTAGCTTGAATCAATGGTGCTCCGGCAGTCTATAGCTGTGAAATACAGTCTGTGCTAACACTCCCTTTTGCTGAGGAAAATGTGGGAAAAACACATGCAGGTTAGACTTATATCAGTAGTGCACCAACAACCTGCAATAGTTTAAACAGAGTCTTTGAGCTTTTGCTGAGAAAAACAGGGACAACACTTAGGCTATGCTGGAAGCAGTAGTTCACCGGCAACTTGCAACAGTTTTAACAGTCTTTGAGCCTTTGCTGAAAAAAATAGGGACAACAATTAGGCTATGCTGGAAGCAGTAGTTCACCAGCAGATTTGCAGCACTTAACACAGTCTTTGCTAATACTTAGCCCTACTGAGAAAAATAACAAGGGCTATGCTGGAAGCAGTAGTTCACCGGCGGATTTGCAGCATTTAACACAGTCTTTGCTAATTGCCTATGCCACAATTCACTATCACCAGAATTGCCAGCTGAGGTTACACAGGGCTAAATAAACAAGCAATATACATGACATCAGCATGAGTGGACTTTGAAATGGTTACCGGGCCAAATAGTGTATAAGAAACAATTTACATCAACACCAATACACGGAGGGCCACTATCAACCCTTTAGCTAACACACGAGTCAAACAGTAAACAGAGCCAAATACATATCACATGGCATTACATTTACTTTAAAGCTAGACATAAAATACTTTGTACATCACCCACAGTGGCATCGGACATGAGCCGACACCCATAAGGCACGTCCCCTCCTGGACATGAGCCAGAGGTTCACAGAAAAGAAAATGACCACCAATGCAACTCTTGGGAAAAAGAGGGGGTGACCTATCTTTTACTTCCCCCCCTATTTCATCACTACACACACACTTTACCTAATTTAAAACACTATGACTCCTTTCTACACCCAGTTGTGTGGGATTCTAACTCCCGGTCGCAGCTTTTACACAAAACCTAGTCTCCCAGCCTAATCATGTTTAGCCACAAGGTAAAGGATAATGCAATAGACCCAGGGGACCCAGATAGGATAGGTGTACAGAGGAGCAGGGGCTTAATGGATGGAAGATAGGAGCTGTGGAAGGACAGAGTACAGGGAGGTTCTGGTATGATCTCACCCCTGGCAGTGGCTGTTCAGCCTCTCACGATGTCCAGGGAAACTCTGGGATGCACAGCACCGCACCAGAGCTTCCAGCTGCAGACCTTCGGCAGGTATTTTACAAGGAGCAACAGGTGCAAAATCCCTTTCCACAGGGGCTCTGTCCAGCAGACAAACACAGCAGCAGGAGGGGTCCTGAAGCACTCTTCCTCTGGGACTGTGCGGGTGCCAGCAGGGTTTTCGTCACTGGTGGGACCTTTTCCTCAGCTGGGGCTTCATCTGCGACGATGGAGCGATGAGACCTCCTTCCCAGGCAGCTCCTCTTTTCTCCCAGCATGCGCAGATTTACAAATGTGGCTCCTGATAACAGGCACTTAGGAAAGCAGTCCTTTATTCAGAGGGGGCTACTTCCAAAGCAGAGTGCTCTATGCAAATCCCCAGGCAAGCTTCCTCCAGGGAGTCACAGCCAGCATCAGAGCACCTCTCCTGGCAGATTGGATAGGTAGCCTACCAGGTTAATATGAAGTCTGGTAATTGTAATCCAGGGCAACATTAAAGTTATAGCATCCTTATTTTTACAGCTCCAAGGGCACTCCACAACAACTCATTACAGACAGCATACCAGGTGCAGTATTTGTAATGCAGGGTAAATGAGAGGGGTTACTGCTTCCCTATTTTTACAGATCCAGGGACACTCCACAGAAAAATCCTCCCTGACTCCTTTTCCAGAAATTCATCCCAGACTCTTTCTACAGAAATTCTTCCCCAAACTCTTTCTACAGAAATTCCTCCCACACTCAGCACTGACAGCCTAAAGGAAGGTATTATATAAGCTCTCCCTCACTCTCCTCCCTGTCGGTCTGGCATCTATGAGTGGACAGGGGGGACTCAGCAACAGGACGCCTACAGGGATCTCTGCCTGGACACCTAGGCTACCAATCAATGGGGCAGGATTTTCCCTCCAAAAATGGGTCGCTGACCAAGGGGCACTTTCTACCTCCCTGTCTGCACATGCTCAGTGGGGTTCAGGGAGAGCAGGGTCAGTCAAAGTTCACAATACCAGCCTATAATAAGGAATGGGGCTGCAGTATATCTATGTGTAAATATTGGGGGACCCCTATTTGGGAACAAACTTGGGGGTACCACATATGATAGAAACAATAGGAACTCTATATGGCTTGGTTGAATAAGAAATTCAATTTAATCTTGGGTTAAAAATATTGTTGAAATACACATAAATTTTTTTTTACATATATAACATAATAAAATAAACATCCAAACATCAGGAAAGGGTGCAATAAAAAGTCTCTTTAGGGAAAGAGATAAACTCACAATGTCAATATAATTGCAACAAGAAATGACAAATGTCAATATAATTGCAACAGTCACTGGCCTATACATATATATCCGGAATAAGGTCCAGCTAGTGATTTAATTACCAGGCTCAATTGGAGTGTCCACAGCCTGAAGTAGTTCCCCTACTATACCATATACAGCACTTCGAACCTTTGTGGACTCATTTCCAGACCACCATCATTTCATCTGCCCTCCAGCCTCTACCCTTTATCACCAGCACGCCAGTGCAGGAATCTCTGCCTACACTTCAGGGCGAGGTCAACGTCGGAGTAGCCACGGATCAAGAGGAGCTGCAGTGGATCGTGGAGGAAGTAGCTGCTGCCGGATCCTTCTTAACGTAAACAAGGTAAGTGGGGAAATGGCGCACAATAACCGGGGGGAGAAGGAGGTAATAAAAAACGTCAGGAGTCGGACGCACCGCGCACAGACTGCACTCAATAATGGGGGGGAGTGAGGTGTATAAAAAAAAAAGGAAGGGGCACAGACTGCACTCAATAACGGGGGGGTGTATAAAAAAATGGAAGGGGCACAGACTGCATTCATTATTGGGGGGTTATGGAGAGAGAAAAGAGAAGGGTGGTGCCAGTGAGAATTAGGAGGAAGAAGAATAGGTAGTAGCAAGGAATTAGCGGAGGAGGTGCAGGAGTGTGGAAGTAGGTGTGGTGATGGTGACCGCTAAGTACTGTACGCCTGTTGTTTTAGATTCTCATAAAAGAAGAACTGTCTTCTCATTAGTAACATTATAAGGTATTTTGACTAAATTTTGAGGAATCAGGCAGCAAAGACTCCACTGAGTGTAATATATCAAAAGTTGCATATAAATATTCAAATAAATAAAAAATTAAAAAATCACCACTCATTAATATAGCTGCAGGGAAATACGATATTAACTATATTAATTATAATAATAGTTATTGGCGATAATATTCATCATTACTAGACAGTTCCATACATTAATCATACATTAGCACCCAGTTAAAGAAGTAAATGATTCACAGTAGCAGCATGTACATAATAACAAAAAGCAGTTCTCCATCTTGCAGCAAGGTTCATTCAATTAGAATGTAAATGGTGAAATATACAATGTGCACAAATCCAGAGCATGACTATGAGTGGGGGTTAGTTAATTGACCAAATACTTACATAAAAAATGTACTGTAGATAAAGGTGACTTTGCCACTATCTGCTTTAGTAATGAGGAATTTTTAATGAATATTAGAATCCTTAATTGTATATAATAAGATTTTCCTGCAGGCGTATACTGTATGGTGATCTTTCCGTTTTTTCTGCTATGGGCAACATCTCCACTTCTAAAAACCTGCACTGTAGTAAATATACCCCATAGTGTTTATTCACTAACTTTTTTTTCACTTTCACTTTCATTGGGACCCGCATGGACATATAGACCCTTTTTTCTCTCTATTCTGTGCATAATAGCTGATTGTACATTCCCTATATAACACGCTTTGAGAATTACATGCATGGACATTGGGCCTGATTCAGAGCCGGACGCAATTAGTGCTCGCTCGTCCAGAAAATAGGGGTGGCTATTCAAATGAACCGTTTGCTCTTTGCGGTCTGTTCACGCCTCTAGGTCTGAACGAGCGAACAAAACTTGCGGTCGTTTTTTGGAAAAATACACCCCCTGGCCGTTCGCATCCTACGTCATGTCCGCTATTTATTAGATTAATCGAGTACGAACTGCTCGCAATTCTTGTGGTTGGTTTTTGCTACCACAATCTTGCGAGCAGTTCTGGCTATAAAATAACCCAGTGATGTGGTTAATGACGCTGCTGTTTTAATTATGCACACTCCATAAAATGCCCGTTTTGACCTTTAAGCACGCCTGCGATCGGATCTCCACTCCCCGTTTTCAAGCACCTTCCCCTGTTACCACCCACATACGTCTCTTTCTGTCACTCAAATTATCAGGCATTCGCTATTTTGCGAGCACATGAATTTCGACCGCACTGACTGGTTCGCACATGCGTATAACGATCTGTACGCATGCGCAGTTGGGCAAACATCGCTCGGAGCGAACGAGCGGCCGCTTACGAGCGGCTCTGAATCAGGCCCATTGTTTGGATGTTCTCAATTCAGTGCAATTATGATAGGACAGTTATGTCCACAGACTATACATACAGTATGCATGATTTTATCTTTCATATACATATTGTCACATAACTTTGTGCAGATATTACTGCTACTGTTATTCCGTTTCCAATATGATCCTGGTGAAACTATATTTATGTAGCAGTGTTGTTGAGTCTGGTTTTGGCACAGTGCCTATGCTTTTTTTTATATAACTGATGCAATTAACCTTAAGCTCACATATGCAGGTTGCCACAAAACAGTGGTGTCGAGAACATTGCTGGCACAGTGCCCAAAATTCTCCTTGTACAGCTGATGCAGTTAATTACAAATGTACACATGCAGGCTGTTATGACTTCTTAACATTGGCACTATAAGAGTCTTTGGTTTTTTTACAGACCATTAACAGAGAGAGTGTGACTCAAAGAGACATCTATGCAGTGTATGTTATTTCTCTGCTTTGGATGGTCTATTGCACAGCCTAATGTGATTGCTATCTGCATAGCTGATTTACGTGTTAGGCGCAGTTTAAAATATTGGGAGTCGGTAGAACTTACCTTTGCATTGATGATACATAGCAATATGTTCAATTTGGGAATCAGTCTATAAAAACGTTCTGTGTTTCCGAATCTGACTGAAATATTTAATATTTGAGTAATTATTTTTTATTATCATAATAATACCATTCATGCCTGAATATGTGAATTATTGCATTTTAATCATACTATAATAATCTAGAATCTAATAGAAACCATATAATACATATGCAATATATATTTTTTTGACTGTTGAATATATACCATGATTTATCTGTGGAACAATTAAAGTACGCTTATGCAATACTTTCTTTGAATTGTGTGTTTTTTAAACAAAGTGGACTCCTCATGCGAGACAGTCTTACAAACACCTTTACACTGCGTGTACCAGGGCATTCACACTTCCACGTTTGGTGACATACCTACATCCATACCATACTGGATATGTCCAATCTCATCTGATCTTGGAAGCTATGCAGTTTTGGGCTTGGTTAGTACTTGGATGTGAGACCACCTGGGAATACCAGGTACTGTAGCTTAAAGAACATTGGAGGTGGATTGGGACAGAGTGGTAACACAGTGCAGCAACCATTTATCATTGTTCCCACATACATGTATTTATTTGTTGGGCAAAACAGCTATTACGATTTCTGCTACACTATCAGGGTTACTAGGGTAACCATCTTCCTACACAAATAAATACAATTTTAATTTACACGATTCTCTGACACTTATTATTTTTTAATCATAGGAGAGTGGTTACCCTTATTTAAATATTTTTGCCATATTTCATATAGATTTCTATAATTAATTGTAATATATTTTTTTTCTATTAACCTTGTAATTTTAATTGTACTTATTATAGGTTATATTTTATGTTTATACTACTTGTGAATATTTATCTTAAGAGTGCCCCAGCAACAGGCCCTTCTTTCTTCCTTTGTTGTGCTCTATGTGATACTTTGGGCTTTTGGAGCACCACCAACGATGAATCATGGTACATTATAACTAAAAGTATGCAATATTGTTGGTATGTACTAATTGAGTACACAATATGTTTCTGTGCCGTATCCTCCTTTTTCTTGTTTCAATGTAAACACCTGAACACATGCCAGCCTTGAATACGGGCCTGGCTTGTGGAACATATGCCCCTCCCCTGCTTTATGGCCCAGCCCATACCTGGCGATGGTTCAGGTGTGCTTCCATGCATTTGGTATTATTTTATACTTTCCATATGACATAATTGTACTCATGTATTTCTTAATAACCATTATTAATTTGTAACTACTGTACTAGAAGCATATTTCTCCTGAACTAGCTTTAGAACTAGTTCTAAATCTATTGTACACTGATACAAAATGTCATTGAAAATGAGTATATGGCATACACTACATGCTTTATATCATAAATGGACCTTGTTCTAACAGCTAGGGAAATACTTTTACTAAGGTGAGCCCTCCTCCTAGCTGGAAGCCTTGGACAAACAGCTATGAGTAATACAGAACCGGCAAATTAATTATATTAATCAACATTAAAGGTCATTGGATTGGGCGTGCAAATGGTGGACCTACTCTATTGATTGCATCCTTTGACTGGTCTCTCACTTCTCCTTCCTCAGGTTTTTCTCAGGTTCTGTAAAAGAAATACAGAATCCCAGTGAAAAAATGTCTGCGTGTAGCAGTCCCTGGACTTCGGCTAGGGGATAATTTAGGAAAACATATTCCTAGGTGTTTTAATTAAAAAGAAAAAAATAATAGAAAGAATGAGCTATAAAGTAACAATGTGTTTGGCTAAGAGTTTGCCGAATGGATAAGAAGATATTAAAAGACTTTCACTAGCATATGATGAAACACTTGAAATACTGTAGGCAAAATTATCTCTTAAAAATGAATGTATAATACACAGTAGAGATCTCGTCTTTCTTTTACTAGATGTGATTGAGGACAAATGAACATTTTATGATTTTATACAGGACTGCTGACACATCTATAACTATTAGTTACAGTATTGAGTTGATAAAACATATGCACACATAAAAACTGCTATTAAAAATTTTGCAGACGTTGTGTCACTCACTCATCATTTTACCTTTTCCCATGCCTGATGTTGTTTGTTAATGTTCTCTCCATGGGAAAAAATAGTTTTACCAACCCCTGTAATTAATTGCTACGTCCATGCCGTTGTGTGAATTACAACACTGAGAGTATAGGAGCTTTCGGAATCATTGATCTCCACTGTATAATGAATATATTAGAGTTTCAGAAAATGCCCAGAAGATATTTAATTGATGGGTTTAACTTCCTTCTGGTCAGGGGCCAGCATCAGTGTCAGCACAAAGTTAACCGTCAGTAGGATCGGACAAGGTCTTTTCTCCCTAGTCTTCATTTACGCGCATCACAGAGCTGCTACATCTGCAAACCTGGATCAGATGTTGTCAACAGTATCTGACAGATTGTCATTATAGAAGTGCCAATTACATGTGCAGCAGTGGTAGGCTGACATATCCTGCAGGGATGGATGACACGCCAGCTCCAAAATGATACTGGATGGAGAAAAATGAAAGCGATTATATGTGTAGGATATATATAATCTTATTTTTCTATTTCAACTTTTATGATTTTTTTTCTATACTATGTGTATCTGCCACTCCCACCTAGAATGACATAGGTGTAATTAAACATATGAAATATGGATTTTCTTAGTTGAAAGGCCAGAGATATTTACCTTTGGTAGCTCTTCCCAGAAGTGCAGGGCCAGATATTTTCTTGGTCTTACAATTCTGGTGTGAAATTTGTTTTCAGATTTTGTCTGTAGGAATTAATATTTTAAAGCCAAAATCACAAACATTGCAGTTAACACTCATGATTTTTTGTCATTAGTATCTTAAAATTTAATGTAAAAAATTGTGATGTTCTATTAACTTCTATTTTTAATTTATGTTAAAAAATGTATTAACTGTAGAGGTTGTATAGATAAATGCAAAGTGATTTTTATAGTACAATTATTAGTACTTTATTTTCACTAGCAATATATTTGTAAGACTACTGACCTCTGACCACATAACTGTTTAATTGGTGTATTTATGAAGTCCTGAAAATCCCTATCTTCAGCAAAAAAGCTCTTTACTCAATAAATAGCACCCATTAAAAAATATTAAATCCTTTACATTAGCACTGGGGATAAATGGTCAATTCAGTCCTCATTAATATATTATTAGATTTGTAACCACTTCACAGCTGTTTACCTTGGTAACACACAAACTGAAACATATTAAACTAATCCACTTGAACAGCTAAATATAAGAATTACAAGCTACTGTACAGTAATAACACTTCAATGATGTATTATTGTGGCATTAATAGGTGCAAAATTGTTGGACTATTACTATCATATTAAATTATATGTGAAAAATATTCAACATGGGTTTAGATTTCTTTAACATTGATAATGACATAATTTGGACTTGTTTTTGTTCCTCTAGTATTATTAACATCAATAATATTCAATTGCAGTCATTTACAGTCAATTTTGACCACCTCACTGTATTGCTGTCATCAATAATGGCCAAAGGCTGCAGTGAGCTAGCTGGCTAAACAAAGTGATAGAGCAGAGGCACAAACACATCGCAGTTTAAAAGAACATAGCACATCTATGAAACATAGTAGCATTGCAGTATCAGACAGGATAAACTATACAATCTTATAGAATTGTCTCATTAATCAAAAACTAGATATTTAGTGGAAGCCAGGCAAAGCATTGACTGATTGATTGATTACTATCAGTACTAATAACTATTAAAAAAACAAAAACAAATCAGAGGCATGGAAAAAACTATTAAAAAACAAGCTTACAAAATCCCAATGAGATTTTGAAAGTGAAAACTGAATCCAAATAGCAAATCAAAGGCTTCAGGACAATACAAGAGATTCAAGGCTGAGTAACAGCCTAGTAAAAGTTGCTAATTATTAATTATATAATTTGATGATACTACTCTATCTGTGGAAAATTGCAGGAATTGGGGACTATAGGTCTGGTTGAGAAGCTGGTGATGGATGGCTTTAGAGGATACAAAAGAACATGAACTCCCATGTAAAGTACAGTAATGTATGCTGCCTGTCAAACACAATCTTGACAGAGCCCATAATATAAAGTGGTGCACAATTGAATTGTCTTTCTGCCCTCCAACCCACCCTTATGTTGTATATTAGAAAGGAGACTAAAGGAAGAAAGCTGTTGTGTGCAGATGTATTTGTTCCTCTGTTCCTTTAAAGTATATTAGAAAAGACAGACTGAGTTTATTAAACCAAGCATTTCAGCAACAGGGACTGCCACTTTTGTGGCTGAAGTGCTTGGTTTATTTGGGGCCCAACACATCATGTTACCAATGGGCTCAAGACAACTAACAGTGTTGTTAATCATTGCCATAGTTAGAATATGTCATCATCACCCTTATTACTGTTGTGAATATCATCATCCCTCAATATTAGTTAATTACAAGTGGAATCCTACATTACAGAAGTCTCTGTACTTTGTTGTAATAGGTGGCAAAGGTCTTCCCCATAATTTGTAGTTCATTTTTATGAACATCAGTTTTTTCCAAAATTTTTTGGAAGTGGCCTTCTATGCTGAACACTCACAAGGTTTGCGGTTATGCTAAACACTCTCCGAGTACTCACTGGAGGGTGGGCAGCTTAAATAAACCAAAGCTAGTTTGTACAAGGGGCTTAAAATTCTATTTTTTCTTCCCAATATTCAAAGGGACTGTGTGACATGCTAATTTGTACATTATCATTAAAATAATCCACTACTCTGCTTCATACCTAAAACGGTGTCCATTCTATTGATGCTTACTGTATCAGATTGAATTATGGTACATGTGTCAATAATTGTGGCCAATTCTTTTAAGCCTGACCAGATGTTATAATGTTTCACTCAGGTGCACTGAGTTGACTCATCATCATCTCCACTATACTGTATATCTTGGAAAAGGTCAGTTTTTTCTGCCAGCAGCATTCGCAGGAGAAACTGAAGCAGGAGATGTTGTCATTTCTACTTGAGCTGACAAATTGCTCTCAAGAAGCTCCATCTTAAAATCTGTTAGAGGAAGACATTATGTATGACTTAAACTTACTGTAGGATCAAGCATGGTTGTCAAAATGTTCTAATCCCATTGCAAGATGTTACAAACTCTTTGGTTCTGACAAAACAAAAAAAAACTTGATCTACAAGTCCAACATACTTAGTGGAATAATTTAGCTTCATATCCTCCTTCAGTTCTGTTGCTGCTTTTCCAATAGTTTATTAAGGGTATGACCTGACTCAGGTTGGCTGCATATGAACTTACTTCATTGGTTACAATTTCAAATGGTTTCAGTAGCTTGCATAAAACCAAGAGTATTCTCCAGTGTGCTGGACTAAAGTAACATGTCCCCCATTTCTCGCTATCTCATGGTCTGTTATGTATGCTTGGATGGCTTGTTGCTTTTCCTCCAGTTGTTGAAGCATATAAACGGTGGAATTCCACTCTTATTTCTGTCAGTGGCTTGGCAAATTATACTGTTATTTCTGCTGCAATCTTCAACATACGGTTATTGAATGCCTAAAAAGGTAATTTTTTGGGCCACAGTCAGCATAACCTGCATGCACCTGTCAGTTTTTAAAAAATTCTGAATCACCAAGTTTACTGGATGTGCAAAACATGGCACGTGTTCAAAATCACCCAGTAGTATTGCTCATACAATTTTACATGCATTATTTGAAATGACCAATCATAAGGAGAGTCTTAGTGGGGTAAGCCATTATGCTATCACATACCTGAGTTTTTCCAACAGTTTGACACAATGTCAGGTACTGTATGCCACTTAGTGAAACCGGTGATACAGAAAGTAGCCTGCCTGTGAATGAGCTGGTGGTTTGTGTTAGAAGATACTCTGGCTGCTAAAGGTGATACACCCACACAGTGGGCTGTCACAGTCATGTAATCTGTAGTTTTACCTGTACCACTTGTCCACATATCTCTAGTTAGATGGAGTACAATGAAATGACCCGGTCATTTCACATTAGGCACTGTACCATGTATAGTGCATGTCAGGTTGGGATCAGGTTTGCGGTTTTTTATTTTCTGAAGATGTATGGACTACAGCATGAACCCAAGAGGATCCGATCCAAGAGGTTTTTTTTAGTCTGTAAATTTTTGCTTCATAGTTAGAGGTGATATTTCGCAAATCCATGATTGATTTAATTTTTTACACCAAGACAGGAGTAACACTATGTTATTTAACTTAACCACCACACAAAGTTAACGTACTATGAGATAGGGAAAGGAGGGACTGTTACATTTAACATGTTATTAAAAGACTGGTGATTCTTTTTTAACACCAGCAAAGAAATTATTTTTTTTCTACTTACATTTATGATTTATGGTGTGCAGTTAATACCAACATGACAACACCCACTAAATACAGTAATATACACTATGTATTAAAAACACATTATACAAATGTTTAAATTTGTCTATAAAAGACATACTTTTTTTACACAGCAGGAACAGATAAGTTCTCCTTCGCAAGAGTTATTTGGGGTGCAGATGATGGGGATATCACCTCACATAATAGATGCTACTGAAAAACCCATAATGTGAATTTTTGTCAATTTGATTATGCCTGTGTAGCAGTCTATACAGTGGGTCACCATGTATTAACAATCTGTGGGTGGACACAGCAGCAGAATGACAGAAGACACAGGAATAACTGTCATCCTGGCAATTATAGAGGAGCCTACACTCTTACTTACTCAAAGAGACAGGGTGGGCAAAACAAGGAGAGGTAAGCAGGAACTCAGGGCCTGATTCAGACCCGGTCGCAAGGCTGTGTTCGCATGCAACCTGCCGATGTTTGCAATCTATCCATGCATACAAGACGCAGTGCGTATGCGCGAACCAGTCCATGTGATTACGAAGCAATCGCACCCAGTACACAGACGCTCTGCAAGCATGAGTGACAGGATGTACCATTTGGGGGTGGTGACAGGGGGCGGTCAATGGTAATGGGGATGTGGTGGTGCAAACGCAGGCGTGTCTGTGCATTGACATTTCAGGGGTGTGCATAATTAAGACGCAGCATCAGCATACACGTCACATGGCTGAATTACAGACAGCAGCACTCGCAGTGCTTCTGATGTTACTTGATGTTACTGATTGTTTAATACACTTCCTGGAAATGATGTGTGTTACTAAGGGAAAGTGGACGTTTTGTGTCAGGCTGGTGGGCATCTAATTTCATACCAAGATCGCACGGCAAAACATAGTGGGCATGCTAGTGTCTTGCTAGCGATCGCAGGATTTGCATACTCAAGCTGCTGATGGCTGCGTGCTAGTGCAGCCTAGCGACAGGGTCTGAATCAGGCCCTCACCACAAAGGACTTCCTCTCCCAGCATTAGTCACAGTGTAAGGTTTCGTTTAGAATACTTAATATTAGGGATGTGCAGGCTCAGATAGGTTTGAGTTTGCACGTTGAGTTCGGATTTTTCCCTCCAAAAAAACGGAACTCAGAAAGAGGCAAAACGTCATCTTACATGGACTTTTGTCCAGGAATGATGATGTTCGTCCATGTAAGATGACGTTTTGCCTCTTTCTGAGTTCCGTTTTTTTGGAGGGAAAAATCCGAACTCAACGTGCAAACTCGAACCTATCCGAGCCTGCACATCCCTACTTAATATATGCTAATAACCATTCCTTTAATCCTGTTTGTCAACTAAGCAGGCAAACATTATATCATTTACAATCTTAATGGATAATCTACAGAATAATTTGCAAATTAGTTTCGCCACTTTTTCATTATGCAATTGCATATTTGTAATGTACAGTAATGCCTATGGTAAAACATTTTAATAATAATAATAATAATAATAATAATCTTTATTTATAAGGTCTCCCAAGTGGTCTGCATAGAAAAACAGAGGGCAAAACAATGAGACAGTACAGTACAATACTGTAGACTAATACAGTAACAAATACTGTAGCACTACATCTCTTAACACAGCCACTGATGCAAGGAGAGCAATAAAAATAGTCAGCATTAGTGTGTGCATAGACTAAAGAGCAGACTTACTGGCCATCTTTGCAGGTACTTTCTGTGACCATTGCAGGATTTTTTTTTTGTTTCAATCAATTGCACATGGTTTGCAAAACATAAATACTTGGTTTAAATCCCAGCTGCCTATCACATTTGCACCTTACCCCAGTTATCTACAGTAGCTGTAATACAACCTGGAAACTAATAAAAACAAAACAGCTACTGTATTTATCTAAGCAAAATCTTTGGGGCTTATTTACAGGTGATTGTGAAGTAATTTGTTACACGCCTCTGAAGGCGCCCATACATCAGCAATTGATTGCAGCAATCGTGCAATTTGCAATCGATTGTGTATAAAAATCTTTCCCTTTTTCAATCAATTGCAGATTGCAGATGTGCCACAATTGATTTAAAAATCGAAAGATTTTTATACACAATTGATTGTAAATTGCCCGATTGCTGCAATCAATTGCTGATGTATGGGGGCCTTGAGATGGAGCAGTACACGCCTCGTCAGTGCTGTACGCACAGACAGGGCTGCAATCCAGGGGAGTCTGCTGGGCCTGGAGAGAGCAGGGGCCCGGTGACAGCAGGGCAGAAGATATGAATCGGGCTTCGGCAGCCTGGGAGAAACAGCGCAGCGCCGCCGACGGTTTTTGAAACATGGCACCATCTGCGAGCACTACAGCTCGCAGACCGCCGGCCAATCAATAGTGGCCGCGATGGCCGCTCCTGATTGGCTGCTGGTGCGCGAGCTGTGATTGGCTCGCGGCCGATGCCATATTTGAAATACCGCCAGCAGTGCTGCGCTGTTTCTCCCAGGCTGCCGTTGTATATCTGCGCCGCTGTCTCCCGGGGCTGGGCACGCTGATGCTGAGAAACAAGGTAAGACTTGGAGTCCCTGCCGTATGCCCCTCCACCTAGTATGGCTGGCCTTCCCTACCCTAACCCCCTACTCCAGCCAGCCTTCACCTGTCCTGTGCTCCCATTGTCCAGACAGCCTTCTCTGCCCTGTGCCCTCCCAGTCCAGGCTTCCCAGCCGTGTGTCCCCATTACCATCTTTCCTTCCCGACCCCAAACTTTGAGAATTTTTAAACTGGTTTAATCACCAATTGACATCCCACCCCCCAGTGTAACTCCATCCACATTATACACAGCTCCGCCCACCTCTGCGCCAGCCACCAGGGGGGCCCTGCCTATTTTGTCAGTAACGGGCCCCACGATTTCTGATGGCAGCCCTGCGCACAGGTGTTGCTTTCATAATCTCCCTGAAACAGTTTTTCAAAAGTAGACAAGCATAGTGCACAATATGTTTATAAAGTATGTGAGCTGACTGTACGTGTAGTAATGGATTAATTCACCCTGTCTAGTTGGGTATGAATAAATAAATTGAGCCAGTGTGATAGTCCCAATCACATTCTCTTAATAATAAAGTGAGCTCCAGTCCTTAGGAGGTTACAATGTGTCAGTATAGCTTTCTTACAAGTTAGAGGTTTAATAGTAGAATATAAAAGGCGTTACTCAAGTCTGAAGGTGAAAGATGTTTCATTACAGTATTTTACTGGAAAAGTGCTGTTCCTGTAAGAATGTCAGAGAATGGAATGGCACACATAGCATTTTCCTGGTTCCTCGTGTGACTTTAAAAGCTTTTTTGTCATATGATTAATGGAAGGTTTGATAGATGACATATCAGCATTAGCCCATATAATAAAGGGGTGGACTAGAAACATGAGCATTGGGTAAATCTAAGCTATCTACCAGAAGGAAAAAGAAAATGAACTATCCATATGTTACATTTACTACACATAACATTAATAATTTCAAAATATCCACAATTTTTGCCCGTCTGCACATGCGTATAATTCACAGTATGCGTGCACAAGCCTGTATTTGCGATTTGATTTTTGTTGCTCGTAAGCCACTTTCAGGTCGCTACTGTAAGTGACAGAAGGTGCCATTTGTGGGTGGTAACAGGGTAAGGTGCTTGTAAACGGGGGAGTGGTGTTGTGAACGCAGGCATGTCAGGCCGCCAAAACGGCATTTAAAAGGCATGCATAATTAGCAAAGTAGCATCATTGTACACGTCAGCTGCATGTATTTCAGCCAGCATTGATCGCTGTGCTTGCAGCGGGTTAAGGCAACCTCAAGGGCTGCGAGCAGCTCTGATGGCTCTCGATGGTCCCGATTAATCCTACATTTCCTGGAAATGACGTGTGCTGCGAGTGCCGCCACGAGGGCGTCTTTATACATTTGCAAGCGAACTTTGCCGTAGCTCGCTAAAACATAGTGGGCATCCTTACACGATGCAGTGCGAGCACTTCATTTAATATCCGGCTCCTTTTTGCCAGCGAGCGGCAGCAACTTGCGATCAGGTCTGAATGAGCTCCACTGTACAGTGCCTAATGCTGGCCATACACTAGTACAACCAGCATAAGATAAGATTCATCCTACGATTTCCCTTGAATTCCCTGGAGCTAAGTCCCGGCCACACGATTTTGTGCTTATTTCACACACGATTTACATATGATCTGTCGTACGATCACTCTTCCCTTTACGATGGATCTTGAGACGTTTGATCGTGTGCCTCGTATAAAAACATGCAATCATGTGATAGATTGGCCTTAAATTTAAATAGAGGCCTGGGCTTCACTGGCGGGTATAAACAACGCCTGCCTCTTCAGTTCTGTGCACTCCTGTTTGCTCTGTGATTAGGGAGGCTTGGTTTTTACCCTGCTGAACGCTCCACATTGCTAGCTACTGTGCATTGCTTTGTATTGCCTGGCTTTACAAAGTGCTTTATCCTGCTCTATTTCGTGTGTGCTCTATCCTGCTTTTTAGGGTGATGGATCCCTGCCATTATAGAGCTCTTCTGTATTATGCTGTATTCAAGCTGAGTGAGGAGAGGGAGAGGGCCCAACATAGGAGGAGGATCAGGTCCTGTTGGACCAAAGATTTGCTGCTAGAGAAGTAGAGTGGATCCTACATGCCCCTGCTGACGGAGATGAGGGAGAACAAAACGACTACCGCACCGCAACTTCCCCTGTGATTTCTATTTAAACAATGTGGTCACATACCATGTTGCACCCCAAATCTAGGAATGGTGAGTGCCATGGATTAATGCTTTTTGTTTATTTTGATTAATTTTCATAATTAATCATTTTTGTGATCACATATTCTCATGCACCCCTTTTAACTAGTTTAATCTAACTTGTGCCAGCTGTTTTCCTAGGTGCTTTGCAACAGGTGTTCTTGGTAACTGTCTCACGTTTAAAAGCAAAGTTGCTGTGAGCTTTAAACCTTCATAGCATACCCTGAGTGTAACACTAATGTGATGGCTATGTCCATGTTATAATTCTGAGCAATAGAGTAGGGACTTGCAGTAAAGTGGGGTCCCGTGACGCGGGCTGCAAGCTTAAATGCATTGATCAATTCTTGAACCAAAACCCCACTGTTTATTATGTTTATTATTATTATTGTTAGTTATTATAGTGACTGCAGAGCCCCCGTGATTTGTATATATATATATATATATATATATATATATACATACATACAGTGTGTGTGTATGTATATGTATATATATATATATATATATATATATATAATGCTAAAAGTATCACCAAGTTATCCCATCCCTGATAGGTATGGTGCGGTATGAGCTCTGGTGTTTGCGACCCATATTTCAGGCATGCAAACACATGTAGAATGTGCAAAGTCAGTGGGCCCGGCCCCATTGAGATGCACTTCCAGCATGTCTTCATTACTTACTTATCAGGGAGTGTGAAACTTCATTAGACTGTTCCAAAGTATGCCAACATAGTGCTTTTTGGGTACCAAACAAGTGTCTAAAATGCTGGGGAACTACCTAACAATTATGATAAATCATCACTGTCCTCACTAGCTTCACGTAATAGTGTGAAAAGATTGGGTGGTGAGGGTGTAGAAGTAGTTTGGTAGGAGGCGGTGGATAGAGTAACATTTTGGAAGGAGGAGGTGGCTGGGGGAGTTGTTTGGAATGAGGAGGTGGCTGGGGGAGCAGGATGGTAGAAGGAGGTTGGTGGGGGATGAGGTTGGTAGGAGGAGGTGGATGGGGGAGAAGGCTGGTAGAAGAAGGTAGTTGGATTAGTTGTTTGGAAGGAGGAGGTGGTTGGGGGAGCAGGATGGTAGAAGGAGGTTGGTGGGGGATGAGGTTGGTAGGAGGAGGTGGATGGGGGAGAAGGCTGGTAGAAGAAGGTGGTTGGATTAGTTGTTTGGAAGGAGGAGGTGGTTGGGGGAGCAGGATGGTAGGAGCAGGTTGGTGGGGGATGAGGTTGGTAGGAGGAGGTAGTTGGGGGAGCAGGATGGTAGGAGTAGGTAGGTGGGGGATGATTTTGGGAGGTGGAGGTGGGTGGGGTATCAGGAGGGTAGGGTGGGTAGTTTGCCATTGGTTGATGGTGTAATTGGGATGAATAGTAGGCGGGTGTTGGCATGGTGAGTGTAGGGGGGTTGGAACTACTGGCGGGGTAATAATGGTAGTGTCTGATGTCAGTAGAGAGTGCCTTGCTTTAAATATAAGTTTGGACATCAGTCTTTCAAATTGTATTGGTCCTGGACTATTCCTCGCAATGCTGCACTGACATAGGCTGCAAAGTGGTCATATTCTTCTGGCAGTTTCAATAAGGCCTCTGTGGCCTGGTGCAGTAGGGGGGCTTCTTCAGTTTCTTTATATTTAGTTTTCTGCCTTTGTTTTTTGGATATTGGTGGGGTTTGGATTCGCAACACTATCTTCTCCACTGTGTAGGTCCTGGTTGCTGGGGATATCTGTAAATAGAGAACATTAATTAAAATGTCATATTTTAAATTTGATTTTAATTTCTTTCACAGTTCCCTACAAGCACGGAAGAGTGGATAGAAATTGAGGATGAGTTTGAGAGCCGTTGGCAGTTCCCTAACTGCGGAGGAGCTATCGATGGCAAGCATATTAGTATTAACCCACCTCCCAACACTGGGTCCTACTACTACAACTATAAGGGGTACTTCAGTGTTGTTCAGATGACTGTGGTGAACGCAAACTATGAGTTCCTGTTTGTAGATGTGGGAAAGAACGGCCGTTCTTCTGACGGTGGCTCCTTTCAGAAGACGGCATTCTACGAGAGGCTCACCACTAACACCCTTCATTTGCCATCCAGAGAGGCTACCGAACATGGCCTGAATTACGTTTTTGTCGCTGATGAGGATTTTGCCCTTCATGAAAATATAATGAAGCCATTCCCTCAGAGGGCCTTGACTCATGAGAAGCGGGTGTTCAATTACCGCCTATCTCGTGCAAGGTGTATTGTCGAGAATGCCTTTGGGATCTTCAGCAACCGATTCCGGGTTTTGCATACCCCAATAAATTTAAATGTGGAGAAGATTGACTGGGTGGTCATGGCTTGCTGTATCCTACACAACTTCCTGCGCAAGAAAGCCACAGAGAAAAGGTTATTGGGCACACCTGCAGTGGAAGACCCAGAAAATCCGGAAGAGGTTGCTCCGTTCCCCTCAGTGGTGGTACCAGTGGCTATGGAAATCGGAACTTCTCTGGCCAAAAAGATCAGAGAAGAATATATGGCCTATTTTAATGGGGACGGTGCAGTGCCATGGCAAGAGAAGTTTACCTGAAAATGTTGGAACTTACCAAAGATGTCTCTGCTGATTCCCCAACATCCTCTTCCAACAGGCTGCACTCCTCTGACTCAGCCATCACCTGTACAGAAGGTCGAACTAGATTCTGCTGCACCGGGAACAGGAGGAGGTCATAATACCAAAGCATGCATTTAAATACGCTGTCGGTCCCGGCTCCCAAATGCTTTGAATCCTACACCTTCTTGTACTGCTTGATGAAGGTTGTATGCAAATTCTGTATCTTATTGCGCACCCAAACTATAATAAGGACGATGCATCATCATGATATGGCTTACTATACTCTGAGAACTCGACTAAGGCCTGGTTACGCTTCTGTTTGTTGCTGTACATTTTTGACTTGGTACGCCAAAGATAGTTATGGTGCCTGTATAGCTCGATAAAGCCAGTTATGAATTCTGGTTCACGATCCAGAGACATTCCTATGGTGAAAAAAAAAATTAAATAATGGAGTAAAATGGACAAATTCATTTGGTGGTTTTTAATATGGCCACCCCCAAAAGTGAGGGTGGCCATTGAACTGTGTAAATGGGGCCCCCAGTGGACTTATATTCTCCACAGCCCCAACAGTGGGGGTGGCTACTGAACTTGAAATAACTCCCCCAAAATGGTGTATTGAACGGTTTTGGTTGAATTGTTGATTTGCTATTAATAAAGTTGCAGTGTAACTTATTTGATATGCATATAATTGTCTATGGGGTGGGGGATACATCCAAATCATTATCACAATGTGCTTTCCATGATTTCATTAATAAAACATGGCTGATGGACGGTGGGGTGGGTGATGGGAATTGGTTCCAAAACATAGGTGGACGGTGGGCACATAGGTGGACAATGGGCATTGCTGGGCAAACAGAGGTGGTCAGTGTGTGCAGGGCTCAAAACAACACCCACTATGCAAATGAAAAACATTGGTAGCCAGTGGGCATTGTTTGGGAAACAATAGGTAGTTGGTGGCCATTGCTGGGGAATAGGTGGACAATGGGCATTGCTGGGCAAACAGAGTTGGGCATCGCTGGGTGGTGGTTAGTGTGTACAGGGCTCAAACCAATGCCCACTATGAATATGCAAAACATTGTTGGCCAATGGGCTTTGCTGGGGTAACATTGGTGACCAGTGGGAATTGCAGGGCAGCAAAATACTATACATACCTGCACAATCGTGTCTGCTGCTCACGATGCTGCTCCTCTCCGCTCAGACACTGTCTGCAGTGGGCATAGGAACTTGTCACTCAAGTGACGGGGCATGGACGCTCGGATGCACTATGAATCGCATGGTGAAAAACACAACACCATCAGCATATTATATGAGCTGTACATCTGATCATACGATTCATTTCAGGAGCTGCAGGAGCGCGCATCGGATCGTATCCTTTACAAATGCACGATTCTACACTAGTGATCATACAGCGTGTCGAAAATCGGGCAATCGGCCTGAAATCATGCAGGTGTATGGCCAGCATAACCTGAAATGGCTGGTTAGTCATGGTCACTACCTTTTACTTGAATGGGGAAGCACTCTCAGCCACTCAGCACTTCCCTATTCATTTCAATGGCAGTGTAAGTATGAAATTGGTGGG
This sequence comes from Taudactylus pleione, assembly GCA_031769625.1. NCBI lineage: Eukaryota > Metazoa > Chordata > Amphibia > Anura > Myobatrachidae > Taudactylus > Taudactylus pleione. The sequence goes on along the minus strand of JAUIMM010000092.1, from coordinate 5,403,077 downwards.
TTTTTTTTTTACTTTATGAAAGGATTACAACCTACGGTGTGTAAGTACTGTGGTTATTTTCATATTTTCTTTGCAGCCAGACTATAGGGAGTATATTTATTAAAGTGCAGGTTTTTAGAAGTGGAGATGTTGCCCATAGCAACTAATCAGACTCCAGCTATTATCTTCTAGAAGGTACTAGATAAATGATAAGTAGAATCTAATTGGTTGCTGTGGGCAACTTCTTCACTTCTAAAAACCTGCACTTTAGTAATATACCCTTAGGTGCCAGTGGGCTTTTAATGTCCAGGCATGCTGGCACTTGTTGTCCGGGGCTGGCTTGCTGGTACTTGTAGTCCACCTGCAATGAACAATATTATCTATTATTTACCCATTAACCCCATATTCACCACTATCAGGGATGCAGGGAATAGCCCTATGTGTTCAGCGCAGGAATGGTATAGTAGTTCCTCTGGAAGGGTGACCCCATTTTAATTTTTGCAGTCAAAGGAAATAAGAAATTGTGCATCTATTGTCAGTTACTGTTAATCTTGTGAATAACTTATATTATAAATACCCACATCTTTTAAAGTTTATGTTGCAAATCGTGGCCTGGGTTTTGTCTATGTCCAAAAAGATTCTTTCTTTAATGCAATTTTTTTTTTTAGGTCCCTTAGGCTCAAAGTGTTTTGGGCTACTGAAAATAGCTTACATCTGCACCTTTAAGTATTGGCACAAGTAATAACAGTGATGGTAAGGTGATTAGTGGTGCTGTCAACTGTTGGTAGAAAAGAGTAAATTGTACCTAATATTAATAATGCTGCATACTGTGTGATACATTTCTGAGTATGATTGAAAATTACATTGCCAAATTGACATGGGAGATTCCAGTTAATGTTTCGGTCAGTTTACTCTATAAAGAACATAGCTTTGATAAATCTGACTAAGGATGATGATATAATAATCAGAAAAGTAGATAAAGTGGATTAGTTGTGATTTGAGATAAGTCTAATTATATTGCAGAGTCAAATACACAACTAAGTGTATTGGAACACTATAGGGAATTACAGACTGATACTAATAATTTCTTCAAGGGCAAAATTAATGGTCAAGTTGAGCAAGAATTGTTATATTGTGTTATAAGTAATAAGAATTTACTGTGCACTGACAAAACAAATATATTTATTGCCTAAGCCCGAGGTTCCCAAACACGGTCCTCAAGGGCCCCCTATAGTTCAGCTTTTAGAGATATCCATGGTTGAGCAAACATAGTTAAATTAAAATGACTGAGGTACTAATTAAGTCACCTGTGGTCAAGCATGGATATCCTTAAAATCTGGACTGTTAGGTTTCCTTGAGGACTGAGGGCCTGAATAAGCAAGGATCACAGGTATTAATACGCATGCAATAGGCCGATTGTTGCGTTCTAGCTATTGCGATTGGGACTGCGTTCCAGTGGCTACACAGACCCCTTGCAGAGTGATTGACATGAAGTGCCATTTGTGGATGGTGACGGGGGTGGTCGGGGAAATGCAGGCGTGCCAGTGCGTTCGCACGCGTGCATGAATTAGCCACTGCGATTCCATACTCAGTGTGAGGCCTGATAGCGTGCGTGGTTGTTAGCAATTTCTAAATAAGGTCAGGGCTTGTGCAAGTATTGATGAGGCTGAGAGGGTACTCGATTGAACCGATGGTTTCGCTATTCTGCTAAACATTACGGATGTGTGTAAGGTAAAGTGGGCATCCTTATGTTATGCTGAGTTTGCATTGCGATTGCAGTTTCTGCTGCCTTTTGAAATTGATTGGCATCACTGGTAAATTAGGGGGCCAATCCACAATATTTATAATTCATTGGATTTGATGGTGTTTTGAAAAACAGTTTTAAAATGTCCAAACCTCAGTTGGTTTAGCTGGTACCAGTGAAAGCTGCCCAAAAAACCCGCTGGATTACTGGGTTCCATGCAGTGTTCTATATATTGTGTTGAAAAATAGAAAACTGGTGTAGATGTATTCTGTATATGGATGGTGGAAGTCGCAGAATTGCAATGTACTTTGTCATAGAGGAAGTGTTTGTTATACAGAAAGTGCCTCTTCTGACATTATTCAGCATGATTGCCATTTTTTAATGGGATAAAGTAACGGCGCGTGCACACTTATCACAGTATTCAATTAGGATCCAGCGAAAAAGGGACCCGGCGGTAAGGTAAGTATCGAAAATTCCTGGGAATTTTTGGGAAATCATCCTGCCCCCCCACCTAAAGATGTTCTGACATGGGGGATCACTAGGGGTAACCCCAATTTTGCCTGCTGAAGGTAGCCAGGGTTTTTAAATAGCTGTGGCAGGTGCATAAATGCGGCTTTGCTAAAGTGGTGAAGAATAGCACTTAGCTTTTTTTTTTTTTGGGGGGGGGGGAAACTAGTTCCATCACATTTGGGATACATGAATGGGTGCAAGTATATTTTTAAGTCCCTAAAGTGATTTTTGAAAACTCTTCAAAAATGCACCTGCCACTACCAGCCGCATTCTAGAAAACACCTGCCACATACCCTGGATCGATTTCGCTAGTTTAGAAGTTTGTCCCCCCCAATTTTTTTTTTCCCAAAAAATTAAAGTACATATTTTGGGGTGTCCTAAAGAACTTTTGAAAAATGCTTTGATACAGATTACTTTAAGGGGACATTACATAGGCTGCAGGCAATTTTTTAAGCCTGCACCCCTAAACCCCAATTCTGCACTTTTTTTCGCCATGTATTACATGGTGAAAACTTATCCCCGTTTTTTAACAAAGACTTTTTCGCACCTGTGAAAAGTCTTTGTAATTGAATATGGGGATAAGTGAAACAGGTGAAAATGATGTCATCGGTGATAAATTATCGCCGATAACGAGTTTTGGCAGCCTAATTGAATACGGCCCTAATTTACAGTCTGATGTAACATGTGCAGCAACATACATGCAGTCGCCATTCCCAGGAACATCATAAATGACCTTCTTTCGATAAATGCTGCAATTCTTGTGGCAAACAAAATGATTTTGCACAATTGTACAGTTACATGCCGAAAGCATGTTCCAATAGCCCACCACATCAAGTTAACACTGTGAACAATCCAGCAGAAAACACCCCAGACATCGATCTCAATTGCAAGATATTGACTTCAGGGCCAAAAAGGGTAAAATATTGACTACTATAAGGAGACAAATGATGCCATCAAAATAAAAAAATTGACACTGGTGCCAAATGTAACACCATGTCCTGTGATCTCCTCCAGAGCTGCAGTTTCATATAGTGGACAGCAATGTCAAACCACTCCTAGGCTTGCTGGAGAGCATGTCACTGGGGTTAATAACTTTAAGTGCTGATGTGCATGTCATTTAACAGGATGTTGCAGAGTTAAAAGGCTTTGCTGATCTGTTCTATTGCAATACCATTGGGAATCTTCCAGTCACCTACCACATGAGTTTAGATGAAACGGTTTCTTCCACAGCATGTGCTCCCAGATGTGTGCCTCTGGCCAGGAAGGTCAAAGAGATAGTGGATTAAAATTGCATGACTGCAATCATTGCTCCAGTTGCAGAAGCCACCCCATGGGTGAACAAAGCTCTGATAAGGCCACATCACCCCTACAGGAATGTGGAGCAAGTAATAGCTAATATGCCTACCACTCTGGAAGCCAAATGTGGATTCTGGCAGATCACATTGGACAAGGAATCATCCATTATCACCATGTTCATGGCACCTGTGGGCAGGCACGCCTTTCTCTGAATGCCCAATGGCATATGCACTGGCAGTGAATTATTCCAATGTTGCATTGAGTATCTCTTTGATGGATACCCCTTTGAGATCTTTGTGGATAATATTCTGGTTTCATTTTGCACCATGGAAGAACACACCATGCACTTCCGCAAGGTATTCTAAAGAATCTGTGAAATCAACATGCAGTTAAACCCTGACAAGTGTTGTTTCAGAGTTACTAAGGTTCCATGTGTTGGTCATCTTCTAACTTCAGAGGGTGTTAAGCCAGATCCTGACAAGGCACAGGCTGCCCAACACATGCTTACCCCCAAATATAAGTTGAGTCAGCAACGCTTTTTATCATATCACCAACTACCTTTCAAAATTACTACCGCTCTACAGTCAGGTCACAGCCCCACTCTTTTGCACAATGACATTGAATGGTGTTGGTTAGACTGCCATACTACTGCAATCACCTCAAGGTTATGTTCACTTCCAGCCTGGTGCTCCAATTGACAGACAAGCTGTCGCTCCGGGTCTCGCACCAAAGGGGGCGTGCTGTCGATGGTGACTGACAGCACGCCCCCTTTGGTGGGCGCCTACCGTCTGGGCCCGGCGCTGACATCACTAGTGATGTCAGTGGGAGTGATTTTGGCTCTGATAGAGAAAAAATTACTCTAGGGCTTGCGGTCACCGAGCCCCTACCGCAGGGTCTCATCGCAAGCCCGATGGTCGCGATGGTCTTGACGATGGTGACCATCTTTTTGGCCGCTCGCATATGCTGTGGGTGGTCACCCACAGCTATGCGAGCGGCCAGGAGGCCGCTCCATTTTTAGGTAGGAGGGCACTGATTCAGAGCAAGCGCTCTGAATCAGGCCCAGATTCCCAGTTTGTAACTCAGATTTCAAAACCAAACTCGTGTTTTGGATTGCATTCTAAAAGGTCAAAATTACATAATTTTAGCTACGGATCCAAAACCAAAACACGTGAGGGTAGTTTTGCAAACCAAAATCAAAACACGAAGATGAATCCGGATCAAAAATCAAAACCAAAACATGAGGTTTGGCGCACAGTCCCATGCCCTTGCCCAATAGTAGGTCTATTAAGTCATGGGACACACCAGTAATCCCTTTGTCTGACACCAGGTCTAGGACATTTTTCATGCCTAATCCAAAATTTCAGGACTACTGTATGTTACTTAGGGCCGTATTCAATTAGAGCGGATCATCGATACTTTTCCGCCTCCCAGACTTTTTGCCTACATCGCGTCTTTGTAGGCAGAAAAGTATCGCGGCCGTGCCTGCTTTATCCCATATTCAATATGGAAGTACGCAAAAACGGGACCCGGCGAAACTTGAACAGGCGGAAAGTCCTGACAGATTTGGGGAAATCAGCTTGGCACTCCAAAAAAAGATGCTCTGACATGGGGGTTCACTATGGTAACCCCCAATTTAGCTTGCTGAAGGTATTTGGTGTTTTTAAATGGGCTCAATAGCTGCTAATAGCGTTTTTGTATAAGTGGTGAAGAATAGTATTCTGGTGTTTTTTGCAGAAAATAAGTTATCCCAGCAAATTTGGGGTACTTAAAAATGGGGGTCAGCATATTTTAAAGTTGCTAAAGTTAAGTTGAAAAAATCATGAAAAATACACCTGCCGCAAGCACCTGCAATGAAAAAACACCTGGGGCATACTTGGGGACCTCCCAGAGTTTAGTTCGCTAGTTTTTAACTTTGTCCCCCAACATTTTTTTTTTCGCCCCCAAATTCAAAGTGATTTTTTGGGGTGTACTTAAATGTTTTTTATAAATTTTTTGACACAATGTTGCACCCCAAAACCCCAATTCTGCACTTTTTTCCGCCTGGTATTCATAGGCAAAACTTTTTCGCCTATTACATTGCATTGACTGTCCACCTAGGCGGAAAGTCTTTCATATTGAATATGGAGTAAAATCCAAACAGGCGAAAATGACGTCATCGTCGAAAAGTTTTCGCCAAAAACACGCGAAAACAGCTTTTTGCTTCAAATTGAATACGGCCCTAAGTCTCCCATTTTTTTGTTTGTTTTTCTTCTTTGTTGCACACTGTCCCAACATCACCGCCTGTCACACTGACTTGCATCCAGACACCTGTTTATTGTTCTTTATGTTGAAAAAGGGGGATGTAGATGTATGCTTATGTGGATGGCGGAAGTTGCACCATTGCTATTAACTTTGTCATACAGGAAGTTTTTATTATACAGGAAGTGCCTCAGCAGCCATTATTCAGGATGATTGCAGTGAGTAAAGACACAATTCTTTAGTTCTCCAGAGTCCTGTGGTGATTTGCAGACAGACCACTTTACTGTTGGGTCACACTGCAAATTGATTACCAGCATAAAGAGATTGGGGTTCCTCTGAAATCTCCACTAATCAGCACTAGGCTTTACAAGTCAGGGCTTGTAACACTATAACAGAGACACACAGCATGTGGTCCCGCTGCCATAGTGTCAACCAGCCCTAGGCCGGTCAGCTCGGTGCTGCCTGCAATTCCTAGGGAAATCAGGCCCGCAAAGAAAAATGCTTACCGCACCCCCATAATAAGAACCAGCCCCTGCCGATAGCATTAGGGCTATTCCTCACAACCCTGATTCAAATGCCTCCCAGTTAATGCTGGCACTTGAAGAACCACAAGTGGAAGCATGCTCTGGCATCCAGGGCACACTGAGACCTGCAGTACACCTACTTGTATTAATTTTTTTTTAAAAAGCCAGGGCACACAGATTGTGAAATTAAAGAAACACTCTCCCACAACCCTCTCATTCACTACATTAAGTAATCAGATCCTGGGTCCTCCTTTTCCGTGTAGGCATCCTGGGAGCTTAATAAATACAATAAACAGATTTGGCAGCACCATTAATCTGGTGGAAACATTTGCGAAGAGGTGATATTAAAGACAGTATCAAAAGTAAAGGGAATTATTTATGAGTTGTCTTCTACAAGTGAAAGTAAAAAGGATTTAAGATTCCTTGAAGTCACTGTATCTGAAAATATCAAAAGGCGAATATGTTTTGGTATGAGTATTGAGTAATGAGAAATTTGGTTCATTATTTGCTAATCACCCTTTCTTTGCCTTTATAAGTGTTAGAGATATTAGTAATACATTGATAATTTAAATATTTTCACAAAAAATAGAGAGTATTTTTTGTCTTCACAGAGATGAGGAACTTTTCTATACTTATTGTGTGGTAAATTCACTGGAAATAATAAAGATGCGAGTGTTTACCATCTCTCCTTAAGTATTCCAATTACTACAGTGTATAAAATGATTTTTTTTGAGAGTATCTGCCTGTGTATACAGAGTATCCATGCATCTGCATGTAGAAGGCTGGCCCTCCCAACCAATCATCATTATGGTTCAAATTCAGAACTTGGGGTACACTTACCAAGTGGTGGTGCAGTTCCGGTACAGACTGGATCCAGCTCCTGACAACACCCCCACCAGGTGGCTCTGTCTACTGATTCCTAACTTCGCCGGCTGGCTTTGGCTCCTGACCCTTTTACAGACTGGCCACTGTCTCTGGCAGCACTCATAGGGGCCTATTTATTAACATAAGTTTTAATAAGATAAAGTGAAAAAGGGTGTTTTTACATCCTTTTCACATTATTTTAGTATCACATAAACTGACTAAAAGGCACTTGGAGTAGAATTCGTAAAATTGTACTCCAAACCCTAATTAATACATATTTTAGTAAGCAGATCACATTTCCCATATTTGTAATGGGAAATGTGATCAGCCCAGATTAACTAAAAATAAAATGTGAAAAAAATTCCGGGGGAAGCCCTGTGATAATAATGCCACCTGGAGATGGCCTTATCCAGGGTTTCCCCTGGTTTCACAGGCAGAGCAGAGCCGGGAGCCAAGCCCCAGTGATCAGCTTTGTGGTCTAAATAGACCACAAGCTGATCACTGCAAAAAAAAAAAAACGGAGATCGGTGCTCTGGTGATATCCTCAGTGACTTCGGTCAGCTGGTCTCCCAGCTCTTGCACTGTGACCCTGGTCAGCTGCTGCATAGAACAGCTGACTGGGGTCACAGTGCTGGAGACAGGAGACCAGCTGACCAGAGCCCCAGAGGACATCACCAGAGCACAGATCACCGGAGGTAAATGTAAGCTAAGCAGGGGGGAAGGGTGACCATCGCAAGGGGTTGCAGGGTTGCAGTAGCTGGTGGCGGCGCATGCACAGACACATTCTCCCTGTGTTTTATCAAGCGCTGTCCCTGCAAGGGATTTTTGATATATTCCTGTGATATTTCCTCAATTCGCAATGTGAATTTAGTTTTTAATAATCGCACTACAACGGCAGAGTGGGTTGGTGAGTGAGGAAGGCGTGCAGAAAGCGTTAAATTCCTAAGTAGTAGTTTACTTATTTTTATTTGGTGTAATCCTGAGTTTACTTAATGTTCTGAACAAGTTCACTTATGTTCTGATGGAGTTCAGTTATGCTAAGTTAGTACCCCATGTTCTGAACTTGAACCCAAGTATAAGCACTTGCACCAACAGCATGTTGGGTGCAAAAATTAATATGAAATAGGTCTGACGTCTCCATCCACACGCTACGATCAATCGTGGAAGGACACTCCCAGGACACTTCCACAAGAGGCACATGGTCACTGCCCACTTACCATCCAGATACAGACAGCGGACACATCAATTTTTACATAATTGCAATCTTTATCCATGTGCGAGCGCATGGCCTAGTGCATGAGTAGTTAGCAATAGATTTCTATGGTGCATGCGCAGATATCCGCAAGATCCATCAGCATTTCCATTTGCAGTCCCATTGTTTATCTATGAACGCAATGAATATAGAATTAGTTTTTAAGTATTAATAGTATCAGCTACAGGGTAATTATAAGTTGTTAACTTGCTATGAGATTCTCCTGTATACATTAATTAGCAGCTTGCTGTGTAGATACAAAGATACTTGTTAGGTTCTGTATGAGTTCAGGAAGAAGATAATCTGAAACTGTTGTGCCTGGATTTTTTTAACTCCTGCTGATGTTGTGTTTTTATCAATAAATTGGATGTATTATCCTTGCAGAGGTTCTATGCGTGCTCTGGTTAGAACCTGCTGGCAGCAGAAACTGCCATGGTGTCCATGAATATGATTTAAGTTGAGCATCACATAAGGCGCCACATAAACTTAGATATTTTAATAATAAAATAATCTATAAAAATATACATTTGTATAATGTATTTATTTAGCTTTCTAATGAGGTTAGCAAGTTAATCATTTGCAAATAATTAGAACAAAAGTGTAAGATGGTTGAACGCTGAATACCAGCATGGTGTATGTTTATACAGTAGGCCAGTTGTAGAAATGTGTTTTAGTTGCACGCACCCCTGGAAATGATAAGTCACACTTCAGTTACTGTTGGCAGAGAAGAACAAGTTGGCTGATTGAAGTAATGTGCTTTTCAGTTCAGTACTACAGATGAGCCATCCATCACTTTTATGGTGACAGTACGCTGATTTTGTTCTGTTACACAGCAAGAGCTGCTTTCTATTTACATACAGCCATAGATCTAATTCTGTTTAAAAGTTGCATGACAGGAAAGTCAAATTCCTTCTTCTGTTTCTTATAGATTTTGAATAAAACCATGTCTGCCTTATACTTACATAAGAATTACTGGATTATTTTGTAAATGAAAATAAAATGTCATCACAATAGAGATGCATGCTGTCATATGCAAGCACTCGATCCCAAGTATCAGCACTGGATCATGGATAAGGTAGAGCAGATGTACCACCCAGGGCATGGTAAGCCTTACGGGGCCCGCATGCTACTACCACTATTTTTTAGTGACCTAGAGCAGGGCTGGGGGTATGGGTGCTGTGGCCACGAGAAGGGGAGGGGGTGATTTTTGCAGTTGTGAGTAGGAAGGGAGGGTGGGTGTTTTGTCTGCACAGTTCAGGCGCCGTGCAACCCATTTCTGCAATGAATGGCCCTTACCTCTCAGTTTGCTCTCCTACCTGGTGGTCAGAGGGTCACAGTGAGAAGAGAACAGCAACTGGTAAGTGGAGCAGGGATGGGATGACGGGAAGAAAGGAGAGTAATGGGTATCATTGGGGAAAGTTTATAAGTAAAAAGCAGTAAGTTCTGCATGGGTTCTATTTTTAGGGTGATTTAAGATTGAAGGGGTTAATGCTTGTTATTGGTGTTAACTTGAAGGAGTTTTTTTTTACTAGACAGGGAGGTAATGAATGTAAATGGCATTAATGATGGGAATAAGGGAATGATTTTTTTAGGAGGGATTTTTAAGGATGAGGGTATAATAATGTGTGGCAGTCGCAAAAGTACTCTGTATTGTATAATGGTCATTAATATGCTCTGTATTATATGGCAGTCATTAACATGCTTGCTGTATTATATGCAGTTACAAAAACGGTCTCTGTTGTATGGTTTTCACAAAAATGTTCTCTGCAATGAAGAGTGGTCACAAAAATACTCTCAGTTTTGTATGGTGGTCACAAAAATACTCTCAGTACTGTATGGCAGTCACAAAATGTTCTCTATACTTTATGGCAGTCACAAAAATGGTCTCAGTATTGTATGATTGACATGTTTTTAATACTTAATCTGGTACAAGGAAAATTTAAGAAAAAGAACTCTGTTTGGTGAGCACTCATTAAATGTAAATAAATAAATGAATAGTTTAAAATATAACCTTTATTATAACATTGATAAAAAATAAATCATAATAATCCCTCATCATATAGAAAGCAATGTTAAATATTTATTAACTATACAAACAAAAAATATATTACAAGCATCAATTCCTAAATGTAAGAAAATATATAAAGAACATTGTCTAGTAACATACAGTATTCACAAATATAAATGCCTCCTAATGCGTAATTCTAGGTGAAATATAATTTCAAAATAATACTACTGAAATATCAGCTGCTTATTCTGGGTCTGGATGCAATAAATGAAAAGATACAGTAGTCTGCACTTCTGTATTGGGTATACAGATATTTTCTTTATGAAGTCATGTGATTAGTGTTCCTGATCAGTGGCATCACAAGGGGGGTGCAGGCTGCACCCGGGTGTCACCCGCCAAGGGGTGACACCAAGGTGCAGACTCCCCCTCAGTGACAGGAGCTGGCTGCTGCACTGTATAATTAAGCACTCATCTCCTGACAATGTGAGGGAGCCGGCAGGCACTGCACACATGGCAGTCTGCAACTCTGGCACCCCCCAGCCCCCCAGTAATAAGCATGGTGATGGAACCACAGGGGTTTAGGCAGCAAGGCCACACCCCCTTCACTGCGAAGTCAAGCCCCATTTTCGATGGTGTGCAGCTTTGACGCGTGCACAGCATCCTTACCCGCGCCGGGTGACACCACGGGGAGAAATGCCACTGTTCCTGATGGATTGTAGACATATTCTTCTTCTTTATTTTCCTCAAATAACAATAGTGTAGATCACAGATTCTCAAACTCGGTCCTCAGGACCCTAAACAGTGCATGTTTTCCATGTCTCCTAACAAAATCACAAGTGAAATAATTAGCTCCACCTGTGGATTTTTTAAAATGTGTCAGTAAGTAATGAATATACCTGTGCACCTGCTCGGTGACCTCGAAATTGTAAACTGTGTGGGGTCCTGAGAACCGAGTTTGAGAACCCCTGATGTAGATCATAAAACCAAGGGTGTATTAACTCTCCTATTTGGTTATACTCACAAATGGGATGTCTTGAACGTATGCATATGTAATCTCCTTTGGCCTATCTCTCTTTAGGTAGGCAATAATAAATGCTAGTGCCTCCACCCAAGATATACTTCCATGCTTGGATAAACCCTAATTATCACCTTATTAATGTCATAGTGGTAAATAATATATACAGCAATACAATATTTATACAATAAATATAATCTATAATTAACAACACAATTTGTAAATAAAAGGTTTTTTTTTACTTTTCAGAAACACTACAATTCTGGGCCTCCATGTGGAGTTCTTTCAAAGGTAAGTGTTAAGGTGCATACACACACAACAATTTTTTTAATGATTATCGATAATGATATTGTTTATCGTTCAATCATTGAAAAAATCGTTCACTTTCTGAGTTAAAACGATGAACGATTATCGTTCATGAACGATTATCGTTCATGCGTGTTCACGCTTGTAGTTTGTAGTTCAGTCAGACTGACCAACTCAACGATTTTCAGTAAGGGAATATGCAAAAATTGTTTGTTGTTCAAAAAAATCATTCATTACATTTAGTAAGTGAACGATTTTAGTAATCGATTTTCATTCATTTTTCGATTGAAAAAATTAACGAAAATCGTTTACTAAAATCATTCATTTACTAAATCATTGTCTGTGTATGCAGCTTGAGTAGTAACATTTAGAAACATAACATTTGATTTGTACACTATGTTGAGGGTCGGACTGGCCCACAGGGGTACAGGGGAAATCCCTGTTGGGCCCCACTGCCTGATGGCTCCACCTTCTACTGTCAGGTATCAGACAGTGCACTTGATTTATACATTGTTACTCTATTACAGAGTTAATTGATAGAGCAGGAACATGGATGAACAGACCATGCACTGTAGTATCCATGTTGTCTGCAGGCTATGTCCTTTTATAATGGTTAGCCAAGCCTCTGTGGTGGCTGTCCCCACCCCTCTGGAGGCTGATCACACCCTTTAAGCATGGACCACTACCATTGCCTTCCCCCAGTGGGTCCTTCATGCCCCAGTCCGGCACTGACCATGTTACAAGTATCCATTAACACATATAATTTATTGTTACAATCCTTGTTCCTTTACTCCTTAACCATTTACTAAATAGCCTCCCCCTGTGATGGATAACAAATCTGTCTCAGGTTACTACCCTCATCCTTCACTAAACTCAGTATCAACAATCTTGCATTTTACATTTCAGAAACACTTGGGAGATCACTGATTCCAATTAATTACTAAACTTCAATTAACCTCCTTAAACTGTGGCCAGGAGTTTATCTTTAAATTTGAAATATAAAATCAGTTTGAACTTGACCTTCACTTCCCCTTATGTACTAATCCCTTCTTGGAGATATAGCTTTTCACTCTAGTTAAACACGATACCAGTAAAATTTAAATTAACTCTTAGAAGAGTATATTATGCTAAGTAACATAGGCCAATTTAGATGTAGCTGTTATTATTTTGTACTTTTATTACTTTTATATTATTTTATATTTTTATTACTTTTATATTACAAAACATTTAGCCATTGGCTCAGTAAGGGCTGTATCATTGCAACTTATTTTATAAACTTGGGATACAGCATGGAGTGGAAACATGGAGAGCATGGTATTGGCAATTTTGGAATGGCGCTGAACTAATGACCTACGTGACCCCAAAAAAAAAATTGAAATGTTACGCTGTACTTGTATGAGTTCGCATCTCGGATCCACATCAGAACTTAGCTTGATATGATATTCATGGCTTCTATTCACTATTTATTTACACATTGTATGAATGTACACTATTTCTTTATTTTATTCACCCAGTCTTACATTATTTTTGCTGTCCCATACTCACTTGAGCCTGCATGATATCTGTACAGTATATGACAAAGAGTTTACACTGGCTATCTTTGTCTAAAACTGCCATCATTAAGATTTGATTTCAAAGTGAACATACAATTCTACCTTACATATTTGCCACTACAATTCAAATTTAGATTAAATTAATTAGAGTTTCTAAACAATCCCTTGTATTTCAGTTATGTAGGGTTCATAAATAACCAAGATTATATGGCATATGATTTTGTTTAGAACACAATGACTGAATGTTATTAAAAGGATTTTAATAAGACAAAATAGTCACAATGCTTAGTGTATTTAAAAAAATCTAATAAATCAACAGAGTAATAAAAACTGCAAAAGAGTTTTCTTATAATAAGCAAGGTTAAAATAGAACACATACTGTATATAATGATGTATTCTCTGCCAGGGGAATGGCAAAATGAGGACTGCATCCCAATAGCCAAGTGACCCTCAAAAAGCTAATAATCTATAAAAGCGTTGCATGATTTTTTAAAACCCAGTCATTTCACCTTTAGCCCCTCCTATGTGAGGACACTCTGAAAAGGGTGTGTATATACTGATCACCTAGAGTCATTGGCAACTTCTTATGCTGGGCATACACTATACAATTATCTTGCCGATCCACCCAATATCTGAGTATTGGCCAGATAATTGCACAGTGTATATGCGGACGACCACAATGAAAATATTGATCGGTCGGGCATGAAAAGTAAAGTGGTAATGTCTCCTCCCCTGGAGAGAAGCGCAGATATTGGGGCCAATACAGATATCTCACAGTCTAGTCCTGTGAAATCTGAAGGGTGTCAGGCTGCCAGATTAAATATCTGTTGGTCTGACAGGCATTCTATCTGGCAGATATGCCCAGCATAAGTCAGAAATCTTTAGATATTATGGATCTCATTCAGAGTTGGACGCAATTGGTGTCTATTCACAAATGTAAAATGTATGCAACGATGGAAAATTAAAACACTCACTGAGGTACAAAAAGATAGAAATATTATTATGTGCATCCCCGTTTAGCAGCACCGCAAAGGGGAGCTTATAAATTCACACCACTAAAAAGTTAGACAACCAATGCTATAGTGTTACGGTAATGCAGAGGGCAACCCCATCTATACACATATGAGCTTTGCATACAGTGCTCTGCATATGAATAGCAGACTGTGTGCATCCAGACACTATTACCATTGCACACACAGAAGCAGCAGATAGACCTGCAGCATTCCAGGCTCACACGGTCTTGGACCTCTGAGACACTAGGTAGAAGTCCAGCTGTGAAACAGAATGTGTTTGAGATGGAGTGGAAATGGCCCCCAGCTCTCTTTCATTGACTGGGACTTGGTTAGTAGCCCATGTCTCGGATGGGCATAAGTAATTAGCCTAGTTTAATGCCTGTCAGCTGTTATCTGCCAATCAGCTGCTGCTGCTCTGCACTGACTCCTGTATTCTCCACAATATATACACTTAATCTCTCTCTCTCTCTCTCTCTCTCTCTCTCTCTCTCTCTCTCTCTCTCTCTCTCTCTCCCTCCCCCTCTCCCTCTCCCTCTCCCTCTCCCTCCCTCTCTCTCTCTCTCTCTCTCTCTCTCTCCCCCTCCCTCCCTCCCTCCCCTTTCCAAGTAAACATAAGGCTTATTTAGAGAAAAAGACAAAGATCAAACAGTCAGTGCTGGTAGTGATCTGCTGTGGTAAATATGAAAAATGCCATTGTCAGAAATTCAATACTAATTATTTATTGCCAATACGAAATGGTCTCACTATAAATAACTTAATAAACATTGGGGTGTGGATGATGTGTCAACTCACCAGAGTGCACCAGAGTGAAACAGTATGACATCTGATCAGGCTTAAAAGAATTGGCCACAGTTCTTGACACCTCTACTGTGACTCAATCTGATACACTAAGCATCAATTATATAATGGAGGATTAATGTAATGACAATGTACAAATGACAAACAGTCCCTTTGAATTTTGTGAGCAAAAAAAGGTAATTTGGTGCCTTTTATACAAACTAGCTTTGATTTACTTATGATGCCCACCCTCCACTGTGTACTTGGAAAAATTGTTTAGCAAAGCCTAGAACCATGTAGGCAATCATTGTAGGAGGCTGCTTGTGGAAAAACTGATATTCATAAAAATTGAATAGAAATTATATTAGGAAGATCTTTGCTGCCATTTGCAACAAATTACAGAGACTTCTGTAATGGAGGATACCAGTGGGGATGAGCTAATATTGTGTGGTTTAACAGAAAATAATTCTATCTGTGCTGTTTTGATGTAAGCTGCTCCGTAAAATTTTTGATATGGTTAATAATTAAGAACAAAGGGCCTAATTCAGACCCGCTCACGAGCGCAGAGCACTCGCAAGCGGGTCGATGGCCGGGCAGTGCGCATGCTCTGGGGCTCACTACAAGACGGGGTGGCTGTCGATATTGATCAACAGCTCGCCACGTTTTGTAGGCGGGTCGGGAGGGTGGCTGCACAAACGGAGGCGTTGCCTTAGGAATGCCTGTCGTGTGTGGGCGGCCCTAGTGACATCACACGTGTCACGATGTCAGTAGTGAACTTCCTGCTCTATTAGAGCAGGAAGTTCACTTGGGCTTGCGATGGACGAGACCCCACCACAAGGGTCTCGTCGCAAGCCCGATGGTCGCAATAATCATGACCATTGCCAGAATACCCGCTAAAGCTGTGGGTGGTCACCCACAGCTTAGCGAGCAGCCTAGAGGCCGGGGTTAAAAAAAAAAATGCCCCTCCCTGATTCAGAGCGAGTGCTCGCAAATAGCGAGCACCTCTGAATCAGGGCCAAAGCACTTAAAATATGCAATGCCATAAAAAAAGCCACATTAAAAGTAATAATGTTTATAGCTCCTTTATTGAGCGTTTGCGGTTCCAGGTGTATATGCAGGATTCCAGTGTATAACCTCGAGGAGTGTCGCTTGGCTGTCAATGCAACATGCACCGGACCCTAAACTAGCTGTCCCTAAGATCCTACCTTAGGTGCAACTTGATCTTCTCCCAGCTTGGTTTCCTCGTGTGGCCATCGGTTCACTTTCGCTCCCAAACTTCTGGTTTCTCCGCTTGTCTGCTACCAGCTTCCAATGCGTTTCGTGCCTTGGCACTTTTTCAAAGTTAGTGGTGCTCTGTATCTGAGGTTCCTTTTTATTCCCGATTACTTCAAAACAACTTTAAAAAGACTTTATTGTTCTTTACTTTAAAAACAGAAATTCCTTCCAGGAAGTATAAAAAAATAGTGGTAACCTCATGGTAATTGATTGGTATTGCTTTTTTAGGTATGTTTTGGTGAAAAATATAAATAAGATATGAGTATTTATTTGTGCAGGTTAGGAAATATTGTAGGTCTATAAGGATATAATATTAGTCTAAAAAGTTAAATATAATTAGATATCCTCCCCATCTACCCCATCTGTGTCGAACCTGTTTGTCCTCCTCTCCCTTTTAGAATGCAAGCTCTTACAAGTAGGGCCCTCTGCCCTCTTGTGCTTCTCCCTACTTTATTTTCATCTACTTCTTACTCACCACTAGGACACCTAACACTTGGTTGCTTATGCTCTGTTGCTTATCTGGGTGTTATGGTTGCTAATGTAGCAATATATATTATCCATGTCCTGGTCCTGTATTGTATTGTTCTGTAAGTCGCTTGTCTACAATTTGTTTACGTACTTTGTAAGGCGCTGTGGAACACTTGTGGCGCCATATAAATAAGTGATAATAATAATAATATATTATAAAAATGTAATATTTAAAGTAGGTGTGAGCGGGTTCGGATTTCTGAAATCCGAACCCCCCCGAGCCCACACGATCCGAAGCCGATCCGAGTCAGGCTCGACTTTTCCCACCTGACTCGGATCTGAAATCGAGGCAAAACGTCATCATCCCGCCTTCCGGGTCTCGCTGGTTTTGGATCCTATATAAGGTACCCGCGTTGGTGCCATTTTCTCACTCGGCTGTGGACAGTGAAGAGGGAGGGTGGGAGTTAGGGCTGGCTGGGCTGTGTAGTGAAGTGTAGTGTAGTGCAGTGTAGTGTTGTGCTGTGCTGTGCTGTGCTGCGCTGCGCTGTGCTGCTGTTGTCCATAGGGGCTGTGTCCACTGCTTCAAAGTCCATAGGGGCTGGCTGGACTGTGTTGTGCAGTCAGTTGTCCATAGGGACTGTGTCCACTCCAAAGTCCTGTGCAGTGTCCCAGTCCTAAAGGGGTGCTGTAGTGTTGTCCAGGGGGTGCTCAGTCCGTCAGGGGTGCACCCCCCAAGTGCAAAAAAAAAATATATTTTTTCTGTGTTTGTGAATTGTGTGCACTGTGGCTGCACGTGCATCAACAAAGGAGCAGCGCCAAGCGTGCGCCTGTGTCCCATAAGTAAAAGGCCGGCTGGCTTGTCCATTAAAGGGTGCTGTAACCCCCAAAGGGCACTCCAAACAAAATAAAAAAATATTTTCTGTGTTTGTGAATTGTGTGCACTGTGGCTGCACGTGCATCAACAAAGGAGCAGCGCCAAGCGTGCGCCTGTGTCCCATAAGTAAAGGGCCGGCTGGCTAATTTCTTAAAGGGTGGTGTAACCCACAAAGTGCACTAGTCTCCAACCAAAATAAAAAAAATATTTTCTGTGTTTGTGTGCGCCTTAGCCGCACGTATATATCAATATAACATAAATGGAGGACCAAACTTTCTCCGATAAAAATAAAATAGGGAAAGATCAAGAACCACTTCCTCCTAGTACTGAAGCTGCTGCCACTAGTCATGACATAGACGATAACATGCCATCAACGTCGTCTGCCAAGGCCGATGCCCAATGTCATAGTAGAGGGCACATACAATCCCAAATGACAAAGTTCAGGAAAATGACCTTGAAAAAAACATTTAAATCATCTGAAGAGAAACGTAAACTTGCCAATATGCCATTTACGACACGGTGGCAAGGAATGGTTAAGGTCTTTCCCTATGTTCATGACTAGTGGTTCAGCTTCACATGACGATGGAAGCCCTCCTCCCACTAAAAAAATCAAAAGAGTTAAGCTGGCAAAAGCACAGCGAAGAACTGTGCATTATAAGAAGATATCACAAATCCCCACGGAGAGTCCAAGTGTGGTGGTGGTTGCGGTGCCTGACCTTCCCAGCACTGGACAGGAAGAGGTGGCTCTTTCCACCATTTGCACACCCCCTGCAAGTGCTGAAAGGAGCACCCACAGTCCACTTGCTGATATGCAAATCGAAGATGTCACTGTTTAAGTACAACAGGATGAGGATACTGGTGTAGCTGGCACTGAGGAGGAAGTTGGCGAGGAGGATTCTGATGATGATGTGGTTTGTTTAAATCAGGCTCTGGGGGAGACAGTTGTTGTTGTGGGATGAAAAAGCCCATCACGGTCATGCCTGGGCAGAAGACCAAACATTCCACCTCTTTGGTCTGGCAATATTTCTATCCAAATCCGGACAACAACTGTCTTGCCATATGTACCATATGTAAAGGTGAAATAAGTAGGGGTAGGGACGTTAACCACCTAGGAACATCCTCCCTTATATGGCACCTGCAGCACGTTCATAAAAAGTTACTGTCAAGTTCAGAAACTTTGGCTAAGACCGTAAGCAGTCCAGGGACACCTAAATCCCGTTGTCCAGTTGTATCCAAGCACCTGCAAACCACACCGTCAACTCCCTCCTCATCAATTTCCACCTTAGTCAGGATCCGAAGTAGTCCTGCAGGCCATGTCACTGGCATGACTGACTCTCCTATCCGGGATTCCTCCGGAGGATCCTGCATTGCTACGCCTCCTGCTGCCGCTGCTGCTGTTGCTGCTGCTGGGAGTCGTTCATCATCCCAGAGAGGAAGTAGAAACACCACTACTTTTACTAAACAATTGACCCTCCAACAGTCCTTAGCGAGGAGGATGAAGTACAACAGCAGTCATCCTGAAGCAAAACGTATAACTGAGGCCTTGACTGCTATGTTGGTGTTAGATGTGCATCCGGTATCCGCCATTAGTGCAGTGGGATTTAGACAATTGATGGAGGTAGTGTGTCCCCGGTTCCAAATCCCGTCTAGATTCCACTTCACTAAGCAGGCGATACCGAGACTGTACAGAAACGTCAGAAAAAGTGTCCTCAGTGTCCTGAAAAATGCCATTGTACCCAATGTCCACTTAACCACGGACATATGGACAAGTGGAACAGGGCAGACTAAGGACTATATGACTGTGACTGCCCACTGGGTAGATGTATCACCTTACACAGCAACAGCAGCAGCGCCACCAGTAGCAGCATCTCAGAAACGCCAGCTCGTTCCAAGGCAGGATACACTGTGTATCACCGGTTTCAGTAAGAGGCACACCGCTGACAACCTCTTAGAGAAACTGAGGGAAATCATCGCCCTGTGGCTTACCCCACTTAGACTCTCCTGGGGATTTGTGATATCTGACAGTGCCACCAATATTGTGCGGGCATTACATCTGGGCAAATTCCAGCACGTCCCATGTTTTGCTCACAGAATAAACTTGGTGGTGCAGAATTTTCTGAAAAGCGACAGGGGCGTGCAGGAGACGCTTTGGGTGGCCCAAAAAATTTCTGGCCACTTTTGCCATTCAGCGACTGCGTGCTGATGACTGGAGCGCCAGCAAACACTCTTGAACCTGCCCCGCCATCACCTGAAGCAAGAGGTTGTGACTCGGTGGAACTCAACCCTCTATATGCTTCAGAGGATGGAGGAGCAGCAAAAGGCCATTCAAGCCTATACATCCACCTATGACATAGGCAAAGGAGGGGGTATGCACCTGACTCAAGCACAGTGGAGAATGATTTCTGTGTTGTGCAAGGTTCTCCAGCCCTTCGAACTTGCCACACATGAAGTCAGTTCAGACACTGCCAGCTTGAGTCAGGTCATTCCCCTCATCAGGCTTTTGCAGAAGCAGCTGGAGAAAGTAAAGGAGGAGCTAAGACAGAGCGATTCAGCTTGGCATGTGGGACTTGTGGATGAAGCTCTTCATTTGCTTTGCCAGGATTCCAGGGTGGTCAATCTGTTGAAATCAGACCACTACATTTTGGCCACCGTGCTTGATCCTAGGTTTAAAGCCTATGTGGTGTCTCTCTTTCCGGCCGACACAAGCCTGCAGAGGTGCAAAGACCTGCTGGTGAAAACACTGTCAGCTGAAGTGGAACGTGACACGTCAACAGCTCCTTCTTCATTTTCTCCCGCAACTGGGGCTGCCAGGAAAAGTTAGGTATCCTAAGCAACCTGCTGGCGGTGATGCAGGGCATTCAGGACCAAGTTTGGACATCTGGTCCGGACTGAAGGACCTGGCAACAATTTCTGACATGTCTACTGTCACTGCATATGATACTGTCACCATTGACAGAATGGTGGAGGATTACATCGGTGACAGCATCCAAGTAGGCATGTCAGACAGTCCGTACCTGTACTGGCAGGAAAAAGAGGCAATTTGGAGGCCCCTGTACAAATTGGCTCTATTTTACCTGAGTTGCCCCCCCTCCAGTGTGTACTCCGAAAGAGTGTTTAGTGCAGCCGGGAACCTTGTCAGCGAAAGGCGTAGGAGGTTGCTTCCACATAATGTGGAGAAGATGATGTTCATAAAAATGAATTATCAACTCTTCCAGGGAGACCAGCCTCCAGAACGTAAAGAGAGACCTGTGGTGGTGGATTCCAGCGGGGACGAGTTAATTCTCTGTGAGGATGAGGATGTACAGAACACTGAAGAGGGTGAGGAATCGGTGGATGAGGAGGATGAGGATGACATCTTGCCTCCGTAGAGCCAGTTTGTGCAGGGACAGATTAATTGCCAGCTTGTTTTGTGGGGGCCCAAATGAACCAATCATTTCAGCCACAGTCGTGTGGCAGACCCTGGCGCTGAAATGATTGGTTTGTTAATGTGTGCATGTCCTGTTTATACAACATAAGGGTGGGTGGGAGGGCCCAAGTACAATTCCATCTTGCACCTCTTTTTTTTCTTTGCATTTTCATTATGTACAGTTTGGGGCCTAGTTTTTCAAACTGCCATCCTGTCTGCCACTGCAGTGCCACTCCTAGATGGTCCACATGTTTGTGCCGCCCACTCGTATCGCTTAGCATAGTCATCCAGCTACCTCGGTGCAACCTTTTGGACATAAAAACACTATTGTGAGGTGTGAGGTGTTCAGAATAGACTGGAAATGATTGGAAATTAAGGTTATTGAGGTTAATAATAGCATAGGAGCAGAAAAACCCACACATTCTGTGATTTTAGCTGTTTTCATGCTTTTTTAAAAAAAAAATACAGCTCCAAAACACAAAACCCAGAACCCAAAACACGTAAGGGTGGTTTTGGCAAAACCAATCCAGATCCAAAATCCGAAGAAAGATCCAGATCCAAACCCAAAACACAAAACACGAAAAGTGGCCGGTGCACACCCCTAATTTAAAGATAAATAAAATAAGTAGGATGATTATAAAAATGGCATTAGCTCAATGTTTATATTAAGACCATGGGGCTTTAATGTTTTTAGATTAAACAGCAATTTTGTTTATGTATTTTTTGTATTCCCATGAATCGTAGGCTGGAGGGATCTTTATTGTGACTTTCTGAGTAGTGTTGGGAAACACTATGTGTTGGGAGACCCTTTCTTATATTATATATGTGCTCCCTAATTCTAGTTATTAATTTTCTTTTAGTTTGGCCAACATACTGATGTCTGCAGGGGCATTAAAGAGACTAAGGACCTTATTCAGAGTTGTTCGCAAGCGCCGATGCACTCGCTACTGACTCGATGGTTAGTCCTGCGCATACGCAGGAGTGACAGAGAAACTCTATCACTAAGGAGCTCGCTATCAAAGGGGCGGCTGTCGATGTTGATCAACAGCTCGCCCCGTTTGGTAGGCGGGCTGGGGGGGTGGTTTCCTAAATGGAGGCATTCCTTAACGAATGCCTACCATTTTGTGGGCGGCCGCACTGACATCATCAGTGATGTCAGTGGGGAGCTTCCTGCTCCATCAGAGCAGAAAGCTCCCTGGGGGTTACGAGTGCCCAGACCCAACCTTAGGGTCTGGTTGTAAACCCCTATGGTTGCGATAGTCAGTCGTTAAGCTGTGGGTGGAATCCACAGCTTAACTAATGACCAGGAGGCGCACTTCAAAAATGAAGTGGCCGTCCTCATTCAGAGAGAGCAATTGCTTCTTGCGACCGCCTCTGAATGAGGGCCTAAATATCATGTGATTCAGAAGGAGTTATCTATCTTCTTTAATGCCCCTGTGGACATCAGTATGTCGGCCAAACTAAAAGAAAGTTAAAAACTAGAATTAGGGAGCACATATATAACATAAGACAGGGTCTCCCGATGCATAGTGTTTCCCAACACTACTCCGAAAATCACAATAAAGATCCCTTGGGAATACAAAAAATACAGAAACATTTTAGAAGAGGGGATTTAAGTGCTGATCTAATAAAAAATTAAACTAAATAGATTTTTTATATAAAAACATTAAAGCCCCATGGTCTTAATATAGACATTGAGCTGAAGCCATTTTTAAAATTATCCTACTTATTTTATTCATCTTTAAATATTAGATTTGTATAATATATCTAATTATATTTAACTTTTTAGACTAATATTATATTTCTTATAGATCTACAATACAGGTTGAGTCTCCCCTATCCAAAATGCTTGGGACCAGGGGTATTTTGGATAACAGAATATTCCGTATTTTGGAATATTTGCATATCATAAAGAAATATCTTGGGAATGGGACCCCAATATACACACAGAATGCATTTATGTATTATATATGCCTTATACACACAGCCTGCAGGTAATTGTATACAATATTTTTAATAATTTTGTGGCTCTAGCAAAGTTTGTGTACATACATGAAATTCATTAATGTTTCATATACATCTTATACACACAGCCTGAAGGTAATTTCATATAATATTTGTAATAATTTGTGCCTTAGACAAAGTTTGTGTACATTGAACCATCAAAAATCAAAGGTTTCATTATCTCAGCCATGCCAAAATTATTCCGTATTTCGGAATATACCGTATTTCGGAATATTTGGATATGGGAGACTCAACCTGTATTTCATAACCTGCATATATACTCATCTTATTTATATTTTTTACCAAAACATACCTAAAAAAGCAATACCAATCAATTACCATGAGGTTGCCACCATTTTTTTATACTTCCTGGAAGGAATTTCCATTTTTAAAGTAAATAACAATAAAGTTTTTTTTAAAGTTTTTTTAAGTAATTGGAAATAAAAAGGAACCTCAGATACAGAGTACCACTAACCTTGAAAAAGTGGCAAGGTACGAAACGCATTGGTAGCTGGTAGCTGACAAGCGGAGAAACCAGAAATTCGGGAGCAGAAGTGAACCAACAGCCGCACGTGGAATCCGGGAGAAGATCAAGCTGCACCTAAGGTAAGATCTTAGGGACAGCTAGTTTAGGGTACGGTGCACGTTGCACAGACAACCAAGCGACACTCCACGAGGCTATAAATCGGAATTCTGCATATACACCCAGAACTGTTAATGCTCTATAAAGGAGCTATAAACATTATTACTTTTATTGTGGCTTTTTTATGATATTGTATATTTTAACACACACACACACACACACACACACACACACACACACACACACACACACACACACACACACATAGTGCTTTGTTCTTAATATTGTGTGGTGATGATGATATTAATGCTCATGAGGGTGATGAGGAGGATAATAATGACAGCTTACAATTGTGATGATGATTAACAACACTCTTAATCACCTTAAGCACATTGCTAGTTTGGCTTGTGGTGGTCCATACAATCCAAGCACTTCAGCCACAAAAGTGGCAGTCCTTGATGCTAAAGTGCTTGGTTTGCTAAACTGTGCTTGCCTTTTTTAATATACAACATAAGTGAGGGTGGGACATCTCAAGGACAATTCTATCATGTACAAATCTTCATTAAGGTCTTTGCCAAGATTGTGTGTGTTTGGCAGGAAATGTATATTACTGCACTTTACTTTGGTATTCATGTTCTCTATAATCTTCCAACACCATCCATTAACAGCTGCTCATCTATGTATATAGACTCTGTTTCTTGCAGCTTCTCTACAGATACAGAGTATTATCACCAAATCATATCTTAATAATTAGCAACTTCAACAAGGCTACTACTCTGCCTTGAATATATTGTATTGTCCCGATGTCTGTGATTGCTGTTTGGATTCAGTTTACACTTTAAAATCTCATTGGGATTTTGGAAGCTTATATTTTCTTAGTTTTTCCATGTCTCTGATTTTTATTTTCTTTATAGTTATATTAGTACTGTAATCAATCAATCAATGTTTACCAGGCTTTCAGTAAATACTAAGGGGGAGATTTAATAAAGCTTGGAGAGAGATAAAATTGGAGATAAATAGCATCAACCAATCAGCTCCTAACAGTCATTTTTCAAACACAGCCTGTAAAGTGACAGTTAGGAGCTGATTGGTTGGTGCTTTATTAAATATGCCCCTAAATAATACTCAATTTTTATTTTCTGGCCTCAGTCTCTTATATAGTACTTCATTAATGAAAACAACATATATGATTGTATAGTTTATTGAAGTGCCATTCTGTGTGCCACTCCAGTATCACTATGTTTCTTAGATGTGCTATATTCTTTTAAAATGCCCTGCATTTGTGGTGCTGCTCTGTCACTTAGTTAATCTTTTTATCAATTATAAAAAAAACTTAAACTGAACCAAAACACTTGAGGGTGGTTTTCCAAAAACCAAACCTAAAACACAACTATGATTTAGAACTAGGGATGTGCATTGACCACAGGGTTTTGGTTTTGGATCTGTATCTCCTTCAAGGTTTTGGATCTGGATTTGGTTTTGCAAACCACCCTCAAGTGTTTTGGTTTTGGATCTGGATTTTTTAAATACAAAATAAATAAAAAGCTTTAAAAACAGCTAAAATCATGTAATTTATGCAATCCAAAACCCGAAATTCAGATTTAAAATCCGAATTCTGAAACGGAAATAGATCAGAACCGCGACCCGGATTTACCTGGATCTCCTTAGGAGATAAGAACCGCGACTCAGATTTACCCGGATTCATGAAATTCGGGTGGATTCGGCTTTCTGGAGAACCGAACAGCACATCTCTATTTAGAACCAAAACTAACACCAAAACACAGGGGTGTGCACACATCTCTTTTTAGAATGTGCACCTTATTCGATTAAATAAAACAACTGGCAGTGACAAAAATACTCTGCTAGTTTACACTGATCAATTTGATGTGCAAAATTAGTACATTTGTGTGTGACTGATTCTGAATCTGTGTATGAAGTGGTACGATGCAGTAGCTGCAGCTTTTTTTCAAGCAAAGTTCCTTTGTACTTCATCAGCAACTTTGTACATGTTTAAAACTAATTATTGTGCAGTTAAAGTCACAGCCCAGCGTCTCTACTACACTGAGTGGTGTTTTGCGGCATCTGCTATGCAAATAAGATGCAAAATACAGTATAAAGAAAATGATGGTACAGTACGCTATTCCTCTTGAAGCTTCTCAGTTGTGCCGGGCAGTATGGCGTATAGACGTTATTTTGATGAGGACACAGCAAATGTGAGACACAGCACATGTGATCTGCTGCACCCATTGTAATAAATAAGCTACTATTATGGTTAAATGACCACTTAGTCTAATTTATGTTCATGGCAAATATATCCTATATTATGGGTAGGCAATGTGTGGCACTCCCAGCTGCTGTGGAACTACACATCACAAAATGCCCTGCCACAGGTTTGCTGGTAGGGCATGCTAAAAATGTGACAGGGCATGCTGGCATGTGTAGTTCCATAGCAGCTGGAGTGCCTGTGCTATGTTGCCCACCCCGTCCTATATACTGCACTGCACAGGGCAACCCAGCAAATGGATAATGTATCTAAAGTATTTAGAGTTACATGGAATCATACAGTTGACACCAAAAGAATTTTTTTTATTTTCAAAATGATTTATTTGCGTACGATGCAGTGATTTATGTATGATCACTAAGCACCCACCTGTCCGATCATGATCTTTACCAGTTTACAATTACATCAATACTGTAAATACTGTATGAAATGGTTTCTTAATGCAATGAAAAAAAGTGCATTTGCAATATTTTTATTATTTCTGATTAAATAGAACAAAATATCCTACCTAAGGTATTTTTATTGTTTAACCATGATATTTTGCAACATTAATAAGTCAGTGATTTTAATGTTGTATATGCTAATAAGCAAATAAGGAATTAACAGCTAAGAACTCATTTACATGCTAACAGATTTATACTGTATGAGTTATTGCTTATCTGTGCCATTGGGGCTGTTTAACACTCAGCTAATGCAATTTTGTAGTGTGAAATTTAGTGCACGTACTTGGTAAGATGAAGGTAAAAATCATGAGCAGACTATTTACACGGCTATTTTCTTGTGCTATTATAGGTTGCAAAATTACAGTATGTTGCAATGACTTTCCTTGAGGTGACATTTTAATGCCATAATTAGGTTATTGAAATATGGATTTGTTGAAAGTGACAAAAATATTGCTGATCTGTATGTATCTCCAAAAATATATAGTTTATATATTACAACAAGCTCGGAATGTGCAGTGACATATCCAATGTATTTTGTTTTATGGGGAGAAATTCTATAAAGGTAGAGGAAGCAAACATTTTGGTAATTTAACTATATGCTTTCCAAAACATCATACTATTAGCTTTAGGGCAGTATCAGGGCTGGCGCAACCCACTCAGCAAAGCCTGCACTGCAAGGTGGCGCCAGGCTGGAGAGGCGCTCTCCCCGCAGCTACTGCTGAGACAATTGTTGCGTCATCACACAGACCCACCCCACCACGGCCGCCTCTGTGTCTTGCCGTTCCCCCTGGCCGGGTCCCCTGCTTCTCCCCTCTCCCTGGTCTCCCCACTGTGCTGTGTTGCACCTGACCTGTCAAATTGAATGTTTGGCAAAGGCAGGGTCAGGCAGAGCAGCTGTCTGATGCACTTGGCCCTGCCCCCAATAGCAGGTCATACTCATGAGAGGGCAGCCTGCCAGTCAGTGGCCTGCCCGCAGAGGAGCACTGAGCTACGAGCTCCTGCCTCCTCCAGTCCCGGACAGCTTACATGCAGAGCAGTCAGCGAATGGGTGCTGGAAAACAGCCATCCGACTAAGGCATATTGGGGGAGATGTATGAAGCCCAGAAGCAGTATCAGCGCATGTTATGTGCGTTGATACCACTTCTCCCCAATGTATTATCGGGGGTCTGGGCGGTAAATGACAGGGGCGCTATGCACCAATGTCATTATCGGCACTGCTATCTACAAGATAGCAGTGCCGATAGCCTGGGCCATGTACGAACGGTCAGATCACCTGACCGTTTGGCCCGTTGTAGCTGTCGTTATTGACAGCTACAGCATGGCGCTAGCCTATCCCCACAGCAGGGACAGCGCTATCCCTGCTGCGGCGGCTGCTGGCTCCAGGCTGCACGCGGGAATCTCGCGATACTTGCGAGATCCCGCGCATGCTCAGTGGAGCCGGCTGGGACAGAGACATGGTGCATCAGTACTAGGCTGATGCGCTGTGGTCTCAAGCGGGTAGCGCCAGAGGGGGGAGTTAGCGATCCCCCTCTCCAGCCGATGAGATGTTCTACATCTCATCGGTAGTGCTTCCTGCTTCACCTCAAACATCTACCCCAGTGTCTGCTGAGCTAAGCCTGAAGGTGTGGGTGGAGCGGTGCTTGTGGCTCCACCCACAACATGCAACCCAGTATTGAGGCACTCTGATCTCTTGTTGTTATGTGCTTCAGGGCTCAGCTCAGCAGCATGACTCATCTCCTGCACCCTGCTACAGTGAGGTGAGAGGGGGAATCTGAGTAAGGGGAGTGATATGTGTGTGCAAAGGGAGGAGAGCTCTGTTAACGGGAGGAGCTGTGTGTGTGGGAGTGGGGAGATCTGTGTGTGTGTGTGTGATGTGGGGGATCTGAGTAAGGGGGGAGAAAGCTGTGTTGGGGGAATTTTAGTGAGTGAGTAAAACTGTGTGTGTGTGTGAGGGGGTGGCTGAGGAAAGCTGTGTGTGTGTGAGGGGGTGGCTGAGGAAAGCTGTGTGTGTGTGTTTGTGTGTGTGCGTGAGGGGGTGGCTGAGGAAAGCTATGTGTGTGTGTGAGTGCGTGGGGGTAGCTGAGTGGGGAAGGGAAGCTGAGGGAAGGAGAGAGCTGTGGGTGGGTCCAAGTGAGATCTGTTTATGTGTGAGGGGGAGAGCTTTTTAAGGGGAGATGAGCTGAAGGGAAAACTGAGGAGGAAGGGGCACCAAGTGAGGGGGGTGCATTGTGTGTTTGAGGAGAGGAGAGCTGAGTGAGGAGGAAAGCTATGTGAGGTTGGAGCGCTGTGTGAGAATTTTATATGAGTATGTATTTAAATATACATTATTTATGGAGCCCCTAGGTGGTATTTTCGTGGGGCCCTGTGGAGTCACAGGCAATAAAAAAGAGGGTGGAGGAGGCAGTCCCCTCCCATCATCACCCCCAGCTATTTCTCTTTTCCACCTGTGAGATGGGTCCCACCTACTACCCTGGCCCTGATATCAGCTGGCCTGGTTTGCACAAAGGACAGAACATGGTGGCTGTGTCTCTGCTGCTGAGGGGAGGCCTGAGCCAGGTGCTGCTGCTGAGAGCCTGAGTCCAAGCACCCAAGACGTTTGAGGAGCCTGAGTGGTGAGTCTGGTGAGGACATGTCTGACAGCTCTGATGCAACACATGCCAATAAGGGACACTACTATGGCAGTTGTATAAGGGCACTACTGTGGCATAATGCGAATAAGGGGCACTATTGTTAAGCATAATGTGAAAAAGGGCACTACTGAGTGCTGAGACATGAATAGGGGACAATACCTATGTGGTGTAATGTGAATCAGGGGCACTATGTGCGGTGTAATGTGAATAAGATTGTGCTACAGTGTGGTGTAATTGAATTGGGCTTAGCCCCTTCTTTGTGAGACCACACCCCTTTCTTGCACACACTGTAGTGAGGGCGCTAATTTATAGTTTGTAGGCGGGCACCAAACAACCTAGCACCGTCCCTGGGCGGTATCCAATTAGCCCATAAGTGCTGCCAGACGCCGGCACTTATCCACGAAAAGTGCCGTTTTTTTACCACTAAAATGGTGAGAACACATAGGTCCGTGAGCTTATCACATGTGTTTTTGCCCGAAATATCCTATTTTTCATCCAAAATAATAGGATATGGGGGAAAAAAACATTGGCGAAAAATGGGGATAATCGGCTAATAAATCCCCATTTTTTGCCCCGAAATTATATCAGGGCTAATCGGATACCGCACCAAGGGCCTGATTCATTATGGATTGCAACTGCAACAGTGTACGCAGATCGGCCGATGGTGTGTATTGCGCATGCATATCCACCACAGTGCACTTGCATGAGTTAGCATTGAGATCACACTGCCATCAAGTGTGCAAATACAAGCCATCACAGATCAAGGGAAGGGATGTCAACATTTCGGGGTAGTGATGGGGGAGTGGGAAGGCAAACACAGGCGTGCCTGTCCATTTGAATGCTGTTGCATGGGAATGCATAAATTAGCCACTGCGATGGCAAACAGTACGTAGCTTGACTACTCACTGCTAGCGACAAAGGCCCTCATTCAGAGCCGTACGCTCTGAGCAGAGTGCACGCTCTGAATGAGGGCTGGCCTCCATGAGAATGGAGCGTCCTCCTGGACACTCGTATAGCTGTGGGTCACCACCCACAGGCTATACGAGCGTGCAGTTTGATGGCCGCGATGGTCGTGACCATCGCGACCATCGAAACTGCGAGCCGGAGCCTGCGGTTGAGGTTTTCAACCGCAAGCTCCGGAGTGATTTTGGCTCTATCAGAGCCAAAATCACTCCCACTGACATCACTAGTGATGTCAGTGGGCCGGCTTCTGACAGGAGGCGTTCCCGTGGGAACGCCCCCGTCAGGGAGGCACGCCCCCGGCACGCCTACCAAAGGGGGCGTGCTGTCAATCAACATCGACAGCACGTCCCCTTTGATCAGACACAACGAGTGATGGACTTTCCTTCGCTCGTCGCGTCTGGCGCATGCGCACGACGGAGCTCCCTCCGTCGTGCGCATGCTCAGTCCAGAACATCGACCCACTTACGAGCGGACAGCCGCTCGTGAGTGGGTCTGAATCTGGCCCAAAGTTAGCAAACTCTGAGTAGGGCCAGACGTGTTGTAATTGTAGGTGAGGGGCCAATGTTACTCGATGTTCCCGATGTAGACCCAGGACTGCAAGTGGGCTTCTCTATGCTGGCTTTGCGATTGCAGACATTACCATGTTTTTGCAGTGGGTCTGCATGCGGAATCACAGCTGTGATCGCTATAGCGATCCGTACTGAATCAGGCCCTAAGTCTTTTCATGGTAGCATAAACAGTGCATGTTATCCATACTCTGTGCTGGAGCACAGGTGAATTTATTACTGACTGGCACTAATTATTTTACTTGTAATTCTATGAGGAGCCATGAAAACATGACCTGTTAGCTTTAGTGTTGGTATTTTCAATAGAATATGCAAGTAATTTACCTTTCATTTAATGACTATTTTCTGCTTTATCCAATTTTGTACTTTCTGCTTGATACTTTTATTTTTTAAGGTATGCAGTCAGATTGTCAACATTCACTTTGTTGACATTCATGTCAGCACTAAAATTGTTGAATTATATTGTTGCCATAGTTAAAATGTTGACATCTCACATGTTAACATCTGCAAAATGTCTTCCTGGAAAAATATCAAAACATGAAGTCGATATAGTGAAAATGTCAACATTAACATCATTATGGTTAGTGTTAGGGTTAGCATTAGGGTGAAGGTTAACATTAGGGTTCGGATTAGCTTTAGGGTTACGGATAGCCTAAAAACTGCTTGACAATATTATCACCATGTCAACATTTCATCAGTGTCGGCATGTTAACCATGTGAAGTCATCATTTCCTGCAAGATGCTTCTGACTTACAAGATTTCTTTGTTAGTTTGTATTAGTTATTATGTCCAATTTAGGTAATAAGTCTGTATATAAAGCAAATAAGCAGCCAAAGTAAGACTAGTCCTTCATATGACTGTGGAACTTTGTAGTATCTACTTATCAGTCCTCTTGCAATTTGTCATACAAGGTCTTTTATTGATCATTTCTAACAGAACATGAGCTATCTGCTCAATGCACTGAATGAAGTTAGGCTTCTTGCATGTATACTGTAGGTTTAATGTTGAAGGTTTCTCAACCACATCTGTAATTAGTGTCCTGTTAGTTGAAGGTCTGTTGGTGCATGTATTGGAGATGTTTTGGTCAGTTATTCGCCATAATGGTCCATGACTGCCACTGTTGGGTTGTCAGCTTGATTAAAGTGATTTTTTAATTGGAAGTTGGTTGTTAGTTTATTCATAAGTCAAACCTTAACAAAGTGATAACAGATGGAGGAATATATGTCTATCAAGACTGCTAAATCAGGAATACTTCCATCAAGGCTATCATTGCCGATGCTCTTCTTTCAGATAGGACATAATGATAGGTTCTGGGTACAAATGAGCAAAACTGTTCCTCAGAATATTCCTCATTATGCATTTTACATGATTTTTCAATGGAATTTGGACTTCAATGTTCTTTGTTAATTTTTATACTTCCTTGACTTCACTTGTTTTATACTCCAACCACACTAAAGAGCAGCACAAATTCATAATGTTAACACCCCAGCTATAATATATAATTTGACATAATAAAGTCTGTAAAATGCTGAATTTGGAACTTTCCAATACATTGGGAAATGCAATTATGTAGATTGGAAAGGCAAAAGTGAAACTCACATTGAGAAATGGTCTGTTCTGCTGCAAAATCTAATTAGTGTAAAATTATTATTATTATTACATTTTATTTATAGGGCACCATACAGAGGGCATAACACTAGGATAGGACAATACAGGGTACAACTATACAGTACAAATAGCACTACAAGACACTGATGCAATGTGTGCAGTTTACATGTATAGCGTCAGCTGAAACCTGTAACTGTCAGCCTGGGTGCAAATGACGTGTCTAGTTTGTCTGAAAAAAACAAAAACAGATGATTGGGGGACAGAAAGCCCAAGGAGGACGAGTGGCATGTGGGCAAGATAAGTAGGTGATAAGAACAGGAGGGAGGAAGGCCCTGCTCATGGAGTGTCATGATCCCAGACATCTCAGCCAGAGACCCCAGAATCAGACCCTGCCACTTACCTCTCAGGATGCTGTCTCACCATGCCAGGGGTTCCCAGCACGTCCTCCTCTCTGCAGCTGTGACAGGTCCCTGAGCTCTGACTTACCGTCAGACACTAGTCGGGGTGGCAGCAAGGTCTAGCACTGCCTCTTGTTCCTCCAGTAGCAGTGTTCTGTCTCTCTACTCTTGCTGCTATGGTCCTGGTGCTTCTGCTTCCCACAAGGATTTTTTCCCGCTGGCTCCGGTAGCTGGGTGCAGCCATATTGACCCAAGTCAGGTGACTTTCATGCCTGACTCCAGCAGCCAATCCCTGACTAACCAGGTGTATTTGAGCAGTTGTCAGTGCAATGTTGTCCTCAGCCTTGCTGTGTGATTTCTTCTGAGCTCTTGCAGTTAGTACTGTGATTGAAATTCAGTGCAGATCTCATCTGGCTGCACCACTGGCTCCTATAGTCCGGTTCCATTCCAGTGTTATCCAGTCTGGTTCCATCCTGGTGTTATCCAGTATGATTTCATTCCAGTGTAATCCAGTCTGATTCCATCCCGGTCTTGTCCAGGCCAGTTCCATTCTGGTTATTCAGTCATTACCTGCCACCAGTGGGAGATCCAAACAGAGGACCATGACCTATGCGTCAGGTGCAGCTAAACCCAAATCCCCTTGTGGGGTCCCTGGTGAAAAGCATCGGCATGTTAGACTCTGCACCTCTGTTTTGGGTCTCAGCCAATTCCCCAGTACTATTCAGCTTCCTTCAGACATACATCTCATGAACCCGTAAATATATAAGACCATCCAGTTTTCAGACTCATGCTCTAGTACTTATTTCAACTAGCAACTCCAGTATGGTTCAACAAACAAACACAAGCATGACATGGAGCTTACAGTCTAAAGGGAGGGGGGAGACAAACAGAAGACATAGGGCTATTACACACACAATGGTTTTGTCTGGACATAAAAATAGACGTTTGTTTTTTCTGTGGATCAGTCACTTTCACAAGCAACGGTTTTATGCTGTGTGCAATGTTATTGCCATTTCTTATCAATCTCTTTTCAATCTTTAAACCTGAAGACCGTAGGTGGCAGCCATCCTTGTCAGTGGTTAGTCACGGCTGTAACATGGCGACCGTGTTGTGTGTCACCTGAAAGCATTCAATTATTTCTGTGTTTGACTACAAACACTCTATGGAAAATAAATGTTTTTCTGTCCAGACAAAACTGTTGTGTGTGAAAAGATCCATAAGGAGTGAGCCAGATAAGGGGAGTTAAGAGCTGAAAGCAAGAGTGAGAGAATTGGAGAGTAAAAAGGGGTGAGGTAGACTATGTGTTGCCATGGCTAGGTGGTGGACAGTTATGCTTTCATGAACAGGTGGGTTTCCAGCACCTGCATTGAAGAAATGCAGGCTGGGGGATAGTCTGATGGAATGAGGGGAATTGTTCCAATGGTGGGGGGGCAGCTTGGAAAAATTACACCTCAACTTCAGTCATCTCTAGTTCTGTGTCTGTCAACATGTCTGCCATGGTCACAGCCAAGATTTGCATTGGGATGTCAATTGCTCCAAGCGATGTAATTAATGAGCATGAGTATTAATTAAAAAACAGTAATAATGTATGTAGATGCTTTTTCGCTGGTGGTTTGAGTAGGTGCTTCCATATATGCACATATATCTTGCTTAAGGTTCTCTAATCTCTCTTGTATCCCAAGCGTGAAAGTGTCAAAAGCGCCCTTGTACTGCAAGTTTGAAAACCTGGTTAGCTGCTTTCTTAATGCAGTATCTCTCAGAGCAATCTGAGGCATAAAGAGAGAGGAAAAAAAATAGTTTTTGTTAAACTGAAAACTAGGAAGTAAATAATGAATACACACCTAATTTTATTGCTTAGGCTTGTGCTTTAGAATCACAAGGTGATCCTTTGTGTATTAAGCTCTATTACTTAGCTCATGTGTCCTGTCTCCCTTTGTATTGCTCTCTTTGAAGTTAGAATCAATAGTCTCAAATTTAATAACAATCAACCCCATGTTTCTGCTGCTCAGTCTGGCTCTCAATATTCTCCCAGCACAGCTTATGACTACAACTCTCTCACTGTCCTAACTATTAGATTGTGTCAGCTAGGCAATGGCAATGTTATAATTGTGCTTGGATTGTGTTGATTGGGACATTGGTCAAACTCTTTAGAACTCACTGGAACTTAAGCTAGGTAAGAACTTTAAGCCAATGCAAAGGCATCTAAAAAGGAATTTTAAATACTCTCTACAGCCATAGGTTTATCTAGATTTAGTTATACTGTATATCTCCATAACTTTGCTTTTGAAGTTTCTTCAACACTCTTTCAACTCCTATTGCCTTTCAGACACAGGAGAGCTCCACATCATAAGACTCCCTTCTGACTTCTACCACTTTCTGTTACGGTTCTTGCACGGTTGTGTATGACCTGTAGAGCAAATGGAAAGATCTTCCACCAATAACAGCCACCCGTTGTTCCCTTAGTGATTTATTCTCACACCAGTACTTAGATGGCTACCTTGATTTAAACCTCCAGCAGTAGAGGCTTACACAACCAACGAGACACTGCAGGACTGCTGACAAGAAACAATGCTGAGGAGTTGCAGTCCTTCCACTACTGGTACTAGCTGGAGTGACACTGCAGGTGAATGGTACTAGAACAGGTGTGATGGACAGGGTACTGTAGCAGCAACATATGATTAGGTCTCAGGAACATCTAGGGACTATGGTGCAGCTGGGTTGTCAGGCAAGAAGCAACTAGACAAACAATACCTGCTGTGCAGCAGGAGTGACCTGGACTGTGCTATTGCAGGATTTCAGTCAAGAACTAGACAGGCAAGATAACTAGAAATTAACTAGACATACAAATAACAAACAAATACTAGACAGGCCATGCACAAAACTGTGGCAGAGCTAATGGCTGAAGTAGCAGACTAGGTAAAAGGTGTGGCCATGTGGGCCGAGGTGTAAAAGGAACCACATGGAGTGGTCTTGAGGGCCGAGGTGTGACTTTGACAGCCGAGTTGTGGCCTGAGAACTGAGATGTAGACAGGCTGTGATGCAACTTTGTAGGCAGAGGTGTGGCTTTGACAGCCGAGTTGCGGCTAGAGAGCTAAGACATAGACAGGCTGTGATGTGGCTTTGCAGGCCGAGGTGTGGCTATGACAGCCGAGTTGTGACTCGAGAGCCGAGATGTAGACAGGCTGTGATGCAGCTTTGCAGGCCGAGGTGCGGCTATGACAGTCGAATTGTGGCTAGAGACAGAGACGTAGACAGGCTATGATGCATCCTAGCAGGCCGAGGTGCAGGGACTAGACGGCAGACAGGTGCACTCAGGCACGGCAGGAACACAGACTGGAGGCAGCGAGGTTGAGAACAATGCAGGCTAGAATCAGCTGGAAACAGACTGACACAATTTGACAGGGTTATGGTATATAAATGCCATGGACAGCAGAGAGGTAGGTCGCTGCTGCAGGTGTTACTGCTTCGGGAAATTCAAACAGCAAGGAAGTTAGCTGATGGGACCACAGCAGATGATTCACAAGAAACTTCTAATCTGGCAGACAGGTACAGGATACAGAAGGAATAACTCAGCATACAGGAACTATAGAACAAGGTAAGACCAGCTAGGACTCAAGCTTCTGAGCACAGAACAAACATACTCTGGAAGTCAGCAAATATCACCAGCAGGAAGTGTATGGCTGGTTGTAAATTATCATAAGCAGGGACCAATCAGCGCAATCCTTGCAGAAAGCTTCCCTATTGACAGTATAGTTTGCAGCTGATCTCTGCACAAAAAAAGACAGGCAGGAATGCAGCAATGAGCTGCACACAGACACAGACAGAGTTCCAGCTACCTGCAAGAGCCGACACTGGAATCAAGGCATGATGCATTGTCCCAGTCACCTAATACGACTGGGACCTGCCATCAAGATGATCCTCTGCAATGGATTATAATACTTTCCTTACTTGAAGGGTTGGTTTGAGACTCTAGAAGTTTATTGGACAGGGTTATGGAAGGTATTCTCTTATATATATTATAGCTAGAAAATTAGTGTATTTTTCATTGTTATGTCTCCATCAGTTTGGGGTTTTTCTGTGATTTTCCATAGAATTTGCTCATATGAGATTTACTAAATGCAAATCCTATAGAAATGTGCCTTAATAACCTGACTTTAGATGGCAACAGACCGCAATAGACCATCAGATCGACTATCGATTACTTTAAGTAAACAACAATACAGACCTTGGATTTACTAACCAACTTTTAGATAAATCTGATAGAATCTTAAGAGAACCTTCAGAAGATATGTAAAAAAATTAGACTACACTTTTAGAGGCGAGTTTGCATCTAAAAAGACATTCCATTCATCCAAACTTCATCTTGATGCCTATAAAAATGGACAGAACCACCTGCAGCCATGTTCCTGTAGGAAATATGGTAGCAGGAAGTTTGTCACTGCTCACCCCTTACCTGAGATATGCAGCACTCTATTGAAGTATGTAGAGCACCCCTATTCATTTGCAGAGCATGGATTCTCTCAATAATTACAGCAGATGCCTGTGAAATCATCTCATGTGCTTCCACTATATCAGTGGAACAGTTAATCAATATTAATCTATATCAGACATTACATCCATATGCACATTATGAGGGAAATAACTTCCTATTGATACCAAACAAACAGTGAAGCAATTTTTTTTCATACTATTGAGTAGAAAAGACATAAAACAAATAGTAAAACAATTGTCTTTTCACGCTATAGAGTGTATTAAAAGTTATGTTTTCACAAATGTATGGACTGATATCAAATGTACCCCTGAAAGTGAATACTTTTGTTTTTCTTTATTTGTTATACTAGTTTATGCTCATGGGTGCACCTCATGTTTAAGCTAATAAAGCTAAAAATTTGGACAAAAAAAAAATCTAGACTGAAATACACAATCATTGCTTACAAATACTATTTACAGTAAACCATTCAAATTGTCTTAAGGATTTGTTGACTGCTGCTGTGCAGTCCCCCCTTCTCCAATTTCCTGCTTCTTGCATATGCAACACTGCACCAGCTGACTGAAAAGGCCCTCGAAGCTGCTGGCTGTTCTGCATTTTTTTTTACTACTGGTTCCTTCCAGTCTGTTTTCCTCTAAAGTGGTGTGCATATTACAGGTGCCGTTCTTCCATCATCTCACCCAGGTCAAGGTCCTAAAGATCCTCTCCTACACCTGTATCTGCTTTCAAGCCAGAAGTCACAGTGACATGAGCTAATATTAGCTTTCTATAGCCTTGCAGGCATGCCTAATATGCTGGGAGCTATAGACTGCACACACAATGGGTTGAGACTATCTAAGAATAGGGCAGAAATGTATATAAATAGATAGCATACCTTTAACAAAACATAATGAGTGTTATAGCTGGTTATCCTGGCTCATGCCACAATGCCTTTAGCCTCAGCCAGTCATCCCTCCATGATAAGCTTGAGGCTAAATAAATGCAAGAGGGATGGCTGCTGGGCATGTACACATTTGTTGAAAGCTTCATTCTAAACCCATACACATATACTCTGTGTATCTTTTACATTTTATTAAAACCAAATGCACTTTATATTTACAGATTATTATGGCTATGGCTGTTGCGCCTGGCTCTTGACTCCTTATAGCTTCCACAGAATCCTGCTGAGCATAAGTATATTGAGACACACAAATCCACTAAATCAGTATTAGAATGCAATTTTGGACTATTAAAATGTAAGTTCAGGTGTCTTGACAAAGCAAATTTAGTGATGTTATATACTCTGAATAAAGTGACCAGTACATGTACATCGCAGATGGAGTTCTATTGATGCTCAGATTCTATGGTTATGAAATACTTTATGTTCAAACTGCACTCTGACAGAGATGTCCAATGGATTGTAATAAACAGCAAAAATAATTCTTAGTAAATCTACCCCTATGTCTCAATTTTTTCTGTCCTTCAGCCTTAACTTGCTTCCAACATTTGCAATGATGGGAGAATCTGCCATCTAGACTGATGCCACTATTAGGAGCACCACTAACTGTGCTTCTTAGGCCCGTATTCAATTTGAGGTTAAAAGTCCAGACTTTTCACCTGCTGGAATTTTTGCCTCCTTCACCTGTTTTCCAGGCAGAAGTGTATCTCGTGTGTGCCTGCTATTCCCCGTATTCAATTTCAAAGTAGGCGAAATCGGGAACAGGCGAAATTTGGATCTGTGAAAAAAAATGGGAATTTTCGGGAAATAATCCTAGGACCCCCCTAAAGATGTAAAGACATGGGGGATCACTTTGGGTACCCCCGTTTTTTGCCTGCAGAAGAAAGTCAGGTTTTAAATAGCCGTGGCAGGTGCATGAATGTGGCTTGGAAGAAGGTAATGCAAAAGAGCATTTATAAGTTTTTTTGGGGAAAAATAACTATGCCCATCAAATTTGGGGTACTTGAAAATGGGTGCAAGCATATTTTTAAGTCCCTTAAATGATTGTTTAAAATTCAGCAAAAATGCACCTGCTGCTACTCCTGCAATGAAGAAAACAACCTGCCGCATATAAGAGAAGCCCTCTGGACTCAATTCTGCTAATTTGTAAGTGTGTTCCCTATTTATTTATTTTTTAAACCCCAAAATTTTAATAAATTTTTTGGGGTGTTCCTATTTTTTTTAACTTTTTTTTAAACATAGATTATTTTTAGGGACCATTCCCAGGGGTAAAGGCTATTTTTTTTAAGCCTGCACCCCTAAACCCCAATTCTGCACTTTTTGGCGTATTGGAAATAGCAAAAATGACAGACCTTATGGGACTTTTCGTCCCATATTGAATATGGCCCTCAGAGCTGCACTACCACTTGCACTTCACATTAAAATAGTATAGTCTGGTGAATATCACAAGACACAAATAGGCTTGAAATATACATATACATGTAAGTTTAATAGAATTACTGTATTAGAAACATCAATCTAGAAAAAGTCTATATTGCTAGGAGACGAAACACGCCGATGCTCATTGACATTTACTAAACACACTTTAAAAGATACAGCACCTCCACCTTCTCAACAAGGTATAACGGACATTGCTTCCACTCCACCCAATATCAGACCATAGTTCCCTGCATACCATGGCCACTCAAGGTCCAGCAACACTTGTTAGACACAGCCTCACAAAGGGCCCACCCAAACTCCAGTGGCAATTGCGTGACACAGCTGCAGCCATGACTATTAAAGCCCAAGAGGTAAATTTACTAACATTCGATTTTGCTTTTTGAGTGATTTGCATGCAATTTGCCAGTTGGGTATTTACTAAAGCCTAAATCGAATGTAAATTCGAACACTAAACTGAATTTAACCACAAACCGACTCTAAATTGAACATCAGGCAAACATTGGTACTTTTACATTGAACAAAACTCAAAAACCTTATTTACAAATATTCGATTACAAATAACACACCAAAT
Source organism: Taudactylus pleione (assembly GCA_031769625.1). Taxonomy (NCBI): domain Eukaryota; kingdom Metazoa; phylum Chordata; class Amphibia; order Anura; family Myobatrachidae; genus Taudactylus; species Taudactylus pleione. The sequence goes on along the minus strand of JAUIMM010000092.1, from coordinate 5,363,062 downwards.
CGAATTTCAAATCGAAATGCACACAACCAAAATAATAGACTCACTCCATACTATGGATTAGAGTGTGAAAACCTCATTGTATTGGTTGTAACTTTCTTTACATTATTTTTAAGCCATCTAAGCCATCATTATAAAAGTGGACACAAGCATCTGCTGCACTGTGGCTGTAGGAATAATGGCTAATCCAGGCTATGCAATGTTGGGAGCTTACCTGCTGTATGCCAATCAGCACCTGGCTCAGAGGACCCTGGAGCCTGAATCAGAGGAACAACAGCAGCTTATTGAGGTACCGCAGAGCCTACGCAGGCCTAGGTTCTTCCGTGGGCGGTTAAATCTCAATGCATTGTCTGCTGGCAAGGTTATCCAGATGTTCAGCTTTACAGGTTCCAATCTTATGATGCTGTATGACCTCTCCAAGACTCAGCTTGAGCCAGACACTGCACGGTCTCATGCCATATCAGGCCTGCACAAGCTGCTGTGTGCTCTGCATTTTTTTGCAACTGGCTCCTTTCAGTCAGTGTCTCGGCGAGTGTTAGGTATTTCTCAGCCTACATTTAGTAGGCACCTTGGACAAGTCATGGCTGCAATTACCCCCCGCTGTACCACCTACATCTGTTTTCCCAGCCATGAATCACATTGGCATGAACTTAGGGTAGCCTTCTATAGTCTCGCAGTGAGCTATAGATTGCACACACATTGGGCTGAGACCACCCAGGAATACTGCACACCTGTACATAAATCATCATCATGCATATTCTATGAATGTGCAGGTGGTCTGTGAAGCAAAACTGAAAACCATGAGTGTCCTGTTTGTTTGTAATTGTTTTAATTCTAAGTCCTCCTGCTTGATCTATGAAAAAGAGTCCCAACTTGTAATCTGTAGGTAGGGTGTTCCTTATTTTGTATCCACGTTACTACCAGCATTATTATAAGTACACCCATCCTACAGATATTACAAGTTTACTATCCAGAGACTATTTGTGAACTATTGCCAAATCTCCTCTAAGAGTTTGCCATTTACTCTTGGACACACATACAAATACTCTCTTGGTCAGGTACTGTCACCATATATAGACTTTATGGATACAATATAAATAACACCCTACCTACAGATTACAAGCTTAAAACAATTACAAACAAACAGGACACTCAATCATTAGTAATTAATATCTACGAGAGTACATCAGGAGTGTTCTAGAGCGCACCACTCTCTGTTCTAATTATAGCTATTCTAAAAGAGGTCGGGATACCTCTATTAGTGGAGCAGCTAGGGACATCCCCACAGAGGACTAAGGGCCTGATTCAGAGATGGACGCTCTGAAAGAGCGCTCGCTCTGAATCAGGGCATTTTTTTTTTGTAGCGGCCTCCTGGCCACTCGCATAGCTGTGGGTGACCACCCATAGCTATAGCGAGTGGCCAGGTTGATGGTCGCGATGGTCAAGACAATCGCAACCATCGGGCTTGCGACGAGACCCTTGTGGTAGCGTCTCATGGCCGTAAGCCCCAGAGAGCTTCTGTCCCTAATAGAGGCATTCGCTTGGGAATGCCTCCATTTGTGAAGCCCCCCCGGCCACACATACCAAACACGCTAGCTGTCAATCAACCTTCGACAGCTTGCCCCCTTTGGTGCGAGACCCGAAGCAATGGAGCACCCGTCGCTAGCCAGGTCTCACGCATGCGCACGATGGAGCCGGATCTGTTGTGCGCATGCCCAGTGGGCAAACATCGACCCGGTTGCGAGTGCTCAGCGCTCGCGACCGGGTCTGAATCAGGCCCTAAGAGCGCTGTAATCCTTATCTTTTGTGAAAATCATGAGTGTTGTAACTGGCTATCCTGGTTCCTGTCATGATGCCTACATCCTCAGAATGTCATCCCTCTCTGCCAAATTTGAGTTTGGATAAATGCCAGGGGATGGTTGCTGGGTAAGTTATTTATTTTTGTATAAAATTTGAATTAAACACAGGAAATGGTTTTGTTGTTAATGTGTTTATTTATTTTTTTTTGTAGGTGATTTAGGCTATCCCTGTACTTCATGGCTTCTGACTCCACTGTTGTATCCGCATACTCCTGCTGAGCATAAGTATAATGAGGCACATATAGCCACTCGATCCATGATAGAACGCACCTTTGGACTATTAAAAACTAGGGATGAGCGGGCTCGGTTCCCTGAGAACCGAACCCACCCGAACTTCGGGGATCCGGGGCGATCCGAGCCCAAGCTCGGATCTCCCTGTCTGCCCCGGATCCCTCTCCCGAGGCAAAACCTCGAGATCTGCTGTCGGATCTCGAGGTTTTGCCTCGAGCGGCCATTTAAAAAAAAATGCCTTTGCTTTTAATGGGCAAAGTGCTGATTGGCTGACAGAGCCGTCTGTCACGGCTCTCAGCCAATCAGCATTATGGTGCTCATTTGCATGTAGCACGGACTCGTGAGATCCGTGCTACATGCATCTGTGTGACTGACAGTGACACAAAACACAGATGGGTCAGTGAGACCCGTCTGTGCTGCTGTGTATTTCAATGACACAGATGCACGTACGGACCAGGAGATCCATGCTACTTGCATCTGTGTCATTGACACAGAGCACTGACGGGTCCGTGAGACCCGTCTGTGCTGCTGTGGTAAAAAAAAAAAAAAAACCTGTGTAAAAAAAGAAAAAAATGGCGTGCACCCCCCCAAAAAAGAGCAACCAGCCCCGGGCATTAGTGACCCAGTGCTGGGTGTGCTTAAATACAGGGGACAAACGATGTAGGGGTCCCCTGTACTTAAGCACAACCAGCACCGGGCTAGTCAGAACCAGCGCTGGTTGCCAAAATACGGGGGACAAACGACGTAGGGGTCCCCCGTATTCTGCGCAACCAGCTCTGGGCTCTGATCCGGTCCTGGTTCTGGAAATACAGGGAAAAAAATTAGTAGGGTTCCCCTGTATGTTCCAGAACCAGCACTGGACTTTTTCTAGCGGGGGGCTGATGCCACAGCCAGGGGAGCCCTTTCACCGGGCCCCCCAGCCGCAGCATCAGCCCTGACCGCTAGTCAGCCCAGGCCGGGGATCCCTGGAGAGCTGGGGACCCCCCCAATAAAGGGGTCACCCTCTCCAGGGCACCCCAGGCCCAGGCTGATAGCCCAGGGCTATCCCCGCCACCCCTGGTGGCGGAGGGTGGCGGGTTGATAGTGTGGTTTGGTGTAAATAAAGAATATCAAACATTGTCTTTACAAATAGAACTGCAAGTCCCAGCTAGCCTGTCCCGCATGCTGGTACTTGGAGAACCACAAGTACCAGCATGCAGGGCATTAAGGGCCCACTAGTACCTGTAGTTCACCTGTAAAAAAAAGTTTAAAAAAACACAGGACACACACACCGTGACAGTATAAGTTTATTAAACATACATACACACACACACACATGTACACATACTCACCTATGTAACATCGTCCACTTGTCCGGTAAAGTATCCATAGGGGACCTGTGAAAAAAAACATACTCACCATCTCCTATGCGAGGTTCTGTCCTCTTTGTTCCAAAGTAGTCATCCCCGGACTTGGCAAAAAAACAAAACGAAAACGCGATCCACAAACTTAGTACCGTTCTATAGAACGGTACTTCCCAAATGTGAGCTTAGCGGCAGGGTATCACCATGGAAACCCCGCTGCTAAGCGTTCATTGGCTGAGAGAGGTCATCTCCCGTCTCTCAGCCAATGAACGGCTCCCTCCATTGTAGTCAATGGTGGGAGCCGCAAGGTTATTAAAGTTTACCCTGCGGTTCCCACCATTGACTACAATGGAGGGAGCCATTCATTGGCTGAGAGTCGGGAGATGACCTCTCTCAGCCAATGAATGCTTAGCAGCGGGGTTTCCATGGTGATACCCCGCCGCTAAGCTCTCATTCGGGAAGTACCGTTCTATAGAACGGTACTAAGTTCGTGGATCGCGTTTTCGTTTTGTTTTTTTGCCAAGTCCGGGGATGCCTACTTTGGAACGAAGAGGACAGAACCTCGCATAGGAGATGGTGAGTATGTTTTTTTTCACAGGTCCCCTATGGATACTTTACCGGACAAGTGGACGATGTTACATAGGTGAGTATGTGTACATGTGTTTGTGTGTGTGTGTATGTATGTTTAATAAACTTATACTGTCACGGTGTGTGTGTCCTGTGTTTTTTTAAACATTTTTTTTACAGGTGAACTACAGGTACTAGTGGGCCCTTAATGCCCTGCATGCTGGTACTTGTGGTTCTCCAAGTACCAGCATGCGGGACAGGCTAGCTGGGATTTGCAGTTCTACTTGTAAAGACAATGTTTGATATTCTTTATTTACACCACACCACACAATCAACCCGCCACCCACCACCACCAGGGGTGGCGGGGATAGCCCCGGGCTATCAGCCTGGGCCTGGGGTGCCCTGGAGAGGGTGACCCCTTTATTGGGGGGGTCCCCAGCTCTCCAGGGATCCCCGGCCTGGGCTGACTAGCGGTCAGGGCTGATGCTGTGGCTGGGGGGCCCGGTGAAAGGGCTCCCCTGGCTGTGGCATCAGCCCCCCGCTAGAAAAAGTCCAGTGCTGGTTCTGGAACATACAGGGGAACCCTACTAATTTTTTTCCCCTGTATTTCCAGAACCAGGACCGGATCAGAGCCCAGAGCTGGTTGCGCAGAATACGGGGGACCCCTACGTCGTTTGTCCCCCGTATTTTGGCAACCAGCGCTGGTTCTGACTAGCCCGGTGCTGGTTGTGATTAAGTACAGGGGACCCCTACGTCATTTGTCCCCTGTATTTAAGCACACCCAGCACTGGGTTACTAATGCCCGGGGCTGGTTGCTCTTTTTTGGGGGGGTGCACGCCATTTTTTTCTTTTTTTACACAGGTTTTATTTATTTTTTTACCACAGCAGCACAGACGGGTCTCACGGACCTGTCATTGCTCTGTGCCAATCACACAGATGCATGGAGCACGGATCTCCCGGGTTCGTGCTACATGCAAATGGGCACCATAACGCTGATTGGCTTCCTGTCTGCCACTGCAGTGCCACTCCTAGATGGGCCACGTGTTTGTGCCGCCCACTTGTGTCGCTTAGCATAGTCATCCAGCTACCTCGGTGCAACCTTTTGGTCTAAAAACAATATTGTGAGGTGTTCAGAATAGAGTAGAAATGAGTGGAAATTAATGTTATTGGGGTTATTAATAGCGTAGGAACAAAAAAAGGCCCATTTTATGTGACTTTAGCATTTTGTTTTATTTTTTAAGAAAGAATCCAGATCCAAAACACAAAACCCAGAACCCAAAACACGGAAGGGTGGTTTTGGCAAAACCAATCCAGATCCAAAACACGAAGAAAGATCCAGATCCAAAACCAAAACACAAAACACGAAAAGTGGCCGGTGCACACCCCTATTAAAAACTAGGTTCAGGTGTCTTGATAAATCGGGGTGCATTTTTTTATATTAACCTGCTAAAGTGTCAGATATTGTGCTGTGCTGCTGTCTAATGCATAACTTGTCTTTAAATCAACCACTACCCCCAGATTATGCAATACAGTGAGCAAGCAGGTGTGTTGTTAGCATCGAATGACTCTGAGTTCAGAACGTGGAAGGCAGATTAGGGCTTCCCTTATTTCAAACTATTTCAGGTATAAGTATGTTTCAATTTGTGTTTTAGAATCAAGTAACATAGCCTCTAAACAATCACATATGTGAAGATTGGGCTGCAAATGTTTTTCGGGAATATATATTTATTTTACATATATCCTCATTTTACATCAACACATTACTGGCAGATTTATTGTAACTTACCCAGCCATATAGAGCATGAAAGTTTTGAGTGCTCATGTTTTAAGATTGTTTCTCTTAATTTTGCTTGTAAAATGTTAATAACATGTTTTTTGGTGTGTGTTTTTTATTTTTTAATTCTTTTTACCTTTAAGGAGTTATGCTGTTTTGGGGGGACACAAATAGTTAAGTTTCAATTGTTAACATGTGCTGGTTACTCTTTTTTGTATTAAATTATAACACACCAGACATTCTTTATACTTTGATGCCACTGATACTGAATTGAGTTTCTGCTTAGGCAAAAAGTCCCAAGCAGCGATACTTTTTCACCAGCGTAGATACTTTGTCGCCAATAGAGATGCTTTGTCACCACTGACACGGAATTGAGTTTCTGCTTAGGCGAAAAGCCACAAACGGTGATACTTTTTCGCCAGCGTGGGAACTTTTACGCCATTTACATTGAGTTGAGTTCCGCCTTTTGTGAAAAGACCCGCTAGGCTATAATTAAAATGTGAAATGCAATTTTGTGTTTAAATTATTTCAACAAAAAACAATAACATATACTATGTCACCACCACATAAAACTTGTTTAATACACAAATACCCATCAATATACATCAAAACATAATGTGCAAATTACACTGGGCATGTAACTTTGTCTCTTTACTTACCAATATAAAACCAAACAAACATAAACAATTTTTAAAAAACAAAAAAAACATTGCCATAATGTAATGGTTAAACAACAAATGCACAATTATTAAACTTGAAATAATAACAACAACAACATTAAACACAATATTTATCTTTTTCTTTTAGGATGTTTAGCAGATGGTGGAATATCATCATTCCTGCCTGTTAAGCCTCCATGAGTTCGGACCCAGACCTGGGTTGTGTTATTGGTTCTACACTTGATGCTGGGGTACTGCTAATGGATGGCGAACCTAGTGTTTCCGGAAATCTATTTTAAAGTTGGTAACCTAGCGTAGTGATATTCTGATTTAAATCCACAATAGCATTAGTGTGCGCCTGCTGTATTTGACTAATATTATTAATCAATAATTGTTGGGTTGAGAGGAACTCGCTCACTAATGCCTGTTACTGTGTGATGTTTTCAGCACTTTGAATTTGAATGAGTGTTGCCATATTGTGCCTATTTGAGTTGATTTTATCTAAGGTTGCATTAATGTTGTTTAAAGCATTAGTCACTTGTGAAGGAGCTTATTATTAACTGCATTTTGTCTCATTTGTGTACTCATAAACTCCATCTGTGCATAAATGGCTGCAACAAAATCACTACCACTTTGTGTTACAGGTGGAGGTGGTGTTTGCACGGCTTGTGTTATTTCTGAATCATCTTGTGGTGGTGTGGTGGGTGAAATTGGCCGCAACTCCAGTGTAAAAGTTTGGCTATTCACAATTTCAGCACTTGGCTGGTCCCTGGGGCATTCGTCCAACATAGAAGTGTCAAAATCTGAAAATAATAGAAAAAGGTAAAAATAAGTAAATTAAACAAACAAAAAAAACACAAGTTAACACAAAATAAAAAAAATAAAAAACAAGACTACTAACATTATTACTTACTTTATATAAACCATTATCATATTTGTATTATATCATTCGTAGGTTGCATGTCCCTTACCAGAATAAAGTGCAGGATCTTGAGATGCTTCAAAATGTGGTGTTGTGAACTGAACTTTATCAGTTGGATCATTTGGAACTAAAACCTCAGCAGAGCACAGCAGACTCCACGCACAAGATGGCCCTTTAATCATTTGAGACAAAATTGAGTACGGTAATTTATGTTTTTGTTAAAATTACATTATTTGCAGAAAAAAGCATTGAAAAAAAATGTTGAGAATTAAAAAAAACTAATTCTTTCCAAATCATATCTAAAAAATTATACTTTGCACTAGTTGATGAAAAAGAGACAGGCTTTGAGAATAACAATGTCTGTCAGATAGTGTCTAATTACATACTAATAGGTAATTAAAATCAGATTATTCATTTAGTAAGTGTAGAAAAAAGGAGTGTTAGTTTAATTGTTATTGGCAAACAAATAATTAAACAAACAATTACCAGGCAATTCGTCATCAAGTTGTGGGTCTGGTGAAGGAACATGTGCACTTTTCTTTTGTGCTGCAATCAAACAGTAACATTAAACTAATTACTGGCACATAACATACAATTACATGTGTGTGTCCTTATATGTTTTTATTTTTTTTTAAATAAAGAAAAAAACAAATATAATCTACAAAAGCATTTTGAGATTTTAAAAAGTAGGTCTGACAAATGTTAGTGTCGGTGTATGCTGAAAAATGTATATGTACTCACCAGGCATATGCCGACATGGTGGTGAATCAGTGTCATGCACATTCACCCCTTTGGGATAACTGATCTAACTTTCTCCTCATACTCGTTATATGTGACATCTTGTGGTGAGCCACCACCAGTGGCACTGGCAGAATTTCATTCTTCACCTATTTTTTGCTCGACTTAACGACATTTGTCAGAGAAGCGTTTTAGACAATATAATTTGGTACGTTTTGAAATGCCCACAGAATTTACAGCATCAACAGCCACTTGCCACGTGGCACGCTTCCTTGTAGCAGATGTTATTTTAGCACTCCTCCCTAATAATAATTATAATTCGGAAGCAAAGCTTCCACTAAAGCACAATTTTCTGCAAAACTACACTGAATATTCCTGCCAGATTTTGTTTTGCCAGGTTGCAGAACAAGCATAGCATCAGACTCCTGGCCACCAGCATCCTCTGTAACTGTTTCAGAAAATGCTGCTTCAGTTTATTCTCCAGAAGGACCTGCTCTAAATCCACTCTCTCCTCCACTACCCTCTTTCTTTGCCTTCTTCTCCCTGGCTCCATAATGTAGTTAGAGAAAGGATATTGAAATCCTGTATTACTCACAAAGGGCCTGATTCAGAGCCGGACGCTCTGACCAGAGCGCTCGCTCTGAATCAGGGCCTTCCTCCATTAAAATGGAGCGTCCTCCTGGATGCTCGTATAGCTGTGGGTGACCACCCACAGCATATACGAGCGTCCAAAAAGATGGTCGCGATGGTCTTGACCATCGCGACCATCGGACTTGCGACGGAAACCCTGCAGTAGGGTTTCCCAGCCCAAGTCCTGGAGTGATTTTGGCTCTTGCAGAGCCAAAATCACTCCCACTGACATCACTAGTGATGTCAGTGGGGCCGGCTTCAGACGGTAGGCATTCCCATGGGAACGCCTCCGTCTGGCAGGCACGCCCCCGGCACGCCCACCAAAGGGGGCGTGCTGTCAGTCACCATCGACAGCACTCCCCCTTTGGTGCGAGACCCGGAGCGACAGCTTGGCTGTCGCAGTCCGGGTCTCGCGCATGTGCACGACGGAGCTCACTCCGTCGTGCGCATGCGCAGTGGGGAACATCGACCCACTTGCGAGCGTACTGCCGCTTGCGAGTGGGTCTGAATGACCCCCAAAGTTCAAACACTCTTCCTTGCAAAGCCCTCTCTGTGCTGTGTATCTGGAGATTGTGGTAAAAAACTCTATAGATGAGCCTCTTTTAAAGGATGTGTGTCAGGGTCTTAAGTAATTGCTAATTACCATTTATAGGGCTAGTAGCCTATTGTGAGTAATACAATCAGTCCCATTTTTACATTTTCGAATTGAAGTTCGATTTGTTGTGTGATTTGTTTTTCGATTTGCCATTTCAAAGGCAAAACCAAACAATAAATCACTTTGTCAAATCAATCTAAATCGAATTCGATTTGAAAAACAAACAATAAATCGAAAAATAGTAAACAAGGCATTTTCACAGGGATTTTACAATTCAATTTGAGTGGGTTTGAGGAGAGCGAAATCAAACATCAAATCGACTTTGAAATCAAACTTTGATAAATAGCCCCCCAAGTGTCATTTGAGAGACACAGCCACACTTATCACAATTGATCTAGCTGTGGAGACCTGATTGCTGGCAGAAATTCTCCTCAGAGGTACCAGCTCCAGTGGCACTACGTAGACATAGACACATAACAGTTCATGTGAACTGGTGAAAAAAAACAATGGCCATTAAATTCAGTGGCCACCCCTATTAGAGGAGATTCACGTAAGCTGCTACAAAATTAAACTGGTAACTATCTATTTTCATTACTCTCAAACAATTGCCATTCACAAAGACTGTGAACCTTTATGAAAATTATATTCTTTTATCTTTGAGAGTAATAATCTTCTTTCTGCAGTTAAGAGTTCTATATGATACTAATTATGATATGATACTATATGATATAACTAAGCTCATTATTAGCCTACTGCTACTAATATCTACATGTTGCTTTGTCAGTACATTACCCATGTCAATCATCCTTTTTTAATCTGTTATGCAGGACGATTATCTATTATTCCTTTCTTATTGTCTTGGTAATTTGTCATGTAATGCAGTTTGTAATAATTCTTTTAAATTCACATTTATTTTTTATCAAGTCTGCTTGTTTCTCATGATAAGCACATTAATATACTATTTTAATACCTAGTGCAGTGATACATATTTTTCTTTTGTGTTGTGATCAGTTAATAAAAGGCAATTTGCACCAGCCGCCTATCACTTGCTGCAGGTTATTAATATACCCTATAGGTTGTTTATATACATCTATGTTTTTTTATATATTTTTCTTGACACATTCGTTATAGTATATATTTTAGAGATTAGCTGGTCGGGTTGCTGAAAACCAAACACACCTGAACTTTGGGGGTTCCAAATCAAACCAAGTCCCCTCTCGGATGATTTTGGAATTCTGAGTAGAACTGAGTTCTGCATCACGATCTCACATGTTTTAGACTACATTTAAGTCCCTCACTCCCGCGTGATTTCAGGTGTTGCGAGGTGGTCAAAATTGAGTGGAACTGTCTGGAAATTAATGTTATTGATGTTAATAATAATATAGGAACAAACATGTCCAAATTACATGATTTTAGCTGTTTTTTAATGAATTTTTAAAGAAATCCGTAACCAAAACCCTAACCAAAACAATTAAGGGTGATTTTGCCAAAACACGATAATGATTTAGAACCAGAACCAAAACACTGTGGTCTGTGCACATCTCTAATATGACAAAAATAACACCTTGACAAAGGTTCTTCATCAGAAACGTGTTGTGTGGTGGGCTGTGACCTTCTTCAGTTATGGTTTCCATCAAGGGATTCCATTCCAACTCTCCCACTTCCCTGGCTATGAGGAATGAGTATTTGTTTGGCTGCTTTGTGTGCTTTTTATATTTTGGAGGTTCATATTGTCTGGAGTGAAAGAAACTTTTATGTGCCTACAACTCCCATCTATATGAAAGATTTATCAGTGAGAGTGTGAAGCGTTATCACAGTTACACCTGAAGACCAAAGAAATAGACTCACCTTTTTACTGGAATATGACAGGAGTGTGGAAGCAGTTACACTCCTAAGATAAGCACAGCACTATTTTACCATGCCTTTTTTTTGTTGGTATGAACTTGGTATAGGGTGGGTGACACTAGTGTTGTATCAATTGTCCTTTAAGTGCCAATTTGCACATCCTTGTTTATTATCAGATGATTTTGGAGTACAGATTAGCGAACATTAAAAATTAAAAATTATTATAAATATATATATATATATATATATTCGCTTCACTTTGCATTTAGCTGTGAAAGTTATTAGACTGTTTCATTGGTGGGTTTGGCTTTAAGTGTTCCCAGTCCTCCCACAATCACACCACACAGCAGTATGTACTTTTAATCATCTTTCCAACACTAGTCATAGGTTATAAATTACATGCAATGCTAATTAAGAAATACATTGCAGAATGGCAGAAAATAACAGGAACTCAAAGATTATGTTACTGGAATTTTGTATATCTGTGAAGCAGCCTGTTTTACTGCAAATCTTGTTGCACATGAAATTTCAACATGATCTCACTAATCTCTACAGAACAGTTATTACTGTGTTTATACTGCATGGAAATGTGGATATCAAACCCACTTTACAATATTAACTCTGATCTGATAATGTGAAACATATTATTTTTTACATGTGAAAACTGTGCAGACTGACTTTGTGCAGTATAAGTGTACATTGATTTTTATATTTGTCAGAATTTCGAAAGTTTATTAGGATAATTGATCCACATATAGTTAATGCAAGACTTCAAATGTATTTAAAAGAGTAGGTGTGAACTTTAACAATAATGATGATGGGGTGGTAAAGATGGCATTGATAGTGGTCACAATTACTTATTGCATTACATTTTTTAAACCCACCTATCACCCAGTGAGCAGAGAAAGGCATATTGCTCCTGGCCATAGCCATCCGTCAGCATATCTGTTGTGTCAAAAAAATCTGTTGCTTTATTTAACAAATACATTACAGGTTGAGTCTCCCATATCCAAAATGCTTGGGACCAGGGGTATTTTGGATAACGGAATATTCCGTATTTTGGAATAATTGCATACCATAATGAAATATGTAGGGAACAGGACTCAAATATACACATAGAATGCATTTATGTGTTATATACACCTTATACACACAGCCTGCAGGTAATTTTATACAATATATTCAATAATTTTGTGGTTCAAACAAAGTCTGTGTACAGAAATAAAATTAATTTATGTTTCATATACGCCTTATACACACAGCCTGAAGGTAATTGTATACAATATTTTTAATAATTTGTGCCTTAGACAAAGTTTGTGTATATTGAACCATCAAAAATCAAAGGTTTCATTATCTCAGTCATGCCAAAAAAATTACGTATTTCGGAATATTCCGTATTTCGGAATATTTGGATATGGGAGACTCAACCTGTAGTATTGATTGTGTATTTGTTATCATGTTCAGCACATGCTAACAGTTAATACAATTTGAATTACATAATTACCAGAACAATAATTTGACATATTATATTACTTCGTGATGCATTTTGCTTTGCTTTACCCTCAATATAATTCAAATTATCTAGGGAATATTCACTAAAATAAATAAGATCCTATCATTTGCAGCTCAAAACATTCAACTAGAGATGTGCGCGGACAGTGGCGGTTCTAGGGGCGGGCTAACAGGGCTGTTGCCCGGAGCGCCGGCCCCTAGAGTGCGCCACTGAGTCCCCAGGAGGAAAAAAAAAAAATGCCATAATAATAATAATAATAATAATTTAAATAAAAAACCGCGCTGTCCACCCAGCGTTGCCGGGCGCCGGCTGATATTTGTTATCAGTGGGCACCCTGCTCCCTCCCTGCAGCGGCAGCCAAAGCTCACTCCAGAGCTCCAACTCCTGCATAGAGCACTATGGGAGGGACGTAGATCCGTGGTGGAGCCACGGTCGGACCGGATGGCGGCGGATGCAGGAGCAGGACCTAAGGTAAGTATTGCATTTGTATTTTTTATTTTTCAGAAGGAAGGCATGGGGGAATTACTACTGGGGGCATGTCGATAAGGGGGCATTACTACTGGGGCTATGTCTATAAGGGGGCATTACTACTAGGGGTATGTCTATAATGGGGCATTACTACTGGGGGTATGTCAATAAGGATCATTACTAATGGGGGCATGTCTATAGGGGGGCATTACTATTGGGAGCATGTCTATAAGGGGGCATTACTACTGGGGGCATGTCTATAAGGGGCATTACTACTGAAGGCATGTCTATAGGGGGCATGTCTATAAGGGGGCATTACTACTGGGGGCATGTCTATAGGGGGGCATGTCTATAAGGGGCATTACTACTGGGGGCATGTCTATAGGGGGCATTACTACTGGGAGTATGTCTATAAGGGGGCTGTGAGGTTCTGAATTTGTTGTGGACCTTGGGTGGTGATAGGAGCAGACACAGAAGCAGACTTAAATGAAAAAAGTGGAGTTTTTAATAAGTGACTTAGAAGACATGGGAATGGCAAATAAAAAGTCCAGGTATAGCACTAAAGTGCACTTGATAACTGTAGTGGGGTTAATGGAGAAATGTCCAGACACTGACAGGCAGGAACAGTCCAGTATACAATTATAGTGAGCTGTAAGAGAATGCAGGTATGATGAGCTGTAACTGAATGCAGGTATGGTGAGCTGTAACAAATGCAGGCTTGAGGTAATGAAGTCCAGCTGGGAGTGAAATGAGGCAAGGTGCAGGGAAACAGCAGGTTCAGGTACTCAGGCAGGTGGGAAGGTATATGGAGGGTGCAGGGTAAGTCCAGCAAGTTGGAGCAGGCAAGGTTCAGGCTAGAAGCATATAACAAGCAGGCAGGTAAGGCACAGGTACTCTCTCTCAGCTGCAGCTGAGAAACACGTTGCACTGGCAAGGAAGGAAGGCTCTGGACCTTCCTAAATACTCAGTGCCGCACTGTGACTGGCTGGAATGAGCACATGACCTACCAGGATTGGACATTCGGAATCACATGGCCGCAGGCAAGACGGCAGCGCCCATGCCAACGGAACGGAAACACCACCAGACCTCAGCAGGCCTAGTGACAATGTGCCAGCACAGAACCACATGCAGCCAATGCCCCTCACCAAACACCAGCACCACTGCCAGAGACCCCCCACCATAATGACCTCACAGGTAATACCCGGTGACTACCATGCCGAGAAACCCTGGCCATGACAGGGGCATTACTACTGGGGGCACTACTATAGGGGGCACTAATGGAGGCATTACTATTTTGAGCACTACTATAGGGGGGATTTCTACTGTGTGCACTAATATATGGTGCATTATTACTGGGGGCACTACTAATGTGGGTACTACTATAGGGGGCACTACTACTGTGGGCATTGTATTAGGGACACTACTCCTCAGTACTGTGGGCCTTTTGTATAAGGGGCACTAATTTGGGCATTGTGTAAAAGGGGCACCACTGTGTGTCATAACATGAATAAGGGACTAATGTGTTGCATAATTTGAAATTGGGATACTGTATTATAAAGGGAATTACTGTGTGTGGCACAGTGTATTATACAGGGCATTACTGCATATGGCATAATGTGTTATACAGGGCATTACTGCATGTGGCATAATGTGTTATAAAAGCCATTACTGCATGTGGCATAATGTGTTATACAGGCCATTACTGCATGTGGCATAATGTGTTATAATGGGCATTACTGTGTGTGGCATAATGTGTTTTACAGGGCATTACTGTGTGTGGCACAATGTATTATACAGGGCTTAACTGCGTGTGGCATAATGTGTTATACAGGCCATTACTGCATGTGGCATAATGTGTTATACAGGGCATTACTGTGTATGGGATAATGTGTTATAAAAGCCATTACTGCGTGTGGCATAATGTGTTATACAGGACATTACTGCGTGTGGCATAATGTGTTATAAAGGCCATTACTGCGTGTGGCATAATGTGTGATACAGTGCATTACTGCATGTGGCATAATGTGTTATACAGGGCATTACTGCGTGTGGCATAATGTGTTATACAGGGCATTACTGCGCATGGCATAATGTGTTTATAAAGGGAATTACTGTGTGTGGCATAATGTGTTTATAAAGGGCATTACTGCATGTGGCTTAATGTGTTTATAAAGGGCATTACTGTGTAAGTCGCATTACTGCACATGGCAATTATTCACCACGAGGGGAAAGCTTGGTGGAAGCCCAGCACCTTCATAAGTGCTGGGCACGCCCCAAAGTGTGATGAATTGGCGGTGTTCCGCAAGGACACGCCCCATTTCCAGAAGCGCGTGTGCTTTTAGCGTGCGCAGAGGAAAGTAATCTACAAAAAGTTGTTTTTTTGGGGGGGGCCGCAACTGTTAACTTTCGCCCTGAGCTCCACAATGTCTAGAACTGGCACTGTGCACGGACCCCCATGTTGTAGTTTTGGTTCTAATTCATAATTTTGTTTTGGTTTTGTAAAAACCACTCCCAAGTGTTTTGGTTTTGAACCTGGATTTAAAACAAAAAAAAAATTCTAAAATCATGTTTTTGTTTCTATAGTATTATTATCCTCAATAACATTAGTTTCCAGTCATTTCCTATAAATTTTGACCACCTAACAGCTTACAATAATGAACTAGCTGGTCGATTAAACTAAGCGAAAGCGGTGGGCAGCACAAACACATGGCAGTCCAACTTCAAACATGGAACATCTAGTGTTTGCGGATACTAAATCAGGGTTATTATTAGCACTGTTCTATCTAAAATGATTGATCTGAGAATTATAGCTAAAGTAATTTTCTGTGAAGTAACCTGCAAATTGTGAACACATTGATTTATTAGATCTTTAATTCTATAGGAAATATGGAGTGAAGAGGATCAAAGGCGATACAATAAACTATATGTAATTAGACAAAATATCACATTGATTGTATAAAAAAGATTGATCTCATATAGGCTGAATTATACTTATACCATGGAACGTTACATGCAGCAATTCAAAAGATCCAGGAAAGATCGAAACAGCGTTAGTGTTGGGAGTTGAGAACTACATAGAGGACATTCACAGAGACCCCATCAACGGTACTTATTGGAGGTATGCTGGACTTCTAGATAACAAGTTTTAAAGTCCGGACTTCTCCATCTCTCCATCCCGTTGTTATCTGGACTCTGTTTATGAACCATTCTATTAAGAACCTGGCCGTACTATTGGTACTTTTAAAATTATTTTGTTTGGAATAAAAAACATCTAACATCGTTTTGAGATCCAGTACACATGTCTTTGAGCTTTAAAGAAACCTTTATATACGGATCCCTACCATGATTTATGTGAGTTGGGGTACGTCTTGACATTCCTCCTACAACACGTGGTTTAGTAAAGATACCTTTTGAAGTATTTCGCACACTTGACTAAAGTGAGTCTCCGGTACGCTATATTTCTTCATTTAGTGGTGGTGGTGAGGATCTGTCCAAACCTTTGGGGATAATAGCTAATTTCTTCATTTCCACCCACCAAATAGGAGAAATTAACTACCCAAATTTACAACTTTTCTACACATTGGTCCTTGTTATTTTTTTCTCTTTTTCATGTTATTGATCATCATCGAAACATTTGACCAAGCACACTGAATTGCTGCATGTACCGTTCCATGGTATAAGTATAATTTTGCCTATATGACATTGTTCTTTTTTATACAATCATTGTGATATTTTCCCTGATTACATATAGATTATTGTATCCCCTTTGATCCTCTTCACTCCATATTCGCTATGCACTGTTGTTTTACCTGTTGTTTGGGCAGGTTCCTGTCAAAAGGATTGGGCTGATATTCATGTAATGTAATTTTCTTGTGCAAGGATCACTATTCTTATATATTCTTGTATACGCTTTAATTCTATATACCATCCAATTTCTAACCCTAGGAGTCCTGTACAATTGTTCATTTTTGACCCTTTGCATCTACCTTTTGGAATAATGCAGACAGCTGTACATTGTTTCTGTCATCTGTCTGTACATTCACCACTATTGGCCAAAGGCTGTATCAAGCTAGCTGGCTGACTAAGCTAAGCGACAGCAATGGGTGACACACACACATGGCAGTTTACCTTCATAATTGGCACATCTAGTGTTTGTGGATACTAAATCAATTTTTTTTTTTTTTACAAATCGCCCCTATACCCACACCCTCTCCCTCTGGTTGCTAGTGTGAAATTGGTCCAGATCATGAGGGAGGGATGTTTATATTCAATCCAAAAGATACAAGATCCAACAAAAGGAAAATTAAGTTTTGCTTCATTTAGAGATCCAAACAAGGCAGGAAGGAAACTTGGGCCCAGCCTCAGTCTGACTCAACCCCTAAGTTTGGGTGAGTTCAGTTTCCAGGAATCTTTACAATCAACATCAGTATTATAGTCATTACTGATTAGAGAGATAACACTTAAATTTAATCTACCATCGAGATTATGTCTTGGAGCAACTGTTTTTCCAATATTATTTTCCAAAAGGTGACCTTTGTATTAGTATTGGTAGTCCAAGTTTTGTCCTCCACTAAACCTGACTGTCCTATTGTGCAAAAACTAAATATTCACCCATTCATTCTTAATTTCTACACTGATATATTGCAGGTCACTCTGAGCAAGACGAAATGCAGATGTTCATGTAAATTGGTGATATATTCCATCTGTGCATGAATCTAAATACCAAAAAAGTCGAACAGTGCAGGCATCCTATGATGTCTGAGTACAAAGTCACTGGACCAATTGAACAACAAGTACTCTGGAATGTATTAGGTATTACTGGCCAGTGACTGGGAGGTGGATACTCTGACTCATAGGCATGTAGCAGGAGTGGCTTTAGACTCAGGCCATACTCTGGCAGAGAATCTGCACCTAGCATGTGGCTGATGCAAGGCCATTTTCATTCAGACACAGTTGTAAACCAGAGGAAAGGCTTATATTATTTTATTATAATGGTGCAGTAAATCCCCAGCTTGCACTAGGTAAAATGACCCATAACACACATCTTCCAACTGAGATTTTTCACATCAACTTACTATGAATATCATTTTATGTAATAATAATAATCTTTTCATCGCTATTACTATTGTATAACCCTCACTCAATTCTAATCACAATCTACAAAACTGTCACAATCCATAGTCAGTCCCTGATTAGACAAGTCAGATTTACACCACCACCACCTAACTTGACTTAAAGGTAGATTTTATTTCATTTTTAAACCTCTCATTTCATATTGCAATTTGCCACTCAGTCTTTTCAGTACATCACTGTCACTACAAGGAAAAGACATATTTGCAGGTTTCCAATTAAAAAATGCCTTAGAACCTTTTGTGTCAGACAAATTTATGTTGCAACTGGTAGATTGTAAATTACAAGTATGAACAATTAATAACTTTTAACTATTATTAGACTGGATAAGGGCTTTATAAGAGTTTATGAAAACACAATTTATGATTAGAATATAAATTACAAGTAGAGCCACATTTCTTTTCATTTATTACACTAAATAAATAATTGTAAACAATAATATCACCTATTTTAGTCTAATAAGATGTAAAGCTGCATGAACAGAATTCTAATCTGCTGGTACAAAAAAGTATGTTGCAATTTATAGAATGTATGTTAAGTAATATATAAACAAACATACAGTATACTGTATTATTAAAAGGCTTTTACAAATCATAATTATATGTAAATTAGCATGCACATTTCTGTCACCATAACCTTTAATGTAAATTATAACAAATGCATATACTATGCAAAGTTATTATTCTCTAATACTAATCTTGGGGTTACACTCCCGAAGACACCTGCTTGCTGTTAAAAATAGGTGCAATGCACAGAGAAATATGAAATATATGAAGTCTAGAAGTCTATGTAGAGTCAGAGGGAGTTAGGTAATAGATTCCGGGATTATGAAACCGGACGGATGTCAGTGAGTTCACCACTAAATTTGAACAACAATCACTTATAAACCTGGTTGTCATTTATAACTGGTTGCAGCATTAAATGTAGTGGCAAACTTACTGAAATTCCACTGGTTCCATAATCTCTTAACCAATTACTAATATATAGATGATATTACTATTCACCAGCAGAATTTGACCTTGAGCATTTTCAGACCTACCATAATTACACTACATAAGAAAATTAATTGACTGTTTCATTCCAACTAAGGGCCTGATTCAGAGATGGGCGGTAATGCAATCGCAGCTATGATTCCATAGGGTACGCAGCTGCAAAACTATGCTCATGCTTTCAAAGCTTACCCAAGCATAAGGACGCCTACTGCTACTTTCTCATATCCATCCAATGTCGCTCTTCTACATAAACATCAGTAACATCGACGCACATCGGCTGGTCACGCAGTATGTACTGTAAGTCAAATCTGACCAGCCGCAAACACTGCTGCTCTCCTGAATGCATGGAGCTCTCATGCTGTGTAGGCGATCGCAATGGCTAATTTATGCATGCCTGTGAAACAACGTTCAAACCAGGGGCGTATTTGTAATGGGTGTGGGGCACACGGGCCCCTGGGTCCAGGGGAGGCCTGCACTGCACACCATGCACCCATAAAACTTACCTCTCCGGAGTCCAATGTCTGCGCTTGTAAAAACTGCTGGAAAATGGCCACTGCGGCCATTTTCCCATTGTTTGTGCATGCACAGTACAGGGAAAATGGCTGCAGCGGCCGTTTTCCCCCGGTGACCTGTGCATGCGTTATAGACTCTGGGCACACTCTAGTGCCCAGAGCCTATAAGTGTGGTGCTGGCAGCGCACCACTCAGTGCGTAGCCGGCCACCGGACAGAGAGGAGGGGGCCCATGTCGGAGACGGCACACTGGCCCCCTTCTCTCTAGAAATGCCCCTTATTCAAACAGTCAGATGCGCCTGAGTTTACTTAACCGCCCCCCGTTACCCCCCTCAAATACTGACTTCCTGTCACTCACTTTGTGAATGGATCCTGTGTGCGAACGTGTTCGCAAAACAATCGCAACATGTGTGCAGTGAGACCTATATGCATGTGCACTGTCAAACAATCACTCGATCTGCGTAAATATCGCCATTGCGTCCTTCTATGTTCATAGACTTGTTCAACTACGGTATGCTCATCTTTTGTGTCTGCTTAATGCTTTTCTCAAAATCTAAATAATGTCAGATATGTAAAGGATGAAGGCTATCACACACAATACGTTACTGATAATGTACATTCTGCAATATACTTATAGTAGGAGCAATAGCAGGTGGTGCAACCATTACATCCATTTCATGGCTGAAACATTTGTTTGCTTTTCCAAGGTCCCCGCTGTATTCAGGCCAATATAGAGGTGGCAAAAATATGCAGTTTAATTCATGCTGGTTTTATAGATGTAATATGCTCAATAAATTATATATCCCAACTGCAAATTGATCAGGGTAATCTAGCAGAAGAGTTTTGTCACTTCCAAGTGTATTCTTTATGCAAATAAGATGCACATTTTGAGTGAGATAAATGCTTCTTGAGGCCGAGTAGCACGAGACTTGGTGCGCCAAGAGGGGCTGTTTGGCGCAACTGAAGCCCAAAAACATATTACCACAGGGTCCACAAATGTATTGCTAAATCCCTGGTCATTAGTTTAGTATACAAATGAAATGTTAATTGTAAATTAAATCATTTACACTAGTGTAATTAATGAAGATGAACTATTATTGTCTATTTAAAACAATATTCTAAAATTGATGTGTCTTGGAAAATTATATATATTATTGGCAAGTGTGTCATGATGCCAAGAGGATAGGAAATTGTTTAATTAAATATTTATGTAAAATGAGTATTGATGCAAGCCATACATTTCCAATAATTGCCATATATTACATTAGAATTATATTAATATATGTAAGCTATTCATGCAGGTGACCGGAATACTTTAAGTAGTTTCAGATTATATTTATTACTTTGTTGTAGCTATTTTCATGAAATTATTATTACAGGCACCATCTTTGTATACACTCTCAGCATTATCTTTCATTATATCTGCTCATATTTTGCTGAAACTACTGTATATGATATTACTTCTGCATTTGCAAATGATCTCCTGAGTATGATATCAAAGAAAAGCTATTCTATTTACTAATACGCTAGGAAATACAGGGTTTTTTATCAGCAGGAAGCGCATAACACTATCACTATGAAAATGTCTTGATTGTAATGAATGATAAATATGTGTGGGTATTTTATATGTGTATACTTAGGATGAAATTACACTGAACACTTAGGAACACAGCTAAATGTACCACAGTATCTGTTGGTTTTGGTTCTAAACTAAAAATGACGGTTACTAACAGACATCAACAGCGTGTAGCTGTCTAAGCAGAGGTTCCCAAATGCGGTCATCAAGGCTCCCCAAAAGTTCAGGTTTTAGAGATATCCATGGTTGAGCATAGGTGATTTAATTAGTACCTCAATCAATTTGATTTAACCACCTCTACTCAATCATGGATATCTCTAAATCCTGAACTGTTGGGGAGCCTTGAGGAGCACGTTTGGGAACCTTTTGTCTAAAAAACAACTATTTATCATCCATGTTGTTCAGCTTTAACTGAGAACTGACATTGATGTCAGTCATTTTTTGTAGCTCTAAAATCCGTTGGTTATGAACTTTCAGTATAAAATGATGGCAAATAGAAATAAAAAAACAATGTCAAATCCACCCAAACAGAAGCACTGCACAGATCACTATTATCTGTGCAGGCTTTGTTAGGTTAAAAAGTTATCAAAGTGTTAAAAAAAAAACAAGGGGTATCTCCCTCGCACATCAGTAACCAGTCCTGAACCTCTCAGCCTGGTCTGGTATTGGGAAATAGGGGGATAAACCAGTGTGGAATTCCTCCTATTTTCCAATAGCCAGCACTGGGCTGAACTACCTGGGGGATAATGCCATCACATTAACCAGCCCTAGCGGTGTAACTAGGGTATTTGGCGCCCAGGGCAAATTGAAAAACGGCATCCCTCCCTTCCAAAAATTCCAAAAAAGCCATTTCCACATCCATATAAAGGAAATTTATCCTGCGCTCCCAATAGGTTTTAAGTGGCTTTCTATTAATTAGGTCAGTAAAAACTGACTCATTTTAGAATGAAATATATATATTGAAGCGCTTGCAGTTACAAAGCTAGGGCATGTAATCATGTGTTGAATCTAAATGGGGTCAGTATATGGACCGGCAATGTTTAAAAGACAGACAATACACTCAATACATAAAAAAAATGTTTATAGCACTTTCTGTGAATAGGTTGAATGGTTTAAATTGTTCCCAGTGACTGACATTGCGATAGGTATAAGGTATGAAAAACTACTTTTCCCTGTTTGCGGTTTTCTTCCATATGCAGTTAAATGCTTTTAAGCTGCTGGTGTTGGATTAGGCAGCTGTGTGCTGTCTCCATCTCTCGCTAATAGAAATTTAGCCCGCCGGGACTGCATCCTACGCTTGGCTTTGTTTGGGGAGCCACTTTGTTTGGGAGTCCCAACTGGAAGCGGCTCCCCAAACAAAGCTGAGCAGACGACGCAGAGCCGGCGGGCTGAATTTCTATTAGCAAGAAATGGAGACAGCACACAGCTGCCTAATCCAACACCAGCAGCTTAAAAGCATTTATCTGCATACGTAGGAACACCGCAAACAGGGAAAGGTAGGGCCAGTTTTTCATACTTTATACCTATCGCAATGTCAGTCACGGGGAACAATTTAAACCATTCAACTTATTCACAGAAAGCGCTATAAACATTTTTTGCATGTGTTTTATGTATTGTCTGTCTTTTAAACATTGTCGATCCATATACTGACACCATTTAGATTCAACACATGATTACACGCCCTAGCTTTGTAACTACAAACGCTTCTATATATTATATATATATTTCAGTTCCACATCCATGTTAAATTATATGTACTGTAATATAATGACCCAATTCACATTATGCCACACAGTGCCCAAAATTCACATGTCACACAATAGTGCCCCAATTCACTGCTGAAGCCACCTCGCCTTCCTTCTCCCTGTGGCACCCACACTTACAGTACTTTTGTCATCTCTTCTTCGCCTTCTACTACAGATGGTGCTCGTAATGCTCTGGAGTCCATCTAACTCCTTCTGCCACGTGGTGCTCACCAGTGCTTCTTGTACCTTCAATGTCTATGGGTCCGACCTAGATTTCTCCACATACATCGGCAGCAGTGTCTGACTGGTAGTGCCACATGAACACAAACTACAAATGTGTGCAGGTGGGAGGCTGACCCCGGAGGCAGTTCCGGGCCAAGCAACATGCCCATCATGCTGCCACAGAAACTCCAATCACAGCAGCCTAGTTTGAATTGGCCCTGCGGTTGGGAGAGACAGGGGCTCTGGCTGGCAACGCCCCCCTTTTGCAATGCTGCACAAGGCATGTCCCCCCCTCGCCTTGCTTTAGATATGCCACTGACCAGCCCCAACCTATTCAGCCCAAGGCTGGAATTCCTGGGAAAGCGTGGACCCCAAAAATAAAATTGGGTCCCCCCTCCTGAGGAGCTATTAGCCAAGAGTATCCCTTGTAGCAGTGGATATAGGGTTAATAGTGATAAAATAGTTAATAATATTGTTTGTTATACAGTAGGTGGACTACAAGTCCAGGCAGCCTGCTCCAGGATGCCCAGACATTATGAACACACTGACACCTGTAATCTGCCTGTAATGAAAATATTAAAATAAATACAGTACTCACATACTAGATGTTGTAATTTTTATGGAAAGATTGAAGGTTTGGGGCTGGTTACTGATTTGAGGGGGAACCTCACGCATATTTATACAAAAAAATTAACACTTTAACTTTTTAACCTAACAAAGCCTGCAGAGATCAAAGTGGTCTGTGCAGTGCTTCTACCAAACGTGCCTGCCTCAGATAGGTCTATTGTTTGAATGGGTTTCCCATCATTTTTCGGTCAGTATTTGGTCAGCTGTAAAAACCAACCAATTGTAAATCTGTGGTCCCTATTCTTTTCTATTGGGAAAAATCAAATGTTTTTATATTCTAAAGATGAGTATTTGGTCACTTTACCATCAGTTTTAACTTTAGTAAATACAGTAGCTGTTTTGCAATACTGAAGGAAAAATGACCAACAACCCAAAACCGACCCTTAGTAAATTTAGCCCAGAATGGCAATTAAAATGACACTTGCCTGGCATACTGTAGGTTTAGGAGAAATGCAGGTACGATGATTCACATAGCAATTCAATGTCTCACATGTAATTTATTGCAAATATCTTAAATCCATTAATTCTCATGTTCACAAGGAAAATAATTTTCTATTTCCTAGAAATAATAATGCTACAGAAAGAAAGTATTTATCAATACATTAATATTTTAGCACAGGCAACCACTGTTGTCTCCACAATCTAACTAGAATTC
Source organism: Taudactylus pleione (assembly GCA_031769625.1). Classification (NCBI taxonomy): domain Eukaryota; kingdom Metazoa; phylum Chordata; class Amphibia; order Anura; family Myobatrachidae; genus Taudactylus; species Taudactylus pleione. The sequence continues at coordinate 5,338,463 of JAUIMM010000092.1, read as the reverse complement.
CTTACTGTCTGTTTTATGCAGCGGACAAATGTAATTGGACATTTAAGTGTACAATGAATCAACCAATTATGTGTTCTTTCTCTGTATTTTTCAATGCAGAGAAACATTGAATGAGATAGATATATTAAAAAAAATACCATTAGCTTAAGTCAGAATAATTAGCTGAATATTGTAAAACAGAAATAATTGTCATGATACTTGAAATCTTGATCTACAAAAAGCATGAATAAATGTAAGTAGGATGTAAGCATAAAAGGCCCTATTCATCTTTAGGGGGCTGTTTGGCCCCCTATGATTACCTATTCATCTCACTGAGGAGATACTTAACACTGGAACAATTAATCGTCTACGAAAAGCAGCTGTCCCCATGGATCCCTCTTTGCATCCCCGGAACTCCTTACCATAGAAGGAGCAGGGCTACGAGAACAAGTGTCATATGAAGATGGCGCTTGTTCTCACAAGCAAACGCCGAAAACTTTCAGTTTTCAGAGTTTGCTAAATATCTGATGGTCCTATTCAGATCTCTGATGATGAATGGCCGTTTCCACATGGTTAACTGGCCATTTATCGTTTGATGAATAGGCCTCATAGTAAGACTTTTTACAATATTGAAATATCTCTCTCTCACTCCCCACAAAGTGACACTTATGGAACTTTTCAGAAATAAACACAGATTCTTCAAAGGTTGTGATAAAACGTTTTGGATTTGGATTTCATGAGGGACAATAACAATACAACAATAATACAAAAATGTTTTCCTTTTAAACACCAAACTGAACTGAACCCACCAATGGCACTCCATGCTTTTGCTTGTGATGTCACATCTGATAAAAAATGGTTTGTCACCCAGCGATCCCTCCTCCTGTCATCAGGGATTAAATTGCATAACCATCACCTAGTTTAAAAACAAATGTATGGGATATACTGTACAAAAATGCACAATAACTCCTCTGAACACAAATGATAGATATAAGGGCAATGAAGATCAATTGTTCCCCCTGCCAAATTGAAAGAATATCATTAGGTCATACACCCAATGATTATAGTAACATAAAAAGCCCAGGCACCTCCCGCATCCAGTATGTGCCGGGGCATGTGCCCGACGGCTCCCACTTCTAGGGAGATGACAGAGATGTTCATGGTTTGGGATTTGGTTCTAAATCTTCATCGTGTTTGGGTTTTGGAAAAAACACCCTCAAATATTTTTATTTTGGGTAACTTTAAAATTGATAAAAGAAAGCTAAAAACATGTAATTTGGCCTTATTTTTGTTCCAACAGTATTATTCATTTTTGAGTCTTTTCCAGTCAATTTTGAACAGATTATGGCTCACAATATTGTTTTCACCATTATTAGCCAAAAGCTGACAAAAAAGCAAATGTATAGCCTCTGGCACTTGGAAAGAATTCAAATCATATTGTAAATGAGTAAATAAAATCTATAAACAATACACTGCTGCTGTTAAAAAGTGGTAACAAACCCAATTTTTTTTTAAATATGATGCACAATACAACAGCACTGTGGTGTGTATAGACACTACATAAATCACAAATGTGACCAGGGCCGTAGCTAGGGTAGTGCGGCCGGTGCCATCGCACAGGGCACCACAGGTCAGGGGGGCTGTTTGGGTCTGTGAAATTTCTGTTTATTATCATTCTTGCTTGTAGCTTCCTCTTATTTCATCCCCAGCATCTCCTGGCCTCCCCTATCTCTTCCCTGGCCCCTTCCCCATGAAGCCATGGCCCTTTCTTGGGTGCATTATGTCCCTTTGAATAATGAGGGCGGCGCCAATGCTCTTTCTGGCACAGGGCACCAAAATGTCTAGTTACGGCTCTGAATGTGACAGCATTAAATTATATAGATATTTAATTAATTTATTTCATTATTTAACACTGTATAAGCAAAAAAAGTAAGAGCAGCCTAATGTGCACATTCACAGTCTGACTTATAGTGAAATAATATGTTTCTAGAAAACCAGTATTGCCGACTAATAATAGGGTGGTGAGGCGCGCTCTTCTGTGGGGAGTGGGAGTGTGTGCTGCGTGTGGGTGTGTATGGAGTGTCTAAAGGAGAGACTGAGTCGGTAAAGTTGGGTCAAAACTCTTTATTTGGGTAGGCACAGTGCTGCTTGAGAATCAATTGACCCTGGGGTGTAAGGGGGTGTGGATAGATGCGTGCACGGGGGGGAAGGTGGGTGGGCCCTTTTAGGTGGCTCCTTACCGTGCAGTTCTCGACCAGCATGGAATCCCTGCTGGACCTTTGGTCAACAGTCTTATCGCCCGGCAAATGTGGTATGGAGGGTGTGGAGGCGGCGTCCCGCACAGTGTGCAACTCACCTACCGGTAGGTGCCTGGTATGGCGTTGCGATATGGGGATGATGGTATTCGGCAGTCTCTGGTTGTTGTGCAGTGTTGTGGTTGTGGACTGTTGTTTCTGTCCTGTATATCTTGGAGCGGTTATGCCACGTGCTGATGGTGATGGTGGTAGCGTACTTGATGGCAGACTGGAGCTGTCTGCGTAGGCTCAGTGTCTGTTCCCGGTAGGGTGGGCGGACTTTGGCGGGCTAGCGGCACCTGGGATCGGTGTGCACGCTTTTGCCGAAGTGGAGATTCCGCGTGTGCCGGCGGGATGACCGGGGGTGGGAGCTTGGTGGGTGCTTCTGGAAGCCGGGTGTGCCTGTGCCCAGGTAGAGAGTGAGTTGCGGTGGGGTAGCGGCTCCGAGGTGCGGGAGGCGCACTGCCGGCCGAATCTTGTGCCGCGTGTGTTGGCGGGGCAGACCGGTGTGGAGTCTGGTGGCTGCTCCCGGCTCCTGACAGTGCGGTCACTGTGTTGCCACCCGGATCTTGTGCCGCGTGTGCTGGTGGGGCAGACCGGTGCGGAGTCTGGCGGCTGCTCCCGGCTCCTGACAGTGAGGTCACTGGGTTGCCACCGGAAGTGGTGTGTGCAGAAGGTGGGGGTGCCGCTCGCCAAAGTTGCTGGCGGCTCCTTGTGCCGCACCACCCTGCGTGCAGCTAGGGGATTGGTAAAGCTGAGCAGGGTGAGGACTTTGTTTAGTAAACAATGGTAGGTGTGGGTTTCTCCAACGCGTTTCGGCGTGCTGCTTTATTCATGGCACAGCTACAACAGCAGTACCTGGCGCTGTCTCTAATATCAATATCCAGCAAGATAATTGTGGCATTTTGTTAACCAAATGGGTGTATAGAATCCCCGTCATTCATTATTGATTCATGTCATGTAACATTCTGTCGGTGTATTATATCATTTATAGCATAGCTACAATAACAGTAGCTTACTTATATGCTAACTCCAATATACATAAGAGAAAATAATCTCCATAATAGTGAGGTCATTAGGGTGTCCGGTAATAAGGACAACTATATAAATATACTTGATATTGATATATACCTGCATTGATACATAAAGGGATGTTATATTCAATCCCCTATAATAGCGAGGCTCTTCAGTTTGACTTGATATAAGAATATATATGGAAAGACCTATGACTGTCATATATCTATGTACTAATTATAGTACATGATCCTGTAACATTATTTTCAATATTGCTACAGGGTAGTGGTTTTCTAAGATACGTAAACCACCCAACCTAAGTCGCTATTTTTTTATTTCAAATGAGTGACATAGAGATTGATAATACCACCCGTGATTGGACTTAAGAATTAAAATACGGTCACACAGCAAGGGTTCTTCCTTTTATTTTCACCAATATCTATCATTTTCACTTTTTCATATAACTATCTATACTTTTTAACCTCTATTTCACTGGTCATGTCCCAATAGGGGCATTTTAATGCATATTTAATAAAGATTTGTTTTTTATTTCTTACAATTTCTTTGTTGTGCGCCAAACTATAGACATTCTTCTCTTTTCCCCTCCTCTGTGAGGTTATTATAGTATATATTCCTTTGTCTTTTGGCAGCACCCCTTATCTATTTAATAATTGAAAGGGTCTTTTTTGTAATTTCACTGAGTGCAGATATCTCCTCCTTTGTTTTTTCGTCCAAGAAATAGAATGTAGCAGATAACTGCAACAATAGTTACTATCCCCAAATGTGCAAGTTTAACTCTGTATAAGTTCTACACTCTCACATATGTTGGAAATCAAAAATATATCATAGCCAATATTGTTTAAATAGAATGCATATTAAATATGCTAAGTGCTATTTGATGTCCAGTTCAATAGGTAGTTATGGTTTATAATACCTGGAGTGTGTTGTCCGTATTGTTGTAATGATGGTTGCAGCGGGTAATGCTGACAGTGTCCTCTTGGTTATTGGGTAGTTACCGTCAAAATTAATGATTTTTTTCGCTCTTTCCATCAATTTATTTAAAGGGTTTAAACATATGGTAAACCGGTGTTTCCTATATTATTGATATAGTGAAACCACTATACTGTACTTCCCGGCACTAATAGTGTATAAAATAGTTTAATTAAATAACACCAGCTGCAACTAAAGGGTATAGTTAGGACCCTGAAAGGATATGGAAAAACTAAAAAAAAAATCTTTATTTATTGCGCATAGTGGTATAAAGTAATCCCATTAAATTCTCAATAGATATGTCAGTGTTTGCTTTCTATTTAAACACAGGAGGCTTGTATGTAATTGTGCAAAATGAGTTTAATCACATAGACATCTAGACAATATATAAAAATTTATAATAATAAATCACAATTATTATAGCAGCATACTTCATAGTTAGCAATATTATCCCTAGTATAATAAAATTACCATATATAATTGGAATTGGATATGGAGTATTGCATACAGAGATAATAGATCATCATTTCTGTGTGAAAGCAGTCAGTGGCCCTCATTCAGAGCCGCTCGTTAGCGGCAGTACGCTCGTTCCGAGCGATGTTCGCACATCTGCGCATGCGTACGGTTTTTTGTACGCATGCGCGAACCAGTCAGTGCGGCCGAAAATCGTTTGTACGCTATATAGCGAGTGCCTGCTATTTTGAGTGACAGAATGAGGCGTATGTGGGTGGTAACAGGGGAAGGTGCTTGAAAACGGGGGAGTGGAATTCGAACGCAGGCATGCTTAAAGGTCAAAACGGGCGTTTTAAGGGTGTGCATAATTAATCCAGCAGCGTCATTGACCACGTCACTTGGTTTTTTTAAACTCAGAACTGCTCGCAAAATAGCGGTTGAAAAAACCAACCACAAGAATAGCGAGCAGTTCATACGCTGTACGATGTACTCGATTAATCAAATAAACGTATGACGTATGGTGCGAGCGGCCAGGGGGCGTTTTTATCAAATAAACGAGCGTATGTTTTGCTCGCTCGTTCAGACTTAGAGGTGTGAACAGACTGCAATTTGCGAACGGATCATTTGAATAGCCACCCCTTGTTTTTGAACGAACGACCGCAAATAGCGAACGGCTCTGAATGAGGGCCAGTGTCCACAACTCATTAAATGCTTAGTTGCTACAAATGAATCTATTAAACGTATAGTTTGAAAGCAAGTAGCAATTTGTTGCAATTCCAATGTTCTCATATATGAACCACAGAACAAGCCTGTAAAAATTCAATCCGCAACTGTTAGTGATTGAACTGGCATCCCAGTTACAATCCCACTGGTCCAGCAGCTTGAATATTAAGTATTATGTTACCTTTGTCCAAATGAGCAGATAGTTCCACCTTTAAATGTCCCCAACTCATTATCAGCTCATTTTGACAAAGGTAACATAATACTTAATATTCGTGCTGCAGGACATAAGGTATTGTGTGTGTCATTGTTACTACAAATACTGAAGATATTAGTATCTATTATACATACTATGTCGCATATATCAAACCAGAAAAATCTAAAATAACATATATATATATATATATATATATATATACCATCATGTTTTTAGGTAAGATCAAATGAAATGGATCAATTATACCGCTTTTACACCAGAGCTAAAACCCGGGTTTTTGAAGGGTTAACCCGGGCAGCTCCCTGGTGTAAAAGGGCAGAGGGTCGGATCGCCGGGTCGAGTGACCCGGCAATCCAACCCAGGTAACTAGCAGGGTTTGACATGGGCGTAGCCCGTGAAACCCTGCTACCGGGAACAGCGCACTCCGGGTCACGATGACCTGGAGTGCACTGCTAGCCGGCCGATTGGTCCGGCTTCAGTGGCGCTTGGAGATGACGTCATCTCCAAGCGTCCACTTTCACTCCGCAAAAGCCGGGTCTATGCAGACCCAACAGCGGTGTGAGCGGCGCTGACTCGGGAATATCCCGAGTCAGCGCCGGCAAAATTCCGGGTCTGATCCGGAATTTAGGTGGAAAAGGGGTATAAATGAGGAGGATAAGTGAGATGTAGCTGGTTGAATATCCAAAAGAGACTCCATCTGATATGAGCAGGCATAAACAGTTTCTGAAGGCTGTCATATACCTGCGGGTCTTGTTAAACCTAAATTAGCAATATTAAAGGCACATATATTATCCCATCCTATTGTACTTATTGTATCATAAACATCAGACCAAAAAGAACTAAATAAATATATGAATCATATAAACTAATTTATGTAAAAGAGAAATAAATCTAACAGTGAAAGAGAAAAATATCTTTTTAAGGAGTAAAATTAATTTATATTTCATGTATTTCTTCTGGTGTATGATTTGAACATGCAGCCATTAGTTAAATCAAGTAGCCACACCTGGGGAATACATACGAGAGACCAGCATTCGGAATGATGGTGGTTACAAGACCAACAGTGGCATCCCGATGCTCAGAATCCCAACATGGGCTCAGTAGGTATCCTAACCTTTCCCCCTTCACCACTAAATCTAACCCTCGCCCCCACGGTCTAAACCTAAGCTGACATGCTATACTTCAGTTTGGAATGCTGGCTGTTGGGATTCTGGTGTTGGCATCTCAAGTGACGTCGAGTTTCCGGCGGTGGTATTCTGGTAATGGGACGGAAATCTGGTGCTTTGATTTTGACTGTGGACATCCCAACCACCGGCATCTTAACTGCATCCCACGTCTGGATACTGACAAAGACATAAATATGTGGACGATCTCACCCTAGTTCTTCTTTATTATATGATACGTATGTCCTTTTAATGGTGGGAGATTATTTTTGCCCCACTGTATATCAAGGGCATTCACTAGTCACCACTGTTATAAATAAACCAAAAACTGCTTTTTATTATCTCATTATGTGCCTGCTCCAAAATCCTACACCAATCCAACTGTCCTGCAATAAGGAAGAATTCCTCTATGAGCACAATAATATTACTCTTGTGAACACACTCATGGGTGGTAGTGAGGAAAAATAATATGCACTTACAATGCCAGCTCCTGGGTTCCAAATCCTGAAGTACTTGGTTTGTTTGGGCCCCCACAACCTAAGCTACAAATGAGCTTCTTAATTTGGATACCAGTGTGGTGAATCATTATTATAGCTGGAAAATGTCATTATCATCCTAATCATCACTGTAATTAATATAATCACATAATATCAGCCCCTCTCCACTGGAAACCACAGTTCCAGAAATATATGTACTTTGATGTAATTGGTGACAAAGGTCTTCCCCATAGAATTTGTAGGTTATTTTGATGCACATTAGTTTTCCACATTTGTTTTGAGGAAGCCTCCTAAGCGGATCTGGCTGTGGGCTACAATTTTAAGCCTGACCAGATGTCATAATGTTTCACTCTGGTGCACTAAATTGATTCATCCTCATCACCAGTGGGTCTCCTGGTAAAGGTCAGATTTTCCTGGCATCAGCATTTGCAGGAAAAACTTAAGCAGGAGATGTTATCATGTCATGCACCACTTGAGTTGACAACTTGCCTGCAATTAATAATTTGCATCTATTAAGATCTCTGTCAGTTGTAAAGAAAGACATTTCATATGACTTACAGATGTGTCCACATATAGCACATCTATGCTCTGTGCGCTACAAATCACGTTACACATAATGAGAGCCATGTGTCAGTAGCTGTGACACTGTTACATAGCATTTTGCATGCAGATACAACCGCAGTAGCACACACACAATATAGGAAGGTCGCAAATCATTTTAATCAGAAGAAGCTGCTTGTGCATCCTATTTGCATCGCTGTGCAAATAAGATGCATATGATTGTAAAAAGTTGCATGAAAATACAATTGGCTCTACTCAGTCATGCCACAGAATGGCACGACTAGAATGGTTGTTTAATGTGCAGAGAGACTAGATGTATGAGGATACATCTGTAAATCTAGGATCAAGCATGGTTTCCAAAATGTACTGATCCAATTGCAAGATGTTGCAAAACCTTTGGTCCTGGCTAAGCAAATAAATAACTTGATCTGCATATCCAACATACTTAGCAGAATTTCTTAGTTTAATCTCCTCCTTTAGCTTCTCTATCTGCTTTTTGAGTAGTTTAATTAAGGGTATGAACTCACTTCATTGGTTACAATTTCATATGGTTTCAGCAAATTTCATGAAAAACTGTTTATTTTCCACTGTGCAGGACACCTTTAAAGCAGAGAGAATATTAGTAGGTATATGGAGTGGGTGAGAAGGGTGACTGCGGGCATCTTAGTTGAGATGAGCGGGTTCAGTTCTCTGAGAACCGGACCCACCCGAACATTGCTATTACAAGCCAGATCCGAGTCAAGCTCAGGTTTTCCTGACTGACTTAGAATCCAAACATAGGAGGCTATGTTATTATCATGCATTATACTGCAGTGTAAAATTAATAAAGTATTGTGAGTGACGCTGTCGGTCAGTAATACCGCAGTGTAATATTATTCATACAAGTATTGTGACACTGTTGGTAAGTAATTCTGTAGTGTGATATATTCATACAAGTATTGTGAAACTGTTGGTCAGTAATACTGCAGTGTAATATATTCATACAAGTGTTGTGACACTGTAAGTGGAACTGCAATGTAATATTCATACACGTATTGTGACACTGTAAGTGGTTGTGCAGTGTAATATTCATACATGTATTGTGACACTGTAAGTGGTAGCACTGTGTAATCATACACATATTGTGACACTGTAAGTGGTAGCAAAGAATAAGAAAAAAAAATTCTGCGCTGGAGTGTATAATCAACACATTAATTTATTGATACAAAACATGCTAATCTGTATACACATAATTAAAAAGGATAAAAATAAATATGCAATTGTATGTAAAAAATAGATGACTAGTGCAAGTTTTCATATGGCAATTGCAATTGCTGAAACAAATGAAACACTATATGTATGAATAATCACACTGTAATGTCATAATAAATAGCTACATAGATACTAAATGTATCAAGAAATGCATAAATATCCAAAAGTTTAAAAATTGTAAGAAAAAATCCAAAGAAAGTTCAAAAGCCAGTGTGTGTATATTTTTCAATCTTACTCATGACTTTTAGTTCTTCTTGAATGCACATAAAGTGAACACTGGTCAATTTCAAAACACCCCAATATCACCTCCGATGTATGAGCTGATGGACGCATGTCCCCCAGATCACAGGAACCGAGAGTCCCAACAGCATGTTCAGGGTCTCAATCAGATTATAGGGGCACCCCCCTCGTACGTCACTAGTACCTGTCTCTTTGTCTGGCTTGTCAGAGAGATGTCCTGGACCTCTATTGATGGCAGTGGAACTTGCTCACAAGGCCGCTCCTGGGTCACTTTTCTTACTTCAATCGGCACAGCTTGCCATCAGCTACAATATTCGATTAGGAGGTAAGAAGGTTGCAGTGTATCCGGCAGTAGTATCAGGAACAACAACGTGTTTAGGTCACTCCTGTGACCTTTTTCAAATTAAATGTTCCTGTCTCGGTCAGACACTTTTGATAGCATGATCTCCCACATTATTGGTGCTTGTTAATTAGCATTTAGTGTCCACCTGAGATGTTATTAGGTATTTAACCCCAAAGGGTTTCAGCTAATATTGTTTCTAACAGAAACCTATATACTGATGTGTGCTTATTTATCAGAATTTATGCAGTTATATGCGCCAGCAATAAAGAAATTGCAATCATTATCAGAATATGCATATGAAAAGTATACATACACAAAAAAAAAAAATATATATATATATATGCAAATAAAGATGAATGGCGGCACTCACATGTTCTTGATAAAAGTCCATTCTGACTGAAATATCGAACATGATTGACACAGGTGTCAGTATATTCTTATCTTTGCAAGACCCATGAGTGCCGCCATTCATCTTTATTTGTGCATGTGCTGTTCAGAGTTCAGACTGGTATAGTAATAATAGTGATAATGGATACAATAAACAATACATACTTTGTACATATATATATAAAAACACGGGGAAGGAAGTCTCACATTCTATATTAGTTTAAACAGAAATCGTTATGAAAAACATTAGTAAATATCTTTTTATCTCCCTTACAGATAGTTAAATGTTATATCTGCACTGGCACTTAATTGTACATTAACAATGCAAATTAGTGGTCACATTCTATGTACACAAACAAAATGGTATGTGCAAAGACACATTACTATGAACATCTACTGAAGGTTAATAATATTCTTGAAAAAATCCCTATAATATTATCTAAACAGCTAGTTCTTATATGAAAATCACATAGTATAGAGAAATAAGAATACAAAGTCCCATCTATCGACCAGACAATACATGTGGATGGGAGACGCAACCCGCATCCACACCCAGTGCATTGATAGTGCAAACTAGTGATCACATTTTATGTGCACAAACAAAATTGTATGTGCAAAGACACATTATTATGAACATCTACTAAAGGCTAATATTTTCCTTATGGAAACCCTATAATATTATCTAAACAGCTATTTCTCACACAAAAATCACAGAGCATAGAGAAATAAGAATACAAAGCGTATCAGAATCAACAGAGACGGCAGAAAGAGGAAATTGCGGTGCGGGTGCAGTGCGGGTGCAGGGTACATGTCCCATCTATCGACCAGACAGTACATATGGATGGGAGATGCAACCTGCACCTATGAATCCACAAAATCCAAAGCTTTGTTCATTTTTTCCAATCACTTCAACTCCTATTACTGTGAGTCCATGTGGTTTACACTTATGTTTTTCTTTGAAGTGTCTGGGAACACTATTAGGGGGTGTTCAATATGGGAGCGAAAACTCAGATTTTGCGTTAATATCGCACCTATGACGTCATTATCGCAGGTTTTAGTTTTACACCGTATTCAATTTCAAAGACTTTTCGCAGGTTCGAAAAGTCTTTGATAAAAAACGGGGATAACTTTTCACCATTGAATAGGTGTCGAAAAAAAGTGCAGAATTGGGGTTTAGGGGTGCACCCCAGGGAATGACATTTAAAAAAGAACTGTGTCAAAAAAAGTTTTTAAAAAATAGGGACACCCCAAAAAATGTATTAAATAATTGGGGTGAAAAAAAAAATGGGAAAAAATAGTTTAACAATAGGGAAATAGGTTCAGGGCTATTCTACAAGTATGCGGCAGGTGTTTTCTAGAATAGATTTATAGCGGCAGGTGCACAATTGCAGAATTTTTAAAAACTTACTTTAGGGACATCAAAATATGCTAGTACCCATTTTTATTTACCCCAAATTTGATGGGACCACTTAATAAAACGAAAAAAAATAACCTAAGTGCTCTTCTGCAACACTTCTTCAATGTCGGGAAAAAACACCTGCTGCGGCTATTTAAATCCCCGACTTTCATTTAAAGGCTAAAACGGGGGTACCCATAGTGATCCCCCATGTTTTTACAACTTTAGGGGGTCCTACAATTTTTTTAAGGAAAGTTTTGTAACTTTACGCAAAACCCATTTCGCAGGCTCCCTTTTTCGTTAGTTTCATATTGAATACGGGGATAAGCGGGCGCGCGCCCGATACTTTATCCCAGGTAAAAGCTCCAATATGAAACGTAAACTTCGACAGCGAAGTTTATGTTTCATATTGAATTCCCCTCTATGTGTCTCCAGGCCTATCACAATATTGGTTCTATGCTCTCTGATCCTCTCCTTAAATGTTCTAATAGTAGGGCCAAGTATAAATTCGGGCATTGACATCTTAACACATAGACAACATATAGTAAATAATTTGGCAATTTATAAATTGTTTAATCTCATAGATGTTTCCATTCATCTCACAAACCTTATTGGTTGTATTTGCCATTAACTTTCACATCAAACATCTAGAATGGTTACAGGAAAAATTGCCTATTTGGTTTCTCTGGGAGCCATGTTTCTGTTCTTATGTTACTGGGTTTTCTCACATAAGTACTAGGTGCCAAAAAGCTTTTGAGGTTCCTGTTTTTTTTAAAAACTATTGTGGGTTTTTATTTCATTATCTTAGACAAAATGGGATCAGATCTAATCTGTCTTGAATTATTATTAAATTGAGATGACCTCAATGGATGACCTACATATATTTAAACATGTGGAAGAAGGTATGCAAATTGGTATTTTTATTTTTGTAATGTTTTACATATTCTTTGTTTTTTCCTTTTTTGTCTATCCTATTTTTTCAATTATTCTGCATGTAGAATTAGGTGACTGAAGTCATTTACAATGTATTGTTGGAACCACTGAATTATAATGGTTTTTGAGAATTGAGTTTTTTTAAATGACGGTATTGCATCATATATAAGTATAAGACTATTATAGTCCTTTTTGTGAAAATTGCCTATTAAAGCATTTGTCTTTTTTACTACAAATACATATATTGTTATACTATTTTTGGATTTGTTGTATCTCTTTGGTCCGGGAAAGGCTATTGGTGCTATCATTTATTTTTTGGGTGGTAGCGGACCCCTAGGATAGCTGCCAGACACTATTCAGCTGTGTTTTGGAGTGTGACTTTTCATTTTCTGATGCTGGGGGTGACTCTTTATCACAGAGGAGGACCAAGAAGACTAGTAGTTTCAAACAACAATTGACTGTTAAACAAGCATTTTCAAAAGAAACCAAGTATAACAGCCACCAACCTGTTGCACAGAGGATCACTGAAGCCATGACAGCTGCCAGTGGTATAACAGTGGCCCCCGCAGTGGCTTGGAGGCACCAGGGGCCATTGCTATGCCACTGCAACTTTGAATGCTGACCTCTGAAGTGACCAGAGACTAAGGAAGCCTCTGATCACTTAAGAGGCCAGCGCTCTCAGTGATGCAGTGTGCGGATGATGTCATGACGTCACCCACATTGTGAGGAGCCTACGCTGCTGCATCTCCTGGATCAAGTTAGATCCAGTCAGTGCAGCAGTGGCAGCATGGATGGCGACCGTGTGGAGTCAGCGATGCCAGCGTGGACAGGTAAGTACTGGGGTCAGGTAAGTACTGGGGGGCACTACAGGGGACACTACTTTAAGGGATACTGCATAAGAGGTCACAAATACAGTGGGCACTGCATATGGGCTCATCTACAGGGGGCATGACATATGGACTCAACTACAGGGGCACTGCATATGGGCACAACTACAGGTGCACTGCAAATGGGTCACAACTGCGGGGGGCACTGCATAATGGACACTACTAGAGGGGACATTGTATAAGGGGCACAACTACAGGGGGAATTACATAATGGGCACTACAACAGGGGCATTTCATAAGGGGCACTACTACAGGGGGTATTGCATGTCGAAGCTGGATAATTGGCTGAGACAAGATCAGCTTAAAATTAGATCGAAACGACGCCATCTTGCGAATGGCCGCCGCAAGACACCATCTTGAAAATGACATCTGTAAGACGCCATTTTGCGAATGGCCCCTCAGCGCCATTTTAGCTAAACTCACACTTAAGTACATATGGCGATGCTATTATTAGCATCATGCGATCGCATATTTTACCATACCCAATACACACATTAATAAACACAGTTGCGCTGTTAACATGTCGCACATTAGCGAATGCATAATACCCCACATGCGAACGCTGTTTATTGGCTTTGAGCGTACGCATCTGCCCCAAGTCCTATAGATTGTAAACTTGCAAGCAGGGCCCTCTTACCTCTATGTCTGTCAGTTCTTACCCTGTTTTGTTCTGTCAATGTTTCCAATTGTAAAGCGCAACGGAATATGCTGCGCTATATAAGAAACTGTTAATAAATAAATAAATAAGTTAACTAGCATCTTTTCCCAAACCCCTAATACTTACACAATGCACACTCACATAAAAGGTTCCATAGCTTCAAAGTATAAGATTCAAGTTTTATTCATTTAGTACTATTGCTGTGAAATAGAGTAATTTTGTATCTAAGGTTTAATACATGTTTGGTGTTGTCCTGATCTGCACTTTCTCAGCAGCTTTCCGGTATCATCGGTGTGAAGATCGCAACATACATTCTCAACTTATTGACCGTAGAAAGTTAAAGCACCAAAATGTACTTTGTAAAACTAAAGGTTTGCATGAGGCGGGAAAATGGAGACAAAAGGCTGTCAGAGTCTGGTCTGTGTCCATTTGAATCGACCTTTTAAATGTCCTGTAACAGAAGCACTGTGATGGAGAACCAATGGGATCGCAACAAACCTCTCTATTGTATAGTCTATTTCTATAAGGATATATATGTGTGTTCTGACCCCAGTCAGAGAAAATGGAGACAAAAGGCTGTCGGAAGCTGGTCTCTGTCCATCGACCTTTAAAATATCCTGTAACAGAAGCACCGTGATGGAGAACCAATGGGAACGCTACAAACCTCTCTATTGTATAGTCTATATCTGTAAGAGTATATATATGTGTGTTCTGACCCCAGTCTTCAGTCTTCGTGCTGATGCTGTGGATGGAGGTTTCTTGTTGATGCCGGAATCTGGTCCCAGAGTGCATGCATATGTATAACTGTACCTTGGGTCTGTATAATTTCTTTACGCTAAATTGTACTTAGATCACAGCGTGTAACTATCTGTACTTTGCTTGGATAATATACCTTGTGCATTGGAAACACATTTTCTCAAAGTCTGAGGGTATTTATTTACTGTATGACTGCATACGCAAATATCGTCAATTTTAGAAGGTATAGGCAGGTTTTAGAAGGTATAGGCAGGAGCGTATAGAGGTTTAAATTCAGTATCGTTAGTTGGGGGCTCGTAGAGTTTGGTCACTTACCTATTCACATGATAAACATACGGTTATCAATTTCTCACCAAAGGGTGGAGTGTGGCCACACACAGTTTACTGCAACCACTTGATGCTGAGAAATCGCTACCTGTTATCATATGAGTTAAGGTACGCTGACTAGAATCCAGGGACAAGAAATTAAAAAGTTTGTTTTCCTTTGTTGATAGAATTTCACGCTAAAAAGGGTGCCGCAGTATTGCGTATGCGGCTGAGTCACATTTTTGTGCATGCAGCAGAGACGCACTTTTGCATACGCAGCTAAGGGTAAGTCATACGGTTGTGTAGTAGTGGCATTATTGTGTTTGCGACTAGTTGCACAATAGCGTATACGTATTTCCGGTTGTGCTGCCACATGTTTAAACAAATCCGTTGAGTTTACATTATCAACTGTTGCCAATAACTGGGTTAACGTGTATTTTTCTGCGCAGGAAAAAAGTTTGGAACTGTGAGTATTTGTTTAGGGTGTAACACGGGACCTAAATGTTAAGGGTATCGTAGGACCCTTAAGTGCTAGGCGCAGGAGTTGGCCTAGTAACTCGGTAGCAGCTTACCATTTACTTTACACAAGGCAGGTGTATGGGTTGTTATTTTTGTTAGGGTTCGGCTCCCTGTGTGATTATAGTATTGAGTAATCAGTGTGTGTGATCTGTTAGGCTTATTTGAGCACAATAATTGAACTGCATAGTTTTGGGATAAACTATGATTGTGAACTGGTGAGAGAGTGGATGAAATCAACTGCCCCCTCGCAGTTGGAAAGTACTCAAAAAGGGATTGCTGCGTGGATGCGGCCTTTTCTTCCATAGGTGAGTGGAGGCGTCTAGAGGTCCTCCATAGGGTTCATGGATACACCCTTTTTCAAAGGCGTCTGCAGGTAAGTGAAAGTATCTTGACTATCTTTTCATCAGTTTAAATCTTTATTGAAAAACGTAGAAGTTGTCCCAACATGGGAGCCACGCAAACAATAGAGATGTTAGACAATGATGTGCTGCTAACGGAAGTGCCACTTGGATCGGCCCGTCGTATTATGCATACTAAGTACGGTGCTTATGCAATAAGGTATTGTGATGTATGGTTTAAGATAACGATGAAGAGTGTTAGGCCGTTTCACAGAATTGCTAGTTTTGATAAGGATGTACTGAATAATGTCCAGGATCACATCAGTCTGGTGCGGTCTTGAGGGAAAAAGGGAAAATATTACGAATGTTTAAAATTGTGGCAGCATGAAGGGGATGCATGGCTTAAAAATGTTCAAGCAACGCAAACTAGCATTGCGAATGCATTACCAGAAAGTACACCCGCGGCGCTAGATTGCAATACGTGCGAGCCGCAAAATGGCGTGCACATGTAGCAAGGTAGCATTGCGGAAGGTATTGCCAGTAGTTCACGCGCACCACCACCTTATGTGGATGGGGCTGCAGGCACAGTTATTGAAAAAAAACCATAAAAATGTAACAAGCAATTTGTACCCTCTCTTAAGTAACCATAAGGAAAATGTTTATGATGTGGATAATGAACCTATTGTCATTTCTGCCATTTCCCATGCTGTACACATGTTAGATGCTGCACCATGACAAGCACAAGTGGTGCCACCTTCTCCATCAGTAACAGCACGGGAAGTGTTATCATCCTCTGCACCCGTAGAGGAAATTGTCAATACTATACGTTGTAGCAACAGACTAAACTTCCAGCCAGGTAATAAGGTCAAAGGTAGCAGTGTGGCCGGTCTGCATCCCATCCAGACAGTAACTGTTCCGAATGGGAATGCGGATGCGAACGTAGTAGTGCCCACAAGAGAAGTAGTAATGCACTGTCCTTGGACAAGAGCGGAGCTAAATTCCATAATGAATGATTTCCCCGATCCCAAAAAGGAATTAGCCAAATGTCAAAGATTTTTGAGAAATTTGGGTAGTTCCCATGAGCCAACTAACAATGATTGGTGAGTAGTGTTAAGGGCTTGTCTTCCACACAATATCGACGTGACAAAATTTATCACGGATTGTGTATTGGATGGAGACGTTCCCTAAACAGACCGAATTAATCAAGATAACATTTCCTGCATTGTAACTCAATTGGGTATATATTTTTCAGTAGTAGTTAACTGGAACAAAATCTTCACCATAAAACAAAAAGAGAGTGAATCTGCAGAAGATTATTGCGACAGGGCTCTGCAGGCTATCACCCAGTACACTGGGTTAGAAGATATTAAAGATAGCACTCACCACAGGGGAATGATTGTCACTGTACTCATGGATGGTCTTAAAGAGAACCTAAAGACCCAGGTTCAGACCTCACAGCCTGGCTGGATAGGAGTCACAATAGATACACTCGTAGAATCCACATAGAACATGACAAAAACATCTCTAAAAAGAGAGAGACCCAGAGCGAGAAACTAATGGCTGTCAGTATTCAAGCTCTAGAAGAAATGATGGTAACATCACAGCCAACAGACACACCTGCACCCACATCCACAACTGCACCTGCACCTGAACAGTTACACATCCACACTAATCTCACACCACAGCAAACACAGCACTACCCAACTTATCAAACACAACCACAGGTCCCATACAACCAACAAACTCCATACCTCCCACAATATCCTTTTCCTCAATATCCTTACCCATACCCACCACCTTTCTCTCCTGCTCAACCCACACAACAATCCTTTCATCCACTTCCACGAAAGTGTTTTAATTGCAACCAGCCAGGACATGTAAGTAAGAACTGTACGGCAAAAAGGGTAGGACCACCAAACCAGGGAATACCTGGATATCCCCATAAAGGATATACACAGGCACCAGCTCCAATTGTGGCCATTAATGCTTAATTGGAGAGTGGGAGCCAACGCTAGGGGTCAGGTCATAACTGTAGTCTACAGATAGTCATGTTAACGGGAAGTACTAAAGTACTAAGGAAGAGCCAGTCATGATGGTTGATGTAGCTGCTACTAAATATCCTTTTCTTGTAGACACAGGGGCGACCAGGTCAGTGATAAAATCTCCCATTAATTTACAGGTAACCAACGAGACAGTACCAGCAATGGGCGTAACAGGTAAAGTGCAACATTATCCTTTAACAAAATCCACAGATGTTACTATTGGGCTGTTGCATACCAGGCATTCTTTCCTCCCGACAGCAGCAGCTCCTACTAACCTACTGGGAAGAGATTTGTTATGTAAGATGGGATGTGTCATATATTGTACCCCTGATGGTGTATTTTTAGATATCCCAGAGAGAGTTGCGCATGAGGTGAGGGATATGTTGGACACTCCCCAAAGGATAATGTAAACACTCTACCAGTTTAAATGAAAATCCATCCCACGTACAGTAGATCAAATGTTGTCCCAAATTCCAGATTCACTTTGGACCAAGGATGGAAAGGACACTGGATTAATGGCAAACGTAAGCCCCGTAATGGTAAATTTAAAAGGTGGTAGGCAAGCTCCAAAAATTCCCCAGTACCCACTAAAACAGGAGGTAGAATTAGGGGTTTATCCAATAATTGAGTGATTATTACAACAGGGAATATTAGCTCGTACAGCTAGTGTAGCCAACAGTCCCATCTTTCCGGTAAAGAAGAGTGGTGGGAGGGGTTATAGGCTGGTACAACACAGTAGAGGAGTTAATAAGGTAGTAGAGAGCCAGTTTCCCCGTAGTGCCAAATCCAGCTGTCATTCTCATGCAGATCCCACCAAATGCAACCCATTTCTCTGTCATTGACCTCTGTTCTGCTTTCTTCTGTGTACCTCTTCATCCTGACTGTCAGTACCTATTCGCTTTCACATACAGGGGTGTACAATACACATGGACATGATTGCCCCAAGGTTTCATAGACAGCCCCAGTATCTTCTCCCAGGCCTTGCACGACAATCTTTTCAACCTGCCAATGGGTCTGTTCTAATTCAATATGTGGACCATTTATTGCTATGTTCTGATTTGTTTATGTCATGTTTAAATGATACTAAACTTTTGTTACTTTACCTCTCGCACACAGGACACAAGGTTGCTAAGGACAAACTACAGCCGTGCCAATCCAGAGTAAAATATTTGGGACACTGCCTAACTCAGGGGTTACAACATCTCACAAATGACAGAATCCAAGCCATACAGAACATGACACTGCCGCAGAACCAACAGCAAATCCGTACGTTCTTGGGAATGTGTGGATACTGTAGAATGTGGATCCAAGGTTTTTCTTTTATTGCCTTGCCATTACAGGACTTAGGCCCTGATTCAGAGCCGGGCGCTCTGACAGAGCGGTCGCTCTGAATCAGGGCCGGCCTTCTGAATAAGAGCGGCCTCCTGGCCGCTCGCATAGCTGTGGGTGACCACTCACAGCTATAGCGAGTGGCCAAAATGATGGTCGTGATGGTCAAAACCATCACGGCCATCGGGCTTGCGACGAGGTAGGGTCTCGTTGCCGCAAGCCCTGGAGTGCTTTTGGCTCTATCAGAGCCAAAAGCACTCCCACTGACATCACTTGTGATGTCAGTGGGTTCGGCCCCAGATGGTAGGCGTTCCCATGGGAATGACTCCATCTGGGCAGTCACGCCCCCGGCATGCCCACCAAAGGGGGCGTGCTGTCACTCACCATCGACAGCATGCCCCCTTTGGTGCGAGACCCATAATGACGGCTTGGCCGCTGTTATTCGGGTCCCACGCATGTGCATGATGGAGCCGCCTCCATCGTGCGCATGTGCACTTGGCCAATTGTGAGCACTCAGCGCTCGCAAGCGGGTCTGAATTAGGCCCTTAGTCTCTTCCTCAAAGCCCGATCGTGTCATACACACAGAAGAATCAGTGTAGGCTTTCCTTAATCTTAAGGATAGTCTGACAAAAGCACCTGCTTTGGGAATACCTGATTGTGAAAAACCTTTTGATTTGTATTGTATGGAAGCCGATGGTTGTGCTGCAGGTGTCCTCGCACAAAACATGGTGATGCCAGTAGGCCCGTAGCATACTACAGTGCCCAATTGGACACTGTGGCAAGATCACTCCCAACGTGTTTAAGAAGTGTGGCAGCAACGGCTCTATTGGTGAGTAAAAGTGAGGACGTAGTATTGGGCCATGATATGATTGTCTATACTCCCCACGCTGTATCTGCTCTGCTGAACTCTGCCCAAACCAGACATGTTTCTTCAGCTAGGTTTACCAAATGGGAACTAGCTCTAATTGCACCTGCAAACATCACAGTTAAACGTTGCAGCACTCTGAATCCAGCAACGTATTTACCATATGTACAACATGATGTACAAAGGGTGGAAGGAGGTGAGTTGCTGGCAAGCAGTGAGTTCAGTGGACATAATGATACACACGATTGTATGGAATATCTGAATCAGACCTGTACTGCTAGACCTGACATACGTGACACACCTTTAGAGAATGTGGATGTGACATTTTACATGGATGGGAGTTGTCATAGACGGACAGACACAGGTGAATTATGTACAGGTTATGCTGTTGTAAATGACACAGACATCATAGAAGCTGAACCCCTTGGTCCACCTCACTCAGCCCAGGTGGCAGAGTTAGTAGTACTAAAAAGAGCATGTGAACTGGCAGCAGGCAAATCTGCTAACATTTACACAGACTCTAGGTATGCTTTCAGAGTGGTACACGATTTCAGAGCTCTATGGCATCTGAGAAATTTTATGACAGCAGCAGGCACACCAGTTGTACATTCCAGACATATAAAACAATTACTAAAAGCCATCCAACTGCCCAAAGTGGTGGCAGTAATTAAGTGTAAAGCCCATACATGTGAGGATGATCTGGTGTCACTGAGCAACAACAGAGCAGATGAAGCTGCAAAATGGGCAGCAGGGTTAAAAATTAACATAACGGACCAAATTATGTCTTTTCAAACAATTGATATGCTGAAATTAATTGAGATGCAAAATTTGTGTTCAATCCAGGAAAAGTCAGTCTGGAAGTCCAAGGGATGTGGGCAAGAGTCCTCCGGGCTCTGGAGGGACAGACAAGGTAAGTCAGTGGCCCCCAAGGCATATTACTCCAGCCTGGCTGAGGCAGCACATGGTCTGACTCATCTGAGAAAGCAAGGTATGTGCAAATTGGTGAGAGCATACTGGTGTGCATCGGTTTTTTCTTCCCAAGCAGAGAAGAGAGCAACGTCCTGTCTGACCTGCTTGAGGAAGAACATAGGGAAAGCAATCCCTACTGAACCATCCCACATTCCACCGACTGATGGACCTTTCCATGTAATACAAATTGATTTCATCCAATTACCACCCTGTAGGAATCTCAAGTATGTATTAGTGTGCACTGACGTGTTTTCCAATTGGGTTGAGTTCTATCCAGCGGCCACTAATACTGCTGCGTTTACTGCCAAGAAAATTGTACAGGAGTTTGTATGCAGATACGGTATCCCTAAAATTATCGAGAGTGACAGGGGTACTCATTTCACAGGTGATGTTTTTCAAAATATGTGTAAACCGATGGGTATTAATAGTCGACTTCACACCCCTTACCGACCGCAGGCCAGCGCCAAGGTAGAGAGGATGAACGGTACTATTAAAAATAAGTTAAGTAAAATCATGGCAGAGACGGGACTTGATTGGCCAGAAGCATTACTGTTGGTCCTACGTAGTATAAGGGCCACTCCTAGACCCCCTCTAAATCTGTCCCCCTTTGAAACACTGTTTGGTAGACAACCTCATTTGATTATAACTCCACAGGAAGACTTGAAGGGTAACAACGAGGTATCAATGAGTAAACAGTTAAAACAGCAACAGCAGAAACAAAATTGTTATCCCATGATATGCCTGAAACTAACTGTCATGATGTTGAACCTGGAGAATATGTTATGATCAGAAATTTCTTGCGTTCATGTTGTTTGACTGATCGGTGGAAAGGTCTGTACCAGGTGTTGCTGATGAGTACCACATCTTTGTAGGTGGCTGAGAGAGATACCTGGGTCCATTCCACTCACTGAAAAAAGGTCAACCAACCGGTGGAGAAACAAGGTGGAGACAAGGCTGATAACGTGGACCTGTTGATCGCGAGCTTGTTGCAGGAGGATTGAAAGGTTGTAGTGAGATACCTGAACTAAAAGAAATTTGTAGGTCTTTGTTGTGGCAATGGACTGGCCTGCTGTGTTCATTTTCATATTCTCTTAGAGAGTTGTCACCATTCTGGTTGGTTCAGGAATGTCGAGTTTCTGTGAAGGGGGACTGATAGAGGAGATGGTAGCTGATGGCAGTGCTGATGGAGTGGAGTCAGGAGGAGTAGTGCTATGCCAATCAGGGGAGTGTCTGACCAATGTTAGTACTGTCATTGTTAAGAGAGCTGCTATTCCGGATACTCGGGGATGGTGTGGAGGGTTATGGTCTGTAGATTCCTGTATTTGTGAGCTTTGTGGGTTCCTAGCTGATGAGAACTGTATCCAATGGTGCCAGCCTAAATATAACCCGTACTGGGGTTGGTATCCTTTAGAGGATTATCATAGCATTGTAGGAAAAGTATTAAACCAGACTGATTGTTGGGTGTGCTCACACGTGCCACAGGGTCAGCATAATGTATGATTGGTGCCATTTCCGCTGAATTTTATGGAAATTTTAGAATTGCAAAAAGGGAAAACGCTGGATGGAAAATTCCTCTCATCCAAACCACCTCATTTCAAACTCTATCAATTCCAGGTAGATAGATCACTTTTGTGTTTAAACATAATCAACCCCAATAAACATAAACCAGGGAGTTGAGAAATGGCGGAGAATAATCAGACGATGACCTTCCCACTGAGAGCTGATAATGAGTCTATGAATCATGATCTGTTACACTCAATTAGATATAATGGGAGACACTTTAGGTATCGGTATACATTAAGTTCCACCCAAAGAAATTATTGGTAAGGTACCAGATGGATATTGTGCTAAGATAATACAACCAGAAACTTGCATGTACCAGGTGGAAGAACCTGAGATAGGATTATTTGCAAGGGAAATGTGTTTAATGATAATGATGCATACTATTCCTTATGTACTCCCCGATAATGAATATTTTATATGTGGAAGAAAAGCGTATAAGTGGCTCTCCCTGAGTTCCAAAGGTTTGTGTTACCTGGGAAGAGTAGTCCCGAGGTTATGACCCTCACATATGTTGAAATGCTTGGTATTCATAAAAGCACACCATCACCATATCTTCAGATGCAGTATGAACACAGAGGCAAAAGAAATATGATACCTGCATAAAGCCACTCAGTTAATTAGTGAGACAACTGGTTGTCAAGTTTTAGTAGCACTGGATCCCACCGGGATCGCTCGGGGTACAATATATTTTCGATATATTCAGTTCCTTGCTAAATGAATAGATAATATCACCGAGATGTATGATGACACCTTCAGGTATACAGGTAGGGAATTGTAAGAGTACAAGAAAGAACTGGTGCAACACAGGCTAGTGTTAAATTATTTAACCGCTGTCACTGGAGGATACTGCATAACTTTGACCACCCAATTTGGAGTGAAGTGTTGCACCTATGTCACCAATGATACCAGCGACCCCAAGGAGGTGATAGCCTGAAAGATGGATGAAATTCTGCAGCTAAAATGGGAATTTCAGAAGAACCATAATGCTTCAGTGACTGAAGTGGAGGAGAGGGTAGAGGAGTGGGTTTCATGGTTCAACCCAGCGAAATGGTTCTCAGGAAATTATTGCAAGCATTGGTAAACTCCTGATCCTTATACTGATCATCATCAAAGTAATTGGCATATGTGTCAGGTGTGTTCCTACTGTGTTGAAGTGTGGAAAATGTAAAGATAAGATGAAACGAAAGAACAAAATTATGATGGTGGTCAGTACTGACAATATGAATACTGAGATAAATATAGAACTGCATTACAACCCTGAACTAGGTAATACCATCATATAATGTATTATATTTGGACATGCATAAAATGTATTATTAAAATGGTATTAAAAAAAAATAACACCTCAAATAATGTAAGTCCCTATTCCACCTTCAAGACTGCCTTTATAGGATTGACGCATCCCCACATCACTCCCATGATCTTCCAAGATCCGCGGTGTGCGTATAATGGTAGTCTTATGTCCCCTCCCAGAGACACATTATTGATGGATTAAGAACCACCTTGTGCCATCCCATAATAACAATAAATAATATATATAAATGTAAGCCTAAATTAATATTTTTAAAACCAGTGTGAGATAGCATGTTGTTCGCTATCAAAGGGTGGACTGTCAAAGCTGGATAATTGGCTGAGACAAGATCAGCTTAAAATTAGATCAAAACGATGCCATCTTGCGAATGGCCATAAGACACCATCTTGAAAATGACATCTGTAAGATGCCTTTTTGCAAATGGCCGCTCAGAGCTATTTGAGCTAAACTCACACTTAAGTACATATGGCGATGCTATTATTAGCATCATGCAATCGCATATTTTACCATACCCCATGCACACATTAATACACACAGTTGCGCTGTTAACTTGTCGCATAGTAGCGAATGCATAGTACCACGCATGCGAACGCTGTTTATTAGCTTTGCGCATACGCATCTGCCCCAAGTTAACTAGCATCTTTTCCCAAACCCCTAATACTTACACAATGCACACTCACATAAAAGGTTCCATAGCTTCAAAGTATAAGATTCAAGTTTTATTCATTTAATACTATTGCTGTGAAATAGAGACTATTTGGTATCTAAGGTTTAATACATGTTTGGTGTTGTACTGATCTGCACTTTCTCAGCAGCTTTCCGGTATCATCGGTGTGAAGATCGCAACATACATTCTCAACTTATTGACCGTAGAAAGTTAAAGCACCAAAATGTACTTTGTAAAACTAAAGGTTTGCATGAGGCGGGAAAATGGAGACAAAAGGCTGTCAGAGGCTGGTCTGTGTCCATTTGAATCGACCTTTTAAATGTCCTGTAACAGAAGCACTGTGATGGAGAACCAATGGGATCGCAACAAACCTCTCTATTGTATAGTCTATTTCTATAAGGATATATATGTGTGTTCTGACCCCAGTCTTCAGTCTACATGCTGATGCTGTGGATGGAGGTTTCTTGTTAATGCCTGAATCTGGTCCCAGAGCGTGTGCATATGTATAACTGTACCTTGGGTCTGTATAATTTCTTTGCGCTAAATTGTACTTAGATCACAGCGTGTAACTATCTGTACTTTGCATGGATAATGTACCTTGTGCATTGGAAACACATTTTCTCAAAGTCTGAGGGTATTTATTTACTGTATGACTGTGTACGCAAATAGCATCAATTTTAGAAGGTATAGGCAGGTTTTAGAAGGTATAGGCAGGAGCATATAGAGGTTTAAATTCAGTATCATTATGCATAAGGGAAACTACTACAGGGGGCACTGCATAAGGGGCATTACTGTGTGTGGTATAATGTGCAAGGGGCATTATGGTGTAGCATAATGTGTTATAGGGGCATTACCATGTGGCATAATGTATAAGGAGCATTACTGTGTGGCATAATGTGTTATTGGGGTATTACTGTGTGGCATAATGTGCAAGGGGCATTACAGTGTGGCATAAAGTGTTGTAAGGGGCATTACTGTGTGTGGCATAATGTGTTATAAGGGCATTATGGTGTGGAATAATGTGTTTTAAGGGCATTACGGTGTGGCATAATGGGCACATCTGCTGGGGCACTACTACAGGGGGCACTGCATAAGAGGCATTACTGTGTGTGTGGCATAATGTATATTGGGCATTACTATGTGTGGCATAATGTGTAAGGGGCATTACAGTGTGGCATAATGTGTTATAGGGGTATTACTGAGTGGCATAATTTATAAGGTGCATTACTGTGTAGCATAATGTGTTATAGGGTTATTACTGTGTGGCATAATGTGTAAGGGGCATTACAGTGCAGCATAATGTGTTGTAAAGGGCATTACTGTGTGTGGCATAATGTTTTATAAGTGTATTACAAGCCCACAAAACAGCCTCTTTTTGCATTCACTTTAGGTCACCTCCCAGTCACTGCCCAGAAATGGCCATGATTCACTGTCGTATTTTCTAATTATATTGATCCTGTATACAATTGTGACTACTATCATACTGTTAGGTTTGCACATGCGCAGTAGAGTCTTTTGGAATTTTTGTGCAAGCACAGTAGCTTAAAAAAAAAAAAAGATCGATCACCTGCACAAAAATTTACACTGCGTCCTCCTCTGAATCGGGCACAATGTCACTGCTCATAGTGATATTCTACTGAAGGACCTTTTCATTCAAACGAGATAGCAAGTCTACATCATAAACAAAGTAACAATTTACTAATACAATTTTGGGAAACACATCTTTTCAATAAAATCAAGGACTCATCACTGCAATTTTTTAGAGTGACTAGGGGTTAATCCATGGAGTAACTAGGTATTTGATCACACCATAGCAAAGGTTTGTTAGGGCCCCTAGCAACTGCACAATGGTGGAAAATGTATATAATATATGTAACTTTGACAAGGACGATGGGCCTCCCTCAGCTCTGGGCCGCATAGCAGCTGCACCCCTTGCACCTATGGTAGTTTAGTCCATGGGTTAATACCTTCTGATAGGGCGAATCTAAGAAACACCATTGATGTGGTTCAGATGACAATTTTCTCTTGAAACATATGGTATTCATTAACCAAGGATGTTAATTAGCTGCTGAGCTAAGAGGAGTACTTTTCACTATCATTCAGTTGTTTATTTTTACCACGACATATACAAATTGTTTTAATCTCCGCTTTGCAGCATGCATACTAACTATTTGAAAGAGAGCAGTAAACTAATAAACATTTAAGCTTGGCACAAATATCTATCTCAATACTCTGTGGCATATACTGTATATCACTTAAACTGGAAAGTACACACTTTTATATGAGGACGCTAATCTTGGAACAACACTCAACTTTACTAGCACTGAAATGCTAGCTGGCCACACTGCTATCATTTAACCATCTTTATGATGACATATCTGCATTTTTAAGCAAATCAGAGTGGGCCAAACTTTGTATCTAGATCAATTTACATTTTAAAACTTAATGTTACTTCGCCAGTTGTCATGGATTCTGTGTCAGTGTGGGGATATTATTCTAAATTCCTTGCATTTTACATTAGATTATTGTAGGTAGTACTTTTATTACATGTTTGACTTTGAACTGTATATTAACCACTTGCCTGGCACAGTCGCATCAGATGTTAGCACGCTATGCTGGGATTTCCCTGACACGGTCGCATCTGTTGCATCCATGCAGATCACCCACTGGCAGCTACTGGGATCAGCCAAACTGGCCGGTACCTCTTGCCCCTCTAAGTCCCTCCCCTTAGTCTCCTCCTCCCAACCCGTGCACACTAACAAGGTTGACCCCCCAGCCAGTGGTGTAACTATAAATTTTGCTCCCCCCTGCCAAAAAAAGTTTCAGCGCCCCCCCAATGGCATTTTGATAAAATAACTACAGGGACGTTTATATGCAATTTGGCTCCCAGTGCAAAAGTTAAAAATGTGCCCCCACCCCCCTTAGACAGTTTATAGTATTTTTCATTTTTCCTCCTTATACTAATGCCCCTTACACATTATGCCACACACCGTAATGCCCCTTACACATTATTCCACACCCTCTGCTCCTCACACTACCTGCTTCCCCCCACCCCCTGCACCTCACACTCCCTGCATCTCACACTACCTGCTCCCCTATCCTTCTCCCTACACCTCACAGTGCTCACACTTCTTTGCCCCAGTTACAGTACCTCTCAGTCCCCCTTTGCTGACAGAGACCGGCTGAATCTCCTCCTCCCCATCCCCCACACTCTCCGTGGTGGCTCGGCACCAAGCAGGGCACTCCTTTGATCAGCGGTGCCTGAGACTGGCTGCTTCTCCTTCTCCCCATCTCAAGACAGGCAGTGGGCTCTCCGCAGCGGCTCAGCACCCAGCAGGAACATGCACACATCTTCAGCTCTGGAATAGTGAGCTGCCTCAACGTTCCCCTTCCCGAGCGTGCACACACACACAGTGACAGCAGGGAGGCGGAGCTGAGGAAACTGACGGGGGGAGGCGATGCTGAGGACAACATCACAAGGAGACGGAGTAGCAGACAGTTTGCCGGGAGGGAGGCTGTGCTACGGAATCCAGATCAGCCCATCTTGCCCTGCCTGTCAATACACCTCCATCTCCCCTGGGTGCATAACAGATGCTAATGGTCCAATAGGACCTCTGGTTATATATCTCCTCCTATGCGATGGCCATTTTTGGAGGGCCATTTTCAGCAGATTTCATGCAGGCGACTAGTCCGCATGGAATCTGCAGCCCCCAAGCCACCGCGCCCCACAAGCCTCCGCACCCCCAAGCCACTGCGGGGTCTGTGGGGGCTGTAGTTGCGCCACTGCCCCCAGCAGTTACTAAAAGCCACTCTTACTGCAGCCTGAGCTCAAGGAGCTCAGAGCAGCAGCTCACCAATCTGTACCGCACTGACTCATACATAGGGCTCAATCCAATTAGATGTGAGTTGTTATTTTCTCTGCAAATTTGCATTGCAAACTAATTTTGCAATTCTATTAGGAACTTGTATTGAACCAGGGAGAGTAAACTTGCATATTTCCTTTCGCACTTCCATGAGTGTGGGAGATGGTAAGGAAAATCTTTATCATAGGTTAAACTGTTGAGACACAGGGCCTGATTCAGACCCGCTCGCAAGCAAGTCGATGGTGGCCCAGTGCGCATGCGCACGACGGAGCCGGCTCCGTCGTGCACATGCGCGAGACCCGGATAGCGACGGGCAAACCGTCACTCCGGGTCTCGTACCAAAGGGGGCATGCTGTCGATGTTGAGTGACAGCACGCCCCCTTTGGTGGGTGGGCCGGGGGCGTGGCTGCCCAGACGGAGGCCTACCGTCTGGGGCCGGCCCCACTGACATCACAAGTGATGTCAGTGGGAGTGCTTTCGGCTCTGTTTGAGCCGAAAGCACTCTTGGGCTTGCGGCAATGAGACCCTACCACAAGGGTCTCATCGCAAGCCCGATGGTCGCGATGGTCTTTACCATCGTGACCATCATCATGGCCGCTCGCTATAGCTGTGGGTGACCACCCACAGCTATTCGAGCGGCCAGGAGGCCGTTCTGCAAAGCCAGAGGGCCGGCCCTGATTCAGAGCGAGCGTTTGGAAATCCCCCCTAATGACTAATTATGCAATTGGAAGTTTCCAGTTACAGTAGCTTACTTAGTCCAATGTAATTTTTTTGGGTTTTAAAAAAATGGCTTTAAATTACCCCATAATAAACTATTTTCTTGCTTTATGCACCCCAAATTTAATTGAAGCTTTTTTTAAAAAAAATAATAAGTACCTATTATATTTTTTTACTAAGTTTTAAAATCACCTCAAGGTATCCAAAAAACGTATTTTTTCTACTTATTTTTGCATTTCTTATTTTTTTCATATAAAATTAAGCAAAAAAGTTCGCTATTGTCATTTATTTACTTTTTTTAAAAAAAATGCACAAATCAGTCATTTAACACCGTTTACATTCTTCCAATACTTTTTTAATGCTCACTAACAGCATTCTTTATGATTCTGCAAACTAAATTGTCAGTATTTTGGGGTCCAGGAAGGTCACCCCACTTTTCATGCACTTCGCTCATATGACATTTGGCTGACAATTCTCAACCCCCACAGCGAGTTCCGCGAATAGGCATTTTATTGCCAAATCCTGTGTGTGTGTATTAACACTGTAAAGTCTTTTTTTAACTGTTTAAAAGGTTTTTTTTCCAAATGTCCTCAAAATTTGGGATTGTTTTAATATCAAATCATGTCTATTATACTGATTCCATATAATTTTATTGCCAAATCAGCATACTAATACTAACTTATTTTTATAATTTGATAATGAAAAAACCGACAATAAAAAAATCTACAATATAGGGTGCAATGTTCATGTTGGACACACTTGAGCAATTTTTTTCCACTGCGCTTTTGTCAAAGTCAATGGATTAGTGACGGCAGTCGTAGAAAGGATTTATTCGCAAACTGAGTGACAGGTAGTCACCCATTGCGGAAGGTAGCAGGGGGTGGTTAGAAAAATGTAGCTGTATTTGGAAATATTACTGAGCATATTCTAGTGAGGCTCTATTAATTCATTATCAGCTGGAGAGGCCCAGGTGTCTTAGGAGAGTCACTCTGCCTGACACAGCGTACTCAGAGGTTCAATGTATAACTGATGTGCAAAATATGTTCCTGCTTTTGTATGTGAACGGCTGATGTCAGATGCTGGAGGTGGACATCTCAGTGCACAAAATGGCAGCTGAGACATTAGCATATTTTCGCAAGTCCGCTGCATATCGAATTGCAGTTGTGTTGGGATTTGCGTCCATCTCTGAATCAGGCCCATAGTGCGATAG
The DNA here is from genome assembly GCA_031769625.1 of Taudactylus pleione. Taxonomy (NCBI): domain Eukaryota; kingdom Metazoa; phylum Chordata; class Amphibia; order Anura; family Myobatrachidae; genus Taudactylus; species Taudactylus pleione. Next base: position 5,308,024 of record JAUIMM010000092.1, on the reverse strand, counting down.
TAATGATACGTAAGATACGCAACACAAAATAGTTTAGGTCAGAGCCCTTGCCAAATTAGTGCCCTAGGCAAAATTTTGGGTGGTGTTGCCCCCCCCCCAGTGGGATTCTGAAATGGGGTGTGCTGCGGCACCTTTCCCCATCGTGCTGTGCTCCCTGCTCCCCTCTCCCATCCCAGATCACAGCACCCCTCTCCCAGTACAGCAAATATCACAGCACCCTTCTTCCAGCACAGCACAGATCACAGCACCCATCACCCCTCTCCCAGCACAGTACCCTTCACCTTGGCCCTCACCCAGCATAACAACCCCTTCTCCTAGCACAGCACGGTATCAGCATTGCACCCAGTAGCACCCCCTCTCCCAGCATAGCATGGTGGCACCCCTTACCTGGACCAGCAACCCTATCCCAGTAAAGCACCCCCCTCACCCAGCACAGCACCCCCCTCTCCCAGCACATCATCAGCATCCACCCTCACTAAGCTCCCCTATCCCAGCAGAGCACCCTCCTTCCAGCAGTAAGCACCACAGCAACCTGACCCTCTCCCAGTTCCAGACTTACGTTATTTGAGTGCAGCCTGCAGAGTCACCTGACGCAAGGTACAGCAAGCTGCGAGAGGTGGACCCACTTTTCCCAACTCAGGCTGGCACGCCGCAGCTGTGTGAGATGATTGCTGGAGGCGGTGCCCGGAGCCGTGAGGTGTGACTAACTACTGGCACCCTGGCCCTCACCCAGCACAGCACCCACTCTCCCAGCACAGCATGGTGTCAGCATCCATCCTCCCTCACTCAGAACCCCTATCCCAGCAGAGCACCCCTCTCCCAGGAGTAAGCACCACAGCAACCCAACCCTCTTCCAGTTCCAGACTTACTTAAGGTACAGCAAGCTGCAGCAGTAGGCCTTCTTTTCCCGTCTGAGACTGGCAGGCCGCAGCTGTTTGTGATGATTACTGGAGTCGGAGCCCGGAGCCATGAGGTGTGACTTAATACTCTGAGCTCATCAAAGTCCCATGGGAGGAGTTGGAGCTGTTTACTGATGCCATGTCCAACCAGAGCTGTCAGCTGAGCTCCGATCATGGATGCTGGCAGCAGGTGCCTCGGGCATGCTTTCCCCAATCTCCGCCTACCCTAGGTGGGCTTGGATACCCCTAGGCATTCCAAATGCCCTAGGCACTTGCACAGTTTGCATATGCCTAGGGCCGGTTCTGGTTTAGTTGTAGTGAAAGGCCTTCATTGAGAAATGCAACATACCCTGCAGTCTAAACACCTTAAAAAGATACCTGTACAGTATGTGCCATGTTGTATTCATGCAATTTAGTTTGAGTTGGGCATAGTTACCCTAATGGACACTATAATTAGGTATAGAAAAAAGGATTGGTGTAGACACTTAGCGCTCCTTTCTAGGATCCAGATAGTATGGGATAGGGAAAACTACTATAATATAATCGTATTAATAAACAATCTTAGTACACATATAAAATATCTGATTTCATATAAAATAATAAGTTATATATCCCTGTAAATGAGATCTTATGCCTGATGTTAGAACTACTCTTATTGCTCGCACAAGTATGTTTTTTTTTGCATAGTCTCTTCCTACATATATTAAAAGTGCATATGCATCTGATTCAAAATAATTCCCTTTTTTTTATACACATGTGAACTAATCACCAATGGGAACACTTATTACTTTGCCACCCCTGCCCAAATTACGAATGTCACCAGGTGTGACATTATTTTAAATAAGCACTTATCGAAAAAATCCTGGCAAGGACAATTACTGAGTGGGTGTGAAATGCCATTAGCAAAGTTACCTTGGATAGCTGAAAACATTAAATTTTCTATTCATGTTACTGAGGAATGGAAAGCTGAATCAGATAAAAAAAAGGAACTTCTAATCTAGCCCAGATTATAGTATGTTTGAGGTAAAAAGCATGACAAACCAAATTGAGTATATAACCTTTTTGATACCATACTATCCATTCAAGATGTCAAAACTAGAGATGAGCAGGTCCAGTTCTCCGAGAAGCAGACTTTGAGATCCGGAGCGAGATCCGAACGTGGCTCAAGGTTTCCCGTTTGATTCGTATCTCAAAACAAGGCAAAACATCATCCTCCCGCTATCGGATTCTCGCGGGTTTTGGATTATATAAAGGTCACTGCGATTGGCGTGTGTCCTCAGTGTTTGTGTCCAGTTGGGGTCTCGGGCTGAAGGCTGCTGCTGTGTTGTCCATAAAGGGGCTTAGGCTGCAGTATATAAATGAGGGCTTCCTTCAGTGGGTGTTGCAGCTGCTGTGTCACTTGTCCTGACAATTAACTGTGGCTGCTGCTGTGTTATTGTTCTGTCCATCAGGTTAGGTCTGCAGTCCATAAAGGGGTGCTGTGTTGTCCAAGGGGGGTGCGCTGTCAATTAGTGGTGCTCTTCCCCAGTGTAAAAAAAAATAAAAGTACTTTTTTTTTATTTGTGTGTGCGTTAGCAATTTAGCTGCGCTATTATTCTTCGGTGACACTGTCGCAGTTTATCATCCACGTATTTGTGTCTCTGCAGATGGTTTGTCCGCACTTGGCAGGGGTGCCTTGTTGTCCATAAAGAAGGGGTTCTGTCTGTGCTGTTCATCAAGGGGCTGCTGCCTCATTCAGGGGTGTCAAAAAAGTGCTTTTTTGTGTGTGTGCATTAGCAACTTAGCTGCGCTATTATTGTATGGTGACACAGCCAGCCAGACCGCAGTTTATTGTCGACGTATTGTGACACTATAAGTCGTAGCACAGTGTGTTATTCTTAATCATAAAAAATATTGTGACACTGTAAGTGGTAGCACAGTGTGTTATATTTTTCTTATTCATTAACACACTGTGGGCCTGATTCAGACCCGCTTGCGAGTGCTGAGCGCTCGCAAGTGGGTCGATGTTGCCCAAGTGCGCATGCGCACAACGGACCCGGGTCCTTCGTGCGCATGTGCGAGACACGAATAACGATGGCCAAGCCGTCGTTATGGGTCTCGCACCAAAGGGGGCGTGCTGTCGATAGTGATTGACAGCACACCCGCTTTGGTGGGCATGCCGGGGGCGAGGCTGCCCAGATGGAGGTGCTCCCATGGGAATGCCTACCGTCTGGGGCCGGCCCCACTGACATCATTAGTGATGTCAGTGGGAGTGCTTTTGGCTCTGATAGAGCCAAAAACACTCCAGGGCTTGCGGCAGCGAGACCCTACTGCAGGGTCTCGTTGCAAGCCCGATGGTCGCGATGGTCTTGACCATCGCGACCATCATTTTGGCCGCTCGCTATAGCTGTGGGTGGTCACCCACAGCTATGCGAGCAGCCGGGAGGCCGCTCCAAAAAGGAGCAGGGACAGCCCTGATTCAGAGCGAGCGCTCTGTCGGAGCATCCGGCTCTGAATCAGGGCTTTTGTTACCACTTACAGTGTCACAAGATTTTTTATGAATAAGAAAAGAATAACACTGCAATACGACTTACAGTGTAACAAGATTTTTTTTTATTCATAAATAATCTTGTTACACTAAGTGGAAGCACAGTGTGTTATTCTTTTCTTATTCATAAAAAAATCTTGTGACACTGTAAGTGGCAGCACAGTGTGTTATTCTTTTCTTATTCATAAATAATCTTGTGCAACTGTAAGTGGTAACGTAGTTTGTTATTCTTTTCTTATTCATAAAAAATCTTGTGACACTGTAACTGGTAGCGCAATCTAATATTCAACTTTTCACTTCTTTCCTCAATTGTGAATAAATGATTAGTCTACACGCTGACTACAAGACCACAACAAAGTGCTAAATAACATGCATTATATATAAAGCATAATGACATCACTGTAAGTTGCAGTGCAATGTGTTATTCTTTTCTTATTTATAAAAAATCTTGTGACACAGTAGATCATTGATACTGCAGTGTAATATTTTAAATTGGAACAAATTGATGTGTGTGCTGTTCCCCACTTCACTCATGTTTGTTGATATGGAAAACAATCAGTTGAGAGGAGAGCAGAAACCACATACTAGTGCTGAAGCTGCTGCCAGTGCCACCAGTCATGACGATGCTAGTCCATCTACATCATCTACTAAAGCTGATGCCCAAGGGCATACAGGGCTTAAGTCAGGACATCTAAAATCAAGAACCAATCTTTTACAGTGGTAAAGAAAAAAACATCAAAGGGAAAGTTAGTTGCAGAAAGACATAAAATTGGCAATATGCCTTTCACCACATGAAAAGGCAAAGAAAGGCTAAGGCCATGACTGGTGGTTCTACCTCTTATGATGATGTAAGCACAAGTGTACATGCTGACATAGAAATCAAAGATGCTTCTGTGGAAGTGCACCAGGATGAGCAAGAATATTGGTGTAGCTGATGCTAATAAGGATGTTGTTGATGAGGATGTTGTTTGTGTAAATCAGACACCAGTGGAAGAAAGTTATTGCCCATGATAGGGAAAGGCCCATTGTCATGCCTGGGCACAAGAGAAAAAAATCCACTTCTTATGTGTGGAATTATTTCTACCCAAATCCGGACAACAATTTTCAAGTCATCTGTACCCTTTGTAATGCCAAAGTAAGTAGAGGTAGGAACCTTAATCATCTAGGAATCTCCTCCCTGTTATGTCATCTGCAGCGAATCCATCCTAAAAGTTTTTGTGTTGACTCATCTGCATCACCAGTGATTTTGGGAAAGTTTAGTATTTTCTCGGCAGAAGGACTTGCTGGAGAAACTGAAAGAGAAGCCATCGCTGCATCACGTGCCACTTGAGCTGACAATTTTCTTACCAACAGCTCTTTGCATCTCTTCAGATCTGTGTCCATTGGAAAGAAAGACACAACGTATGACTTAAATCTTATATCTTAAATCTTGCATTTGCTCTGTTCAGCTTGTCCTCATATCTGTGGATATGTGGACAGTGGGTACAATGGCATTTTGGAGGCCACTAATTCAGTTTATTAATGTCCCTGTATAGGTTGGGAATTGCTTTTCTGGTGAAGTGGAATCTTGATGGGATTTGGTAACAGGGACACAGGACCTCAATTAACTGTCTAAAACCCACTGCATTATTGGTAGATATTGGATGCACATCTAATACCAGCATAGATGTTATGGCATTAGTGATCTGCTATGCAACTTGGTGACTGCTGTCATACTTGCTCCCCCTTGCATAGGATTGTTTAACAGTAAATAGTTTTTTATAGTACTACTAATTGTCTTCCTGGTACCCTTATGGGATGAAAACCCACTCCCAGCAGCAGCAGGCATAGCGCTCAATGAATCTTCTAAGGCAAGGAATGATGTGAATGATTTAAATATTTTTTGTAAATGCTTTCACTCCTACCCATCCCTCCTCCCTCATAAATTTGCTTCAGAATCAAAAAATTTAATTAAAATTTACTACTAATCAAATCATTCTTTCCCTGCCTTCAACTACATACATACTCAAACCTTCCTCAGACCTCTTGAATAGTAAAAACATCTGTTTCCTGATGTGCCATGTTGGAAATTGAACTGCCACTGCTGCTGCAATCTTTGACATGCAGTTGCTGAATGCCAAAAATGTCCAGAATTGTTTATGATCACAGACAGCATCTTCTGCATGCCCCTTTAATTTAACAAAAATATTCTGAACCACCAAATTGATTTTGTGGGCAAAGCATGGGACATATTGTTCACCCATGCTCTCCCCTCCTCCCTCACAAATTTTCCTCAGAATCAAAATTTAATTTACTACCAATCAACCCTTCCTGTCCCTGCCTTCAACTAGATACATATTCCAACTCCTTAGGCCTCTTGATTAATGAAAACATATGTTTCCTTATGTGCCATTTTGAAAGTTGAACTGCCACGTGTTTATGCCACCCACTGCTGCCACTTAGCTTAGTCAGCCAGCTAGCTTGTTGCAAATTTTGGGCCTAAACCAGATGAAAACAATATTGTGAGCTGTGAGGTGATCAAAATTGACTGGAAATGAGTGGAAATTAATGTTATTGAGGTTAATAATACTGTAGGAACAAACAAAAAAAAAATTATGTGATTTTATCAGTTTTTATCAATTTTTGAAAAAAAATCCAGATCCAAAACCAAACATGCAAGCGGCAGCTTCAGCAAAACCAAATTCAGATCCAAAACACAAGGAGATACAGATCCAATACCGAAACCAAAATATGGGGGGTCAATGCACATCCCTAGTAAATGCAAATTTTGCCTATCATTTACAATATTTATTTAATAGACATTATATTAAAAAGCTCTGGAATGTTAGAGCATGCTGAAGTGTGGATCCAACAGACAATAATTTTAATGTAACCTATGTGGTTTATTTTCATGCTGAAAACATCATTGTGTAATTGAGATATTACTTTTCCTATGTAAATTTATCCATAAGATCATTTAAATACATAAACACCAATTTTAACTATATATTAACAGGTATGAGTCAGTACTCGAGGCTTCCCATCTGACTCGGATCTTAAAACGAGGCAATACATAATCTTCTATAAAGGCCCTCCCTGCATCCAGGTGCCAGTTTACACTGGAGATCTGACGGGAAAGGTAGTATAAGCAGGGCTCTGAAAGAAAGGCAGGTTCAGTAAGCTTAGCCAGCAGCAGCAGGAAAAGAAAATAAAAAAACAGCAGTGCACACAGTCACATGGAGGTAATATTATCAAAGGTCGATTTGAAGAGAGATTTAGCTCTTCTAAAACTGACTCAAATCAAATGTAGAAAAAACAGTGATTTTGCCAGATTTACTATTATTCGATTTGGTGTTCGATTTGCAAATTGAATTCGATTTAGGTCGAATTGTGAAAGTGATTTGTTGTTCAATTTGACATGTTCATGTACAAATTGAACGGCAGATCACACTTCAAACCGAACTGCAAATCCCCAACATCATAGAACTCCTTCAGGCTTTCACTTTCAGTATGAGCAGTTCTTTCTCACACAGTTACATGCAGACATCAGTAAGATGCCTGCATGTATCTGACTGTAAAAAGTAAATAAAGAGTTAAAAGTAAAAAAAAAATTACGTGAGGTCCCCCCCCAAAACAGAACCAGCCCTGGACTGTTCAAACCCAGTTCTGGTTGATTAAGTACAGGGAAAAAATTGCATAGGGTCTCCCTGTACTCAGTACAACCAGCATTGGGCTATGGGATGCCGGGCTGGTTCTGGAATTACAGAGAAAAATTAGCATAGTGTCTCCCTGTAATTCACAGAACCAGCCCTGGACCCTCTCTAACGGGGAACTGATGCCACAGCCAGGGGAGCCCTATCACCGGGCCCCCCAGCCGCAGCATCAGCCCTGACCAATAGTCAGCCCAGGCCAGGGATCCCTGGGGATTTGGAGACCCCTCCAATAAAGGGGTCTCCCTCTCCAGGGCACCTCTAGCCTAGGCTGATACCCCGGGGCTATCCCCGCCACCCCTGGGCGGTGGGTGGCGGGTTGTTTGTGTTAGTGTAGTGTAAATAGAGAAGAATAAAAACATTGTCTTTACAGTAGAACTGCAGTTCCCAGCAAGCCTCCCCCGCATGCTGGTACTTGGAGAACCACAAGTACCAGCATGCAGGGTATTAAGGGCCCACTGGGACCTGTAGTTCACCTGCAAAGAAATGTTGAAAGAAAGACACACCTTACACAGTATAAGTTTAATACATACATACATACACACTCACACATACTCACCTATATTACCTCGAGTGGTCCCCTTGTACAGTAGGCATCCAAGGTGTTGTTAAAATAACAAAATGATAAACGCGACCCTCGTACTAAGTAATAACCATCCTAACAAAGATGATTATTCATTCCCGAATTAATAGCTCAGATGCAGCTTCCGCCTTTGAAGGTCCGGGTCTGAGCGTCCATGGGCTGAGAGAGGTCAGGCCCCACCTCTCAGCCAATAAACGGCTCCCTCCATTGTACTCAATGGTGGGAGCCATAGCGTAACTAAAGTTTATATCAAGGAGCTGGTTACAAAGAAGAAGTGAGCTACCTGCCTCCATTTACATTTAATCCCTTCCTGTAACTGGTAATAATTTTTAAAAAAACGCTCAGAAATTGACGGATGTTTCACCATTGAATTTGGTCTAAAATTTATATTTCTAACTTAAACAACATAACATTAATATTGATTTTTAACATATTGGCCATCAATATATTGGACCATGAATGATCAGATAATTGTGACATTGTAATTTTGCATTACTCCGATTTTTGAAAATGTTGGGATTGCAGGGCATTTAGTATAGCATTCACTACTAAATAGATTGCAGATGGAGTCCCCATAGTTCTCTATGGGAACAGCAACTAGGAGTTTTTTTTTATTAACTCTGAAAAGCTTAAGGGAAAGAACAGTCAATGGGAGATTTTTAGATTACTCATCGGTATGCCGGAGGCTCCTCCTCTACCTCTTTTGCTCAAATTATCTATACACATGCACTGTCTATTTGTGGGGCAATTTTAAATGTAATAAATGTGCACCACTGTCTCTACTTTTCCTCCCCTGACTTGCTATATTTATTGCTTTTTTTCTTTTTTGTTCATCGGGTCACTTTTATAAGTATCTTCTATCTATATCTTTATCATCTTTATGATTGTTCTCTCTCTGTCACTAATTTGGCATTTCACAAATCCAATCTAACAGTTCATGATTTCAGGATTTCTTTAAACATGCACAGCTACTTGGTTGCATCACTACTTTTCCTACTTTTTCCCACAGATAAAAATCCCAAAAACATGAGCTGTTGGGGGTGCATGTGGACCACATTTTGTGAGCATTACTCCAATCTTTCCCACTTATTACAGTACTACACCTCCTTTCACGTTTTTCTTGTAGATTATCATCCTTTCCCTATAATCTTTCCTTACATTACTTCACTTCCTGTCACTTATCTCTCACTAAGTACAACTTCCCCTCATATAGCTTAACTTGCTTGTCACTTATCTCTGACTGCATCTCTTTACTTACTAAGTTACTATAATATTTCCCTTTTGTTACATCAGACCTTGCTCATTATAACATTTTCCACTGTGTAGCTCTTTTCACTGTTCTTTTCTATGAGACCTGTCTCGCAACAGAAGAATGGGGTCAGGTGCACTCTCTTGCTGGATGGTGTTAAATAAATAAGGGACAGACACCAGAGTATGGGGCCAAACCATTAATTGAGTGTACACAGTGCTGCTCCGGAATGGTCTGGGGAGGGGGGGGGGGGTGAGGGGAGGTGGGTATTGAAAGATGCAGAGTTCTGGGGTGTTGGTGGACGTGGACAGTGTGTGGATAGCGCGACTGGCTCAGGGTGGGACAGATGGGTACACCCTTTCAGGGGGATCCTTACCGTGCGGTTCTAGACTAGCACGTCTTCCTTGCTGGACCTATAGTTGGCAGTCTTTTGAGCAGTCTAAGGGGCATATTCAATTAGCCGCGGGAGTTCACCCACAACTAATTGCCAGCCATAAGTCCATCACTAGCTATTCAATTAAATAGCTTTTTCCCCGTGTCGTTAAATCAGGACTCGTGCGCATAAACACACTGCCAGTAAAGTCCATGAAAGTTCTGGTGATTGTGGCGTCCTGAACGATTGTGAATGCAAGCTCTTACCTACCGGAAGGGTGCATGAAGTATAAAATAGCAGCCAGGGTGTTAATTGCAGGGGCGAGTCTTCCATCATCCTGACTCGGATGGGTGGTTCTGATGCCGAAGTCATGGTGCTGCAGTCTGTGTCTCACTGGGGGACGTGCTAACTCAGTTAGGTGTTGATGCCTGCGTGTCTGCGGGATAATCACTCTCGCTGCCTGGCGGACCTACTAGGCAATTCCTCTTAAAGTTAAATCGTGTCAGGAGATTAGTGATCCATCCCATGAACTCTGTCATAATTTATTTTCACAAAAGAATGTCAAAATGACACTAACTATTCACTTGATTCTAAGGAGTTCAGCTCCCAGGACGGAATATGTCTATTAGTTAAATCGTTAATAGATGCATTCCGTATGATTTAACTTTAAGAGGAAATGCCTAGTAGATCCGTAACTGCTAATACCAGCAATTGTATATGCATACAGTCTTGAACTTGTATCTAAACATTGTTGCAATGTTTTATAAAATGATTATATAGTTGTTATACTGTTATAAATATTATTGTATTCTGCCTAATAGCATGAAGTAATGATGTGTTTTTAATTGATTAGATATAACAAGTGTGGTGATGGGTTACACTCAAATGGCGTCAGTTAACTTCCTGTCCAGAAACTCTGCCATCTTGTTCACGAAGTGAAGTGCATACAGGTGTTTGTTTGCATTATTTGTATCCTGACGAAAGAACCCAAGTAAAGTGTTCTGAAACATTAACTTCATTTGCGGGGTCCAGTGTATTTTCTTAAGACACCAGAGTGCCACCTGTTTAGGAATTCTTATATACTGTATATATTTATATATATATGTATATATATATATATCTTCAAAAATAAATTGCACTCAAAGACAGCATATGGCAACAAACCAATATAATGGCCAATGGTCAAACGTTTTCAGGGTAAAGACCCCGTCATCAGGACCACACATACAGTCCTGATGACAGGGTTTTTACTCTAAAAACCCTACCCTGAAAATGTTTGACCGTTGACCATTTTATTTATATATATATATATATATATATATATACAGTCAGGTCCATAATTATTGGGACATTGACAGAATTTTCATAGTTTGGCCTCTATTCACCACCACAATGGCTTTGAAATGAAACAAACAAGATGTGATTTCACTGCAGACTTTCAGATTTAATTTGAGGGTAATTACATCCAAATCAGGTGAATGGTGTAGGAATTACAATGGTTTCTATATGTGCCTCCCACTTTTTAAGGGGCCAAAAGTAATGGGACAAACTAAACAATCCTAAATCTAACTGTCACTTTTTAATACTTTGTTGCAAATCCTTTGCAGGCAATTACAGCCTGAAGTCTGGAATGCATAGACATCACCAGACGCTGGGTTTCATCCCTGGTGATGCTCTGCCAGGCCTCTACTGCAAATGTCTTCAGTTCCTGCTTGTTCTTGGGGCATTTTCCCTTCAGTTTTGTCTTCATCAAGTGAAATGCATGCTCAATCGGATTCAGGTCAGGGGATTGACATGGCCATTGCATGACATTCTACTTTTTAGCCTTAAAAAACTCTTTGGTTGCTTTTGCAGTATGCTTTGGGTCATTGTCCATCTGCACTGTGAAGCGCCGTCCAATGAGTTCTGAAGCATTTGACTGAATATGAGCATATAATATTGCCAGAAACACTTCAGAATTCATTCTGCTGCTTTTGTCAGCAGTCACATCATCAATAAATACAAGGGAACCAGTTCCATTGGCAGCCATACATGCCCATGCCATGACATTACCACCACCATGCTTCAATGATGAGGTGGTATGTTTTGGATCATGAGCAGTTCCTTTCCTTCTCCATACTCTCCTCTTCCCATCACTCTGCTACAAGTTGATCTTTGTCTCATCTGTCCATAGGATGTTGTTCCAGAACTTTAATGGCTTTTCTAGATGTTGTTTGGCAAACTCTAATCTGGTCTTCCGGTTTTTAAGGCTCACCAATGGTTTGCATCTTGTGGTGAACCCTCTATATTCACTCTTGTGAAGTCTTCTCTTGATTGTTGACTTTGACACATATACATCTACCTCCTGGAGAGTGTTCTTGATTTGGCCAACTGTTGTGAAGGGGTTTTTCTTCACCAAGGAAATAATGCTTTTGTCATCCACCACAGTTGTTTTCCGTGGTCTTCTGGGTCTTTTGGAATTGTTAAGCTCTCCGATGCGTTTTTTCTTTTTAAGAATGTTCCAAACAGTTGATTTGGCCACACCTAATGTTTTTGCTATCTCTCTGATGGGTTTTGTTGATTTTTCAGCCTAATGATGGCTTGCTTCACTGATAGTGACAGCTTTTTGGATCTCATATTGAGAGTTGACAGCAACTGATTCCAAATGCAAATGTCACACCTAGAATCAACTCCAGACCTTTTACCTGCTTAATTGATAATGAAATAACGAGGGAATAGCCCACACCTGTCCATGAAATAGCTTTTGAGTTGATAGTCCCATTACTTTTGGCCCCTTAAAAAGTGGGAGGCACATATTGAAACTGTTGTAATTCCTACACCGTTCACCCGATTTGGATGTAATTACCCTCAAATTAAATCTGAAAGTCTGCAGTTTGTTTCATTTCAAAACCATTGTGGTGGTGAATAGAGGCCAAAATCTGAAAATTCTGTCAGTGTCCCAATATTTATGGACCTGACTGTATATATGTTTGTATATTGTTAACCAAAAAAATCAACATAATAATATTAGTAAAATAAATAAAATAAAATGTGATGCTAGCTGTCTCTACACTGCCTCTGGAGAAATAATTTTGGAATTGGATGTCAAATAAGATGAATTGGGATACAAGATAACTATATAAAACAAATAACATGTGAATCACGGTTCTAAAGTTTGGTGGTTTGTAGGGAGAGCGTTATTTAAAAAGCAAGTGATATAATCCATGGAGGTAGCCAACCAAACTCTGGCCCTCATTCAGAGCCGTTCGCTATTTGTGGTCGCTCGTTTAAAAACAAGGGGTGGCTATTCAAATGATCCGTACGCACATTGCAGTCTGTTCACACCTCTAAGTCTGAACGAGCGAGCAAAACATACGCTCGTTTATTTGTTAAAAACGCCCCCTGGCCGCTCGCATCCTACGTCATGTCCGCTATTTATTAGATTAATCGAGTACATCGACCAGCGTATGAACTGCTCGCTATTCTTGTGGTTGGTGTTTGCTACCACAAATTTGCGAGCAGTTCTGGCTATAAAATAACCCAGTGACGTGGTCACTGACGCTGCTGTTTTAAATATGCACACCCATAAAACGCCCGTTTTGACCTTTAAGCACGCCTGCGTTCGGATCTCCACTCCCCATTTTCAAGCACCTTCCCCTGTTACCACCCACATACGCCTCATTCTGTCACTCAAAATAGCAGGCACTCGCTATATTGCGTACCAACGATTTTCGGCCGCACTGACTGGTTCGCGCATGCGTACTAAAAACCGTACGCATGCGCAGATGTGCAAACATCGCTCGGAATGAGCGTACTGCCGCTAACGAGCGGCTCTGAATGAGGGCCTCTGTTTGTAAGTGTGTTGCAAGTATGAAGAATGGGAGACTTCCAGCTTCTAGCAATAATCAGTTTAGCAGCATTGCATACATGTATTATTCATTTGTATGTGGTTTTCGCACTGAATACAAGCACCCCTAGGCATTTCACAATTTCTCTCTCCCTGGACCAAGGTTGAATCTAGGCTTTCTGTTACCCAGGGCAAAGACTTAGCTCATCATACCTTTCACCCCAGTAGATAGTTGTCTCTTTATATCTAAATGACTGCTATATAATACAGAGAACATCACAGTGACTGCCATACAATTCAGAGAGCATTAGTGACTGCCATATAATACAGAGAGCATCAGTGTCTACCATATACAGTAATACAGAGATTATCAGTGACTGCTATAAAATACAGAAATCATCAGTGACCACCATATAATACCAAGAGAATCAGTGGCCACCATACAATATATAAAACATCAGAGACCACTATAGAATACAGAGAGGTATGACCAGCATACAATTGACAGAGTATATTTAATCACCTTACAATATTATTCTATCATCAATAATTAACCTTTCCCCAAAATCTATTAACTACTTCATCAGCATATTAACAACCCAATTCAGTATAATGAATTAATATAATTAACCTCTTTACCACAATTACCTACATAACTCCATTATTAATTAGTCCCAACATCGTCAAATAAATTTCATTTATGCATATTAACCCCTTAATTACCTCCAACAGAGACTGATTCTGAGTTGGGAGCAAAACAAAAAAGAGCAAGTACTGTAACTTTTCATATTGCTAAAACCATGTTGCACTGCACATAGGGCAGATGTAAAATGTACAGAGAAGATTTAGATTTGAGAGGAGTGTGCCAAACTCAAATCTACAGTAAATTGCAGTGCAAAATTGAAGCTATCCAGCATTTGTAGGTTACATGCAAAAGAAGCCAGCATTGCTGCATGGGCTGTTCCAGATACATATTACTTGCTTTTTTTTTACTTTGCTCCCGCATCTGGGTCTGGCCCTCAGTCTCATAAATAACCTTCATTTTTACTGACCACATCACAGCATTACCATCTTACCTAATTATTCTTACTATTACCTGCCATAATCTACTGTATGTCCTCATACACTAATACCTCTTTCACACTACAAGCAATAACCTGGATTATTGCCAGTGAATGTGCAGCAACCCAAGTTACTGTACAGTGTGAATGAGTCAGTTTGAAATAAACCTGGCATTTCAACCCAGCTTGCGGTGCAGTGTGAATGGGTAGCCCGGGTCTATTCGACCCGGAACCCATTCACTGCATAGGAAGAGCAGGCACTTGGAGATGATCTCATCTCCAATCACTGGCTCAGCTCATGATGGCAATGATGTCATCAAGCCAGAATTAGTGCCTGGATGGGCCCCCAGTCTGAAAGGGGTCACAATCAGGTCGCACACAGGATGGAGACATGAACAAAATCTTCGGTGCGATGCCAGCATTCAGATGTAAAAGAGGTATTACATACCTGTTGGAGACCCCTTTTATTCCTCTCCTGTTGCAGCCATTGTGCTCTGGAAGTAGGAAGCATCAAGCAGCTGCCTGTCAGGCAGGTGCTGCTGGGACTGCTGTCAGTGAGAAGGGTAAGGAGGCCTTGTAGAGATAGACAGCAAAGCATATTGCTGCAGCACAGAGTTACTGTATGCTGACTTCCCTCCCTCCCTGCTCTCCCTGCAGCTGCAATTCCTGTCTCCCCCGCTGGTGCTCCCATCCTCTGTTACCAGGCGCATGTGCCTCTGCTGCCAACCTACCTAGCTGCTCTCCTGCCCTGGTTGAATCTGAAGTGGACTCTCACAGGTTTTTGTTCATCATCTTTGTCTTCCTTTTTTCCTTTCCTTGCTTCTCTTTCTTTTATAATACTTTCTGTATTCTTGTACAAAACATTATGCAAGATTTACTTTTACAGCAACAAAAAAAGAACAAAAAACACTAATGCATTATGTTGTTCAGTATTATTTGTTTTTTTCTTTTCTTTTTTTCCATTGTATAACTTGGTCCCCATGGCACCCTAACAGTCAAGGTTTTAAAGATATGTGTAAATGAAATGTTAACCAAAAACTTTGCTCACACTCAGGGTCGGCGCAACCTGCTCAGCAGTTCCTGCACTGCAGGGAGACGCCAGGCTGGATAGGCGCTCTCCCTGCAGCTGCTGCTGAGACACTTGATACATGCTGCCGGCTGCCACTGCGCCTGTCACACACTATGACAGGCAGCGGCAGCCTACTACTGTTGAAAAAAGTGTGGCTGAGCTCTTCACACAGTGCCATCCATAGGGGGGAGTAGGGGTAGTGGGGCCAGAGGCAGGGGGCTGATTAACTATGATGATCAGCCTGAACTGAAGCTGCCAGGGTGGACTGGCAGCTGAGCTTCTGCTCTTCCTCTCTTTCTTCACTGCTCGCTCCCTGTCTGAAAGATCGTCCATCAAGCTGGGAGCAAGCAGGGAGAGTGTGCAAAACATTTTCCACTTTACAAGTGTAATCAAACACTGTTGATTAAATTTGAATAGTGGCTAGTAGTTTGTAGACTGTCCCTGCTTGCTCCCAGAGTGACATCCTGAAGGGGCCTATCCATTACATGACTTTGTGAACAATCGCATTGCTCACAAAGTCGAGTAATGGATAGCCAGCAAGGACCAGCAATGCGCGCGCACGCTGGGTCCTTGCCGACCGCAACTATCTACTGAATATACCAGTCAACCTGACGACGCTCATCAGGTTTGGCATGTTCCAAGATAGGAGGTTGGGCTCCTGCTCTGAATGACATTCAGTGAATGAGGTTCAGTGCGGGTACCGCACCTCAGCAACCTGAAGGTCTGAATGCTAGACGTTCAGTCTTTAAGGTCACCTAGTGGATAGGCCCCTTTAGTCCTGACCTCGCAGTCAGAGAGGAAGTTGAGAAGGGAGACAGCACTGCAGCAGCCAGCACAGTAACTATTTCCTATTATGAATGTATGGGTGTAATGGGCAGTGAACAATTCACTGAGGAGGGGGGGAGCATTACCTGTCATTGTGTGTGTGTCCATTATACCTGTTCTCCCTATGCTTTAGCTTTCGGATGGCTAGTCATAGATCGCCCTATTTAGTGGTGCATTGTTTTACCAAGTTAACTAAACTAAATATCTTTACTTGCTTCTGGAGGAGAAATATTGTCATTATTTTTTTTTATATAAACCTCATTGCTTATTTGCATGGTCTTTACTGCCTGGTCTGTGCGAAGTACTGTTTTCATTCCCTTTCTCCATTACTATGTCTTGCTCACCTAACCTAGCATTTCCTTTGGGATGGATATGGGATGCCAGCACTCAGGATCCTGGCGGTCAAAATCCCGATGCCAGCATCCTGACAGGGTTAGGATACCTACACCTGTCAGTCGGTATCCTAGCCCTCCCCCTCTCCTTACCCCTAACTCTCCAACCCAGTGCCTAAACCTAACCCTCCCCCTAGTGCCTAAACCTAACCTCCCCATACCCTAACCCTCCCCCCTAGTGCCTTACCCTAACCCTCCCCCCTAGTGCCTAAACCTAACCTCCCCCTCCCTGCACCCTAAACCTAATGCCAGGTACACACTAGTAGATATGTAAATATCGGGCACATCAACCAGTGTGTACCCGATATCTCACTGTTGATGCATGCTCTCGCGCTTTGTCAGTGACATCGTCCATCAGACCAACATGCATGTCTGATGGGCTATATCGTCAAAGGGGGCCATGCTTCTGAATGCACAATCATGCTGCTAAATGCAGCATGGCCCCCGCCATCACTGCCGGCATCGACATTTATTCTAAGTATATTTATTTGGCAATCTACACACCATAGGCAACACACATGTAAATGGTAGGAAAGGTTGCGATGCAGTGGAAGAACAGGATTACATGACAAAGCGTGTGTCAAATGATTTGCTTAAATTCTGTCCTAGGATGAAGCTCCATTGACATATGAGCCCTCTACAATTATTTGGATGCAGCTGGGGATCTGGTTTCTTATAAGTACTAATGTGACGTGTTTAAGGGGCACTACTACTGTTGCATTATGTGTATAAGGGGCACTACTGCATAGCGTAATGTGAATAAGGGGCACTACTATTTGTCATAATGGGAATAAGGGAAACTACTATGTGGTGTAAAGTGAATTGGGCACTAAGTGGTGTAATGTGAATAAGATTGTGCTGCGTGTGGCATAATTTAATTTGGGGGTCCAATAATTGACAAGCTCCTTGTGATACCACAGCTTTTCGGAGTGTGCTGTACCTTTATGGAATATTAGTGGGAGGGCACAAATTTATAGTTTGCAGGGGGGTGCCGAACACCCTAGCGCCGGCCCTGCCCACATTAGTAACCTAGATTAGACAATCTATGGTGTCACCTAACACCATACAATGTACAATATGAAAGAAAATAAAAGGAAATCCTTTTATGAAGCTAGAAATAATAAGCATAAACACAGACAAATAAATACATTAAACTAATAAGTCCTGATGGTAGTTCACATAGGTGAATCCTCCCATTTAGTCCTAAAGGATGGGGAGGATCCTTCTCCATAAGAAAGTGAAGTCTTCTTATTCACAATCAATGAAGTCACCATAGAAGAAAAGAAGCAATTATTGTGTATTCATTTTAAATTCATATTTGCACACCCAATGATGATGTAACCAAACAAAGAAGTGGTGTTAAGAAGTTTTATTCATTTACCCCCCCAAAAGGCTATAATTCAAAATATCCTATTAGTGGGGGAGTTACCCCTATGAGTATCATACTTACTAGACCGTTAAGGATAATGAGTTCATCAGATGTATTTCTGTTCCTAATGTACAGTTCCTTACTGCAAGAGATTCATCAGTGCACTCTATAGTGTATTACAGTAACAAAATGGACCTTTCAATACATATAATAAAAAAGCATGGATTAAATCAGAATGGCATAATTGACCACCTAATGGAAGATAGTAAGTATACAGTGCTGTACAGGTAACATGCTCTATAATGATGAAATCAGCCCAGGAAGCAGAAGAATATACAAACATGTAATTTGGATGGATAGATCAACAAATACCACCTGACACTCCATGCTGGTGCGTTTCAACCGGTCTGGTCTTTGCCAAGGCAATAAACATCAGACTGGTCGAAACACGTCTGCATTTATGATACATTGAGGATCAAGTTAGGGTAAATTGAGGACAGAGTTGTTATCTACCCTGCAGGTAGGCTACTTTCTTCCCATTCCTGCTGGTTTTTTGGACAGCCTCTTTTGTAATGGCACATTTCACTAATATTTATCTTTTTGTATGTTCTATGCATATGTTACACTGCTATTGATCCCTATTGTTGCGTTCAATAAACAAAGAGTAAAAAAAGTATATAATTATTATTATTATAATTATAAAAATAATATCAATTATGTCTAGGGTGCTATAACATTGTGTACTGCAATGATACAAAATAACAATAAAATAACATGGTGACCAACATTTATATACATAATAATATGTATATACCTATGGCTTAGTTATGTGAGTTTAAGGGGAATTGATAAAACATGAGGGAGGATGGCCCTGCTCATTATAACTTACATTCCAAGGGAATGGATTGGGGAAATTGTAGATATATGAAGTTGAAATGGAGATGGGAGAGAGTGTAGCAAGGAATCAGTTAGAGATTTGGTTTGCTAGAATGAATAGGTAAGCAATGGAGTATGGGTGACAGTCTATTAGAATGAGGGTGAGTGTTCAATAGGTTTAGAGCACTGTGGTAGAACTCTTGGAGACAGGTGTGAGAAATGACCGGAAAGGACAGTTGGGAGAATGGAGGTAGATATGGATGTAGATGTAACAGGGAGATGACAGTTTTAAAGTTTTGCAAGTTAATGTAAAGAGTTTACAGAAAATTCCATTCTGTAAAGGATAGGGACATAGTGGAGGGTTTGGCAGAGAGAGGAGGCAAATACATAGTTTTAAGAAAGAAAGATCTATCTAGCAGCATTAAGGATAGATTAAAGATGATATAATTTGTGAGAGTGAGACCTTAGATAAGAACATTGCAATTGTCTGAGATGATAAGGATTGGACAAGTGCTTTGGTGGCATAGAGGGAGAGGAAAGGTTTAATTCTGGAAAAGTAACAGATGTATAGGGTAACTGACTGCTCCTGCAGCAGACTTGAGGAACTAAAGATATGGTAGTATTATCAGGACTAGTGGACAGGTGGATAGCAGAAGTGAGAATGGAGGCTAGGATGGATGGAAGACAATAAGTTTTTTTTTTTAGATATATTAAGCTTGAGAAAGCATTGAGACATCCAAAAGTGGAAAGCAGATAGGTACTGTAGTTTGAAATGTAAAGGAAGGAGAGGTTTCAGGGGCGTACAGGTATAGCTGGGTACTGTTAGCATAACTATTGTACTGCAGAGTATGAAAGATGATTAGACCACCAAGTGAGGATGTATAGAATAAAATCAGTAGGGGGACAGAGGACAGAGCATTCATAGACCACTACAGAAAGTAGGAGAGGGATGGGGGAGAAAGTTATGGTGAAAAAGGATCAGATGGAGAGATACTGTAGAATGAAAACCAAAAGAAGACTCTGGGCCTGATTCAGCATGGATCGCAATTGCAACCGCGTACACAGATCGGCCGATTGTTGCATACTGCGCATGCGTATGCACCACACTGCACATGTGCAGCGATCGCACTGCAATTACGAACGCAGACAGGAATCCATGGCAGAGTGAGTGACAGACCATGAGCGTTTGGGGATGGTGATGAGGGAGTGGTTGCAGAAATGCAGATATTCCTGTCCATATGAACGCCATTGCATGTGCATGCATAACTTAGCTACTGCGATTGCCTATACAGCTTGAGTTATAGGTGTAGTGCGTAATTTTAAGTTATATCAGTTATCTGACTTGGATTACTCTTTGCATAGTACTAATCTTTTGCTGACCTCAATCTTCCTATTCAGATAGATTATCTCTCATAGGATGAAACTTAGAACTACAGCCTCTCTTCCTGGGAAATTGGTCCATTCACAGGTGAGGGTTCATCTTTGATAAAAGCTGATAGGTGCTGTCAGTGTTGTGTCTGCTTCACTCTCAACTGTTCTATATTCATTCTACTGGTCGCATAGCTTACTGTGATTGCTATTCTTAAAAAACGTTCTCTCCCTCTAATGCTTTCCAACTCCATGCTAATGTACACATTATTTCACTTTGCTGACACTTATGTCCTTCTCTATTATTCTTTTCTTAACCCTATTAGCTGACCTTCACTTTATTCTGCATTATTCTATATTCTGCTTTCCCCTTAAATTTCCACGTATCTGTACCATTCTCCTCTTATTTATTACCACTACATACTGTACATACTTGTGTAATTTCCTCTTGTCTCCATGTACTGCTTCCTTTCTGTTGCTCTAGCTGCCCCACTATAATCCTCTCACTGTTCTTTCCATAATGTTCTAATCTTCTCAGCTCTGTATTAATGATTTTTGTTGTTGATCACGTCTATTCATTTGTTATTCTTTCTCTATGTATCTCTCTTAGAGCCTGATTCAGAGACGGACGCTCTGAAAGAGCGCTCGCTCTGAATCAGGGTGTTTTCTTTTTTTTTTGCAGCGTAGCTATGAGTTACCACCCACAGCTAAAGCGAGTGGCCAGGTTGATGGTCGCGATGGTCTTGATGGCCGCAAGCCCCAGAGAGTTTCTTGCTTTAATAAGCCAGAAGTTCTCCCACTGACATCACTGGTGATGTCAGTGGGGCCGCCCACAAATGGCTGGCGTTCGCTTGGGAACGTCTCCGTTTGTGAAGCCACCCCCTGGCCACGCCTACCAAATGGGGCAAGCTGTCAATCACCATCGACAGCTCGCCCCCTTTGGGGTGAGACCCGGAGCTACGGAGCACCCGTGGCTAGCCGGGTCTCGTGCATGCGCATGACGGAGCTGGCTCTGTCGTGCGCATGCCCAGTGGGCACACATCGACCCGTTAGTGAGCGCTCAGCGCTTGCGACCAGGTCTGAATCAGGCCCTTAGTTGGGTCACCTTGTGGCTTTTCCCACTATCATCCCCATCTTAAACTGAAACTTTGCATACTGGTACATTGCTTCTGCTTTTATAATGGATAAACTGAATATATAATTCTAAATTGCTCTGTATATATATATATATATATATATATATAAAATAAGATTTCAAGTGCTGTTTGCCAAATTTCATCTGTATTTCTCAAATACTGTACAAACAGCACCACATCAATAATACATAAAAGTGAAAAAAATACTTTCCAGTGAAACCCATAAATTGACAAAAGGAGTCTTAGAACATCCCATAGAGACTCCCAAAGTTTTGATGTATTTTCAAACCTGAAATATATTTATAATATTCTGAAAAAGGGTACATGCTCCACAATACCTTCTGTATAAATATCCAGCTACAGTACTATGCAGACTAGGAAGTTTAATGAGAAACTATTGATACAATGTTGTTGTAAATCAATATTCACAGACATTAAGAAAACATCACTGACTGCAAGTGAACTGCAATACTTATTTTTTGTATAATCATTGCTTGCACTGATAGACTGATGAAATGGGTAAATGTAGGGTGCAGGGTGGGGGATGGTGAGTGAGGGAAAACTGGTTACAGGCTGCGGCAAGATTAATGAAATACAAGAAATATCTGATGTGTTTATATGTTATTAAATATGTTAATGAAGTTTTATTTCACTCTTCTATAGAAGGTTGCTTTATTTAGAAGGCAGTGCTTCTATAACTGTTCAGGGAGAGAATAACTGACATTTTTTTTTGCCTTGTTCTGTAAAAATGCACTGTGAAGAGCTGGGTGAGGTGTGTTAGCTGTATTTTAAGGAATCATACAGTAAAAGGTGAAAGTCCAGCTGGCTGCAGTCTGATCCCATTCGACCATACCAGTTAAGTGGTTAAAATACATGCAACCTGAATCTAGTATATTGATGACTCTGGGACAAAGATAAAATAATCATCAACAACTTGGAAACTGCAACTATCTTGTGCAGGTGCAGAATTTACATTGTGTAAAAAATATATTTAGAAGACCTGGGTAACCCAAAATTAGGCACGTAAAAGTGAGACATGTACTTACACACCCTTGCTTTATACTGCACAATCCATCTCAACTGTTAAATACAGTCATCACATTTTTCAAAATGCAAAATACAACAATGCAACATTGCACTTTCATTAAACTCTAACCCACCCCATGTCTACACCCCTATAGATGTAGAGTATACCTACAGTAGTCTAGATTAGAGATGTGCGGTTTGGTTTTCCTTAAATACCAACACACCCGAATTTAGGGGTTCTGAGTCAAACCGAGTTCCGGTACTGTTCTGCAATCAGTTCGCTGATTTAAAAACCGAACTTGGATTTTGGTTTGCATGTAAACAGGTCCAAATTACATGATTTATTGATTTTTTTTTATAGATTTTCATTGATTTTTAAGAAGTTCAAAACCGAATCCGAACCAAAACACTTCAGGGTGGTGTTGCCAAAACCAAAACACGATGAATTAGAGATAGAGGTGAGAACCGAACCCACCTGAACTTAGGGGTTCCAAGTCAGATCCGAGTCAACTCGGATTTTCCTGCCTGACTCTAATCTGAAAATGAGGCAAAAGTCATCATACCGCTGTCAGATTCTCACAGGTTTTGGATTCTATAAAGGTCCTGCGATTGCCGTAATTTTTCATTCCGGCTGTGGAGAGTGAAGAGGGAGGGAGCTGTGCTGTGCTGCTGTGCATAGGGGCTACATACAGTTGTGTTGCTTGTTGTCCATAAGGGCTTGCTGTTGTCCATATAGGGGCTGGCTGGCTGTTGTTGTGACTGAGGTTTTCCTGTCCATCCATAGGGGCTGTCTGTCTGTTGTCCATATATAGGGGCTGGCTGTTGTCCTGTCCATAGGGGCTGGCTGGCTGTAATCCATAGGGCTGGCTGTTGTCCATAGGGGCTAGCTGTTCTGCTGTGTTGTCTAGGGGGTGCTCTGTCCATAAGGGGTGCTCTTCACCCCCAGTGTGAAAAAAAAAAAATTCTGTGTGCGTGTTAGCCACACTTGTCATCAACATAGGTGCGCAGGAGTGCTGTGCTGCTGTCTGTCAAGGGGCTGCTTCCTCTTTCAGGGGTGCTCTTCACCCCCAGTGTGAAAAAAAATAAATAAATTTCTGTGTGCATGTTAGCCAGATTTGTCAGCAACATAGGTGCGCAGGGGTGCTGTGCTGCCTGTGTCATTTATCAAGAGGCTGCTGCCTCATTCGGGTGCTCTCCCAGGTGCCCCCCCAAAATTAATTAAATCAAATCAACCTTTTTTGTGTGTGTGTCAGGGGTGCTGCCTGTGTCGTCTATCAAGAGGCTGCTGCCTTGTTCAGGTGCTCTCCCTGCCAAGTGCCAAAAAAAATGAATTCAATCAATCATTCAATCAGTGTCTTTTTTTTTCTGTGTGTGTGCATTAGCCATGGCATCACAAATGCCTCTGCTGAGATTTGCATAAACATTTTCAATGGTGAAAATAGAGGATATGGTTTAAAAAATGGAATAAAGCAGCTAAAACTGTGTTCTCTGATTATAGTGTCCCTACTCACTACCCATGGCCCCGCTACCTGACTTTCAGTGAGTCAGTGGGGCAACTCCATGCAACCATATTCAAGAGTGCAGCTGCTCCTCCTGTAGCCCAGGTCAGATGATGTGTAGGGGGTGTGGTGATGATATGGACTTAAATTGAGCTCACATCCACTAAAGTGGACAATGAATCCCCAATCTAACAGGTAGCGCAGCTGTAATTTATACACAACACAGGATGGGATGATGATATAGGCTTGGGTGATGGCATAATCTAGGGTGATGTATACATCATCTTCTTCACACAATATTAATTTGTCCCCGCTGGAATCCACCATTACAGGTGCCTCTGTAGTTTTTGCATGGAATTGATGGTAATGGTCTTTCTTATAGAATTTGTATTTCATTTTGATGGACATCATCTTTTCAACATTTTGGGGAAGTAGTCTCAGGCTGATCACTGACAATGTTCCCAGCTGTGCTAAAAACTCTTTCTGAGTACACACTGGAAGGTGGGCAGCTCAAATAAAGGAAAGGCAGTTTTTTGTGTAAGGGCCTCCTAGGCCCTTACACAAAAAAAGTTTCTAAATATGAGGTGTTCATGTTGCCCATAGCAACCAATCAGATCCTGTCTATCATTTTGTAGATTGCAATAGAGAAATGATAACTACAATCTGATTGGTTGCTATGGGCAATATGAACACTTTTCATTTTTAGAAACTTTAGTAAAACAAAAATTTCCCCCAAATTGCCTCTTTTTCCTGCCAGTAGTTATTTACATGTATCTTTTTCTATTCAGATCTGTGTCCATTGGGAAGTAAAAACAATGTCTGCATCCCTTCTGGGATGAAAATACACTTCCACCAAGCAGTCATGGCGCTCAAGAATTCCCAAGAAAGACACAACTTAAGACTTGAACCTTAAATCTGAAATGTTGCATTCAATGCTCTGTTCCACTTGTTCACGTATATGATATGGTTAAGTGGACAGTGGAAACAAAACCAGTTTGAAGGCCACTAACTAACTCTGTTTTATTTAATGTCCCTGTATGGGTTGGGAAATGCCATTACAGAAGTTGAACTGCCACGTGTTTGTGACACCCACTGCTGCCGATTAACTTAGTCAGCCAGCTAAGCTTGGTGCTAATTTTGGGCCTAACCTGGATGAAAACAAAGTTGAGCTGTAAGGTGGTCAAAATTGACTGGAAACGAGTGGAAATAGATGTTATTGAAGTTAATAATACTGTAGGTACAAAAACAGGCCCGCTTTAGGTGATTTTAGGTGTTTTTATGATTTTTTAAGAAAATATCTAGATCCAAAACCGAAACACAAAACACGGAGGTGAGGTTTTGGCAAAACCAATCCAGATCCAAAACCAAAACACGGGGGTCGGCACACATCTCTAATTCTGGATACACATATATATGAAGCTTTGTGGTAGGAAAATTATATATAATTTCAGAAATCTATTAGAGAGAGCTTATCAAATCAAATGTGCTTGTAGTGAATTCTATTTTGTGTAACAGATGGTGAATGATATTTAATGCATTGAGAAAACATGTTAATATAATGTTGTATGGCCAGGCAATGGGTTGTTATTAATGTTGCAAATGTCAGTTTGCCATTTTCACGGCATTACAGTTTTTTATTCATGTGGGATTATTAAAATAAACATCTTCAAACTCCTGCAATTAGTGTTTATTTAATATTTCTGTTATTTATACAGTGTGCTTTCTAATTAGCACACAAATGTGTTCATAACATTTGTGAGAGTCAACACAGCTGGTTAATAACAGCTCTTTCCAGTACACTGATATTACCATTTGTACAGTATAATAAAATGCCACTAAACATAATCTGTTTAACTTTGCATAAATTCACATGAAGCACATGCTTACAGTATGAAAATGTCAAATGACTCCAAATGTCTTTTAAAACAAGTGTTCATTATGTTAACAATGTTTAATGATAATTTATTCATCATTAGTAAGTACATCTGGTACACTGTTAACATATGTTCTGAATTATCATCGATAAGAAAACACATTGGGCTGATGAAAAATGTCAGAGCACATATCCAGAAAACAGGCCTTATGCATATGTTTTTATTCACGGACGCATCCAATGCTTGCCTATTTGTTTTTAGAGAGGTGGGATGGGGGAGGGATGGGGTAGGCAAGTTTAGGTCAAGTACAGTAAATGCAAACACATATTTGCTGCATATATGCCTGTCAGAAGCCATATCTACTGCAGCCACTGAATTAAAGGTGAAAGTTCCATGCTGATGACAAAAGCCATAAAAAAATAAAATAAATAACGCATCCTTCCCCCTGTAAAGTGTTCCCAGCATCAGTGCATATAGCATAGGCTCTTAGCAGCAAAATCTAGGGGTGAAAAACAGCAAGGAGTTCTGCAAAGACTCAGCTACCAGCAATTACACTATGAAAGGCTGGTCTCAGTCATGCAGGAGGGGTTTCTAAGTACCCAGAAACACACCTTGATGGACTAAACTGTTTTTTTGCCAAGTGCCGTATATACTCCCACCCCCTGTTAATCCTGCATTTGCCCTGTTGCGGAGTGCACTCTGCATTGTCTCCTTGGATGTGACATGGTCACTATAGTAATGTACTGCTACTCATGTGCAACCTCCGATCCAATGCACCTTACCGCATGTTCTTCTCTGGATAGATCAGGCATGCCCCAGAGTGCCTCTCTTGGTGGGACCATGCCTCAGAGATACTGGTGCCACATATAGCAGTGGCAATGCTACTATACACCACTGTGCCACCACAGCTGACTAAACTACAAGTCCCACTGCCACCACTGCATGTACTTTGCAGGTGGCCACTACAAACACTGCTTGCTATCTTTATTAGCCTGCACCATACTGGATCTATTTCCCACTGCATGTTCCTGCATTGTGCTGCATTAAACATCTTTCTGTTTCAATATATGCTCTTGTTACACCCCACTTCCCTACTTGTTGTTGAATGTTGTTTGAGTTAATACTAAGCAGTCATTTTCAAGGGATAGAGTGCTGCTTAGAGCCATTGAGATTAGAAAGTATTCTCTACATTGTAGTACACTTCCGTCACATAAGCCTTCTTCAGGATCAGTTTCATAGTTATCACAACTTTGCTCCTTTAGAAAAATATAACCATAATCTATCTCTGTGAATATACACTAGTACAGCTGCTACTTAGCTCCCCTTTAATGAATTCAGATAGATCCAAACTTCAGGAACCTAAAGTTAAACAAGCACGGGTATCTGACTGAAAATAGACAATATTATCTTCACCTATATATCTACGTGCACCAACGAGTATGGTATACAGTACCATTACATCCCTTCTTTATACTGTCAAGTACAGAACTTTATAAAGCTTTAGTACAGTATATGGAATGTTACTGGCCACCATATTATTATAAGGTACATAGGTTATCTCAATTGTAAAGTAACAATATCTTGTGGAGTGAGAGCAAAACTGGTATCAGTATTTCTAAAGTATTGTTTTAGTGTTACTGTTGGGATTACTTACAAGTAAGTAATTGGAGACGTAAATGGTTAAAAGTTCTGCAACTATATATTTATGTTTATTTCATGGTTATGAGTGTCTAATAAACCTTCATGTTTTGGATCTTGCAAAAAGCAAGTATTCCAGTAAAATAAATATTGTAATTCCTTTTTCACGTTTATTACGGTGTGGTGTAGTACATCAGTATTTTTTATAAATTATTTTCAGTTCAGTTAATGTTACCCAGGCCATCTCCTGGTGGATAAATATTAGACTAAGAGGTTTGGGTGGAGGCACTACAAAACAGACAAGAGAAGAAAATGTTATTCTTTGCACGATACTAAGCTGAACTAGATAACCGACAAGGGTTTACACTTAATTGAGAAAAGAGTAGCTAGAGGCAATATCTTATACATAAAATTAATTGGTTTGTTTGTCTGTCCGGTTATGCATTTGGACACCCCTGCACCAATTGGGATGAAACCAACATGAGGTGGTCCAGTTGGATCCTGGCCAGGTATTAGGGGGTTAGTGGGGTTAGGTACCTGGTCGGACTTCCCGTTGTTGTACGCTGGGAAGAACTTTGAACTGGGAATCCTGTCCTGGGCCTTCTACTGGATGTATTTGGATGAAAACTTCACAGAGTGGTAACATTGGATCCCAGAAGACATACTAGGGGGATGAGGTCCCAGTCAGTCCTCCCATTGGTGTATGCTGGGCAGAATTTTGACCTGGGGACGCTGGGCAGAACTTTGATCCGGGGAGCCTGTTCTGAGCCTTCCACTGGATGGATTTGGACAAAAACATCACAGAGTAGTAACTTTGGTTCCCAGAAAACATACTAGGGGGTTGAGGTCCCAGTTAGACTTGCCGTTGGTATACGCAGGATAGAACTTTGACCCAGGGAGCCTGTTTTGCGCCTTCCACTGGATGGATTTGGATGAAAACATCACAGAGGGGTGGCAATTGGTCTAGGATACATAATGGAGGGAATGCAGTTAAAATGCCAACACTAGGACTGCAGCAGTCAGAATACCAGCACCTACATACCAACCATCGGAATTCCGAAGGTAAATACTGGGGTTAGGGGGAGAGTTAGGGTAAGGGGTTAGAGCTAGGCATTAGGGGGAGGGTTAGTGATAGGCTGTGAGGGGAGGATAGGTTTAGGCTGTGGAGAGGGAGGATTAGGGGTAGGGTTAGGGGTTAAGTTTACTGGCCTGGTGGCATCAGCATTCTTACCAGGTCGAGATGCTGGCATTGGGATTCTGACTGCCAGGATCCCGGCACCAGCATACCATACCCAACCCCTAATGGAGTGGTTGTGGTCCCGGTTGGACCTCACAGCAGAGTGCGCCGGGCAGAACTTGACCCAGGGAGCCTATTCTGGGCTTTCCACTTGATGGATTTGGACAACATCACATAATAAAACTTAGCAACTTGAACATTTTAACCCTGGAACTTCAGCTAGAAATACATATTAAATATATATATATATATATATATATACATGTATATATATATATATGTAGATATATTGCAAACATAATAAATACGTATTAAACATGCAATTGTGTGGTGTTAGGAATATCCGACAATTACTTTTTTCAACTAAAAACAGTATTTTAATGTAAATGGGGGATTCTAGACATCTGCAGTAGAAACACTATTTTCTAATTATATTATGTAAATTATTAATATGTAAAATTAAACTAAAGTTTAAAATGAGAAAAGTGTGTATTCATTCACATATTTATCTGTCAATTAGCTCACTGGTTCCTATTGAATTGATAGGCCTCATTATCATGACAGCTTCTTACGGGAAGCAATCAGGAAGCCGACTGCCTAAATACCGGCAGCCGGCTTCACGACTGTCATTCCCCGGCAAGGGTGAAATGCCGGGTGTCTAGATGTAGATGCCCGCATTTCCCCAATGCCGGGAGACCGGCGCCCGGCATCTCGATCGTAGTGATGCCGGGCGCCGCGAGCGGACAGCCGCGGGGGGGAGAGTAAGGTTTAGGGCTCCCGGGGGGGACTTAGGGTTAGGCACCCCCCCAGGAGGGTTAGGCTAGGGGGAGGGAGGGTTAGGGTTAGGCACCCCCGGGGGGGACTTAGGGTTAGGCACCTCCCCGGGGGACTTAGATTTAGGCAGCGGGGAAGGGGGTGGTTAGGGTTAGGCACTTAGAGGGGGGATTAAGGTTAGGCACTTGGGGAGGAAGTTAGGGTTAGGCACCCTTAAGGAGGGTTAGGGTTAGGGGGGTTAGGTTAGGTTAGTAGATACTTACCTATCCACGATCGGGATTTCCAGCGCTGTCGGGCTTCCGCTGCTTCTAACTCTGCTCTTGTCGGGCTGCCGCTGATGGGATTCGAACCGTTCATACCCATTCCCTTCTTACAGATGTATCCTGCTACATATTTGCCCCATGCGTCATGTAGTGCACCATGTCGTGGAGATGTATCTCGCAGCATGCAGCAGTAAGGTGCAATGTAACGTACTGAAGCACTGGATACTGGATACTTTCTGTCCACCAGATGTCGCTTTTCCTAAACTATACAGCGCATGCGTGAAATAGCCAATGAAACTTTTGTAGCATCGTCTGCTGATTGGCTGACAGAATTACACTATACACTAGTACTGGACTGTGTTTTGTCATGAATGAACAATGGACATCAGAATTTTTTCTTTTGAATCATCATTACAGGATTAAAAATAATTACTTGGTGTGTTAGTTCTGTAATTTATAAAAATACATACAGGTATTTGTGTTGGCCAGAAGATGCACACCCAGCATTAAATTAAAACAGAGCAATTGAAGTTCAATATTCTTAAGGAACTCTACTGAACTCCATACATAGCTCTTAACTTCCTACCACCTGGCATGCTGCATTGTATGCTACACCACTATTGACATTATACAGTATTGTACACATTCCCTGCTGTAAAGTCGCACACGTTACATCACATACACAACAGGTGTGGCTCCCAAAATGGCTAGTGTGTATGAGTGAGTGGTTAAGGTGAGCGCTTTACAGAGTGGGAGTCCTGGGTTCGAGACCTGGAAGGGGAAAATGGCATTTTGGACATTAAAATTTTCTTTCTTTTTTTTTTAAATGATCATTGCAGGATTAAAAATAAATAACTTGGTGTGTGAGTTCTGTCATTTATGAAAATACATACAGGTATCTGTGTTGGCCAGAAAACGCACACCCAGCATTAAATAAAGACAGAGCAATTGAAGTTCAACATTCTAAAGGAACTCTACTGAACTCCATGCATTGCTCTTAACTTCCCACCACCTGGCATGCTGCATTTTATGCTATACCACTATTGACATTAT
Organism: Taudactylus pleione; assembly: GCA_031769625.1. Classification (NCBI taxonomy): domain Eukaryota; kingdom Metazoa; phylum Chordata; class Amphibia; order Anura; family Myobatrachidae; genus Taudactylus; species Taudactylus pleione. The sequence goes on along the minus strand of JAUIMM010000092.1, from coordinate 5,277,418 downwards.
ACAGTATTGTACACATTCCCTGCTGTAAAGTCGCATACATCACATCACGTACATGACAGGTGTGGATCTCGGTATGGCTGGCATGTGTGGGTGAGTGGTTAAGGTGAGCGCCTTACAGAGTGGGCGTCCTGGGTTCGAGACCCGGAAGGGAACAATGGCATTTTGGACATCGATATTCTTTTCTTTCTCTCTCTCTTTTTCTTTCTTTCTTTCTTTCTTTCTTTCTTTCTTTCTTTCTTTCTTTCTTTCTTTCTTTCTTTCTTTCTTTCTTTCTTTCTTTCTTTCTTTCTTTCTTTCTTTCTTTCTCAGTATGAATGAGCTGTAATACAGTAAGTACAATATACAGTAATGTCTATAGTGGTTTACTGTAGTCTTGACACATAGTGATCATTTCAAACATAAGAAGTGACTGTTTACACTGCCTGAACGTGATTGGCCAGCATCTCATGGATTACCGTGCACTGCAGCAGTATAGAATGCAGTACTGTAGTTTTCATCCGTGGAGCATTCACTACCTAGTGGTTAAACGGTGTACTGCATGGCGTGTAGTCTTTTGTGGCATACAGTATGCCATGACATAATGTGCAGTATCTGCCATAATGCATACTGACATGTCATGCAGGGAGGCCAGAATACCGCACTAAGAGCAAAGATGTAGCAGGACACATCTGTACACTCAAAATATCTGTCTACTCTGAACATTATAGATCGATGTAGCCTACTTTGACTGTGGTGGTAATCAGGGCTAAATTAACAATGGGGCGGATGGAGCTCCAGCTCTAGGCCTCCACATAAAAATAGACCCATCCTCTAAACAGCATGATAATGACCAACGGCCACACATTTAGCTAAAAATCATAAAATATATTACAATTGCATTTCTATTTTCCTCACAAAATTATAAATTTTTTCTCTATTTTAGTGTATTTAAAGGGAGATGTACAGTACTAAGCCTTGGAGAGAGATAAAGTGGAGAGATATAAAGTACCAACCAATCAGCTCCTGTCAGTTTTCAGGCTATGTTTGTGTTAGGAGCTGATTAGTTGGTACTTTATCTCTCTCCACTTTATCACCTACACAGCACTGGTTACAGCTCCTCCCTTCTCACAATAGGCCTCATTTTCATGCCCCAGACCCATATGACCTCTAATCCAGCATTGGTGGTAATTACTGTACATGTCTCCACTTTCCTTTGCTTGTGAACCTTAACCCACCAACATTCCACAGTTTGTTTGATCTGACAGATAATTATTCCAATCAATTCAAGAGAAAAAAATAAGATGAGATTTTCTCATTTCCTTGCTGAAACAAAATGATTTGTGTTTTAACCTCATAGAACTATTTTCTGTGATATTGGATGCCCTGTTTTAGCATTACACATTGATCCAAAATTATACTTTATCATGCTGGTTAATTGCTGTTTTAGCACCACTAATCACTCAGATTAAAATGGTTTAAGAATGCCAGTAAGGGCTGTATTTCAAAATCGTAATCAAAGATAGATTTTAAATATTATTACACTATTGTATAGCAGAGCAGTAATCTACTGGTCCTTATCACATTTTATTTAAAGTAAATTTAAATATCTAACATGCACACTTTAATGTTTCAGTTGTAGTGTCTTCATTTAATTAATGTATAAACTAATTATATATCCCATGTCTAGTTGTCTTTTATGTAACCTTTGTGCTGATGTTGTTAATAATGAATATAATTAGTACTATAACCTTCACATAAACATGTAGTCCCTGAGTTTAGTTTCTTAGTTCAGAAAAAGCATTTAACAACTAAAAATCACCATGGGCACTGAACATTTCTCTTCAACAATGTATTAATTACCACCATGGAGAAGTAAGTAATAATTAGATTCTATAAAGAAAAAAGTCTTCATCACTCATACAGTATAAGTAGTACATTTGTTTCTGAAAAATATATGTCCTAGGCTTATTTTGTGTATTGTGATTTGTACACACTTCTTTTTTAGGATTTATGACACACTGATAATGGGAATTTATATTTTGAATTCATTGCTGACAAAGGCGGCTTATTTATTTTCTTATTATAGACCTACTGCAGCAAACTATTTAGCATTTGGTTTGAGCATATTTAAATAACTATTTCTGTAATTTGTTGCTTTCAAGTGATTGCACATTTTGTTATACTTTGCAGGAGTTGAAGTGACACAAAACTCACACCGAACATCGATTTTGCCTTACACTAAAAAAAAAGATTTATTTAAAGATTAAGAAACAAGTTAACACTTACAGAAATCGTTTTTAAAATGGTAACAATTTTTCAAAGTATGTATAATCTGTTTATGTTCACCACTTGTTATACTGTAGACTTGTAAGACTAAAAAATACAAAAAAATCCCGGAAGAATAAAATGTGTTAAAAAAATAACTTTGAATCAAAGACTATTAGAGAAACCTAAATTTTCGCAATATTCACAAATAATATAAAAAAAGAAAATGATCCCTATGACACATTATCCAATAAGTGTATTTACAATAGATTTTAAGTAAACTGATAAATTATTTAGGAACTCTGTAGTCTTTGATTCAAATACATTTTGCTTCAAAATTATGTTTATATGGTCTTAAAAAGCATTGTTGTTGTAATGGACATTATACAAGGACCAAAGGAGTGGTAAGGTTGCCACATCCATCAACCCATTCTTCAGCCTTGCACTGACCTGCTCAAAGCTGGTTTGTAATCTAGGAGAGGGGCCAAATGCTCATGGTCTACATGTTACAGTGGAAACCTGTCCAGGTTGGGATTGGTTGAGAATTTTGGATGGGTGTTCTGTATTATATCAAACTATTAAATTATTTTACTTTAAACAGATTCTAAGGGGGTCGAGGCTATTAAATTATTTTACTTTAAACAGATTCTAAGGGGGTCGAGGCTTGTCTCATTAGGAGTACATGACCAACGTCCATGGTAGTAATGGTAGAGCAGGGCTAGGTAAACTGTGGCATGCCAGCTGCTGTGGAACTACACATCCCAACTTGCACTGCAACTTTTAAGGCATGGTAAAGTTGTGGCAAAACATGCTGGTATGTGTAGTCCCACATCAGCTGGAGTGCCAGCAGTATACCATTGTTGTTCTTCACTGCTTTATAACCCTTATAACCCTATAATGCAATGCATAGTGGTATTCATAAAAGCTGGTACATTTAGTTTTGAGTAATGGTGCGTACACACGGTCAAACAGCACCATGATCAGATAACGATAATGATCATTATCTGATCATCCTGCATGTGTTGGATGATCGTTATGGAGCATCCAACGCATGCATTAACCCCCTAACAACTATAATGACCCGCGATTAATGATCGCGGGCCCCGATATCGACCAGGTTGGCCTGCATGCACAGGTGATGGTCGATGGTCATCATCAACCATTCGTGCCCGGGCATCGACCATCGTTTGGTCATTTGCAGGGACCAGAAACTGTACGATTTTAGATATGATCGTTATCTTTATCATTAAAATCGTGCAGTTTATATGAAGTGATATGTTCTTCACCATTCTTGCTGCCTGTTTCTCTGATTTTTCAATCTGTGTGATTTACATCTTCTTCTTCTTATAATTATCCTTTATTTATATGGCACCACAAGGGTTCCGCAGCACCTCACAAAGTACATAAACAAATGAGCAAACACGAAAACAGCAAGTTACAGTACAAAAAATAGAAGATAAGAACATAGTTTATAAACATTGCTGAAATAGCGATCATAATACCCAGAATAAGCAGTAGGGTGTCAGCTACCAAGTATTTGGTGCCCTTGTGGGGAGTTTGGAGTAGATGATTGTATGAGTGAGGAAAGGAGAAGCACATAAGGGAAGAGGGTCCTGCTTGTGAGAGGTTACATTCTAAAGGGGAGTGGCATACAGACAGGGGTGACACAGATAGGGTAGACAGTGAGGAAGAAGCATGTAAGCAGCAGGTTAGGATGAGAGCTGAAAGGTTTTGAAGGAGAGGGTCTTGAGAGCTCCTTTGAAGATTTGTAGAGAGGTAGAGAGTCTGAAAGGGAGAGGGAGAGAGTTCCAGAGGAAGGTAGCAGCACGGTCAAGATCTTGGAGGCGGGAGTGGGCAGTAATCAGTAGGCAAGAGAGGCAGCATGCATTTGTAGAGCTTAGTGGTGGGGTAGTAGGACCATTGTGAGGGAGAAAAGAATGAAAGTGGAGTAACAGGAGAAGAAGGGGAAGGAAGCAGAGGGGAGGAATACAGACAGAGGAAAGGAGACAAGGAGAGGAAGAAGTGGAGGAGACTGGGGGAAGGATAGAGGTGGCAACAGGGAGCAGAATAAAGGATAAGGTAGGCACTGAGTAAAGGGAGAATTTGAAGAAAACATTGTCATTGTATGGATGAGGTAAGAATGGGGAGGAAAACTGGAAGCAGGAATAGTGTCTGTATGAGAACAGCAGTGTTAAAAATTTTGTAAAAATGCTGGTGAAATAACACTGTTGGTGGATATGTATGCTCGATTCCAAAAGTTTTTTTTTTTATTGAGGGGAATATATGTGATCTAATGGGTTTAGAAAGTTAGTAATAAAAAAAGAGAGACACTATTAGTAGTTCGAAGTTGTGAGGCTAGGCAAAAAGCAATGGTAAATCAGATCGTATATGCAAGGTTAAAGAGGTTACTTGGCATTAGTATAAATATAAAGTTAGTTTTTAGTGAAAAAAAAGTGAGGAAGCACAAAAAGTAGCAAGTAACGTTCTAATTTCTTTGAAATGATCAAACAAGGAGCTCATTGTTGCATGTCCTGGTTATGCAGGCAGCAGGTGTTTGTTGTGAAGAGGTAGTGAATTCACACTTGATGCTCCATAAGTGTCCATATGCAGTGTTGATTGTAGTTTAGTTTTGGATGATGAAATAGTCTTCTTCTGTTTTACTTCGGTTTAATGCTGGTGTAACACTAAATTCTATTTTACACTTATGAATCTGCTACCTACAGCCTAGGCCTGCAGCCTAGTGAATGATATATAAGTAGAGATGTAGCCAAGTGTACACCCTAATTAAGGGTAACCCCCCACTGGCCAGCCAATACAGACCTAGCAATAAAATGGCTTAAACAAACATGTAGCACATACCAAACATTTAGGACTTAAGATAAATCATGCCTACAATCAATTTAAAGACTGGATATAGTACTTATGGCAATTTATATACAGTAAAATATTATAAGGCACCAGCAGACTTCAGAAAACAATTGCTGATTACTTAAATATAATATTCAAACAGTTCAGCACATCAGGAGTAATGTTCTGCAGCAGAGTTCATATAACTATTGCTGATTACCCGTTGAAGACAGAGATAGGAGGGGTCAGTTCAATCAATATCAGCTGAGGATATAACCAGCAGTGCAGATGTAACACTGACATTTTTCCTAAATTCTATTTTACATTTGTGAAATCTGAACTTATGAATCTGCTAACTACAGCCTAGGCCTGCAGCCTAGTGAATGTCATCTTGCATATCTTTTTATTTTATTTATTGCCAACACTTCTACACTCAATGCCTTTGGTATGCTGTCACTACTGTGTCACTACTAGTGGCTTTCTCTATTTAAATCAGCAATCATTACTTATTTTCTATGCTACTTACTGTCACAAGCATGTTTAGATGGAGAGTTGAAGAATGTGGTGCTTGGTTGGCTTGAGTTTAGAGGCACACATTTGCAAGGAGATTAAAGTGAGCTGTCTGCATTTTTACTGGTTAAATGAGAGCAGATAAATTAAATATTGGTAAAATGGGAGTAATTGTATATAATTTTATGTTTTTGTTATAGCATGGAAAAAGGGAGATGTACAGGAGAACTGTTAAAATTTTTATACTTAATGTTCATCATTTTCAACCACAAGAAAGACATGGTCATTCTAGCCAGTTACATGTGCACCAATTATAGACATGTGATTTAATTTCTCCAGGCAAAAAACTCCTATGACCATGGTTTACTGAGCCTCAATTTCTTCTATCACAACCAGGGACAAATAAAGTAATTTGTACCCATACTATAACCAATATGAACTTGTTCTTAGCTGCCAGTGGTACAAAAATCTCATCTAATTTTGTAGGTTTCCTAAGGCTGGCTGCAAACTTGCATTAGAAGTCCTTTAATACAGTATGGTGGTTTCAGGACATGGGCACTAATTTTTAATGCAGATGTGATAAAAAGGATTCACCTAAATTTGCAATCAGACAATTCATATTTTAACATTTCAAGTTTACTAAAAACTCGCTGGGAGATGGGCACCAATAAGAGCCTGTCCCGCAATAGGGCTAGAAGCAGAGTGATAGCTTTTACACTATCACTCTGCTTTCTGGTTCATCATCAGATTGCATACTGTACATTCATGGCAGATGGCCTGTGCATGCATCAGTGGGGTGGTGATGTTGTTAGCTACCAGGGCCAAGCTCTGGAATGCTCGCTTAGTGAATCTGACTGCATAGCAGCCCCCATAAAACTGAAAATGGAGGAACCGCAGTAGATATTGGAGATATTTGCTGCAGTCCCTCCATGGTAAATCCCAGGGATCCTTAATATTTGCGAGTACCCCCAAAAAATCTGTGTTTTGGGGGATATTCTGCAAATATTATTTGATAAATAGATTTCTGAGAATGGGCTGCTGTCTGCTTCCTAGGGATCAAGCCCAGCATTGCGAGAGGGGGGCGGGTTAAAAAAAGCTGTGGCTAGCTCATGAAATCTCCAAATTTAACACTTAACCAGCTATAGTCTACCTCTTATAAAGTGCAGTACATGTACTGTAAGACTATGCTTTCCATTCTATCCCTTTAAACTGGGACTCTCATGAATTATACAGGTTCTGTGGCTGACTAAAGCAAGGTGAAACGCAGGCTTAAAGTCAGCCAGCCACAGAACCTGTGTAATTCATGAGTGTCCTATTTTAAATGGATAGTATGGTAAGTCTATGTAAGACATATACAGGGCAAGCGATCACAGTAATCCATTAGATGCGGCCGTAGGTTCTTCACTTGAGCTAAAAAATGTTTTATGGATGTGGGCCCATTCCACAATCTACAGTAAGTCCTCTGCTCTGTGGAGAGTTTATGAGAGCAGAAAAAGAACCTAGTAGTGGCCCTGGACATATATGTGCATATTTGTCTTCTTATACACAGGATAGTGTATGTAATACAGTGTTAATAATTAAAACTATACTGTAGATGGTCTGTAGCAGTGTTTCCTAAACTCAGTCCTCAGGGACTCCTAAAAGTGCATGTTTATCAGATCTCCTAGTTGGTGCTCTGGTTTATTCATTACTGGCTGACACATTTTAAAAAATCCACAGGTGGTGCTAATTATTTCACTTGTGATACTGAGGAAATTTGTAAAACATGTTAGGATCACTGAAGGCCAAGTTTGGGAAACTCTGGTAAATAATATAGGTTGTAGGTAGAGTCTAAAAAATGAACTTTCTGTATGAAATATGTTTATCTTTAATAAATAATGTATATGATCAGGAAAAGGTAACATCCCATTATAAATGTGCATACATAGTATAACCAGTAGGAGACAGAGATGAGCTTTCTAAGCACACATTCTCCCACCCAAGGTAAGATGCTTGTCTCTTCTTGCTGGCAGCTGATCTCTGGTCTCTCTGGTCCAGTGCACTTTTTGAGTGTCTGAATCCACACACACAGCAGACTTAGGAGGAGAACCTGCTACCACTGTGTATGCACAGCAGCTCTGTTCCACCCCTTATTCTGCATGTTGTGGCTGCAGCTCTAGTAAATTTGTATTATATACTACAGCTATTGTGGACATGGTTCAAACAGGGCAACTGGAAACCGCAACCTGCGTTTGCCTCTAGGAAGGATACTTTCCCCTGTCTCTTTCATATTTCTGACCACTCAATGCATACTAGGAGGATGAGGTCCTGGTCGGAACTCCCGAACTTTCACCCAGGGAGCCTGTTCTGGGCCTTCCACTGGATGGATTTGGATAAAAACTTCAGAGGTGAAACCAATGCGAGTTGGTCCAGTTGGACACTGGTCAGGTTTTAGGGGGGACAGGGTCCTGGCAGCACCTCCTGTTGATGTACACTGGGAAGAAACTTGACCCGGGGAGCCTGTTCTAAGCCTTCCACTGGATTGATATGGACGAAAACTTCACAGAGTTGTAACATTGTATTCCAGAAGACATACTAGGGAGTTGAGGTCCTGATCGGACCTCCCGTTGATGTACACTAGGCATAACTTTGACCCGGGGAGCCTGTTCTGGGCTTTCCACTGGATGGATTTGGATGAAAACTTCACAGAGGGGTGGCAATTGATCTGCTATGCCTAACTTAATAATGTGCTGATTTAAACTCGGGCAACGCCTGGTACTTCAGCTAGTTCATAATATATGGTATTTACATTTTGAGCATCTAATGGACCAGCAAAATATAAACACTGAAGAAGGATGCTTCCTGGTAAGAGTACCCTCTCTTTATTCTGCTGACTTTCAGATGCATTCATACAATGTGGCAAGTTGAGACATTAACATCACGCAGCAAGTTTTGGGGGCAGCAGAAAGCAAGAGATTAAAAATAGCATTTTTTTCATATAAATGTCCAAATTAGTTGCATTTACCATGATTGTAGATCTCATAATACTTAAAATTTCAATATTTGTCTTTTGCAGTCCATGCAATTTAAATATTTATGTTAATTTCCATAGATGTCGCAGAGGGATGTAATTTCTGTTGCCCTTTCAGACAGCATAATGGCTAAACACATTGCTCTGTCCTATTCACAAGTATTGCGACTCATATGTCAATGTAAATGTACATTTATAGATGAGATTTCACTTCTACAAATGAAGCTGACAATTCTTAGATGGCTCTAGTGCCTTACTGCATAGTTACATAGTTAATTATTGGCAGATAAATGTTACATTTAAAAAGTTCAACTATACAGTATGTTGTTTTGTTTGTTACATTAGCTTTAAAATAGTCTTCTCATGAAAATGATTCAAGCCAATTACAGTGTTTACACATATTGACTCATTTTTGCTCTGTCCCATCATACATATCTGAACTTTATGAAAGTCCTTTTAATTTCTCTGGGGTGATATAAGGAAGGAAGTCATTATAAAAAAATATTAATGACTCTGTAGGATAATTCCTCCTGAGCTTGTAATAAGAAAAAGTGGCTTCATACTGTGATCTGCACATTGAGGCTGTGACTATAATATTAGAAACTGAAAAATACTACTGAAAGAAATGAGGATACAGTTAATCTAGTATTATTAAAGAAATTATCTAGATAAAAGGCAAAAATAGTTTACAAAAAAATGGTCATTGAAAAAAGAATTGTTTGTTTGCTGTACTAAATGTACATGAGCAACGCTATAAGCCTTTTTAATAATTGGGAAATCTTCCTTGTAATAGATCCTTGATAGTATAGGTTATTGCTTGTCAATCAGCCATATAGTCTACATAATTAAGAATAACCTTTAATGTGATTTTTTGTTATGTTCTCTCTGTTTCAAATTAATTTTTTACCAACATTTGTTAAGGTGAACAAAATAATGATTTTGGTGTTATAAAACAGATTTTGTGCCCCAAATTAGAAATACGGTTTTATTATTTATATTAAAAGCACTCAAATTTTACTTAGAGCTGTACTTTAAGGGGATCATGACCACCAAAAAGGACAGGATAGTAAGAAAGAGATTATATCATCACGTATAGAATCACAACAATAGGAAAAACTTTTTTCACCCAATTTACCATCAAAATATCACAGAGGCAGTTGAGTAATATTCATCATCATGACAGGTCGCAAAATGCCACTTTGTTTCTCTAATGAGCCACTGTTGTCAAATCCCATTAAAGATGCGATCATGAGAGATATGCTCCTGCAACAGGTGCAAGATAATCTCTAGAGACTTTTGCCTTTTGCAGCTATGCGGCTGCATAAACCCTATCTAAAGGGGGTGACACCTATGCCCTCTGTAGGTGATTTAGTAATGTTTAAAGTTTTCCATAAAGCAGGTCCTTGGGATGCAAACTGGGAAGGGCCATATCAAGTTCTTGAAGTCATGAGTTTAAAAGTACAAAAGTATGTTAAAAGTACAAAGACCATTGACAACAAAAAAGAATCTCGAAGGAGGCGCAATGTATTCTGGGTACATATTGATCAGGTGAAAACCACATGTTCTGTTTCCACCCAATAGAGTTCACACACCTTATTGAAAAAAAAACAAGAAAACATTTTTCTTACTATTTTGTTTTTGAAAAAATCTGTATAATCATATATTTATTTGTTTTTTTTCTCTCCTACAGGCCAATGAGAGCAGGTTGTTTAAAAATGGCCCCTCACCTAATTTGGCGAAGATGACATCAAATAAACAACTAAAACTTTTAGTTTGAAATATTGATGGATATTAGGAAAGGGCCTGCTGCTTACATAGGAAGATTTTTTTGTCCTTGAATAAATACAAAAAAATTATTTTTTTTCCATCTACCTATGTCGTAGGAGAGAAATGCTGCTTCTCAACCCTTTTATTACTTCTTACTCTGAACTGTAAAAAGTACACTGACATAATGCACCTTCTTTGATCATATGTTCATATAAACACTAAAATGGTGACATAATAATATACATATGTCAGTTTATCTGTTGAGAACAGGCAACTGATAGGAAAATTCCCCAAAGATGTATCCTGTCTTGAAACTTCACACTTCTCCCCCCACTCCTTTCTATGATCTGCCAACTGCAGAACCAGTAAATACTAGTTCTCACACACACACACTTGTTCAAAGAATAAAGATTACGTGTTTCAGCGCTACTCCGGCGTCTTACGGATACCTTGACAAAGACGCAGGAGTAGCTTTGAAATGTGTAGGTGATTCCTCTGCCAAGAACCCTTTTTGTCCCAGCCACCTGCTGCAACACAAAGACACACTGATTCACCGGTACCACCAAAACACCTGCTGTGGTCCATTTCTTGATTTAGACCACATCGAAGACTACTGCCAGCCCAGCCACACAGGCTAAATTCTGTCTCCCTTCCCTAGGTTGAGCTGACCTGTATGAAGTTTACAAATTTGCAAACTTACTTGCACTAAATCAAAAGTGCTCCTATCCACTACAAGGAGAACAACGATTCAGCATCTCATTCTCCCAGCTACCATTGAGAACAGTTGCTATGCGAAGATTCCTATTTTAATACAGCTTGGAATACTGCCGCTGTTAACAACAGCCACACGGAGATTCAGGCTCCCTTTCAACAGGTCAGAGCCTTCTATCATGACACCGTGATTCAGATCGCATACTCTCACCACAGGCAACTTCGGCTGACAGCGTGTACCACCTGCAACTTAGGAAAATATTCCTTCCACTTCTTCATATGGTCGGCAAGTATTAATTATCTCCGAACTTTATTGGACCTACATCTACCTATAATAATCTGGGGACTTTGCTCGTGCAGGTCATAGGACAACATGTTAATTTCATGCTTTACATATAATATACAATGCATGTGATACTAGGGGTAATTGTCAATTGATTTGCATATTCTTTTTTACTTAATAAAAACAATAATTTTTTAAGACAACGAACCTTGTCATATTGTACTCACCCCCTGATTTACCGGCTGCTATTTTATTTGATGCTTTTCTGTATTTTGGGACTGACTACCCCATTCAGCTGTGGTATATCAGAGTGTGCAATTCACTCATCAAGCGCCTAGGTTCCTTTCTATATTTGACAGGTAGAGTAGCCCTAGGTACAGGAATGCCAGAGATTTGAATGACTGGATATTGGTATCTACAAACTTAAAAAAAGTTGCCTTTAATAATAATTAATAGTTTCAGTAGAGATATGTGAAAGAAGTTGGTTTTGGGATGTATAGACCAGTGGGTTGGTCACTTGTACAATCTCTAATGGGAACACACAACACCTGCACTTTCAAACTTGGCACCACTGGGCATTATCTGTAAAATATTTGTAGCAGTCAAAGCATTTCTTGAGATTTTTCATAACTTCAGCCCATACTGTATGTCTGATATGTAAAGTATCTTCTGCTTGAGACTGGGAATAAAACATATGAAGAAGAGGATGGGCTCTAAAAAATGGTTGTATATGTCAAAAGTTTTTGAAAGTGGTTATTATGTGTGAATTTCATCTAATGTAAAATAAATCTTGGATGGCAGATAAATAGATTCTCAGAAAGGTCTCAACATCTCAATTCACACGTTCCATCAAATATGAAATGGTTGGCTGAGGATATATTATGATGAAAAAATACCGTATATTTTTTTCTATACCTATATAATTGCAGATTTTGATGAAAAATTATAACCCACAATAAGAAGACAATTCCTGAGGACATTCTTTGAGCTCATGGATGTCCATTTAGTGAAAATACAGTAAGTGGACCATCTTTATGAAATGATCTATTACTACCTATATTGTGTTGTATAGCTTAATGGGTGGAAGATCAGTGATGAAATCAATAGAAACATGCAACCAGAATAAACCAGGAAAGGATATAAGGGACCAGAAGTAACTGATGAGAAACTTTACCTTGGGCACAAACTGAACAGGCTGTTCCAGAATGGAGTGTTCCCAAGATATAAGCTTCAAAGTTTTTGGACACTGAAATGTCCAGAGAAATGAGCCATATGTGCCCAAAGCAAAATTATTCTGGATAACCTAGGAGTTACACGAGGCAGAGGCAGAAAAGGCAGTCGAAGTTGAAAGGAAGCATATCAGATCCTGTATTGGACAATTTACTGGAGAATCAGAATCTTCAGTGACCATCATTGAGTGGGATAATAAGATAAGATAAGAACACAGATCATATGGTGAGTATCTTAAATTCAGCCATCTGGAGAAATAGAACATTTTTATGATCAATGTACACCATCATTGAGAAATGAAACCCTTTCAGAAAATATCTCCATCCCTCAAGAGGAAACTACAGTGTTGTAATTTCACTGTGAAGGATTGATGAGAGATTAGCTTTAACCCCAATAGAAGTATCTACTTTGAGAAAGTATTGTTTGGCTCTGTCAGGTTCCTTAAGCAAGGGAGTTGTTGAAAAAGCTCACTTTAAAACTAGAAAAGCTCCAGAGACTTTGTAAGTCTATATCTTGGTGTGACCGATCTCTCATCTTCGGTATCATGGACAAGGAAATATATCTCATGTTTAAACACATGTCAAAATATATTTATGGTCTATTAATAAAAACAAATACTAACATTTAATATTAAACTAAATGGTGGATTCCAAGGTGGACACAGGGTAGTCATCAAGCACAAGGGTCTGATAGTTTACTTCTGCACATGTGTCCACATCATACTGTGCATGTGCCACACAGAGATTCAGACATAAATTGTATGGAGATCCATTTAATTTTGATGGGCAATTTTGTGTGGCAACTGGGAAGGTAGGTGGATACCAGTCATAGGCATGTCATGTGTCATGTATCAGTGTCAGCAGCTGCGTCTAATACATAGTAGCACTGACACTGGCTGCCTTGGTCAATTGGACAATTTGCTCCTGTCATAGACAGGTGCAAAGGCCGATGCTCCGGCCACTGATGCATTGATAGTGCATCAAAAAAGCATCACAGCCAGTGGGAAATCTCAATAGGATGTCCATTGGCCAAAGCATTAACATAAAGACGCAATAGCGGCTGCACCAAAAGATGAAGCCGCTACTGCAACTGTGTCTATCTCTGAATCACCCCCTAAAAGAGATTAAGTAAATACAATTATAAGAATTATAGTGTTAGAAATAAAAAAGTATCTACAATAGTTTAAAGTTACAATATATTTTGAGTTTTGAGTCCATTAAAGAACAACAGGGTCATAGGTTTGAGAAAGGTTTAGCGAAGGATACATCATGAAGAAGATGTTTGTAAAAGACTTAGAGAAACATGAACAAGTACAAATAGAGAAACAGAAATAAAACCTAGTTTACTGAAAGAAGTTACACATCGTAAAATATTGCAAAGTTAAGTTATAGATAGTTCCTTGTAAAATTTACATTTTTATTCATGATGTTCAACCTATCATACTAAAACGGAAAATATGCTGTATCATCTCTGAAGATCTTTAACTTATTATGTATTTGTGCCTTTGTCACTTGTTTTACCTTGATTTATTGCAACTACTGTACAATAACTTTTCTATATAAATATACTGAATGTTTAGATTTTTGGGGTTTGGAAGAAACTCTGAAACTTACATATACACTTACATTATTACACATGTAAATACAAATACAAAGTTACACTAGAGTGAAAGTGACAGCATATAATATGTACAGTACATGTACAAGCAAGAGGTAGTTATGGCTTCGAAATTCACTATGTGGACAATCACAGTTTGATCAACAGTGTAATGTCGATCAAAGTAAGACAACACTCTACTAACATTAGTTAAAACATTGTAACCAGGCCAGCACTATAAGATTTAACATGATGGTAAAGTACGATGTTACATTTATAGTGCTGACCCCATTGCAGTGCTTTAGTTAGTACTGTATCAGCATACTCAGATCGACATTACATTTCCGATAATATGATTGTGGTGTCTGCTCCCCTGACACTGCATCATTTCTCATAAGATGCTAAATAACTTTTATGTAACAAAGTTTCTATTATAAAATACTGTATTTGTGCAAATATTACACTGTTGTATATTTAAGCTCGCACATAATTATATCATATCTTCTTATTTGCATACAGTGGCATAAATATTGTAATGAGGTGGGCCTAGCAAATATGTGTTCATCTGTTCCAGAGTGCTATCTTTCAAAGCAGGATGCACTGTTCAGGCGCCAACCCTGACATGTGCCTAGAGAATTGTGAGCCTCTGGAGTTGTAAGCAACTATACTTCACTATTTCCCACCCCATCAAAAATATTTTGCTATGGGACCTAGCCACTCCTAGTTTCAGCATTGATTGTTACATGGAGATTTATATCTAAAAAAGTTTGCATAAAGAAGAGATAGAAAGAGTTAAGGTCCAGGATTTGATGGATTTTGTTCAATTTAAGGATCCCTAGTCCATGTATGATAAGTTTTTCAGGAAGTTAAATCAAACGAGAATATTTGCTAAGTAGAATTGATAAAGACTGTAATTTAAAAGGATGTTGTTAAATAGCAAACTTTACTGGCACAGTATAAAAATAGCAACAATGGCCCTCATTCAGAGCCACTCGCAAACAGCAGTACGCTCGTTGCGTTCCGATGTTGACTAACCGCGCATGCGTCGGTGTAACACTGCGCATGTGCGTACGGCAGATTGCGAGTTTTTTTGGTCTCGTTCGTCAAATAGCGTACAGGAAGTGACATGTCAAATGTGATTGACAGAACAGGGCGTTTTTGGGTGTTGACGGGGGTGGAGATGGACAAACGCAGGCGTGCCGAGGCGTTTTTGGGGCGTACATACATTAGCAGATGCGAGCGTAAAATGTGTACGGACCGACTCATACGTCACTGGATGATCCTCTTTCCCTTCAAAATGCTCGCACAGCTTAGGGTCTGGATTACTCGACCACATTGGCGATGGCCTTCACCTCTATCCCGGCACTCCTCGATGTTGCTGCGATTAATCGCGGGTGGTCTAAACAGCAATTAGTGGTGGATTGAAAACCCGGCTTGGTATGTGTTTTGAAAGTAGTTTTTTGTGTTAGCACAAAAGCGTACGCAGGTGGAAATCATAGCTGCTAATGTGATGATTACACAATCAATTTATGTACATTTGTGGTAGTTTCTTTGGGGCTCAATTTGTTGGTTAGGGCCTATTGTAACAATAATGTCATCATGTTTTTTTGGTTTTTCCCTTTTTCTTTTGGCCTGTTTAATTTGCCTCGTTATGTTAAATTTGAAACGTTCCTTAAAGAGCCCTTTTTTTGGGGGGCATGTAAAATGTGGTTCTTGCCAGTTTGTGCCTTTTGGCCCAGGATTAAATGTAATCCATTGTGACAATAATGTGAGAATACAATGTCAGTTTGTTTTTGTTTTTTTATTGCTCAAAGAAAAAATCACAATTCTAAAATTTTTTGCCAAAGTTTTTTTGCAGGGTTAATTTCCAAAGTTACAATAATTGGGCCAAAATAAAAGATTTATGAAATGTAGAACACAAAATTAAAAACAATTCACAAGAAAGGAGAGGGAAGTTTTGACCAGAAAGGAATATGAGCCAAGCACAGAAGGAGTGTGGGAAAAGTCGCCATTGCTTTCACCGTTTTTTCACCCGTTTGGCTGGGGGAGGGAGGGCGCCAGACCGGGACCGGGATGTCATCGGGCTTGCCTGTCCAGAGGCAGATGTTGTGGCCTCTGGACTAGGCACAGGGCTAGGCACATTTGGAGGATTGGCTGATGTTGTGCCAGAGGTGGAGGATCCTGATGTTCCGGCAGGAAGGGAGGTCGGCTCCACCATGTGCTGGCGAACGAGCTGCTCCAGGGCATTGGCGATGCGGATGTTGGCCCTGGTATTTTCCGCCAGGGCCTGACCAATGGTCACATTGGCCGCAGCATTTTGCTCCAGGGCCTCAGCCACCCGTAGCAGACTGGCGTCCATCCTCTGCAGAATCTCCGTATGGAAATCCGATTTGAAATTGAGTTCTGTGAGGAGGGCCACTGCCTGCGAGGGGGATTGCCCTGGACTGGCTTCTGCAGGGTCCTCAGCCGGATGTACTGGTTCCTCCCCTGCAGAGCCAGCAGAAATTCGGCGGCCAAGGCTCCCCTCTGGAGCAGACTCATCTGCCTGTGTCTCTGTGAGAAAAGACTCACATTAGAATCTACATATTGGCCCACTAACATTTCAGAGTTGGTGACATCACAAGATTTACCTGGGACAACATGAGGAGCCGCAAAGTCTGGCATGTCCGTATCCATGTTGGACACGCCAAACACCTCCACAGGCTGCACACACCCCTGTGCCAGCTCTTCTAAATCCGTCAACTCCAATGACACAGGGGTGGGACCCCCACCTGTCCCCCTTGCATGCCTAGCCCTGTCCAACAGTTTTTGCTTTAGGCGATATTTGAAGTCGCCCCATCTGTGGGATAAAATGGAAGCCATTATCCTTTTGTTTAAAATGGTGTTTGTTTTTAGGGGGGGCAAGTGTTTACTTACCGCCGTTTGACATCCCGGGCTAGACGGACATAATCACCCACCCTATTGACAGCAACGGCTACCTCTTCCCACATTCTCCACTTCTGGCTTGTACTCATATTCCTGTCTGCCTGTGGCAGGATGTCCACACACTTCTGAATCAAAACCTCCATCTCCTTTCTTGTGAAATGTGGCTGCCTTTTTTTTTTTGCAGCTTTGGCCGGAATACTGGGCCCAGCAGCCTCTTCCATGTCATCCTCCTCACCTATTTGTGTAAATATTCAGATTTCTCAAATTCACAACTTGCCCAATCTTATGTTTCAAATTAATCATTGAGACAAAATGCATGAAAGACTTACCGCCTGACTCTTGTCCATTGTTTCCCTGGTCTGTAGCCATGTCTGAGGTCCAAACAAGAAATACACCAGAATTTAAATGTGTTTTCGTGACGTATTTATACATGCATCCTTATTTTGTGGCCGCATCATTGATTGTGCGTTCCTATGATCCCTCCTTAATTTGTGCGGGAAACGAAACACTATTTATGGCTTGGTGTGTTTGGAGTCGAGGTGGCGTTTTTGGATTGTTGGAGGTTACCTTGGTTGGAGTTTCTTGTTTGCAGATAAAGGAGTTGGCGTTTGGAGTTTATTTTGTTTGCTAGATTTGCGTTTTTATTTTCCGTTCGCTTTATTTTTTATTTTTTTTTTGGCCTCGTTTCTTGATTTGGTAAGTTTTGTGAAGTCTAACTTTGGTTCAATTGGTGTTTCATTGTGTTTCTTCTTGTTTTTAATTTTTGGATCCATAATTTCATCTCTTTTAGCTTTTTTTTAATTTCGGACCCAAAGACCTTTTGATTTGGAATCTTATATATTTGCTCTTGGTAAGTCCATTTTTTATCTTGTATTTGCGAACTAATTAGCGCATTTTTCTCTGTTTGTATAGTGACTTGTATTTGCGAACTAATTAGCGCATTTTTCTCTGTTTGTTTATTAACTTGTATTGGCGAACTAATTAGCGCATTTTTAAATGCTTATTAATCCTGTAAAATTGTTTGTGGTTGCCCTTTCGCTTTTTTGGCTTACATTTCAACCCATTTTGATGTACTGTGTGCAATGTCGTTTTGCTCTTTGGCCAAATGTGTGTTTCGCATATTTTAAGTTTTGTCTAGCACAAAATTTAGAAACATAAATGCACAGACTAAACTTTTTCAAATTATTTTTGGTATTAATTTCAGTTTGGACGTATCATGACAATACCCCGGCATGTAAGCAGCAATGGATGGTATCATCAAGCTAAGTTGTTCTTAATTTTCTTTTGGGGTGGGTCCAAAGCCTTACATTCAAATCTTGCCATTTCAGGTTGATCTTGGGCGGATTGTTCTGGCCATGCTCCCGGAAGCCGACCAACCTCAATCTCGTCCCAGGCGTAGGCATCATAGGCATGCAAGGCCCCAGATATTTCGAACACGTGTCACCCTTTTTGGAATGCCCGATGATGAGGTTTTAAGACGCTACCGTCTTCCTCCCAAAATCATCATAGACACTCTCTCATTAATAGAGAGTGATCTTGAGCGGCAAATTGACAGTCCAACAGCAATACCACCACTTACGCAATTTATGGCGGTGTTACATTTCTGTGCCTCAGGATCATTTCAAACAACAGTGGGAATAGTGGCGGGCATCTCACAATCCTCCTTTTCCAGGATCCTGAGGGCAGTGATGGAGGCACTTTTCAAGCACCTCCATCATTTTATTAAAATGCCTTTGGATATGGGTGCCCTTAGTGTGGCCAAGGCCAATTTTTACCAAATAGCTGGCTTCCCACACATCATAGGGGTTGTGGATGGTACTCACATACCACTTCAGCCTCCAGCATGGCTGGAGGCAATATTTTGCAACCGTAAACACTATCACTCCCTGAATGTAATGGTGGTATGTGATGCCTCCCTCCAGATCCTGTCCCTGAATGCAAAATTACCAGGAAGTGCACATGACTCCTTCGTCATCCGGCAATCATGGATATGGCACAAATTAAACAACCTCCAAGCTGGTGATGCGTGGCTTCTGGGTAAGTGGAGACCTTTAGTACATAACAATGTTAAGCTTGATACACAGTGATCCTGATGTTGTCTATTCTTTTTCACAGGAGACAGTGGATACCCTTGCATGCCCTGGCTGCTCACTCCTTATTTGGCTCCCACACCAGGTCCACAAAGTGAGTTTAATACCGCACTTACAGCCACCAGGCAAGTGGTGGAGCGCTGTATCGGCCTTTTAAAAGGCCGATTCAGATGCCTCCACCGCTCTGGTGGTGAGCTCATGTATTTGCCGGATATGGTTTCAAAAATTGTAGTCCTGTGTGGGATCTTTCACAACATCGCCATAAGGAGTGGTGTTCCAATGCAGCCAGAGGATGCCTTACCTGAGGATGGCTCCCCCGAGGTTGGTCGGAGGTCAGTATGTGGGGGGGGCATACGCGATGATGTGGTGGCCCGATATTTTAGGTAATTATTGACCAAACAACAGTGTGTATACCCAATGTGTTACGGTTTTTTAGCATTCATCTTTTTTGATATTAATTCTTGCACCATCTTCTGTTTGTTTGCATAATCTTTGGCACTCCCACGATGACTACTTCCTGCTACCCTTCAAAAACCTTTATGTGGAAACTTCTGGAATATATTCTGACACCAATATTGCAACGCCATATTTTTGAAATCATGTGGGCATGGACCTTCGTCAACCAGTTCTTGATTTGTTGTGTGTTTGTTTCGTGTTTTTGGTATGTGGTGTATTTCTGATTATCACTGTGTGTTTTGTTTGTGAGTGACCACTTTGTATTTTGATTTCTGTTGTGAATAAATATTTGGAGAGTGTAATTTGTTTCCTTTTTGGGCACGTTAGAAGCAAGTGTAACCAAACTCCCAAATGTTAATTTTACCTAAGGGGTAACCCAGTAATGAAGCAAGTGGAGCTAAAATGTAATATGTTTTCAGGGTACTAACCAACACACCAAGGATTCCTGTACAATCAGTTGCCTTCGTAAGATTGTCCTAAGCAGTTTGGCCACCAAATAGGAACCATGAAAAATGTTGTAAACTATCATGTTGACCACCACAAAAAAGGAAAATGACATTGGTACTGGGAGGTGTTTCTTGTGCCTGTTTGCATTCAAAATACAACACACAATCTGTAGTGAGATTCTGTGGCAATCCTTGCTTGAAGAGTCTACTTATGTCAGTGTAAAGAATCTTGGATTTACTCAAAACGCATGAGACAGAGCTTGAATTAAAACTGATTTATTAGGAAACAATTAGAAATAAAAAAAAAAAAAAAAACTAATTCCTAAGGAGGACCAACAGATGGTCAAGGCCCTGCAGAAGCCCGGTGACCTGCTCCCGCATACGGGCCACACAATGAAAGATTTCTGCCCGACGCCTCTGTTCCTCTGTGGGTGACAAAAGTTTGGGGATTAATAAATCTATAATGAAGCAACATTCTAAAAAAACACAAAATAAGCAAACCAAAACTTAAAAGCTTGTGGCCAAAAAAAACATTACACGGATAAAACCCAGCACCCCAAAATGTTGTAGGCCAAAAATACAAGGGCCCTAAAAAAATGCACACAGGTGTGATATGTGTATGGTGACATCAGCAGGAACAGGTAAAGACAACCCCCAAAAATGGGGACGACACATGATTACATACAAACAGTTTGTGGTGCCCAAAATAAAATTAAAAAACATACCGTTCTCCAAAACGCCAGAGCCAGAAGCCACTCCGTGGACCACCTCGGAGGTGGCTACATTCCCCAAACCTAGGGGCAGGGTGTTTGAGGAATCCTGGGAGGGGGTATTTGGAGGAGGGACAGATGGAGGAGAGGGGGAATTGGGCTGGAGGGGAAGTAGACCTGAAATCTCGGCCACAGGGTCTGGGGAGGAGGGGGTAATTGAGGAATTGGGGGTTGGAGAGAGGGGCCGGGACCGGCGTCTTGTCTGGCGATGCCGCCGTAGTCTTTGCTGTGCCCCTAAAAAATGAAAAAAATATTGTGGTTAGTTTCAACAGGAATCCAAAATAAAAAAAAAAAAAACAAAAAAAAAAACAATGACTAAAAACATGAAAACATGCACATGCAGATATGACTACAATGACTAAATAGGACAGACATGAAAACATGCACATGCAGATATGACTACAATGACTCAATAGGACAGACATGAAAACATGCACATGCAGATATGACTACAATGACTCAATAGGACAGACATGAAAACATGCACATGCAGATATGACTACAATGACTCAATAGGACAGACATGAAAACATGCACATGCAGATATGACTACAATGACTCAATAGGACAGACATGAAAACATGCACATGCAGTTAGGGCCCACAAGATAAACTTGAAAACCACAGTCCAGAAAACTTACTATCCGCAATCTGCATGCGAAAGCATGCCAGCAAGCGGGGCGTACGCCGGTGCAGGTCCGACCACCTGCGCTCCAGCTGGCCAATATGTCGGCGTGAGCCGAAGGAGCGTAGGCGGCGACGTACCTCCGCATATGCGGAACGCTTTCACCTATTTGAGATGGGTGGAGGCTGACTGGTGATCCGCCTGTCCATCACCTCCGTCAGCACCAGCAGTTCGCGCCTGGTGAATGCGGCAGATCTCATGATGGCAATGGAGTTTTTTTGGCAAAATATTTTTAATAAAGCACCCCAAAAAAATTTGATTGGCTAATGTATTTGGGAAATTAACAGGACAAATTCTATTGGTTAGTGTATGAGTCATGTGTTCAACAGGGCCACAAATCTCTTGAGAGTTATGATAGGCTTGATGCAGTGACATGCGTAAGCAAATTTAAATAAAGAAATGAACCACAGAAAATTTGTGGGGAGACAAACAAATAGAACAATTGTTTAATTGTGGCTAACATGTCTTTTGAACAATAAAAGCGAAGGTTTCAGCCGTACGTATTCTGCGAGCAAACACAAACACGGACAAGATTAAAGTTTATTGCATTGTGTTGAAAAAAAAAAAACAATTAAGCTAATTGATACATTGATTGGCATGATACGATTGAGGGAGGTAGGCAGAAAAAACGAGCAGGTCATCGGAATCTGACAGTCCCACTTCCGGTTTGTACTTGTGCGTGCGTTCCCTTCAAGCCATTTCGGGGATGTACGCTCGCTATTTGGCACGCTCGTTAGTTAGAGGAGGGGTCGGCTGAGTTTGGGGCGGATTTTTTGCTGCGTACGAAAATACGAGCGAGTGCTTGAATTTAAATATTTTTTTACGTACGCCGAACGTACATACGCCCAATTGCGAGTGGGTCTGAATCAGGGCCTATTTGAACTAATATGTTCTATAAACTACTTTTCTTGACTCTGAGGCTTATTTTGAATTGCAGTCCATTTCCTGTTTAAAGAGCAATATAAGATAGTAGAAGTCAATTTGTACAAAATCTATAGACTGTTCAAAAACAGTGAATATTTTGAATTGTTTTCATCTGTAGTACAAAAAAAGGTTTTCATATTTATTGTAATACAGAAATGTATTTATTTTTTTGATTTTTAAAATATAAGACAATAACAAATACTATTCAACATTAATTAAATAATACAATATTTTAGCAGGAAACTAAAAGCATAAACAACACAAAATAATATTATAGCACTATATTTAATTCCCATGCAAATTTAGCTTTCATAATATTATATGATTATATTAATTTCCATTATTTACATCATAATCATCATGAATGCTCAATC
This sequence comes from Taudactylus pleione, assembly GCA_031769625.1. Taxonomy (NCBI): domain Eukaryota; kingdom Metazoa; phylum Chordata; class Amphibia; order Anura; family Myobatrachidae; genus Taudactylus; species Taudactylus pleione. Next base: position 5,254,551 of record JAUIMM010000092.1, on the reverse strand, counting down.
CTCAAAGAATGCCAAGTCAGATATACTTAATTATATATAACATTACTCTTTTTAGTTCTCAGATAAAAGGGGATCTTTTGCCCACCATGCTATAAACTATTAATCAACCAGGTGGGGTATACCGTTAGAATTTTTTGCACTGCAGCTCCAACTGTAGATCCTCAATTTAAAATGTACAATACACCATCCTTAATTTGATTGGAATATTGTCCCTCTCAAGGATAGACCATAGTGTCCTTAAGCAAGGAAACTGACACACCATCTCATTCTAAGGGCGAGTACCAGATGAACGACATTGCGGTCGCCCATACACACTGAACAATATAGTGCAAAACCGCGTGATATATCATTCAGTGGCAACATGAAGAAGAATTGGGTTGAACACGATATCTTCTGATCTGCCGTGCTGCATGGCAGAACAGTAGATGTCGGGTACAACCCATGGGAATGCGCAATCGGGCATACACACTGTGCGATCTGCACAATATGATGTTACAAATTGCCTGAAAACTACAGTACATAATGTGCTGATATCGCTCTAGTGTGTACCCACCCTAAGACAACACATATGAAGCCACTATTTCCTGTTGTTATTCAGACATAGCTTTTCAACCCGGGATATTGCTGGGGCTTGACTATGCGTGAACAGACCTGACCACGGATGGATGTCTCTGATCCCTGGTCAGGGACATGCAGGGCAGACTTGTCATACTTCCTCCTCTGTCAGACTCCCTGTTATGCTTAAGAGTTTTGATATAAAAACTGTGTTTTTATACATGTGTCCTCCCCAGCCATTTAAATCACCGCACGTCACTGTCTGCTATATACCAGGATTTTCTTGGGACTGACCGGAGTTGCCTGTTGTGTTGTAAGTGCGACCTGGGTTATTAGACCCAGATTGCCCTGAAAGTACACTTGATTGGCTGTTTGGGGTGCTTGCAGATTACTTTGAAACAAAAAAGCATCCCCTTTTAATGACTCAGAGTGAATGCCAGGGCAGACATGGGTTTAGTATGAATAGGGTCGACCCGGAAATTTTCTGGGTCCAAATGTGTAGTGTTAAAGGGGGTTGCAGTTATTTTCAAAAACCTGGGTCAAAGCCCTGGCTCATGTCTGTAAGGGGTATAAGTTACGGAACAAAATGTCAGTAATGAACAATGTATCAACTCATAAGGGAATCCAAGGAGCACATGTCCCCCCATCATTTTTCGGATGAGATCACTTTAAAGAGCTGTAAACTTTACTGTCAGCAATCCCTTGCTTCTGGCAGCAAGACTTAGAAGGTTTATAGGAACATTTTGTGATGAATATAAACAAATACAGGACATCTTACAAAAGCGTTGGAATGTCATAACAACAGACATAGACCTAAAAGAATCATTGGGAGATAGAAAATTTTCTCCAACTGGTGTGGACCCTAATTTAGGAGATACTTTGGTACATAGTCACTTCCTACAAGATGGCAAAAATGTTAAAATCATGGGATGTTTCTCATGTGGAACGTACAGTACATGCCAACATATCGAATGAACTGAAGAAGTTCAGCATCGATATGGTAAGAACAGAAAAATATGTGATTATATAAACTGCAAGATGGTAGGAGTGATATACAGTACTGCCATACCTGTCCCTGTGGGACAGGTAGACAATTAAGAACAAGAGTAATGGAACACATCAGGAAAGTGAGGAATACATCCGCGGATCTTGAAAAATGTAAGAAGATTACTAGTGTGGCACGTAATTTTCTACAAATTCATCAAGGAAATCCAAAAGATTTAAAGACTTTTGGTCTGGAACGGATACATTTAGGAATTAGAGGAGGACACACCACAAAGGAATATTGATTAAAGAAACAAAATGGATTTTCCTGATGGATAGTGTAGATCCTCAGGGAATGAATGAGTACAACCAGTTTTCAGCCTTTCTGTGAGAAGTACAGTATTTGGATATGAATTTGAATCTTCCATAGGATATAGTTTATACGAAAATACTAAGATACCGATGGGAATCCTTTAAGAACTGAATGTCCAGATCAATATTACTTTTTCTTCTAATACCTTATATTAATTAGATCTGGGCCTCTATAATTTAGGGCAGTATTATAGCAAAATTCTACTCAGTTATCATCTCTTACTATATGGTAGACAATATCTCCACAAACTTTTCATTTTATTTTACAGGAATATTAGTGTTCCTAATATAGACATCTATTTAAGAGTAATTTTTTTATATATATTTCATGCGTCTAGCAAGATACATGGTCATCAATTCACTTGTTCACAATATGTTTTATATTTTTCAAACACACTAAACAGTTTTTTGTGTTATCACCCCCTTTATTATATGTATTGTTAATTAAACTTAACACCATTATTTTAGATTTATACACGATCATATTAACACTAAACACTTCTAATAACTCATGAATTTTCAGCACATTATTAATATTTTAAGTAATATTACATTATATAGGATACACTAATATATATGTATTTTTTCACTATTCACACTTCATATCAAATAGATTCATGATAGGAATAATTGGTAAGTAACACATTCATTTTTATGATTTATTATACTGTATATATACTTTTTTCATCACATATACTGTACATATTAGGTCTTTGATATTACATTAACAGTGAGAGCACACATATTTTAGGTTTATTATGTAGTATACGGAGATAGACAATCATACTATTTTAAAATTTTTATGAATATTTTATTAAATGTTTAATTTCTCCACATAAAAAGGAATTTTTATTATAATTACTGTTTCTTTATACCATTATAGATATATTTGACCCCTTGAATTATTGTGAGTTTATAATAAATTATTATGAAAAATGAAACAGGATTTAAAATACCTCCGGGCATTAAGAGGATTTATTTTGGCACCTTTTTTATACTTGTTGACATATGGTAATAATTTTTATACAAAGTGTGGATTAGTTAGCAAAGGTGAAGACCAGCAGCAAGTCAGTGAGATCTATGGAAGGTACTCCCACACCTTCACCATAAACAAGATAAATGCAAAGAAAAATACGGAAATCATGTAACCTGCACTTAGTCATACATAAAACCAGACATGTCTGTCTCAGCAGATTCCTTCAATAGTCAATAAATAAACATAGGATGGTATCTATTCATAGGGAAGTATGTCCTCTCGCATCTCCAGTGAAGTGCCCCAGAAAAATAGAATAAAAAATAGATGTGGATAGTGAAGCACAATTTATTACCAATATACAATAAAACAATGGTGTAGCATTCATAACATGGATGGGTAACCCCAAAAGTGACTACAGTTACCGATCACTGCAAGAACTGTCAATGGGTAGTCCTTTACAGAGCATGTGTGTCAACACATCAGTATCAGTGCCGGGCATTCCACTGGTTCCACTCTGATATAGTAATCCAGTCAATTGGGATCCCTGTTTGCCACCTGGTTCTCTATGTCTGTACTGCTGACGCATTTCAATTGCCATTCTGGAGTCTTTTAGACAGTTTTTACAGATGAATAGATACCACCCTATGTTTATTTATTGACCATTGAAGGACTCTGCTGAGACAGACATGTCTGGTTTTATGTATGACTAAGCGCAGTTTACATGATTTCTATATTTTTCTTTGCATTTATATGATAATAATTATTTTCTCTATATAATATATACTCTTGGAGTATTCTTTATTTATATATAACCACACTATGGGGGAAGGAAGTTAATTGAATTATGTAAACTATAAGGTCTAAAAATATATTCTATTAAATTTAATAGAAATACTGGGGCATACCCTTGATTGAAAGGACATCTTAACCTATAGGAGAGAAGTATAGGGGTTAAAAGGCACAGGAAATGATCACTTGGGTTAGAACCTTGAAAAAACCAGAGGTGAAACAGCCGTCAGCTTAAAGATGGCTGCTGCTATAGTTATGAACCTTGTCTGTGTATAAAACATATTGCTACATTGTGTCCCATGTATTGGACAGTATTACTATGTGTATTAATGGTGACCGACACAATTTAAGACTACCGATAACATAATCGCTAGATAAGTGGACATTCTGAGTGAACAAAGAGATGGACTAAGGTCTTCTAATTACTGCATCAGCCTGTTATTACAGCAGCAGCTGTGAGAGATCATTCAGGGTGTTCACGCTGGGCAGAGATACTCTGGTGTTAAGAGGTGATTGAGAAACTATTATCCCCCGGCTATTTACAAGGGTAACTGTAACTGTTGCAGCCTGGAGAGATACGTGCTCCACTTAAGATTGTGATAGGAATGAGGAAATTATCCCCCCGACTAATAGAATACAAATATAAATGTCGATGCACTGCATACTAAATAAAACACATGGTTACCATTTCTGATTCCTATTCCACATAACAATTATATTGTGGATATAGGATTGGTCTACAACATAAGAAACGGTGGACAATGCTGGACAATAGTAAATACAATATACGGGCACATTGTACATAAATGCAATATATATGGTGGTCTACACATGTTCAGCTGGAGTTACTATCTCAGGATAGGAAACCCTAGACTATATATGATCAAGCTAGATACTCTCCACCCATAATATTATATGAGATAAGACACTAAACTATTGATTGGCAAAACTTTGCTGAACATGGATATGTATTTATAAATAACACAGCCTCACTCAAATGATACAAGCAATATTGCTTTTCTATTGAAAGAAGTGAATAGGTTGATAACATTAAGACAGTAGCCGTAAGAGTTGGATGTTTATTTTAAAACAATATTTCTTAATCTATACACATCTATAAATTTTAACATTTCACAAATTCTTTGAAATGATACAATATTGTAAACAGAAATCAATAAAAGTATAAGTTTTAATTTAATATTTTTTGGTTCAGAGTGCACTCTTTAAGATGCTTTCTTTCTTTCCTTTTTTCCAAGACTTAAAAGAACTTTAGAAGTTCCCATGGCCCCGACCCCTCCCGATGACATAATTGAGCCTAGGTCCACACTGGCTTCTGCACTCTGCTTCTGCATCGCTCATCTGAGCATGCAGGGTCCCAGACCAATACCTAGGTGATGGTTGCTACACTAAGTGTCTTCTCTGTCCTCAGAAGATTTGCACCGCAGGATGGAGGCTATAGGCCTAACATATACTGCACAGCTGCTACAGTCAAAAATGACAGAACAGCTGAGCAGAGACATTAGTAAGTAGAAGAAGCAAAGGTTGGGACTTGTGTATAAGTAGAAGAAGCAAAGGTGTGGACTTGTGGTGACTGGGGGGCATGTGAGGAGGAAAATGTGAATGGCATCATGGGCAGGGACACGTAATTAATAATGTGATGGGCAGAGGTTGAATGTGAATAAAAAAGTAATTGGTAGGGAGGACTTGTAATGGACAATGTGATGGGTAGAAGAGGCATGTGATGGAAAATGAGATGGGGCATGGGTTTGGCGAGAGTGCATGCGATGAAAAATGTGATAAGCAGAGGGGGTATGTGGCTGAAAATGTGATGGTCAGGGTGGACATCTGACAAAAAATGTGATGGGCAGGGGAGGGCATTTGAGATAAATGTGGAGGGAAGAGGGGAATGTAAGGAAAAATGTTTTGGGCAGAGTGGCATGTGAGGGAAAATCTGGTGGATGGGGGTATGTGAGGGAAAAGATTATGGGAATGTGAGAAAAGCAGGTGGACAACATGGTGCATGTGAGAAATGCTAGCATGAAATAGTGTGCAATGTAAAGCTTCATGTGAGCAAAGAGCTGGTGGGCAGAGTGGCATATGAGAGAAGAACTGATGGGCAGATGAGTATGAGGGAAGGTTAATGGGCATAGGATATTTGAGGGAAACACTGCTGGAGGTTTTCACGGTTTCAATATATTGTTTCCCTTGTTTAGAACAGACACTTTGGTGGCTGCATACATAACTACAAATTGTATTGTTTTTTTTTTTTTTTTAAATAAAGCATCTGGAATCCCTCGGCCCCTAGAAATGCTGAATTTGCCCCTGAGCAACAGTGAAGCTAGGCCTGTAGCCTTGCCAGCCAGGACCATGTAAGAGTTTATTATTTTTATTTTACAAAAGTGCTGTGACGCACCAAGCAATGTGACAGGCCGCCAAGGACCCATACCCCCTCCAGTATTGTGAAGTGGTGGCACAGAAACTCTGGGTTCAGTCTGTATTTATGCCGTAGCCATACACCCTCCTACACTTGGCCATTCCCCTCCACCCTTAACTTGCCAACTTTTTTTGATCCACCCCTGTATCAACTACAGTAAATACAAGATAGCTAAACTTACACCTAATGACTAAAACTCCGAACTTGGGAAGGGAAAAAACGAATGGAGCTAAGCATCAGATAAAACTCAATCGTTTGGCAACATAAGGAAAAATTTACTTCCTTCATGTTACAGTAGGTATTTCCCACTTTTACAGGTGTAATAATGTGTGATAGGGCACATAGTGCCCTTTCAGCTATATACAGAAACTTAATATTTCCTCAGTGCAGGGTAATAGTGCCTGTTGATTATCGTGCACTATCTACTAGAGGGCAGGGGCTGGCTGGCAACTTTTAGCCTGGGGGGGCAAATGCCAGCAGAAAAATTAGCGTGACAAATATCTGTATGCATGGTTTGTCTAATTTAAGTGTGTTTTAAAACGGTTATGTCACAGAGCTGTAGTCAAATACACCTACAGTAGCAGCCCCTTCTGAGAAAGCAGGGACAATTCTAGTAACCTCTATATAATACACAGATCATTCTAGCTACCTCTATACAATACAGGTTACATTCCAGTAACCAATACACAGTAGAGAGAGCATTCTAGTGACTTATAGACAATACAGAAACTACTCTAGTGACCAATATACAATAAAGGAACCAGGAGAAAAATAGAAGAGAATAGAGGGGTCCATTCTAGTGACCAATATACAATATAGGAAATAGTATATGTCGACAAGCCTCTAAGTGGTGAAATATGAGGCTATAAAGTAAAACCAGTGTGCTTTACCATCTGATACACCAGCATGATTGCTCACAAAGGGCCTGATGCTGAGTTGAACGTAAGCCTGTTGGCATAGCATATATTACGTGGTTTTGCACTGTACATGCTCCAAGTTGGATGAGGAGTGCTCAATGCTGCCTTAGATCCATTTAGCAGCAGAGCTATATTTCTTGTGTATGGTATCACAGATGCAGGGTGTTCCCATCAACCATACTCTGATTAAACAGTAGCTGCGTATGGCCACAGTAATGTTGCTTGACGCATGAGTTGCTCGACTTATACGCATACGCGGTTTACTATAACAGTGACAATTGACAACGATATATATATAAAACTATAAATATATATATATAAATACATATGCACACACATAAATCTGGCACTCACCAATCCAATCCAACAGGCCCAGGTGCACAACCTAACTTCATAGCATAGATGAAGGGGAAGAGGGCAAACTGTCGGTTTGCTAATATACTGGAAAGTCTTTTCAAGATTTTGCTTAATTTACAAGTCCTGGAGTGCCTCCCCCTTTATCTATCTATCTATCTATCTATCTATCTATCTATCTAAATTGATATGTAATGCCGCTGGATCTATTCCCGGCAGACCAAATACCGATACCGGGAGCCCGAACAGTAAAGATCCCGACTAGGGCTGGTAAGTGGCCTAACCTTCCCCTCTCCCCTCCCCTTAGTGGTGCCTAACCCTAACCTCTCTGGGGGGTGCCTAACCCTAACCTCCCCCCCAGTGGTGCCTAACCTTAATCCCCCCTTCCCGCACCCTAAAACTAACACTCCTGTGGGGGTGCTTAACCCTATCCTCCCCCTATTGGTGCCTAACCCTGACCCCCCCTTCCCATAGCCTAACTCTAACCCTCCCTGGGGGGTGTCTAACCCTAAGTCCATAATGGCTTAGGGGTCCATTTATCAATAATCACATACTCAATGCAATCTGGACATGATATTAACGCCCATGATTGCATTGTAGTATGCGATGATCGCGTTCAGATTTATTAAATAGCACCATTTCACTCTGATGTCCCATAGGCATAAGCTTCCGGGGGCCAAACTACAGAATGGTTTGATTTATCAAGCTCTAGAATGAAGACAGCATTGCATCTCCCATAGACACCTATAGGTGATGCGGCTGCTGTTGATTATGGAGGAACTTCAGCCAGCAGATATTGGAGATATCTGCTGCATTAGATAGGTAGGGGGCAGAGGCGCAGATATGAGGAGGGGGGTGCAGAGGCACAGATATGAGGGAGGGTCCTGAAACACAGATATGAGGAAGGGTGCCGAGGCACAGATATGAGGGAGGGTGCAGAGACACAGATATGAGGAAGGGTGCAGAGGCACAGATATGAGAAGTGGGGGGTGCAGAGTGACAGATATGGGGGGGTGCAGAGGCACATATATGAGGGTGGGCAATGGAAAATGCACAGATATGGGGAAGGGTAGAGACAGGTGCCAGGAATTGCAAAGAGGACAGTGGGACATACTTCATAGGAAAGAAGGGCTAAGGTACCTCTGTGCATTATGGGCATGGCAGTGCTCTGCTGTCTCACTTACATTGCGTTGCTGTCTTCTTCTATACAGTGCACTTCATGCTCACAAAGCCCGGCCAATGGGAGCAGAAGATGAGGAGATCTGGGGCGCTGTGCAGCTGTAGAGGCGGAGCTCTCAGCTAAGAATGGAGGTTTATCAGGTGGGGAGGTCTGACAGGGGGAACCTGCTTGTGAGAGGGGGGGCACAACTCTCCTGATTTCCTCCTAATCTGCACTGCAGGTGCCGATGATCTCGGAGGGGGGTCGCGGCCAGTGTTCATGGTGGGCGGGGCCTGAATGAAGGTTGCGGGGCCTGTGGGAACGGAACCAGGTCTTGGCTGAACACTAGCAGCATGCTGTTGTAGCAGAAAACAAAATTCTGTCTTCGCTACTAGTATAATGCCCGCCGGCTCCCCCTCAGTCCATAAGCCTTCACGGGCCACTCCGCACCTGCCTGCTGGTTCGTTCTGATTGACGACAGCTTTATCATTACTGCAAGGAGTCTGCCTGGTACAGTAGGTGATGCTGTGGCCCAGTGGGCACATGGCACCCTGCCCCCCGGCCTAGCCCGCCCCTGCTAGAGGGCCACATATTTTCAAATATGGGTGCTCCCACAGTTGCAGATGTCATTAGGGGAGTAATAGGGCACAAACTGCCCTTCCCCCCACATACAGAAAACATGCTTTCTGTAGTGCAAGGTAGCAGTGTCTGGAAATATTAGGTGATCATTAGACAATAAGTACTAAAGTGTTCCAACATTTAAAAAAGGAAGCCCTTATTTATAAAATGGGTGTCCCTTAATTATTGGAAGCCAGGTTGGAGGAGATGTTCAACCCATCCCTGGACTCCATGATTTTTCCTTTGTGCAAGGAGGTTTCCTTGGTGATCATCAGGCAATTATCTCTGTGAGGGCACATAATTCAAACAATGGTGCCCTGTCTTTCTAGGTACTAGGGTTTGGGAGATAGAGGAACGTAAAATCCCTACCCCCATATATATTTCATTCATTTTTCTTTTTTCTTTTTAATTTCTCTTCCACATTGTTATGTCCAAGGGTAGGGGGAATGGGGGGATGTTAAAAACCTTTTTAAATTTTTTTTATCCCCTCACTAAGAAAGACAAGTGGTGTCTCGTTCTCCATATTATAGCTGTACATCAGGAAGACGAGCCTCCACAGGGATTAAGTAAGTTATGGTTGGAGTAGAAGATACAATACAGATCTGTGCCTTCTTTTAGCTGCCACTAATGAGTTTCTAGGGTCTCATTTCCCTCTGCAATGTGTGTAACCACATGAAGCATCTGTGTGATCTCTGGGATTGTTCACACACATAGAATCAGAAGCCCTAAACACTATTCACAAGAACTTGCATTGTGCAGCTCAAAAGTGAAATCCTGCTGAGTGGGAAAGAAAGCATTGAAGTAGTTAGTGGTACATAGAAGAGGAACAGGAGGCATCTTACAAGTAAGGGGAGGGGAAGAAGTTTTTACTTAGCAACAATGGACAAAAATATAAAAATACACATTTCCAAATGGTTAGATATTTGTTTTATTATTAGTTGTGACATTTCATCTTATTTTAACTTAAAACATAATATTATATCGTATACTGACACTACATAACCTTAATAGATGCCATACTGTATGCAGTTGATCAAATAAATTATATAGACATGCAACTCATTATGGAAGCTCCACTTCACTTTTTTTTCAATTCAATGTCAAACACAATTAATTTATTTATAATATTTCCTAATAATAAGATATTTCCTTTTAAATTATATCCTTATTTGTTCTAGCACATTTTTATTATCCTCTGTCTGTAAGACTTTGAATAAATCTTGATCACCTTCCCTAGTTTTTCTCCTTCAGGTTTTCATCATGGTTCATTGTCATTCTCTGCAGGAAGTCACTCATGCATTATTTAAAAACTGTGAGGAACTATGCCAGTATGAACTATTTAACAAACTGCATTGTAAGTCAAGTACAGAAATTTAAATGCAACAGTTAATTACATACAACTGAGGACATTTAAAGTGTATGTATTATCTACAGATTGTGGAGCCAGCTATATTGTCGGCTCAGCCAATGTTGATGAGAATGCAGCCGGGAACCAGTGACATTACTGACTAATTAGATATGAATATTCGTTGTCACCAATGGGTGAAGACCGGACGGGGTTTACACTTCAATGACCAACCTCATTTCATGGTCTTGTTCTGCATTAATATTACTGGGAATAACTTTTTAAAATGTTAATGTACTCAAGCAAAAAGAAAAGAGAAAAAACACACAAAAATGTTTTTTCTATAATTGTTCTCATGGTTACTTGTACCTATTCAATTTATTCAAGAAAGTATCCTGAAAAAGCATTTTGTCTTATGTCATCAGGTGGCTACATTTCATTAAAAAATGCAATTTGGAGATGGGAGTATGGGAAGGCGTTCTTCAATTCATGCGTCTATCTTTCCACCAGAAAGCAGTTTTACCATATAAATTTATTTAAACTAGATATGGGGTGGAAAGGTTGCTATTATAGGGGTGTTCCGTGCTTTGCAGTAGGACGCATAACCTTTTTCTCCAACAATCTTAGTGTTTCTTTTGTTTTCTTACTTCTTACTTAGTTTAACTATGGGAGGAATATAATTAGCCCCATCCATTTTACACAGGCGCAAATCTGGAGTTTTTTTTTAGGGGGGGGTTCACGCAATTCAATTACTTCCTGTTGTTTTTGTGCAAAATTAAAACAGGATTAGCCTGAAAACACACAGAAATTGTGATAAGTTCACGGACCTATGTGCTTTCATGGCCGCGAAATGGGGTCATTATCGGTGATTACAGTATTTTTTACCTGCCTTGGGCAAATGAAAAGAAATCCCTGATGACTGCTAACTTTGAGGCTAATTGAATTGCCCCCGGGGAATCAATAAGACACGGTAAATAACCGCAGCTAATTGAATTCCCCCCATATGTTTATTCTTTTTGCTGCTTAACACAAGTACACAAGTACAAAAAGCAGTGATAAACTGTGAATTCTACCCTGGAGATATTTAATCAAGAACAGCAATGATTAGCAAGTTACAACAGTAGTTAAGGAAATCCAGTGAAGGAGAGACCATTTGTAGCAGGAAGTATAGTATGCATACAGACTATAAAAAAAGGCAAACCAAATTTAATTACTTTCTTATTAACTGTTGTCGTGTGTTGTGTACACTAATACACAGTGGATTGGCCTTGTGTTGCATACACTAATACACAGAAGGCTGGTCTTGTGTTGTGTACACTTATACACAGTAGGCTGGTGTTGTGTTGTATATAGGAAAGGTTCCTGGACTGCACACCCTGTATATATATAATGGAAGGTGCTCCCTGATGAGACTATTTGCAGGCACAGAAACAGACAAATCTCAGGTGCACAACTCCAAATTACTGATAATATATAATTGCAATAAAATTTTGCAATCAATAGAGGTTTTTAGCATAATCATGGCCAAGGTTATGGGCCTACCCACCATATCCAGGTAACCTCTATAGTGTAGGTCCCTAACATACTAGAGTTCAAATCCAGAGTGCAGGACACCCCCAAACTAGCCCAGCTAAGCTGCCCCAGGGCACCGCCATAGTAAGAAAAGTGCAGTGTAAAAGAGATAGTTAAAAGCAGCCACAGCTGCATATAAAGAAAGAAAATAAAAAAGTGGTGTAGTGTTGTATACACTTAAACACAGTAGGCTGGTGTTGGAAGCACCTAGTGTATCGTGGGGGCTGGAGGGAGCGAAACATTGCAGTTTAGTGCCTACATTTTTAATCTCTAGGCCTCATGGTACAATGAAACACAAACAGTAATGGACCTGCATAACTTGACAGGCTATGCCTGGGTTTAATAAAACAACACATATTGTTTTGAGGGCTTTCTTGTTGCCCCCTCCTGGTTTAGTATGAGCCACAGGAACATTAGTCTTGCCATTGCCTTTTGAAGCACACAAATCATGGAGCCTCCCTTTATACCAGTCAGTGGGAGGGAACAGTAGTATTGACCTCCAGCCTAGTACTAGGCCCTTACGCATCCCTCCTACAATGGATATCGGTGTCAGAGAGATTTTCTGTCACCATATAGCAAATCTGTAGGGATCAGTTCCAGACTCCTTTGTCCAGTGCAAATTAAATATTTTAGTGATTTTTTTTACAGAAGTTAAAAGACTGTGGCACCAATAATTTATTATTATGTAAGGAAAATCAATTTATGTTATGCCTGCAAAATGTTTTTTAGTTCTGTATAGTATATTTAAGCTATAAGAAATGACTTTGCCTTAGCACAGGGTAATTCTGTAGGTGAGGATTAGAAGTACTTTTAAATTGTAAAGCAGGTAATACAGAAAGAAACTAAAGCCACATCACCTGCCAGAGAACAGCAGAAAAAAAACACGGATATTGGTTAAAAGAATGTACATAGTAGGAAAGGTCAGTGCCAATACTAAATGATGCAATGTTGGAATAAATTCAACTTGTGTTTGCACAGAGAGAATTATTATTCAACTTACCTAAATTGTACAAAAGTTGCCACAGGAATGCATAAAGCATTTCATTTATCTATTTAAATCTGATTGTTCACAATTATGATTAATGAAAAATTATGGGTGTTGCAAATGAAGTACTATAAATCACAATAATCCAGTTTTTACTAGTTGTAATTCTTTTCTGACACATTCATATTACATTTTTCCTTCTTAATACCTAATAGAACACAATTAGTTTTTTACTAAATTTGTTACTTTATACTGAACATTTGTTTTTTTGTGGGAATTTGTGATGCGTTACGCAGGGCTATTTGCCGTGGTATGAGGATAGGTGTATGTGGGCACAACTGTATGTCAGGGGGTCTGCGCCAGCAAGTAACAGCATGTAGTACTTATTGCCAGCATGGGCGCTGGATTCTTGGAGTTCTTGAATTGATAGTGTGGGTCATTACAAATTGCTATTATTGCTAAGAAACTAAGGGCCTGATCGCAATTTTGCATACGAACGCAGTTCAACTGCAATAGTAAGACAAACCACTGAGATCGCAATGCAAACTCAGCACAACATAAGGATGCCCACTTTACCATAAGCACATCCGTAATATGCAGAATAGCAAAAACATCAGTACAATTGAGTACCATCGGACCCACGCACTCTTGCACAAGCCCTGACCCTACTCAGAAATTGCTAACAGCCACGCACGCTATGAGACCTCCCACTGCGTATGTCTACGCAATGGTTAATTTGTGCAGGCCCGTAAAATGGTGTGCAAATGCAGTGGCCTGTCTGCGTTTTTGGCCGACCGCCGCCTCATCATCCACCACAAATGGCTTTTCCTGTCAATCACTCTGCGATGGGTCTGCGTAGCCTATGCAATTGCAGTCCCGATCACAGTGGCCGGCTTGTGCACTGCAATGCATACACATGTGTATTAGCAACTGCGATCCTTGCTGAATCATGCCCTAAGATGGGGAGTTACTGACCAGTCCCAAGTCATGGCATCCACAAATAAAATCTGCATATGTACCATAGCTCCTGCCTCTATTTATGTTCTCATTTCTCCTTCTAATCAGGAAATAAAAGTACACCCTAACCAAGCAGACATTTTTAGGTTAGTAAACTCTATCTACCTGTCTGGGATGCTGTTGCAATCAGATGTTCCGCTAGCTTCTGCTGCAAGAAGAAATTTTGTAGAAGGAGGAGTAAAGCTGGTCATACACTTAACCAACTTTCATCCTACTAGTTGGTTGGGTTTGGAATGAAAATTTGGCAAGGTGAGGAAGCAAATGACAATCAACCATTTGCTCCCAAACCTTGGAAAATGGACAAAAACTGTTGTTTGGATCAAACATTTAACCAACTTGTCTGAACGACCATTTTTGTCTGTTTTCCGGCATTTGGGAGCAAATTACTGATTATCATTCTTACCCGAGTTTCATTCCAACCAGCCAACTAGTTGGATGAAAGTTAGTCTAGTGTATGGCCAGATTTAGACTTTATCTCAAGTATATGGTTCTCTGTTTCTGTTCTTTTACTAGTTACAGTCTCTAGCCATAAATATAATTCTAGCATAGCATTCAGCAAGGGTATGATTAATCTTAAGCAAATTCCTGATTATTGCACCTGTGAATCTTTGTTATATTGTAGCTTCCATAACCACTCATTGCCTGACAATTAGGCCATTCATATCTTCCCTATGTGTCCTGTAGAATTCCTGATTGATCTCATAGTGTTTTATCCTACCTGTCCAGATTCCATCTATTACTTCCTGATTTTGACCCTTGGCTTATCCTGTTTATCCTGATGGACCTCCCAATTGTCTTATCTGCTACACGTACGTACACCAGTCAATGGCCTGTCTAACTACTCCTGTTTCTACTGGTACATGGTCTATACCTTGACTCAGCCATCACCACTTCTGCCATCAGCTGATCTGTGTTCAAGCTCCAGTTCCCAATAACTCTGCAGACATCAATTTCCATTTGGTACAACAGGTTTAGATCATCTATGCACTCTTCTATCTACATATGTCTGACTTCTTTAGTATACACTGTATTCCTGGACTGTATTCCGCATTGCCATTCTATATTTGTTAGTATAGAACTCTCAGCAGTCTGATCGATATTACCTGCTTCAGTGTATCTTCATGCAATGTTGTCTACTGGACTTGTTACCTATTGTGTCTCAGTATTATACAACCTACTGCTGTTAATATTACTTGTAATCTTAATTAACCCAGTTGTGTCTGATTCCAGCTTAATCCTTCTCTGCAAGCTGTGTCTGTGTGAGTGTATAACACAACATCTATCAAGCTGTTTTTATTTGCACAAACCTTTGCTGAAAACATTATCCTGTCTAAAAACACGCAGTGTATTTGTGACTTGTGACATACTCTGTGTATATGCCATTTTCAATGTGTGCAGAAACATTGGCTCAGTATTGTAAATTTGCTCTTGCTTAACTCTCCAATACTGTTGCCTGATACCAAAACTTGTGCACTAAGCCCTAGCTTTGTCTTGGACCAACTTCACTACCTAACCCTTCTGTGCCTCAGTATGACTGAAAGTGTAATAAACAATGGACTTTGGACCTAATTCAACAAGGATCACAACTGCGATTACACATGCAATCAGCTGATTAATGCGTCCTGCGCATGCGTATGCATCGCAGTGCGCATGCGCGAACCAGCCACTGTGATCAGGACAGCAATCACAGTGACTACGCAGACCCATCTCAGAGTGATTGACAGGAAGTGCCGTTTGCGGGAGGTGATGCGGGAGGGCGGCGAAATGCAGGAGTGCCAGTGCGTTTGTACATTGTTGCATGGGTGTGCATAAATTATCCACTGCGATGCCATACACAGCTTGTGTACTCACAGTGTGCAATGAGGTTAGCAATTCCTGAGTAAGGTCATAGCTTGTGCAAGTGTGCGTGAGGCTGCAATGGTACTCGATGTTACCGATGTTTTGGCAGTATTGCTAATTATTACGGATGTGTGTAAGGTAAGGTGGGCGTCCTTATGTTGTGCTGCGATGGCATAGCGATCACAGTGATGGCACATCATCACAGTGAGACTGCGTGCGTAATCACAGCAGCGATTGCAGTTGAGATCCTTGCTGAATCAGGCCCTTTATCCTAATGCCCATCTGTTGTCAAACCTTGTATATTCCCAATATCTGCCAGTGTATTAATAATTTGATTGCTAACTGCATTGCATCTTTAGTTGCACTCTCTTCTCATGTGTAACTTCAGCCCTGGGTACTGCCTTCCAGTGAGTAACTAACTATCCACTGAAGATCTCCCTCCTTTCAGCTCTGGTCTCAGCCTTGCAGAGTGCCTTTAACATGATGGTATTTATACTGCTCATAGCTACTGGAGTCTATCTAAGAATATCACAAACACAAAACATTGACACTCTAGCTAAAATAAATGTTTCTACAGGAAGTTCCAGAGATGCTTCCATAAGAAAAATATTTGTAGTTCCAGAGATGCTTCCATAAGAAAAATATCTTTAGTTCAGTTGAGCTTAGTCAGGTTACTGTATATGTTTTTACATTTCTGTGTGTTGTAACTTAAACCTTTATGCAGAAATGTATTTACAACTACAGCATTGCTCTACAACAGCGTTTTTCAACAACTGTGCTGAAGTCAAGTGTGCCGCTGTGGTCAGGTCAGTACACTTGTACCGTAGTGTGTTTTATTCCTATGGAGGCCAATGTTTGCATATTTTTTATGTGGGAGCCAATGTGTATGTTATTTCATTGGTCACACACTGCATCGCCGGATGGTATGCCGTGGCGCGTTGAAAAAGGTTGAAAATCACTGCTCTACAAGATTAGCATGAAGCAGTTTATATGAGCCTAGAGATTAATAAGGAGAGAATCAAGTGCTAGTAGTTTATTAGGAGCATTTGTTTGCTAAATCCCCATCCAGTGGAATGCCCCTCTAGTTAATTGGTAGCATAATTCTGCTTAAAATTGTTAAGTGGACCTGTAGTTCATTGCATACAGGTTGCACTACTGTAACCCAGACTTCACAGCTCGAATCCAGCTGCACCAGGGTCTTCCAGGACAATAGTGGTGGTGTCAGGTACATGAAGAACCCTGCATCTGCAAGAGCAGAGTAGCTGTGCCATGCCAGAAACGAGTGGGGATTTTAATGCTAACCCCTGCTGCTACGAAACTCTGAAACCATACAAAGCTTTCTTAGCATGGTGAAGTGTGAAGGGCTTGGGTACGCTATCCTTGTGTTGATAATGGCGATGGTCATAATCCCAGCAGCATAATCCTGATGATGAAAATCCCAATGCATGCAGGTAAGTATTCTAACCCTTCCCCAAACACTAACCCACCTTTCCCACAGGCTTACCCTAACCCTTCCCTCCCACAGCCTAACCCTAACCCCCCCCCTCACTGCAACCTGACCCTAACCCTCCCCTTCCTCAGCCTAACCCTAACCATCGCCTTAGTGCCTGATCCTAAGCCACGATTCTGACTGCTGTCGGGATTCAGGTGCCACGATTCTGACTGCCGGCATTGTGTGAGCTGGGATTCTGACTACATCCCGAGTCAAGGACTCTAACCACACAGGATCTGACAAAAGCAGAGTATTGTAAATGGTGTCACAATCAAAAGCTTTGATTCCATGGAGAATTACGATTTGAATTGTTGCTTAAAATACTGATATCAAACTTGCTCTCTCTTAAAATAAGTCATTGTATATTGCCTAATTTATTCCCTAAATGAGATTGTGATGCCTTTGCATCAGAGCTGAATCCATCCTGCAAAAATGAAAATGCAGCAGGAGGTTTCTGACGATCATGATGGTTTCCCCTTTGGTCAGGCTGCGGTAGCTGAAGCTTAACACAGTCTGGCTGGGTCCTTTCAGCGTGTGAGGCCAGGATGTCCATGTCTATGGACTCTCCCATTTCCAGGAATGCAGGACGTCCCCACACTGCCCTGCAATTGCTTCTGCCTATCAATAAGGCAAAGGCATATGGGCACCTGAATGTCATTTCGCAGGACCTGTATTGCACATGTGTAGGATCCTGTGCATGCACACTGCTGATTCTGGCCCTGTGACCACTAATGCACACACTGCCCTTGGCCATTGATAGATTATCCTTATTTTCTATGAAATGTGATATCTGGCCTCTTTAATGAATAATTGAAAAATGCCAGATGTAGAAACCTAGCTGCCATGGTCCTTTCATTTATTGCATTGTTACTCTCCGAAATGATATATTTTCTCTGAATGTAAATTGACTATTTTGATTTGGGGGGGGGAGATTCAATTCAGCATGATGTTGAATAGCGGCAGGAAGGTGTTCCCAGAGCTAATCAATTGACCGTGCTGTTTAGTCCAAATACAGGATTTCTTCTCACACTCCTGAAGTGCGAACAGAGGGCCTGATGCAGACCCGCTCGCGAGCGCTGTACGCTTGCAAGCGGGCCGATGTTGCCCAAGTGAGCATGCGCACGACGGAGGCGGCTCTGTCGTGTGCATGCACGAGACCCGAATAACGACAGCCAAGCCATCGTTATGGGTCTCGCACCAAAGGGGGCGTGCTGTCGATGGTGAGTGACAGCACGCCCCCTTTGGTGGGCGTGCCGGGGGCGTGGCTGCCCAGACGGAGGCGTTCCCATGGGAACGCCTACCGTCTGGGGCCGGCCCCACTGACATCACTAATGATGTCAGTGGGAGTGCTTTTGGCTCTGATAGAGCCAAAAGCACTCCCGGGCTTGCGGGAGCGAGACCCTACTGCAAGGGTCTCATCGCAAGCCCGATGGTCGCGATGGTCTTGACCATCGCAACCATCATTTTGGCTGCTCGCTATAGCTGTGTAGCCAGGAGGCCGCCCAAAAACTAGGAGGGACGGCCCTGATTCAGAGCAAGTGCTCTGTCAGAGCCTCTCGGCTCTGAATCAGGGCCAGAAATCTGTCTTAAGTGCAGGCCGCAATGCTTTTTTCCAGCTTAGCACAGCACTAACAGCCTCGTACTCTGCACTTCAGTCAGAAGATGCCAGATAGTGTGACTAAACTCCCAGTTTAAGGCGTGATAACTGTCATTCTCAGACTTAAGTGGTTCTAGTTGGATTAAACAGTGCAGTCAAATGAATAACTCTGGGAACTCCTTCCTGGGTCTATTCAACTTCGTGCTGAATTTAATTGCTTCATTTCATTGCAGCCATCATCAATCTAACTGGTGGGAGTGACAAATGGATAGGATTGTTTTAAAATGCTGTTCCCTTTTGGTCTTAACCAAGACCTTGAATTGATGTGGTTTTTATGACGATTGTTAAATATTCTCTTTGATATTTTATTCTTATTCTTTTTTATATTATTTATTTTAATAGTTCTTTATATTGGAAAAATGCACAATTGTTTCAATGATTTTGTAAGTGCTGTTTGTCAGGAACCATCTAACCTTTTAAGAAATTCTACATGGGCATTTTGCCAGTAATCAAAATGGCATTCACATAAGTGCATCACTTAACTTCTGGTCATTAAATATCGGTGGGGCAGATATGACATCATTTGGGCGGACATGACATCCTGTGTTGTGTCATCTCCACTTTCCACTAGCCAAATGGGCGGGTATTGTGCCATGGGCAGAACTTCCGTTTTCTTTATAGAGCTATCTAGTACCAGAAGTTCAATTACCCAGATCCAGTCGGCTGCAGCACCGGCCCGGATATCCCCTGGGAGCCAATCATCCTACTTATAGCTGAATTGCGAAAGCGGTTTCTGACCAATTCCATGTTCACTTTCACACATGATGGATGGTTCATGTGACTAATAAGGTGCAGCCCTCGCTTTTTTATTAAGTTAAATAAGGGCTGTTTTTATTATTTTTCAAGAATGCTGTACATTTATATTATATGTATTTCATGAAAAGAAATTTATGAGGAAGATGTCTTAAATATATGTTCATTTAGTGTTTTTTCTTTGTTTTTGTAACACTTGTATCCTTTTGGTCAGAACTGGTTTAAATACAGGTATTTTGTAAATCCTCCCCACTTTGAAAAAGACCACTAGATGGTCGAAACATGTTGGTAGAGTTGGTAGAGTAGCTATCTTGACTTACTACCCAGACATGTAAGCCAGGGTGAGATCTCTGATGGTGTTTATGCCCAGGTTTTAACATCTCTAACCATTGCTTATATTGAGGCTTCTGGCTTACAACTAGTTGGTAGGAGTTCATCTGTTACTTGTACATATCACCTGTTACTATTTGACTTTTAAAATTAAAGGGTATATTCATGTACTTTTATTATATTGATATAATAATTAACACCAGACATCGCAATTTCCGAGATGCGATTCGGTATCCTGGGTCTCAGTGATCCTGTCTTCTCTGTACTTCTGTGGGTTTATCGGCATCCCTTGAGTCTACCTCTGTCCGCGCATGTGCTCTTTTTTGGACACGGGGTGTCCTGCGCATGCGCCACCAACACAGTCCACGGAATCAGTATGATTTACCGCAGTATGCATGGCCGGCGGATCAAAACCCGACAGCGACAACCCGGCAAGGGTGATAATCCTGATCGTAAATTAAGGTAAGGATCGCTAACCTTTCTAACCCCTCTAACCCTAACTCTCCCATAGGGGTGCCTAACCCTAACCTCCCCCAAGTGCCTAACCCTAAACCCCCCTTCCCCGCAGCCTAACCCTCTGTCCCGGGGGGTTGCCTAACCCTAACCTCCCCCCAGGGGTGCCTAACCCTAATCTCCCCCTTTGGCTAGCCTAACCCTAACCCTCCCAGGTGGTGCCTGACCCTAAGTCCCCCATGGGAGCCCCTAACCTAACCCCCCCTGTGGCTGTCCGCGCACAGCACCCGGCTTACCTTTGATTGGTATGCCGGGCACCGGGTTCTGGCATAGGTAAAATGACATGCGTCATAATTTTGATGCATGTCATTAGACCCTTGCTAGTATTAGACAGTCGGGATGCTGACAGTCGGCATTCAGACCATTGGCATCCCGATGGCATACCCAGTCCACAATGGGAGGCAGACAAGCAGCTGGTCATATGGAGAGTCAGTAGTGTGTGAGTATATTATCTGTACACACACATATAATAGTAAAGAGCGAGCCGGCCATGGGTGGCTAAGGGCAGCAGGTGTAGCGGCATAGTGAGCTGGCCGGGGGGGAAGGGTAGGGACAGTGGGCAGTTAGCGGTATATATGCACTGAAGATACTCCATCAGGGAGCAGGGGCAGAGTTTTTCTCTGCCCCTTTCTCCCTGGGCCCCTCTGATTGGCTGCTGTAGCAGCAGGGGGCATGGAGAGCAGGGAGAAGGCAGGGAGACAGCTGTCTTCCCTGCTCTTCTCCCTTAAGGAGGTACATTATGCTGTCCTAAGTTGTAGAAAAGAGTTTTAGAAGTGAAACGGAAATCTGAGTTTTTCGTGCTTCTATGAATCACTCTCCCCATATCAGTGTATGGGGAAGCGATGTGTACACTTAGCAGGGGCACCGCTGCAGAAATATCAGATTTCTCCATGGTAACCCCTTCTATGAATTGGAGAAAGCAGTGAAAAGCCCTGTTATCACTGATAAAGGGATTTTTACTGCTACATGAATAGACCCATAAAAACGTTATTGCACTATATTATTTTCCTCTTGTTTCATATACATGTTGGGAGTGTGCATTCCTAATGAAAACACTGGGGGAATTTTGAGGCTAACCTGATGAATACATGTACATAAATTACACATGGAATACTGAGAATTGAGGTGAAAAAAATGTTTTAATTCCTGTTGAAAGGACTCTCCTATTGGAGCACCTATATGAACAAATCTAACTATGTTGTCTTTAATCTTATGAAAAATATTTATATATTTGGTAGCTGAAAGAATAAAAGCACTGTTAGTGTAATTGTTTTGTTTTTTTACAGTGTATGCTATGAAGTACACCTTCAAAATATCTATTTCAGTATAGCTAATAAGGATTGATAGGAACATTTCTGTAGGCTGTGCAGCAAACAAACTGAGCACTGCAGTGTAGACAGAGACACATTTAAGCTCTATTTGGCTTAGTGTTTGTCATTCACACTGGAAGATGTTTATATACTGTATACATACAAGTAAATATAAGAATAGTGACATTGGCTATATACTACTTTTAACAGTTGTTTCTATTTTAAAGTGGTTATTGCATTGTAATTTTTATGTTTACTTGACAGTGATTTAGCCAAATCTTCAAAGGGGAATTTTCTTCATCCATTGTACTTTGACAAATCAATTTCAGTTCACAGATTTATTATTTGGACACAAATTTAGAGAATTTGTAGGATGTTTCTAAATTACAATGTAGAATATAGCTATCACTTACAACAACTATGTTACAGTGTGTGTAACATCATAATGTATATTGGGCCTGATTCAGTGTTGTACACTTAGGGGTAAAATTACTAAAGTGAGAGTTTTTAGAAGTGGAGATGTTGTCCATAGCAACCAATCAGATTCTAATTAACATTTAACTAGCACCTTCTGGAAGATAATAGCTAGAATCTGATTGGTTGCTATGGGTAATATCTCCACTTCTAAAAACTCTCACATTAGTAAATTTACCCTTTAGAATAACCTGTAAAGTGAAGGCCCCTAAAACTAGTTCCTTTTTTGCCTTCTCTTTACAGGTTATTCAAGGTGCTAATTTTGACTCTGAGGAGCACCACCAGAAGGCCAAGATCACCTGCAATCCAAGGTGATTTAAGGCTTACTACTATGGATCTCTACTAGTTAAGGGGAAACACGTTATCTATCATCTATCTACTAACTACCATTTATCTACTATCATCTGTTTACTTTCACAGTATTCCATCACGTACTTATCCTGTGCAGCCACTCTCTCTTTTGCCTACTATCAGAGTTGTACACTGTTAGCATCACTGCTGCATCCTTGGATGCAGCAGTGATGCTAACATATACTAATGCAGCAGCAGCAGGCGTATGGTGTAAATAGATGCTTCCTGCATACTTGTGTAATCCACAGCTTAGTCTGAGGACACAGCCATCGGATCACTTGCGAGACCATCGGCCATCTGAGTAACCCTCAGGTTACTCAGATACAGTAACTGTCTCAGAACTATAGCCGAAACCAGAAAATCTGTGTCAGAAGACACAGACCCTGGCTTCAGCACTCCCATTAAACGGGGATGACACACTCCTGTTTTTATAAATGCTGAATGGCTTAGATGGAACTGCAAATGAGCTTGTAGGATCAATTCTCCATATGCACAGAATGGGTCCTGCGCAAGCACAGTCCCATCGCTATTGGACTTGTATGCAAACCATTAGGTTTCCACACAAGTCTTAATGAGGCCAATTGTCAGTAAGAATAAACATTGGTTCTTAAACTGGCTATACACTTTAAAATAATTTTATGAAAATCTGGTAATGTATAGGAGCAAATGACAACTGACCATTTTCTCCCAAGTTTCGTAAAATGGACAAAAACGGTAATTCAGGCAAATTGGTTAAATCAAACTGATTTAACCAATTTGTCTGAATTACCATTTGTGTCCATTTTTCAGTGTTTGGGAGCAAATAGTCAACTGTAATTTGCTCCCATACATTACCAGATTTTCATTCCAACCAGCCAACTAGTTGGATGGTTGGAAAGATAATCTTAAAGTGTATGGCCATCTTAAATTGGGTGTGCTAAAACCGAAAAAATAACAAAAACCAGACAAAACATACTTTGTTATAATATACTGCATAAAGGTAAATGTACTAAGCAAAATCTGACAACACTCAACACAATCTAGTAATTGTCCTCAAATGTTAATGACTGGTGTGACAGCACTTTGACCACCTGCAAATTGCTAATTTGCACCAATGTTTTCCGGTTTTGGGCCAAATGAATGGATTGCAATGTGAATTGGCCTGCCCCTGTTAGCTGATGAACAAATTGTACATACTAAAAGTGTTTAAAAACTGATTTAGTTTGCTAACCTACCAGATCAAACAAATCAGATTACATTGTATTTAGGGCCTTACAGACCAAACAAACAACAGTCTGACAATTATGGAAAAAATGCAAGAAACCTTTTTGTTAACTACTACCACTTAGTCCTGTATGCAATACAATCACAATGATCTCTCTATTTTAATTAATTTAATTAAATTCTACCTACTTAAATTGTATAGGCAACTTATCTATAATAGCAACTTCTTAATTTTCTTGCTGAAAACATTTCTGTGTCTTTATGGTATTATATTTCTATGTCTTCCATGGTTTTCCACTACAGTAGCTCATTATATGTCTCTATAATGCATTTAATATGCTTGTTTTAAAAATAATAAAAATGAGTATTGGTCCTTTTTGAACACATGAGAAAGGCATTTGACTGGAAGCCATGGATCATTTTCTTCAAAGTACAGTATGTTGTCACATACAGCTCATGTGTGTCCATCTATTCTACACGGGTACTGCATTACAGAAAGAAAAACAAATCTACTCTCAGCAAGTAGTTAGGAATTCTGCAGCAATTCTGCAACATATCTAAGATGTTATAGCCTTTGACGATTCATGTTGTTGGGTAGAACAGCCCCCCCAATTTTTTTTTTACATGTATTTCTATTCTATTATGTAGCAAGTACATTGTTTATGCTCATATTGTTCTCTTATTACTTTATATTTTATTTAATTCAAACTGAACATTAAAGAACTTTTAGAACAATCTACAGCCATGTATTTACTGCATTATATAACAGAAAATGTTTAGTTTAATAATAAATATTAAAAATGAAATGAAGTTTATTGGCATTTGAAATATGTTTTAATTTAATATTATTGAAATACTGTAATTAATTAACTTCTGTGAAGCAATGGTATCCCTACAATTTGATAAATATTAATTTGCACTCTTTTCATACAATTTAATTACCATTGACTGTAAGTTGTTTCATAATCTATTTTTTGAGCTATTGATATTGTAAAAAATTCAAAGCAACAGAATGAAAAGGCACAGAGATATAATTTTCATATTATATTGATTGGTATTAAACATTAGACTTGTCCTTTCAATGAGAGATCCCTAGTATGCAGGTTTTGGACATACAACAACAATTATTTAAATTAACCTAACAACAGAGGTTGTGCTTTAAAACTGGTATTCATTTGGTATCTCAATTAAATCACTACTGACATATTATAAAGGAAAGTTAAATCTCTATAATTATGTATCACAGTTCATTGAAGACATTACATTTCTGTTAAACATAGGTTATTTTGTCACAGTTAATGGAAATGTGGTGACACTTATCTCACTGTTATATTTTAAGTAGATAAAAAAAGGTTACCTTTAATGGTAATGTATCCATTAGTCCACTATCATATACACTATCTTTCTATATTTATGTACTAAAAGCTGTGAATTGTTTGGATAATAGGATTATTTTCCTAAGTGCATGTACAAACAGAGCAACATTCCCTTAGATGTCACAATATTTCAGGGTTTGTCAATTATCTCTAAAAGTGTACACACTTGCTAAAGCAACTTGCACATGTACTGTATCATATGTTGACAAGCACCAGATCATACCATCTGCCTAAATTAAGATGGTTTAGTCTATATTGTAGTTTAATATTTACATTCAAATTAATTATTATTATTATTATTATTATTATTATTATTATTATTATTTTGGTGTGACTTTCCACAAAGTTTTCTTTATTATATTTAATGAACTTTAAAAAATGATAATTTTATGTGAAATTAATGGGATTTCAGTGTTGTCTGAAACATAGATGTGAGTATTTTGACTCGCAAAAATGAGGACCCTTAACGTTGGGTTGCAAGACTTAAATGTTTTGATCATCACTGACAACTTTGTTTTTGTATTACTTAATCATATAGTACATATAGCCATTGAACTTTCAGGGAAATATCTAATCGCTAAGTTTCAATCACTAGCCTTACCAGAAACGTCCAGTCACTGCAGACTGCTAACCCATTTTTAACATTATTGACGTTCACCAATTAGGGAGAAGGGCATAACACAATAAAATACAACTTGCATAACTGTGGTTGAGCTACATCAATGATAGGGGTTTATCTCCTTACTGCAAGCACATCTAACAAAAGACTTTCAATAACTGTTACAAGCAAACAAGATGGTATAATCAAAGCACAATTCTAATGTGTTACATGGTAATGATTTTAGGATATTACACTGCGTTTTCATATCTGAGCTAATGCGTGAACACCTACATCTACCATAAAATTGACCTTTTCTTGGTGTTGCTATGGAAATTGTAAGCTTGACATTTGCTGAGAGACGAATCTCAATATCTACAGACTTGTCGAGTGCCTTAGGTATTTTAAATAAGATTATTTAATTTCCTTTCAGTAGTTTCTGTACTACAATTTTTCAAGCCAACAAAATTGAATTGGCCTTAAAGTAAACTCTTAAACCAATGCATTGTACTGGAAATATGCAATAATCTATAAATGGTCTCAGTAACCAGTGGTCATTTACCTCATAATAACCTACAAATACTTCAGGGATTATAATGCACACATGAAATCATATTGTTTTGCTACAGAGGAATTTTTGAGGTCAGTCTAATAATCTATTTCAATTATATAGTTTACCAATAATGAAACCAAAAACTGTTAATTTTGTTTAATTATATTCAAAGTTAATATAATTATAGATCACATCTCAGAAGAGTTTAGAACAGCACGGGGATGACTTATAGCACTGTAAGTATTAATTTACAGTGTATTTAAATAAAGTGTATTTAAATAATACAAGTGCATCTACAGTATATTTCATTATACATATGTGTATTACAATGTTCTTAATATTATTATTATTATTATTATTATTATTATTATTATTATTATTATTATTATTATTATTATTATTATTATTATTATTATGTATCTTTGGGTTGGGTACAGGTTGTTGGCACTTGGGTTCCTGGTGCTCAGAATCCTGACGCCGTCATTGCAACAGGGTCACAATCCTGACAGAAGGAGGTAAGTATACTCTGCCCCTAACCCTCCCTCCCCACAGCCTAAACCTAACCCTCCACCCTAGTGCTTAAACCTAGCCCCTCTCCCCCGATGCCTAGACCTAACCCTAACTGTAAGCCTCCCCCAAGAGCCTAACCAAAACCGCTAACCTTAACTATCCCTCTAATGCCAATACTTACTGTCAGGATGCCGGCGCTGGGTTCGGACTGGTGTCAGCATTCTGAGCGCCGATATTCAGACAGCCAGGATAATAACTACATCCCTCTATCTTTATATATATACTGTGCCTAACTGTGTTGCAGCACAGAAATGACGAACAAGCTCCATTCTCTAGAACTTAACATGTAAATATAATAAATCAGTCAATACAAAGGCACATAAGTATTGGGTAGTCCAACCATGCATATAACCACAGTATGTAGTTTACATGGTCAAGCTCTCCAGTATAGATGTATCCTTTTTTACTGTTGCTACAGTTGCACCAAATAGCCATGTCTGTGTGCCAAATCCCATACTAGTGTACTGATAAATGGGGTGTGCAACATTTGTACATCTGTGTGCAACTGAGTCTGAATCTGTGTAAAAGGTGGTTCGATGTGAGCAGCTGCAGCTTTCCTCATGCCTGGTTCCATTGTGCTTCATCTGCGACTTTATATGAGTAAAAAAACTGTTCTTGTGCAGTTAAAGGTGCAGCCTGACATCCCTAGTACACTATGAGCTGTGTCTGATATGCAAATAAGATGCAAAATGAAAGAAAAATACATTACCCTACTTCTCTTAGAGCACCTCAGTCGAGCCGGGCGTCTCAAGTCATATGGCGAATGGACACTCAGTAAGTGAGGACATATCTGTACTATGCACATAGTATAAACAGGATGTACAGTAGTCATTAGGTCAACATTTAAAATGTTGACATTCATATTGTTGATACTACAATGTTGACAGTTATGATGTTGACATTGCTAAAATGTCAACAGGCAACATGTCAACATTCTCAAAATGGTTAGGCTGGAAGATGAGTGGGTTAGGCAGTAGGTGGAGGTTATGTTTTGGCTATGAGGCAAAAGGTTAAGTTTTAGATTAGAGGGATGGATAAGGGTAGGGGTTAGGGTTATCGATTGGGGAAGAATGCTTGGAATACTGGAACACTGGAGAATCAGATGACTCCACCAGAAGTGATGGTCACATGACTGCCATGGGTCCAGAAGAGTCCTGAGTGCACAACCTAGTGTCCAGAGGACGCAATCCTGTGCACAACCGCTTGTGTCATCCCGGCGGCATTTAGCGCACCTGGGCGTCCTGAGTACGCAATCCTGTGTGCAACAACTTGTGTCATCCCGGTGGCATTTAGCGCACCTGGGCATCCTGAGTACGCAAACCTGTGTACAACCACTTGTGTCATCCCAGCGGCATTTAGCACACCTGTGCGTCCTAAGTATGCAATCCATTGTACAATACTTTGTGTCATCCTGATGGCATTTAGCACACCTGGGCGTTTTGAGTATGCTATCCTGTGTACTAACCGCTGGTGTCATCCCGGCGACACTAACACACTACAGCATCTTCTAACCTAGTTTTCTTGCCCTCAAGGCAGCATCCAGCCCAGAGGCTGCTACCGGCCCAAAGGCTGCATCTCAACTAATAGGCCCACAGGCCTCATCCGAGCCCAGAAGCTGCTACCAGCCCAAAGGCTCAACTAATAGGCCCACAGGCCTTATCCAGCCCAGAGGCTGCTACCGGCCCAAAGGCCGCATCTCAACTAATAGGCCCACAGGCCTCATTCAGCCTAGAGGCTGCTACCGGCCCAAATGCCACATCTCAACTTATAGGCCACAGGCCTCATCCAGCCCAGGTGCTGCTACTGGCCCAAAGGCCGCATCTCCACTAATAGGCCCACAGGACTTATCCAGCCCACAGGCTGCTACCGGTCCCCAAAGCTGGACCGCAACCAAATGAGCCTAACCCACATTTGGAGCCAGCTCCCTCAGCCACCAAGGCAACCACCCAGCTGCATCCTGCCAAGGCATTCCAGCCCTCAAGGCTGTGGAAGACTGTTCTTTTTGGCTACCACGGAGACGTAACATTATAACCGGCCATAAAATTATTCACCATCAGGGGTTGATGTCATCATGGACCCCAGTCAAAACCCGGCTCAGATTCTGGCAGGCCAAATCCAGGTGTTGACCCAGAAGGTGCAGGAGCTGTCACTTCGTGTCAAGGAAACTCATGGTGCCACTGCTTCCACCATAGTGGAACCAAAATTGAACTTACCTGACTGTTTTCCAGAAACCAGAAAGATTTTTTGAACTTTAAAGAAAGTTGCAAGCTCTACTTTAAGCTCCGGCCCAGATCCTCGCGTACTGAGACCCAGGGTGTTGGCATAATTATTTCTCTGCTTCAGGGCGACCCACAAGCTTGGGCCTTCGAGCTTCCCTCATCCACTCTGGCTTTGCTGACCGTGGATTCGTTTTTTTGCAGCTCTTAATACTCTATGATGACCCTAATAAGGAGCCTTAGCAGAATCCAGTCTCAGATCTCTAAAACAGGAAAGTAGAGCTGTGGAAGACTACTGCAAAGAGGACCTCATTCAGAGTCGGTCATTGCGGCCGCACAGTCGTACGCATACGATGTTTTTCTTTCTGCGCCTGCACACGGCTAGCTGTGCGCATTTGCGTACGAGCTCTACCGATGAAAAATACTGTCGGTCGTAGGGCTTCTGACATGGAAGTGGATTGCTGAAGTTGATTGACAGGAAAGACCGTTTGTGGGAGTATACGGGGGTGGTGGTCTGCAAACGGAGGCGTTTTTCAGCGTTTCCAGATGTTTTAGGGGAGTGCATAAATTACCTGCTTCGTACGAACAAGAATTGCGGATGCATGACAACATCACTCTACGAACAGGATGATCGTCCAGGCTAAAGTAGGCAAGAAGCGTCCGTAAGCCACAACAGTACAATCGTTAATCTGATGTTACCTGCGATGTTTCTATTTGGAACCACACAAACCAAGCAGCTAAGATTGCTGCATTGTAACCATTACCACTGCTAATTACCTTGCAACTGATTTCACTTGCGTGTGCATTAGGGAATTCGTAACCCAAATGTTTATTTGTGCTTTTTAAACTTTTTTTTGTAAAACAGTTTTTAAAACATCTCGCATTGTGTTTTGCGTAGCAGCCTTTTCAGATACCGTACTTTTTAAACCTTGTATACATAGATATAGTTAAAGATAGACATTTTTGGTGTAAAACATATTTTTTTATTTGAAATTTGCCTTTCAGCACAAATTAAATATTAATTGTTACCGCAACATTTGCATATAATAAGGGGACTGGACAACAGGTGAGGGAGGAGATATCCAGGGCTACTTTCGTCGTTTGGGCCGGCTTGGAGGAAGAGGTAAGCTACGGACAGCCGACTGGCGTGTATCACGCCGACTGGCCTGGCCAGAGGTAGATGGGATTTCCTCTGGCCTAGGCATAGGCCTCTCCATACTTGCGGGGGTGGCTGTTGGGCTGCCAGAGGTGGTGGTCCTGGGAGGAAGGGAGTCTTGCTCCATCATGGCAGGTGGGTTGGCCTGTTCCTGGGTATTGGCCAAACGATCTAGGGCCCCAGCAATGGTCTCCAGGGCCACCGCCACCCTCACCAGAGTGGTCTCCATCCTCAGAAGAACACATGTGTTCTCCTGAGTTTGGGAGACCAACCTGGTGAGGAGAGGCACTGCTCGGTCTGATGGTTGCCCTGGAGTAGACTCCACAGAGTCCCCAGATGGAGTACTTGGATCCTCCCCTGCAGAGTCTCCATCTGTGCTGGACCCAGACCTGACCTCAGGAGCAGGCACTACCTCCTCTGAGTCTGGAATAAAAAAAAAACATTAGTATTTTTTACAAAAAGAAACGCATACACGTTTGAGCTTTATACTTTTTGGCTTCCAAAAAAAAATTACCTTCTTGCACATAGTGGACACACCGACTATCTCCTCTTCTGTCACACATCCCTGAGCCAATGTCTCCAACCTCGTCAAGGCCAGCTCATCAGGGATGGGACCACCACCTGTCCCCGCAGCATGGTCCACCCTACTCCGTAGCTTCATCTTCAGTTGGTGCTTGAAAGCCGTCCAGCTGTCAATGTGATTTTGCAATTTTTCAGGGTTAGTTTTTTAAAATAAGATCAAGCTTTTGACTTCAGTACACTCACAATATAATTTACATACCATTTTTTAACGACTTTCATGGTTCTGTAGGTTGTCCCCACACCATTAACAGCCCTGGATATCTTCTCCCAAATCCTGTCTTTGGCTCCAGCCCCCATATTTCTTGGGGCATGGACAAGGTTATCCATTGTCATGGTCACCAATGTCTCAAGCTCGATCCGTGAAAATTGAGGGTTTCTTGGCCTTGGCCTGCTTGGGCCCGCCTCCTCCTCCTCTACTGGTGGAATTGGATTCCCAGCACCTACAACATTTTTAAAATTAGATAAAATGTATAAAGTATATTTTTGGAAATATGAACTGTTCTTGTGTTGTTTACAAAATGTGATTCGCACTTACCTGCCTCAGTTGGCCTCTGCTCACCATGCTCCTCGCTTGACATTTTTCAAGCCTGTGAAAGAGCATGAAGAATACTGCTTGTGCAGACTTTTTTTTATAGATGTGAGCGTATCCCTGGATTGGTTACCCGTGCATCCTTATTTGCCTAACTACAAATGCACACCTTTCCTGCATTCCGTAATCACTGCGTGGGTTGGGTTAGATGTGAGCGCATCCCTGGATTGGTTACCCGTGCATCCTTATTTGCCTAACTACAAATGCACACCTTTCCTGCATTCCGTAATCACTGCGTGGGTTGGGTTAGATGTGAGCGCATCCCTGGATTGGTTACCCGTGCATCC
Source organism: Taudactylus pleione (assembly GCA_031769625.1). Lineage (NCBI taxonomy): Eukaryota > Metazoa > Chordata > Amphibia > Anura > Myobatrachidae > Taudactylus > Taudactylus pleione. The sequence continues at coordinate 5,222,625 of JAUIMM010000092.1, read as the reverse complement.
TTATTTGCCTAACTACAAATACACACCTTTCCTGCATTCCGTAATCACTGCGTGGGTTGGGTTAGATGTGAGCGCATCCCTGGATTGGTTACCCGTGCATCCTTATTTGCCTAACTACAAATGCACACCTTTCCTGCATTCCGTAATCACTGCGTGGGTTGGGTTAGATGTGAGCGCATCCCTGGATTGGTTACCCGTGCATCCTTATTTGCCTAACTACATTTGCACACCTTTCCTGCATTCCGTAATCACTGCGTGGGTTGGTTTAGATGTGAGCGCATCCCTGGATTGGTTACCCGTGCATCCTTATTTGCCTAACTACAAATGCACACCTTTCCTGCATTCCGTAATCACTGCGTGGGTTGGGTTAGATGTGAGCGCATCCCTGGATTGGTTACCCGTGCATCCTTATTTGCCTAACTACAAATGCACACCTTTCCTGCATGATTCAATAATTGTTTTTTTTTTCTTTATTTAAGGCAAAGCCAAATGTTCCCTTACTTGTGGGTTGTTGTTGGAGTGATTTGTGGTGCAGGAAGGGATTGTTAGTGGTTACATTGTTTGGAGTTGTTTGAGAGGTGCTTGTGTGAGTTGTTTGAGAGGTGCTTGTGTGAGTTGTTTGAGTGTTGCTTGTGTGTGTTTTTGGAGTGTTGCTTAGGTGTGTTGTTTGAGAAGTGCTTGTGTGAGTTGTTTGAGAGGTGCTTGTTTGAGTTGTTTGAGTGTTGCTTGTGTGTGTTTTTGGAGTGTTGCTTGTGTGTGTTGTTGGAGAGGTGCTTGTGTGAGTTGTTTGAGAGGTGCTTGTGTGAGTTGTTTGAGTGTTGCTTGTGTGTGTTTTTGGAGTGTTGCTTGTGTGTGTTGTTGGAGAGGTGCTTGTGTGAGTTGTTTGAGTGTTGCTTATGTGTGTTATTTTTTTGGTTTTATTTTTTTAGGTTTTTTTTGGTGGTGGTTTTTTTTTGTACCTTTTTTTTTGGTGGGTGTTTTTTTTTGCTTTTTTTTGGTGGTGGTTTTTTGTTGTACCTTTTTTTGGTGGGTGTTTTTTTTGTAGTTTTCTTTTTTGGTGGGTGTTTTTTTTTTAGGTTTTTTTTTGCCGGGTGTTTTTTTTTTTGCTTTTTTTTGGTGGTGGTTTTTTTTGTACCTTTATTTTTGGTGGGTGTTTTTTTTGTACCTTTATTTTTGGTGGTGGTATTTTTTGTAGTTTTTTTTGGTGGGGGGTTTTTTTGTAGTTTTTTTTTGGTGGTGGTTTTGGTTTACAAAACCCTGTTACTTGTTGTGTTTGACCCGGTTACTTGTTGTGTTTGGGTGGCCGTGCTTTTGTAGCCTTAAAAAACCAACATTATTAGAAGACTCAAGTAAGTGTGCCAGGCTACTGCATTTTTTGTTTATTTTAATTTTGTTCTATAAACCTAAAAAAATAACATTTTATAACAATTAAAATGTATTTTTTATATTTTTTAAAGGTGTTTAACAGTCCATTTTGTACTTGAATCAGGTAAGTGTCTATTTATACAAACCTAAAATTTTGTTTTTTTAATTGATGTTTTTTTTTGTGTCGTTTATTTATCATTTAATAATGCTTTTTTTTGTATTTTGGAAACGTAAATTCCAAAATGTAACAACAATTAATATTGACCAATTTAAAAGTTAAGGTTTGTTTTAACAATAATACTAGTAATAGTGTTTTTTAATAAAAAAATAAAATAAAGTTTTTTCTTCCCTTAAAAAACCAACCATACAACAAATACACCTGTAGGGATTTCCGAAGATGGCACTGCCCGATCCTGTAAGAATATGCACCATTATGATAAAGCTAAGTATTTTTGAACAAATAATCAAAAACCATTCTCTAGAACCATTTTTAAACAAAAAATGTACTTTACAGAGTGATGTGGGACAGCTAATAGTGGAAATGTTGCCCCCCACCAACCTTCCTCAGCCTCCTCCAGGATGTAGGCATAGGAGGCGTGCAAGGGCCAAGATATATAGAACACGTGTCACCCTATTTGGAATGCCTGATGATGTGGTTGTAACCACTTATCGCATGCCTCCAAATATTATCCTAGACACTCAATAATAAAGAATGATCTAGAAAGTCAGATTCACATTCCAACAGCAATCTCACCACTTACACAGTTGTTGGCGGTGTTACATTTCTGCACCTCAGGGTCCTTCCAAACCACTGTGGGGCTGGTGGGTGGCCTCTCCCAGCCCTCATTTTCACGGATCCTGAGGCGTGTGCTTGATGCATTCTTCAATCATATAGCACATTTTATTAGTATGCCTTTGGATACAGAAGCCCTTGATGTGGTAAAGCAGAAGTTTTTTGAAATTGCAGGCTTTCCTCATGTCATAGGGGTGGCACTCACATAGCACTTCAGCCTCCTGCATGCAGGGAACAAATATATAGGAACCGAAAACATTTCCATTCCCTAAATGTAATGGTGCTATGTGATGCCTCCCTCCAGATCCTCTCCCTGAATGACAAATTCCCAGGCTGCAGCCATGATGCGTACATGATCCAGCATTCAGGGATTTGGCCAAAATTAAGCACACTGCAAGCTGGTGACGCGTGGCTTCTTGGTAAGTAAAAATCCAGTATGTAGCTATAGTAATAGTGTAAACATGTTTTCATGGTCAATTTATGTATCTTTTGGTGTCCCATTTCCATGAGGTGACAGTGGATATCCTTGCACGCTCTGGCTGCAGACTCCTTATTTGACTCCTACACCAGGGCCACAAACTCAATATAATGTCATGTTTACTGCCACCAGGCAGGTGGTGGAGTGCAGTATCGGCCTTTTAAAGGGCCGGTTCCAGTGTCTCCATCACTCTGGTGGTGCACTCATGTACTCGCCGGATATGGTTTCTCGCATTGTGGTCCTGTGTGGGATTTTACACAACATTGCAATAAGGAGTCGAGCACCCATGCAGCCAGAGTAGGCCTTGCCAGAGGATGGCCACCCAGAGGAAGGTGTTGTGATGCAGACGTGATTATGTTGTTTCACGTTTTTTTAGGTAAGAATATTTACCTGTTTTTTTAATTTTAACACTTAGTGCAAATGTATTTTAATGTGTACCTAATTTTTTTTTCTTTTCCTACCAACAAAATCACAACACTTTCCAAAACTGCAAAAGTAATGGATCCCATTGGCAATACCCTGTATGTTTTTGGACAACTAACAAATTTAGCACGGATATACCCCAACATGTTTAGTTAATTTGCCTTTTGTTTTATTAATTTGTATGTTTTCCATTAAAAAATCTGTTTGTTTTTTACTATTGTTGTTTATGTCTGACTAAGCCAGATGTTTTCTTTGGCCAAACCCTGAGGACATTTGTTATTTGTGAATCTGTTATGAAATTCTTTTTACGAGTGAAAACCTATTGGCAACATGTTTGTTATTTAATACATTTTTTCAATAAAATACAAATGTTTTTTTTTATTTATAAAAGCCATTTTGAGGTGGATAATGTATGCCAACCCCTAAAAAAAATGATACAACATTACTGCAAATGTTCTTAAGGTTTACTTATACATTTTTGCAGTTCTTACAATATATGGAAAGGCACCCAGCTTTGTTCACAAAGTATTTGAAATGCAGAATTACACCCTTTAATTTGTTCAAAAAAAGAGGACAAATGTTTGAACAACAAAAACTTTAATGTAAGATAATATTAATTTGAAAAATAGACAAATATGATAAAAAAAACTAAAAATCCTCTAAACTCCCCACAATTTGTTGGAGGCAGCAGTAGGCCTGCATTAAATAGCCACTTGTGCTTTGCAGCTCCTCCCTTATTTGCCTCAGGATGTGGGTTAGATCTGTGGACAGAAACATTTTTTTTGTTTAAATACTTGTAATTTAAAAATTACAAACATTTGAACATTACACATTATTCAATGTACCAAAAAGTGGGTAAACACAATGATGTTAGGGTGTGTTTGAAAGTTTCAGCCACACAACATTATTAATAGGTTTATACTTTTATGGTGTAAAAATAATTGGAAACCCTAACTATGTGGCATAAGCCAAAAACCCCTATGATGATGTAAAAATAAAGGGAGGTGTATTCTTAAATCCTGATGGCCATATCCTAAAAAGACAATGCATATATTCACTTCTAGAATGTTCTTGATAATCCTAAAATACAATGTGTTTGTTTGCTATGGCAAACATCACTTTTCCTAATGAAGTTACATCTTAGTACATTTTAAACACAGTGTACACAACATTAACAAGGGTAGTCTGGTTACTTGCTTGCCAAGTTGTGTGACATGTTTTTTAACATTCTAAAATACTAATCCTAATGTAATCATTTTTTACAAAAAATACAAAACATTTTTAAAAGCCCAAAAGACCTACATTTTTGTGGTCCCAAATAAAAAAAAAGGCCCAGGCACAAAACATAAGGTCGCAATTTTGAAAAACAGTATTACTGCGCAATGATTTTGACACCCATACTGAAATTACCAAAAAAAAAAACAATGCCCAAAAATGTTTACAAATACATGGATAACAACAACACCAAAAAAAAAAACATATTGCAAAACACAGACCCTCAGAGTGGTGTAGCACAACCCCCGATGTCGCCAGAGATGCTGCAGGAGATGGTGAGTAATCTGGAGTTGGGGAAATGGTTGGAGGGGAAATAGAGCTGGAAATATCCAAGGGAGGGGATATTTGGGAAATTTGGGATGAGTGGGCAGGGGAGGGAGGAATACTCGGGGAGTATTGGAAGAGGGAGGGAGGGTTACTGGGGGAGTATGGTGGTGGGGAGGGAGGGCTGGGTTCAGCAGATGATGAATGTGAGGGTGAGGGCTGCAGGTTGGCAACTGCATTTCTTTGATTTCTGCGTGCCCTTCTCTGTCTCCGCTGTGCTTCTAAAATTTAAACATAAAAAATAAAAATATATTAGTTTTCAATTTAGGTTTTACAATATAAGTACACTTTACACATTCAGGACAATAGGGACAACATATAGGATGTTTTTTAACATTGACTAAAATCATTGGCAAAGGTACATACATTTTTAACAGTCCACTAATTATTACTTTTAAACAAACGCATACTTACATCTGCGTAGTTGCGCCCGCAAATTCATCAAAAGTGCAGGCGACCGGCGGTGCAGATCAGACCAGCGCCTCTCTAATTGCGCAATTTTGCGCCTGTATCCCGCACTTCTCAGGGTTCACCTCACCTCCACATAGGCCGCCTGCTTTATGCGGTTGGAAATGGGCTGCTCTGCGGAAGTAATCCGCCTGTCCAGTATATTCACCAGGATCAGCAATTCTCTCCTGGTAAAGGCCACGGCTCTCATGATGGCAATGGCCGATTTTTCAGAAAACATGAAATATACATGGGCTAAAAAAAAGATGATTGGCTAAAATATTTACACAGTTTCCAAAAAAACCCACTGTTGGCCAATCCTTTTATCATGTGGCCCGAAAAATAAGGTCACATTTGATTGGCTACAACACGCAGTCTGCAATTGCAAACATAACAGTGCAAATTATCCTAACGCAAAATGCACATGTATTTTTAAAGATAAGACACTTATCAACAGTACATTCACAGATAATAAATCTTACTTTGTTTTTTAAATTGTGTTAAAAAAAAGAAAACGGAGAAAACAACCAAGAAATGAACAATAAAGTTTATTGACACATGATAAAAAAGAGTTAAACACTCTTAATTAGATAATTGACAACAAGCTCACAACAAGCTGATCGATAGTCCATGAAAACATGGCATGTAACCATCAAAACAACACATACGGCCGCAAACATCAGAACATAATTAGCATACATCGACTAACAGCGCCTGACTACGTTTGTTTTGTTCATTCGATCAGATCAGTTGGTAGCAAGAGGAAGTGCAGTGCTAACGAATGAGCGTCACTTTGTTTACGATCGACCTGCCGTATGATCGGAATTTGCGGTCATTGGCCGTACGGCCGTGTGGCCGCAACGACCGACTCTGAATGAGGTCCAGAGTTCAGCAAGTGGGCCATTGATTCTGGATGGAACGATCAGCCTTGTGTTGTCAGTTCCGTTGGGGATTATCGGATGAAATCAAGGATATCTTGGTCCAGTATCCTGCCCCAAGCTCTTTGGATGACCTAATGAGCTTGGTCATTTGTGTGGATCATCAACTCCGGGAGCACAGGCTGGAGAAAAAATGGCCATTTCAAGACCCTCGTTCTCCATTATGGATGGCTCCCTCCGACTCCAATGAACCCATGCAGCTGGGAGCGTTTTGCCTTCCTCCTAAGGAGATGCCTTCCTCCTAAGGATGCATGTGGTAACAGTTCTCATAGACCATAAGAATCTAGCCTACATTGAGACGGAAAAAAGACTGAATTCAAGGCAGGCCCACTGGACCTTGTTCTTTACTTTACTTTACTTTACTTACTTGTTTAGTTTAATTATGTCATCTTGTTTAGACCGGGTTCTCAGAATATTAAGGCGGATGCCCTGTCTCAAAGATTTTCCACTAGCCATCTTCCTAGGGCCTCGTAGGAGAACATCATTCTGGCTTCTAGAATCCATCTTGCTGTGACCAGAACCCTGGCAGATTCTCTTAGCTCTTGTCAATCTGAAGCCCCTCGTGAAACACCATCGGGAGTGTCCTTTGTCCCCGAGAGACTGAGCAAGTAAGTGCTAAAGGATTTTCATTCCTCTAAAACAGGGGGTCATCCTGGCATCACCAGAACTCTGGAGTTGATGTCCCGTTCTGTCTGGTGGTAGTCCATGTGGTAGTTACTTTGGAGGTAAAGGTCATGTGGCCCAACTTTGCCCTTTGAATTCGGGAAAAGGCAAGGTCTAGATGAACTTGGGGAGATTCATCTAGACCTTGCATCCATCTCCCCAGAAAATTCAGTACTTATCCAAGCAATAATTCAGTTACCCAGCACATAGGTGTCCATTCCAGCATTTGTCAACAGTGGTGCGGCAGATAATTTTATGGAATTATAATTTTTGCAAACCCTGGGTCTGACTACGCTGCCATTGTCCACTCCTATGTCAGTGATTGGACTAGATGGAACCAATCTTTTAAAAGCCCCAGTGCTTTCCAGGACTCCCCCTTTGCAGCTGTCGGTAGGGGCTCCGCATCATGAAGAACTTTAATTTCTGCTCCTGCAGTGTCCTTTGGCACCGGTGGTTCTGGGATTACCCTGGTTGAAGAAGAATAACCCTGTAATCCAGTGGTAGACCAGTGAAATTCTGGAAGGGTCTACATCATGCTTCTCCCAATGTCTGTCTAGGCCTATCCTACTGGCTGCTGCTGCCCACGCTCTATCTATTCCAGCTCTGTATCATGATCTTGCCGAAGTGTTTTCCAAGAAAAGAGCCAATGTCCTGCCTCTTCATTTTTCTTGCGACTGCGCCATCGATTTGCTGCCAGGTGCCAGACTTCCTAAAGGCCAATTATATGCCCTGTCCATACCTGAGGATAAAGCCATGTGGGACTATATTTAGGAGACCCTGGATAAAGGCTTCATCCTTCCATCTAAATCCCCGGTGGGAGCAAGGTTTTTCTTTATGGAAAAAAAAGATGGAATTCTGAGACCCTGCATTGCCTTTTGTGGACTGAATAAGATCACAGTCAAAAATGCGTATCCCTTACCACTCATCTCCATTCTTTTCGGCCAACTGCAAGAGGCTTCCATCTTTTCTAAAATAGACCTCGGAGGCACATACAACCTCATTCGCATTAGAAAAGGAGATGAGTTGAAGATGGCATTCAATACTCATTCTGGAAATTTTGAATACCTCATCATGCCATTCGGCCTCTCCAATGCCACAGCTGTCTTCCAAGATTTAATCAACGATGTACTAATGGATTTCCTGGGGGTCTTTGTAGAGGTCAACTTAGATGATATCCTCATCTATTCTAAGTCTCTAGAGAAGCACCGGGGACATGTTAGACAGACCTTGCAAAGACTCTTATGCAACAACTTAAACACCAAATTAGAGAAGTGCGAATTTGTCGTGAAGGATGTGTCATTCTTGGGATATATAATCTCTTCACAAGGCTTCTCTATGGACCCTGGCAAGGTGAAAGCCATCCTGGATTGGGAACAATCCACTACGCTATAGGCCATCCAGCGATTCCTGGGGTTCGCTAATTATTATCGAGGTTCATTAAGTCTTTTTCCTCGATTGTGGCACCCATTGTGGAATTAATGAATAAAGGAGCTAAGGTCGCAAAGTGGTCCTTTGAGGCTATTTAGGCCTTTGATTCCTTGAAAGAGGTTTTGTATCCACTCCTGTCCTCTGGTATCCCAATCCTGAACTTCCGTTTGTTGTTGAGGTCGATGCATCAGAAGTTGAAGTTGGGGCTATACTGTCTTAGAAGGATATCAAGGATGGCAAGCTTCACCCATGTGTCTTCTTTTCCCAGAAATTTGATTCAGCCGATAGGAACTATGATGTGGGCAACCAGGAGCTCCTTGCCATCAAATGGGATTTTGAGGACTGGAGACACTGGTAGAGGGGGCTAATCATGTGGTAACAGTTCTCATAGACCATAAGAATCTAGCCTACATTGAGACGGAAAAAAGACTGAATTCAAGGCAGGCCCAATGGACTTTGTTCTTTACTTTACTTTACTTTACTTACTTGTTTAGTTTAATTATGTCATCTTGTTTAGACCGGGTTCTAAGAATATTAAGGCGGATGCCCTGTCTCGAAGTTTTTCCACTAGCCATCTTCCTAGGGCCTCATAGGAGAACATCATTCTGGCTTCTAGAATCCATCTTGCTGTGACCAGAACCCTGGCAGATTCTCTTAGCTCTTGTCAATCTGAAGCCCCTCGTGAAACACCATCGGGAGTGTCCTTTGTCCCCGAGAGACTGAGCAAGTAAGTGCTAAAGGATTTTCATTCCTCTAAAACAGGGGGTCATCCTGGCATCACCAGAACTCTGGAGTTGATGTCCCGTTCTGTCTGGTGGTAGTCCATGTCATGGGCTACTCATGAATTTGTTTTGGCATGCAAGGCCTACTCGAGAAATTAGACTCTCTAGACCGCCCCTCAAGGGTTGCTGTGTCCTCTTCCTATGCCCTCTAAGCCATCGTCTCATATTGCTATGGTCTTTGTTGTCAACCTATCGGTGCCTTCAGGTTGTTCTGTCATCTGGACTGTCATGAATCGGTTCTCCAAAATGGTGCACTTTATTTCCTTGGGCAAGTTACCATCTGCTAAGGAGTTGTCAACACTGTTTCTCCACCATGTCTTCAGGCTCCATGGACTTCCTGTAGACATTGTCTCAGATCGTGGTACACAGTTCGTTGCCTGATTCTGGAGATGCTTCTGTGCCGATCTGGGTATCAATGTCAGCCTGTCCTCAGGATACCATCCACAGTCCAATGGTCAGATGGAGTGGGCCAATCAATCTTTGGCGAAGTTCCTCCATTGCTTCATTTCTAAATGTCAAGACGATTGGGTGCCACTTCTGCCTTTGTAGAATTTGCATACAACAACTCCTACCTTTCTGCAACCTCTGTCTCTCCATTTTATTGCACCTATGGAACACATCCTAGGAGTAATTAATTTGAGCCTTCTACTACTGAAACTCATGTCTCTTCTTCTGTGTCAAGGCTACAGTCAGTATGGAAGAAGGTTCACCATGCTCTCCTTCAAGCATCTGGGCAATCCAAGTCATCGGCAGACAAGCATCGGAGACCATGTAATTTCAGAGTTGGTGATTTGGTGTGCCTATCTTCCAGGAACATCAATCTGTGCCAGAGGTTGCAGAAATTGGGGCCAAAGTCCATTGGGCCATTTTGCATCATTGCCCAGATTAATCCTGTAGCCTTCCGGCTGAAGTTACCAAAGACCCTTATGATCAACAACACATTTCATTGTTCTCTCCTCAAACCAGTGTTCTATTCCTCCAGGTTCACTTCTATACGTCCAGTCAGACCTCCACCAGTGCTCGTCTAGGGGCACCAAGAGTTTGTGGTGGAGATGATTTTGGACTCTAGATTTTCTCGTGGACATCTTCAGTTCCTGGTTCACTGGAAAGTGTATGGACCCGAGGAGCATTCTTGGGTTCTAGAAAGATCTCTGCATGCTCCCACTTTGCAGAGAAGATTTTTTGAGAAATTTCCAAACAGACCGGGTGCTAGGGGCTCCTTAACCCCTCATCAAGGGGTGGGTTACTGTCACAAGCCACCACACTGCCAATACTATGCGGGGTGAATGTTGGGCAAGCTTTCACTGAAGTCTCCTTCCTCCTGTTTGGATCTGTGGTTAGCAACATATTGTTTGCAGTTCCAGTATTGGTTGCTGCTGACCCTCTGCACTAATTACTGCCTGTCTGGGTGCAGCATCAGGTGCACACTGATTGATTCTCCTGTTTGTGCACATCCCAGGTGCTCATTAGTCTGTCATTAGGGAGACTTGCTCTGATCGGGCCCTGTTTCTGTTAAATTCCAGCCAGCCCTTCACTCCATGCTGGTGATAGCATTTCACGTGTTTCCAGTTTGTGTGGGTCTCCTGTTCACAGTCAAGTTCCAGAATCCAACCAGCTCCATTGTTCCTTCCATTTGTGTCATCCTGGTGGCACAGTCCGCATCTGCACTACCTGCCATTTGTATGATCTAGGCGGCATGTTCTGCACCTGCATTACCTGCCATAGGTGTCATCTTGGCGGCACAGTCTCCATTCCTGCCTTGCCGCTTGTGTCATCCCATCAGCATTTAGTGCACCTGGGCGTCCTGAGTACGCAATCCTGTATACAACCGCTTGTGTCATCCCGGTGGCATTTAGCACACCTGGGCATCCTGAGGATGCAAACCTGTGTACAACCGCTTGTGTCATCCCGGCGGCATTTAGCATACCTGGTCGACCTAAGTACGCAATCCTGTGTACTACCGCTTTGTGTCATCCTGGCGGAATTTAGCATACTTGGGCTTTTTGAGTACGCTATCCTTTGTACTAACTTCTGGTGTCATCCTGGTGACACTGGTGCACCACATCGTCTTCTAACCAAGTTTTCCTGCCCTCAAGGCAGCATCCAGCCCAGAGGCTGCTACCGGCCCAAAGACTGCATCTCAACTTATAGGCCACAGGCCTCATCCATCCCAGAGGCTGCTACCAGCCCAAAGGCCGCATCTCCACTAATAGGCCCACTGGCCTTGACCAACCCACAGGCTGCTACCAGCCCAAAGGCCGCACCGCATCCAATCGACTCTAAGCCACATTTGGAGCTGGCTCCCACAGTCACCAAGGCATTTCAGCCCTCAAGGCTGTGCAAGACTGTTTCTTTTGGCTTCCATGGAGTCGTAACAGTAAGTAACCAATGGCCCACTTTGGATGACATATTTACATTCTAACATGGTGACATTTCATCAATGTTTAAATGATGAATGTCAATATGGTCATTGTCAACCATTCTCATGTTGACATAATGGATCTCAATATTCCATACCACACAAATATAAACCACTGATTAGTTTTTGTAACATACTTCAGTGTACATTCTCTGTTTCAGCCCAGTTGAACACACACTTGCCTGTGTGCAGTGTATGAGTGTGTTGTTTATGTCTTCTATATAGTGATGCCCTTAGATCAAGCCCTCAGTTATAGGTCAGTCTCTCTCTACATATAATAAATAGCTCCCTCTGGGCAAGCAGGAGTTCATGCACAAGCAGGTAGAATTAAGATTCAATGAGTATAGAACAGATGAGGCATGTGAAGTGGTGCACACAGTTGGTGTAAATATTTGGCACCAGGACATCTATGTAAGCTTTATGAGTGAAACATTGCTTATCATAACAAGAGCTGACATTCACCTGTTGGTTAGCAAGTGCACTCTGCTTCACTTTTCACCTGCTCTGCATCTGTTGTGTAGCTAATTTGTGCTTCCCATGAACAAAACTGGTAGGATCCATATAGTAATCATATAGGTATAATATATATATATATATATATATATATATATATATATATAATTTCTTTTAACACTCATACTGTACAGTATGTCTCTCATAAAGAATGGTCATGTCAGGGGTGTAGATAACATGGGAGTGCGGTTACTATGTGGCCCACTTGTCTCCTGAACCAACTTTTGGAGGAATGAGTGCTGGATGAGAGGTGGGATGGGATCCATTGGAGGATCCAAAGGTGGGGCTGCAGTGCAGTCCAAAATTCAATAGGGGAGCCAGACCGACTGCCAATGAGTCCTGGTCAGCAATGTTTGAAAGGACAGTTGGTGTGGCTGCCCTATTTGAATTTTGGACTGTGCTACATTCCCACCTCTGGAGCCACCACTGGATGGGACTGATTATTCTGACAGTGCCCCTGAGCCCTGATGATCCCTCCTGTGAACACACTTTAGACTGTGCTGCAGAAAGGTGGTAACTTGTGCCCCTCTCTCTAATTTCATGCTGTGTATGTCATGATGGTTTGTTGCTGTTCCTCCAGATGCTGAATCATACAAAAGGGTGAAATTCCACCTGACTACTACCTCTTGCTTTAGTTGGTGGCATGGCAAATGAAACTTTTCTTATTTCTGAATGCTGAAAATGGACATACATTTTAGGGGCTATTCCCAGCATCTCCTGCATGGACCTTTTACATTTTTTAAGGGATTCTGAATCACCAAGTTTATTGTGTTCACAAAACATGGTACATGTTGAAAACCACCTGGCTATAATGCTTGTATAATGTTAATTGCATTATCGGAAATCACAATTCCTAAGGGTAAGCTATTTTGTTATCACATCCCTGAGTTTTTCCAACAGATTGATACTGGTGTAGAATGTCTCTATATGAGCTGGCATTATAGTATTAGACACTGCTGCTGAATGTGATACACTCACCCAGTGGTCTGTCGCAGTCATGTAATATTTTGTCTTCCTCTTGTTCACATATATGTATATGTATTTAAGTGGATAGTATTTAAGTGGATAGGCAAAGAATAACTTTTTGTTTAACATCCTGGTACAAGTAAGAAATTGATGTTCTGGAAAAAATAATCAAAATGGAATTTGATAGCTTGGACACATGACCTCATATAATTGTCTAAAACCAGATGCATTGATGGTGGATATTGGATGCAGATCTAATGCTAACATACCTTTCCCACCCTATCTATTCCTTTACGAGATGAGGACACCTGTTCCATATGAAGTGTCCGCTTGATACTAATTAAAACATTATCCTTCCTACGTGTTCCCCTTTTGCTGACAGGATAATACCTCTGCCTGTCATATAAAGGGCCTTCCTGATTCACTGTTGAAACAAATATATACTGATCAATGGAAGGAGCTAGAGCCACTTCCCGTGAACAAGCCCAGTCAGGCGAAACGCACTTCGGATGAATCCCCTGGGTGCCCAGTCACTACGCAGTATGGGACACCCCAACACCAGGTTTTTGTATTTTTATATTCACTAATTTCAGTGCCGTCTTCCTGCATTTATGAGTACATTCACCGCATGCATTGACAGCGCTATCACAGCAGCCACAATAGAAGACGTTCGGGTCCCCCTTTTTTTTTTCCCCATACAAGCACTGAATTGAATACATACTTGACATTTATTTATTTTTTACTATTATAATCTAACTGTCATCCACTATATATTGTTGAAATGATTAATATTATTCATGCACACCAGTCAAACAGATGCATATATGATTAAACATTATCTGTGCTCCGGAGAATCATCATAGACATTGTATAATTATTTTCTTACATATGTTTCCAGTCTCTGCTATATGTGCTACATTAAGATTGTAACTGATTGCTACTATGCACAATTGCATTCTATTTTATTTGTTCATCTAAATGCCTACTGAACTTGTGTATATATGGGAAATATTTCCCGGTGTTTCAAAGAGATATCATTATTGTGCATGAATCATTTTTTCACTATAAAAGTGATTTAATATTGTTAATACTATAATTTAGTGTCTCTGTTCATTTTATTTCAATCTCTGCATTGTTCCAGTCTTGTGTTACAACCACTATTTTGAGCAATTGTATATTAAATAACATCGCTGGTGAGAAAATATATATATCATTGTTTAAATAATTCTGTTCTCATGACTAACTTATGAGATTGTTTCTGTCCAGGCACTTTAATTCTATACCCTCCCTGTGATTTCCATACCAGCCTTTTTTTCTCTTATTATTTTTGTCCTATACCTGAAGGCAAGACATATAACAGTGGAGATTAGGGCTTATGAAGGGAATCACAGTTGACTGTTGTTTGAAGGGATAAGTGCTCTGTCAAATCTCACTTTTTCTCCTCTGCATATAGCAAGAGAATAAGTAGCAGAGTCTGTAAGCAATTTGTCATTTCCCGACTTTTGCTTTTTCTCCTTATTAGTGATACAAAATGCTATAGCATCACCATACAGATACGTTTGGCGTTCTAGGTGTGTACATGATGTCTCATTTTGCTACCTATTCCTGGTATTTTTTACTACATGTTCAATGTTGGATTATGTGTTATTAATGTCCTCATATTTTGCCTATTATAGTCTGTGGTGGTATTTACACAGACTTTGAATATATAGATATTTATCTAAGTTTTATGATATAGTATCCTATGTCATTCACATGTCATCTGTTGGTTTAGTCGTGTCAGTCATTTTATAAACATTGTAAATATTAAAAGTTATGTTTTAGACCATTAATATCTAATTTTTTTCATAAAATGTGAGTGCACCTTCCTAGAGTTCTTTACTTTGGTTGTCTTTAGTTTGGTTGTCTCTTAACCAAACAATTCTTTTCATAGATTATTCTTCACTCTAGGTAGCACCACCATCCATTTAGCTCACTGTAGCTTTATTGATTTAATGAGTTAGTCTTACTACTAGACTATATATAAACCCTGCTTCAATCTGGTCAGTGCAGTGATTTTTTTCCACAATTTCCACTTCCCCATTCATTATACTAATGCTTATTTAACTTTGTTAGGAGCTACTGAAAAGACTAAAGTTAGAAGAAATGATCTGGCAATAAATTCAAGAGCTGTTGGAGAAAGCAATTAAGATTTATGAAAATTACTTTTTTCTAACCTGAAAAATAAATATAATGTCATATTATAACTAAACTTTCTATCAAATACATTTATGGGCTTGAAAAAAATAGCAACATATCAAGAAAAAGGACTGACTTGCATTCTTGACAGGTAACCTTAGTACCTCTAACAATCTCAGTGACAAGTAAGGTTACAACTATCAGCTCAAAATACAAGTGAAAAGAGAAATGGCTAAAGCCTTGTACCTTTAACAAGCTATTTCGGAGATAAAACTATTTGATTACAAATGAGTCACAGGTATAAAGTACACAGTAGATAATAAAGAGAAAAATGTATTTTTAAAGCAACATTTATGAAGGAATTAGAAAAAGCTTTTTCAGAATCCAAGGACAAAGTTTAAAGGGTCTAATATGTTGGATAACCCTTCTAATATCAGAAACAGGGCCACTTCCCCAGATGAAACATGATCGTCCCCTGGGAATAGTGTATGGCAGTATCTTTTTTATTCTCTAAGTAAGAATTTTATGTCAGGCTCCTATACTTCACAATAAGCAACAAAGTTGATCTGTTTGCAAATAACATATAATTATTATCTAGGAGTAAAGATGAAATCACATCAATAAAGAAGCTTTAGGTGCCTCAATCAAGTTACCCATTTGAATAAAGGATTAACTTTCTTTTAAGCGGAAAACAATATGTACAATATCTATGTATATACACATAACTTGTTGAGCAACACATCATAAACATATGGGGGGACATGGATTGCACACCCTAATTCTAAACATAATAAGAGGTGCTACCATGCTGAGACTTGTAGTGCCACGCTGAAAAAATTTAAATCCAGGTGCACATTCTAAGCAGTAAGAATACTGATAATCAAAACTATTATAATAAACTCTTCAATTTATCATGAAGTACAAATGAGGCTCTAGCACATGTTTAGTCAAAAATGCAAGCCTATGTACAATGTCACAGTGATCTCATCATATTGTGGGTCCCTAACATTCCTAAGGTTCAAGTCCAGAACATGGAACACCCAACTCAATACAACCAAACCACCTCAGAACACTACCAAAGTAATTCAGTACACTGCGACGGCTTATCACTATGCTTAATGTTTCTCATCCATACTACATGAATAATATAGTCATTTCTGTCAGGGATAGTATATTAAGCTGGGCTCAGCCTGCGAGGAATTAGCAGCCAGGTGTGTAATGTTTATGTGGAATTCAACATGATTTTTCTACCAACGATCTGGTGCCGCTAAATTCAACTATTATACCCACCCTGCTATCTATAATTATATGGTAACAGTAGAATGCATTAGATATTAACTTGGACACTGCAATGACTAATTACTAATATATATTATATGCCGTATCTGTGTGTAGTGTTCCGTCTATGTTATACAAACAATATAGGCATCATCATTATAAGCATGGAATCTATGTTGCAGCTAATTATACAAAGTGCCATAATTATATTGCTGTTGCTGTCTGAATATATCAAGAGAAAACAACATGATTATATTGTCATGAAGCATAAGTGATATACACACTGCTGCTTATGTATAGGAACAAATGCCAGAGAGGACATTATAACAGCAAAATTTTTCATTGTGGTGCTGTGATATAATATTTTCTGTTACACACTCTGGGCCTGATTCAGTAAGGATCGTTATTGTGATCGCAATAGCGATTACGCACACAGTCTCACTGCAAAGATATGCTAATGATTGCAATTGCAATGCCATCGCAGCCTAACATAAGGACGCCCCCTTTACCTTACAAACATCTTTAATATTTAGCAAGTCTGAGAAACAATCAGTAACATCGAGTACAATCGGAGCCTCACGCACACTTACACAAGGTCTAACGTTACTCAGGAATTGCTAACCTCATCGCATGCAGTGAAAGCCCAAGCTGTGTATGGCATCGCAGTGGCTAATTTATGCACGCCCCTACAACGGCGTTCAAATGCACTGGTGCATCTGCGTTTCAACAACATCCCCCCTTCACCACCCCCAAAAGGTACCTTCCTAGAATTACTCTGCGATGGATCTGCATAGTCACTGCAATCGCAGTGGAGTCTTCGCATACTACGATAAATACGGATGTGCAGAACGCAACAATCGGACAATTGCATGAGTAATTGCAGTTGCGATCGGTAGTGAATCAGGCCCTCTGTTCAAACAATAACTAACACTAAACAAAGTACTTGAGTTCTGTGCGCACTCTCCGGGATATAGAAATCAGTCACTCAGCACTCGTTCCAAGCAAATTATTCACATACACACATACACACCACGGGTGGAGAAAGGAAAGCAGCCGTACAGGTGAAGGGTGGACATATTAGGAGTTACCCAGACACCTTACCCGGGAGGAGTTCTGGGGGATATCAACCTATATGCTTGTGTGGGTGTGAGAGATCTACACCCCCTATTATCTGGTTTGCTGCTCAATAATTGTGTGGTGGTTTGATATATATGTGTGTATGTGAACATTAAACTTTACGTCACTATATACGATTATATCTTTTTTTTATATATATACCCTTATGGAGGAAAAGTCATCCTAGGAAAAAAGTATCTAACCATCAGGAGAAATCCTGGAGTGGGAAGCCATGATATAAGAAGAAAACAGTTCCTTTCCTAAAATAATTTGCTTGGAACAAGTGCTGAGTGACTGGTTTCTATATCCCGGAGGGTGCGCACAGAACGCAAGTACTTTGTTTTGTGTATGACTTTGTGAGGTTTGGTGACTACCTCAGTGTATCTGGAAGACGCACTATTGATTTGAAGCGCTTGTATCTCATTGTTGTTTTTTATTGAATAGCTAACACTATCTCACTTTCCTTTCTTTGAGACCTAGAATTTTAGGGAATAAGTGTACCTAGTATTGATGAACATATAAATATTAAACTAAAGACACCTGACTGTAATTTACAATGATCTTATATGAAGTATTTGGTAGGGCACAGGCTGCAGGCCTGTTTCAAAGCTGCATATGTTTTTATTTCAATGGGCCAAATTCAATTCAGTGCAATGTTGAATAGCCGTGGGAGGGAGCTCCCGACGCTATTCAATATACCATGCTATTTGGGTGGCTATAGGATTTCTTCACGCACCCCCCTGGGGATGCGAGGAAAAATCCGACAAAAGTGCCGGGCACGCAGCTATTTGCCGGCTTAGCGCTGCGCTAACAGCCGTGCACCCGGCACTTTAGTCAGATAATGCCAGTTACTGCACCTTAACACCCAGGTTAAGTTGCAATAACCGGCATTCTCAGACTTAACCCATTCCCGACAATTCTAGCATTGCACTGCATTGAATTTGGCCCATTGTGTTTTTTTTCTAAGTGATATTACATGTACAGCATAATTTAAAGAGTTAGACAGGAGTTCTTACTAGTTATCCTCTGCGATCTGGAATATACTGAGTTTCTCAGTAAAATATCTATTAGCACCAAGCATGTTATAGGAATACAAGTAAAATTGTCTTTAATTAATATCTGCAAAAGCCAAAGTGACTTAAGGTCTTACTATATAACTATATATTAACTCCTAGATACATGGAATGCTGTTTAGGCTCTTTGTTTGTATTAGAATTTTATGTCTTTCATTTGGTGTGGGGTGAGGTTATTGGAGGTGGGCTGCAATCAGTTACTGCACATGTATGCTTCACTATGTATTTGGTAGGGCACAGGCTGCAGGCCTGTTTCAAGGCTGTATAGGTTTTTATTTGAAATAGTTTTTTTTCTAAGTGGATTACATGTACAGCATACTTTAAGGAGATAGAAAAGAGTTAAACAGGAGGAACACAGGAGGAAGTTTGAAAAGAACTTACTACAATTTGTAAACAATTGAGAAGGACCTTCTGAGTTTCTGGATACCCTGCAACTCAGCCACCTGCTTTCATTGGAACCTGGACACAGTTTTTGCCAACACCCTGCTTCTGCATTGCAGGCAACTACCAGCTAGTTTGCTGCACTTGTATTTTTTGTATAAATGCTTTTCTACTCTACACTGTTTAAATCATTCCTGTACCACTGTCAATTTATCTCTATACCACTGTGATACCATTGTATCACATCTATACATTTTTAAGAATACTTTATCCTAAAGTCCTGCAACTTTAACCGCTCCATACTTTTTTTGGTTTGAAATTTTACTATTGTAGTTATTACATCTACAAACACTGTTGTTCCTCTTATCTTATTTTTAGACATTTTAACTGTACTGTTCCTCTATCTCACACTCATCACTACTACTGCCATTTTCTCCCAATTCCCTTATCTACACTATGTCCCTCTTTTCTTCTACAACCCCTCTCACTCAGCAGCTACATAATTATCTTCTTTACCACCAATTCCAACCTCTTTCCTCCCTCCACAGCCTCCTCCAACTTCTCCTCCCATTCCTTCCTTTCCTCTGTCTCACTTCATCCCATCTTGTACTCTTCGAGTTATCTCCCATAACTCCATTATTATTCACTTTTCTTTCACCATGGTCCTGCTAGACTGCCACTAAGCCCTGCAAACTCCCTTTTCTCCAAGTCACCTCTCCTTTTCTCCACCCACCCCACACTAAACCTCTACCTTGCCCACCACCTGCTGTTATCCTTCCTCATTCAGAAGCCCACCACATACCCACACTTTCTTCATCCCCCTGCTCTAAATCAATCTCTTCTCCATGCTATATCAACCCTAATAATCTCATTCTCTTCTCACCTATTAACTCTGTCCCTCTCTCCTGTGCCCACTGTAATGCCAGATCTGTCTATAATAATGTGGTCCCCATGCATGACCTTTGCATCTCCAACTCCCTGAATCTCCTAACCATCACCAAATCCTGGATTTACCCATCTGACACCACTTCTCCTGCAGTTATTTCTTTTCTTGGCCTCACATTCTCTCACACACCCTTGCCTGGAGGTCGCTATGGTGGTGGTGTTGGGGTCCTTCTATCCTCTCATCACTCCTACAAACTCTTACCTCCTTAACCCTCACTTTTATTCTTTCCATTCATTGCTCATGATATTCGCCTCTTCCAACTTCGAGTAGCTGCCTTTTTTCATACCGCCGGTCTTATCTCAAAATTCCTTAATAACTTTGCTTCCTGGCTCCTAATCTTCAAAATGGCTCTCAAGACCCATTTCTTCCTCAAAGCTTTCCAGAGCTCATCCTAACCCACTACTCCATGTTCCTGCCTCACTATCTAGCCCATCTGTGTCACCCCTATCTGTCTGCCCCTCCCCTTTAGTATATAAGCTAATAACAGTGCCCTCTTCCCTCACATGCTTCTCCTTATCTTACTTATACTATTATTTACAGCTAACTTCCCACAACAGCACCCAACACTTGGTTGCTGACACCCTGCTGCTTATTTAAGTGTTGTGCAGCAATGTTTATAAATCATGTATTTGTTCTGCATTGTTTTGTACTGTTAATAACTGTTTTCTTGTGTGCTCACTTGTTTATGTACTTTGTAAGACGCTGCGGAACCCTTGTGGTGCCATATAAATATAGGATAATAATAATAATAATAATAATAATAATAATAATAATAATAATAATAATATGGGACAATTAGTGTTCTGATATATTACTAGAAAGCTGTGAAGGTACTAAGATATCTGTGTTACAAACAAACCCTCATCTCTGTGACACATTGCAACATTTGTTACTTAATACAATTAGTTATTATTTCGATTATGTGTCATCTACTGAGAAAATTGCTCTAATAAGAGATACTATCAGACACTACATTCAGCAAGTCAGAACAACCCATTGAATAGAGTCATATGAGTGGTGCACATGACTGAGTTTTTTCTAACTTTTGCGTTATCACTATTACCTTTATTTTATATTTTACTGTATGTGTGTATGATTTTTAATGATATTTTA
This sequence comes from Taudactylus pleione, assembly GCA_031769625.1. NCBI lineage: Eukaryota > Metazoa > Chordata > Amphibia > Anura > Myobatrachidae > Taudactylus > Taudactylus pleione. The sequence goes on along the minus strand of JAUIMM010000092.1, from coordinate 5,201,726 downwards.
TGAATGTGCATCACTAGAAGACAAATCCCTTTTTTTTCTTTTGCTTACATATCATGATTATTTTTGTCAGTGATATCACACCCCCCTCTTCCTCACAATAAATATAATAATGTATAATAAAATATGAGAGGTCTCTCTTTTTAAATATATTTATAATGGAAAGTAAAAATAAAAATATACCAGTGTGGACAATTATTTCTCTTCCTTTTTCCTGCATACTACGGGGCTAATACTCAGGGCTAATACTGTAACTGTGAGCCTTAAAACATCCCTCTCCTGTATGACACAAATATGGCTAGTTTTCCTCCAGCTCACTGAAGAAAACTTGTATTCAGAGACAATTCACCAATATTGTATGAATAACACAAAGACTTAGGACCTGATCCAGCAGCGATCGCAATTGCAACTACGTATGCAGATGGAGTGATTGTTTGCCAAGGATATTTTCACAGCTGCATAGTGTGCGATTATGCAGCTGTTATCACAATATCGATCCGTGCTGAATCAGGTCCTTAGAGTATACCCACCATACATCCCATTTGCCATGCACAATTATATTAAATGTCCTATTTTTAAAATGGGGCATATTTTATCAAATTGTCATGAACTGAAAATAGAGCATGACAATTAATTTTTAAAGCTTAATTTGTAATTTTATTTTATATTATTGCTCTGAAATTTGACTAGCAGACTGTTCTTTGTGGACAAATTTCAGCTCAACATGTTCAACGATTTTTTAAATGTAGCTACTCAAATATCATGTCCACTCTAGCAAGAGTAACATGGCAGAATGCTATTTTTTTCAGACTTTATATAAGGCCACTTCTGCATTATTATAGTTCATATGGAAATTAGATCAATTACTGACACATTTACAGTATATTTATTGATATAAAACAGTGCACGCTTCAACCCCATAATGGATACTTTATGTACACTATTAAGAGGTTTAGATCTTGCTTCTGATAAATATCAAACATGCCAACCAATAGTGTTGCTATAGAAACTTAACCAAACAATAACACCCAGTTAAATTAATCTTAATTCTTTAATTGAAATAAAGATGTTTAAATGATCAAGTAAATACAATAAATGCAGGATCAAGCATTGATAGCTATGGTCACAATGAATTCACTGACTTACCCTTCATGGCTTACTATGGTTTTTTATTTTTATTAGGAGGTAAACAGTAGCTTTTGTTAGAAAAAATAGCGACTTATTTTATTTTTATAAGTAAATTATGATAGGAAAACATAATACATTTTTTCTAAGCATACAATTCTTTTACATATATATTAATATTCATCTAACTGAGAAAAGCTGTCTCATTGGAAAAATTCCTTACTCTGCTTTTTCAAATCTATTGAAATACTATGTTTAATATTCTTAATGGATTAAAGTAGTTTTAAAAGATGAAAGATATGAAAGATGAAAGACCTACCAAAGTGCTGGAAAAGTAATTATTTAAGATAATTACTTATTTTTGGACACAGGAAAGAAATAGTTGTACAACTTTATTTGCTACAAAAAATATTTTACAACATTCTGACAGTATATATTTAAAAAAAATATATAAAAAGTATATTTTAATTATTAGTGTTAAAAATGTTAATAAATAGATTTTAAATGTTATCATTAGGTCATATTACCATTAGATTTTGCAGTAATATCATTTCAAAGTTAATTTTAAGTTTCAAGTAAAGAGTAATTAAAAATATAGTTGATATACCCTTAAGGGCGATTACAAAATTAAATACTGTATGTGTAGTATCTGATGTAACTGCAGCTAATATGTGATAAGTGATATATAAAATTGTGCCACCTGTATACTAGTGGGAAAATTCCCTTATTATAGCAAATTTTTGGGCTCAAAAAGTAAGTCCCGAAAAACGCAAGATGCAAATAGAAATGCCAGTTTGCGCTACTCACAGCGAAGTTGAACAAATTTTATACAAGGAGCAAACTGGGAATAGAACATGAAAAAGTAGGGAAACCATCCTGGAGCCCAAAAATTGGAAACTTAACGGTCTATTTACTAAGCTGTGTTAGGAGATAAAGTGAACAGTAATAAGGTACCAGCCAATCAGCTCCTAACTGCCATTTTTCAAACACAGCCTGTGACATGGCAGATAGGAGCTGATTGGCTGGTACCTTATCACCGTTGACTTTATCTCCTAACACAGCTTAGTAAATAAACCCCTAAAATAGCAGGAGCTTATAGAAGGCTGTTAGTGGCCATAAGTTAAGTACTGAAGACTCATAAAAAGTGTTAAATATCTGTTGTTTTTCCAGTTTTACGATACCTCGAACCAGGGCTGGACTGGGACTAAAAATAGGCCATGGCATTTTAAAGCACACAGGCCCATCTTGGGGGATCAATACTATTAGCCACGATGATCTCGCCAACACGAGTCATCGCGGCTGTGGCTGCCCTTTTTCTAGCAGCCCGGAATCACCTAATATTGCTCGCAGCCCCATAGGGCTCAGAGCTAAATTATGCGACTCCTGGCTTGGGTAGCGAAGGATGCGAGCTGCGATGCCTTTGGTGGAAGGTTACAGAGAGGGTGGGGGCTGGGACACTGATGGGGCATTACAGGGAGGGTGGGGGCTAGGACACTGATTGAAGGTTACAGGGAGGGTGGGGGCTAGGACACTGATTGGAGGTTACAGGGAGGGTGGGGGCTGAGATACTAAGTGGGGGTTAAAGGGAGGGTGATGACTGGGACACTGATGCAAGTTACAGTGAGTGTGAGGGAAGGGACACTGAGGGGGAGATAAAGGAAAGTTGAGGGCTGGGACACTGAGGGGGTACAGAGAGGATGAGGGCTGGAACACTGAGGGGGGTTACATGGAGGTGAGGGCTGGGATACAGTTTTGGGGTTACAGGGATGGTGAGGCCAGGGACACTGATTTGGGGTTATAGGGAGGGTGAGGGCAGGGACACTGAGGGGCATATACAAAGAGGGTAAGGGCACAGACACTAAAGGGAGTTACAGGGAGGGTGAGGATGGGGACACTGAGGGAGAGACACAGTTAGGGTGAGGGCTGGGACACTGATTGGGGGTTAAAGAGAGGGTGATGATGGGGAAACTGAAGGGAGTTACAGTGAGGGTGAGGGCTGGGACACTGAAGGGGGTTACAGGGAGGGTGAGGGCTGGGACACTGATTTGTGGTTACAATGAGGGTGAGGGCAGGGACATTGATTAGGGGTTACAGGGAGGGTGAGTGCTGGGACACTGATTGACGGTTACAGGGAGGGTGGGGGCTGGGACACAGAGTTACAGAGAGGGTGATGATGGGGACACTAAAGGGAGTTACAGTGAGGGTGAGGATAGGGACACTGAGGGGGCATTACAGGGATGGTGGGGCTGGGACACTAATTTGGGGTTACAGTGAGGGTGAGGGCAGGGACACTGAGGGGGAGATACAGGGAGGGAGAGGGCTGGGACACTGAAGTTTACAGGGAGGGTGGGGGCTGGGACACTGGGGGTTACAGGGAGGGTGAGGGAAAGGTGAGGGCTGGGACACTGAGGTTGGGTTGAAGGGAGGGTGGAGGCTGGGACACTGATTTGGGGTTACAGGGAGGGTGGGGGCTGAGACACTGATTTGTGGTTGCAGTGAGGGTGAGGGCAGGGACACTGAGGTGGAGATACAGGGGGGGGTGAAGGCTGGGACACTGAGGGGGAGATACAGGGAGGGTGAGGGCTTGGGACACTGATTGGGGGTTACAGGGAGGGTGGAGGCTGGGACACTGAGTTACACATAGGGTGGCAACTGGGACACTGGAGTTTAAAGGGAGGATAATGACAGGGGACACTGGAGGGAGTTACAGGGAGGGTGAGGACAGGGACACTGAGGGGTATATACAGGAAAGGTGAGGGATGGTACACTGAGGGGGGGTTACAGTGAGGATGAGGGCTGGGATACTGAGGGGGGTTAAAGGGAGGTGGGGGCTGGGACACTGATTGCAGTTAAAGGGAGGGTGGGGGCTGGGACACTGGGGTTACAGGGAGGGTGGGGGCTGGGACACTGATTGGGGTTACAGGGAGGGTGGGGTCTGGGACACTGATTTGGGGTTCAGGGAGGGTGGGGGATGGGACACTGATTGGGGGTTACAGGGAGGGTGGGGGCTGGGACACTGAGGTGGGGTTACAGGGAGAGTGGCAGCTGTGACACTGATTGGGGGTTACAGGGAGGGTGGGGCTGAGACACTGATTGGGAGTTATGGGGAGGATGAGGCCTGGGATACTGAGGGGGAGATACAGTGATGATACTTATAAAGCTGTCTGTCATTAGGGTATAGAGCAAAAGATTTAAAAAGTAAATAAGGTGCACACACTTACCTGAGTGTTTGGTAGTGCCCCCCCTCCTCTCCACTTCAAGGTCCTGGAGATGCAGCTGTCGTATTGGGTCTCCTCCTGCGCTTCTGCTCCTCCTTGGCACTTCCATTTCTTCACACAAACTAAACAGGCAGGGGGGCATTTCAGACAGTACCTGTTACTAAAGGTCCTGCTAGTCTTCTAGAGTCCTTCTGCAGAACATGGCCAGTGGACACTAGAGGACTAATGGGACCTCTAGTATCATTACTGTTATTTATGTGAAATTAATGTCTTCTTTTAGGCGGAGGCCACTTTGGGAAAGACATTTTGTATAGCATCCAAACAGATGGCCAGACCAGTCCACTTGACCATCGGCCCTTCTGGCATTTGCCAGAAGTGCCCGATGGCCAGTCCGCCCATGCCTCGAACACATCTTCTGTTATGTTCTGTCTTTATAATACACTGATTGAGTTGTAATGGAGTGATTGTACTAAAACGTAATTGCCAGGGGTCATAATTGAGATGCTCATTTCCAGAAATATTTAGCATTTTCCCTCTATAATTATATTTCTATGATATTCAAATGTTCTAAAGTACATATTGTCTCTGTATTATTGTATTGATTTATGCTCACCTATTAGGTGAATTTGTTGTTCAAACTTTGATATACCCAATAAAAATACAAAAATATATGTTGCACTTGGTTGAAAATGGTTGAAAAATTACAGGAAGTGTTTTTCATCAAATTAAAGTATTTCTAGCATTGTGGGGCACAGGGAAATGCTTGTACAGTGATTTCACAGTGTTTTTATACAGGTTTGTTAAAAGTCATAATAAAGCTTTTAACTCCCATCTGCAAGTTCAGAAACCCCTTTCCCATCAATACAGCACCTCCATATGCCTGTCTCACATAATTTAACCCTTTATATAGCTTTTAAGAGAAATTCACCTGAAAACTATAATGTTTTTATTGGCAACATTATGCTAGTTAAACCCCTCCAAGTGCATGATTATTTACTGGGAAGGTGTATCGAGGTTCTGCAATATATCTTGCCATTTTTACATTAAAATAAAGATTTTCCATATGTTTCACCTGCTCAGAGGGTGTGCACAAAAATACATGAATTTCCTCTAAAAAAAGCAATGTGAGGTTGGAATTGGATTGCAGCTGAAATTCGTGGTGTGAGTTCAACGTGAGAACAGCTCGCAGGTCCTAACTTGCTCCTAGTTGGATTGACCTTTAAAACTGTGTGACTTCCTAAAACACTATTTGCCAAGGGAGTAGTGATTGGAGCTTATCCTTATTTACTAACTTGTAGTACCATTGGGTAAATCACACAATAATAGCTCAGGCTTTCACTTCTCAGAGTTCTGGTGTTAAATTAGCAAATAGCTGTTTGTGCACATACAGGCTGTAAAAAAAATAAACACAGATGCATGGATGGGATCAGTGAGACCCATCTGTGCTGCTTTGCTTAAAGAAATGAAAACCTTAAAAAAAAATGGCATGGACCACTCCCCAAAAGAGCAACCAGCATCGGGCTTTGGAGACCCAGTTCTGGTTGTGCTAAATACAGGGGACATTGGGGTCCCCTGTATTAAGCACAACCAGCAGCAGGCTTTTCAGAACCAGCCCTGGTTGCCAAAATACAGGGGACAAATGACGTAGGGGTCCCCTGTATTTAGCGCAACCAGCACTGGGCTCTGAGACGGTCCTGGTTCTGGAAATACATGGGAAAAAATGAATAGGGTTACCCTGTAAATTTCAGAAACAACACCAAACTTTTTCTAGTGGGGGGGTAATGCCACAACCAGGGGAACCCTTTCATTGGGCCCCCCAGCCAAGTCATTATCCCTGACCACTAGTCTTCCCAGGCCAGGGATCCATGGGGAATTGGGAACACCCCAATAAAGGGGTCCCCCTCTCCATGGCACCTCAGGCCTGGGATTATAGCCTGGGGCTATCACCGGAACCCCTGGTGGGTGGGTGCTGGGTTGATAGTGTAGTGTGGTGCAATTCGTAGTAGTAAAAATATTGTCATTTGTTGTGGAACTACAGGTCCCATCAAGCCTCCCCTGCAAGCTTATACTTGGATACCAGGATGTGGGGCATTACGGGCCCACTGGTACCTGCAGTTCCACAGCAAACCAAATACTAAAATAAACACAAGACACACACAACATTGAAAGTACAATTTTATTAAAATATACATGCACACACACACAAGCACACACACTATCTCACATGCTCACCTATGTATCCCTGAAGCCCATCACGTTCACTTATCCAAGCAGAATTAATAGGGTACCTGTAAAACAAATCCATACTCACCTCCTCCTATGCATTGATCACGTCCTCTTCTGTCCATGTAGGCATTCAATCTTGGAAAAATGAAAAAAATGCAATTACCCAGACCACTGAACACAGTGCCGTCCTCTAAGGATAGTACTTCCTGAATGATGGCTCAGCAGCAGGATTTCACTATAGAAATCCCAGTACTGTGCATTCATTGGCTGAGAGAGGAGAGCCTTCCACCAATGAATAGGTCCCAACATTGATTTCAAAGATGGCCGCCGCTAGCCAATCACGACTTGTGACGTCAAAGCCCTGCCCCATCGACTATGCTTATATAAGCCAGTGCAATGCATTGCCATGGCAGTCCTTCGGCCAGGAGGGGGCAAGAGTTCCTGAAGAAAAAATATGCCTGGAAGTCCTAGTGGGCGGTGGTCATGAAAATGATTTTAAAGGCTGCAATCTCACGAAGTGAAGAGGACTCCCTAAGCCAAGCTACAGAGCTAATTGGCTGCCATCCCCCAGGTGAAGAAATCAGAAGCCCTGGTTGGTTGGCACCTGCCATGCAAAAATGATGGAAGTCCTGGAGTGGTGGTGGCCCCATAACAGAGCTTAAAAGTGATGCCCCCAGGTGAAGGTGCAGCCAAATAAATTAGTTTTTAAAATCAGTGTAGTGTTTATTATAACATTTATTTACAGGTGTATTACAGGTACCAGTGGGTCCTTAATGCCCCACATGTTGATACTTGTGGTTCTCCAAGTACAAGCATTGGGGGAGGTTTTCCGGGACCTGTAGTTTACTTACAAAACACAATATTTGAACTATTTGCAGTACAGAATCAGCACAGCACCCACCGGCCAGGGGTATCGGGTATAGCCCTGGGCTATCAGCCCAGGCCTGGGGTGCCCTGGGGAGGGGACCCCTTTATTTGGGGTAGTCCCCAGGGATCCCTAGCCCGGGTTGACTAGTTTTGTCAGTAGTAATCTTTGGCCAGGGGACCCAGTGAAAGGGATCCTCTGGCTGTGGCATTATCCCCCTGCTAGAAAGAGCCTAGTGCTGGTTATGGATAATGCAGGGGACCCCTACTCTTGTGTCCCCTGTATTTCCAAAACCAGGACTGGCTCAGCTGAGCCTAGTGCTAGTTTGCTAACTACAGGGGACCCCTATGTATTTTGGCCCCCGTATTTTGACAACCAGGACTGGCTCTGAAAAGCCCAGTGCTGGTTGAGCAAAATACAGGGGACCCCTATGCTTTTTGTCCCCTGTACTTTCACAACCAGGACTAGCAGTGAAAAGTCCATGGCTGGTTGTGCTTTGGGGCTTAGAGGCACATCATTTTTTTTTATAATACACATATTCAAATTTTTAACAGATGCATGGACAGATCTTACTGATACATCCATGCATCTATGTCTTATTGATTTTATTTTCTTAGGTGCATGAACAGCGTCAGTGAGCCCCACTGTCAGCTGCTGATTTCTCTGTGCACTGTCCCACACCCCCACTACTGCCACTGACCTGCACACCTGCAGCTCACCCCCACAGCCTTCTCTCCCTATGCACCCCCAAAACACCTCCTGTGCACTATTACCCTTCTCCCCTGCAGGTGGCCCGGTTTGCTCTACCAAACCCTGATGGTTAATAAATTATAAAAAAAAGCTATGAAATTCTATAGACAAAAAATCTTATGGTTTCACATGTCCCATTAAGGCTTCTTAGACATGATCTAAAATTTCACAAAACCTATAGAAATTCTGCCACTCAATCTCAAAAAAGTCTTAATGAACTTGTTCCTTGTGCAATACAGATATGGTATGCCAACACACCCTGCAGTTAACTGCAGATTCAGCACTCTCACTGAGTTAGATTGCTGTCACTCACAAAATGGTGGAGATTCTAATTCATAGAATTGTGTGCTCATTGGAATACACACATGCAGTATATGCAACTGAGGTCTGAGCAGGAGATAGAACTGCATAGATGGGATAAGAGTAGCATGGATGAGGGAAGAGACAGAGCAGTGTGGATGGGGGAGACTGAATGGTGTGGAGATGGGGGGAGATAAAGCAGCACAGATGGGGGAGCCAAATTGATGCAGATGGGTGGAAAATAGTGGTGCAGATGTGGGGTTGACAGAGTATCACAGTTTTGGAGTACAGAGTGATGTGGATGGGGGGTACAGAGTGGCATGTACATGGGAAGACAGAGTAGCACAGATGGGTAAAGACAGATTGGTATGGATGAGAGAATAAAGAACAGCACAATGGGAGTACACACACCAGTAGGGATTGAGGAAGACAGATTGGTGCAGATGGAGGGGTAGACATAGTGACACGGATGGAGGGGACAGAGTGATGCAAATGGATGAAGAAAGAGTGGCACAGATTAGGGTAAGACAGCATGGCAGGGATTGGGGGAAGGTAGTGGTGCAGATGGAAGGAAACAGAGGGGCAAGGATGCAAGAAGACAGGGCAGTGCGGATGGGTGAAGACAGACTGGTACAGATAATGGAATAAGGAACTAGCACATTTGGGAGACCACACAGCTGTCAGGATTGGGGAAGTTATAGCAGCATGGAGGCAAAGATAGTGTACATGCATAGACATGAGTATGATAGTTTTAGAAATTAGGTAGATGAATGTGTATTCTGAATGAGATGGATGGAGTGAGAAGGACGTTGGAACCCAGTGGGATTGTTGTGGTGACCGAATGGGAAGATTGTGGGCACTGAGTGGGATGTGTGTGCCACATAACTGCTCAGACCTCAGTTGCATAGACTGCATGTGTGTATTCCAATGAGCACACAATTCTGTGAATTAACAGCTCCACTATTTTGTGAATGACAGCAATCTAACTCTGTGAGAGTGCTGAATCTGCAGTTAACCACAGGGTGTGATGGCATACCATTTTTGTATTGCACAAGGAACAGGTCCAATGATTATGATCGGAATTTCATTGCTTTTTTGAGTTTGAGTGGCAAAAATTCAGTAGGTTTTGTGATATTCCAGATCATTTCTAAGAATCCTGAATGGGCATAGGGTTTCCTTTAAAGCATATAGCTAAACCCCAGAGGCAGTCAAAAGTACACTTAAAAAAACAAGAGTTATATGTTAAAAATAGCAGCTTATCTGAATGTATGGAAAATAGTATTTATCTGCAAAGTTCATGAGGTAATTTTTTAACATATACCTCTTGGTTTTTTAAGTGTACTGTTGATTGCCTCTGGGTTTTAGCTATATGCTTTATTGTCTTTTAAAAAATATATTTTAATGGAAACCAGATTATGTTTTAGATGCTCACCTATATACTTGTTTTATTGTTTGTTTCTGAATAAAGTGTGAATTATTTATATATATATATATATATATATATATAAATAATTCACACTTTATTCATTTATTTATTTGCACATGCACTTTTCCACTTGTAAGGTTTATATACTGCCTAACACATTCAGCAGTAAATGTTAATAGATTATATCTCCACCTAGCATACTAGTCGCTATTTAGTCAATTCAGTTTCTATCCAATATATACATATTGTGACACAGTTAGGTTAGGGGTCCCTCTCCTGGGTAGAGGACTCCTTCCTTACACACACACACAGCAGCAGGGAAGCAGCACACCAGTCTGGATGCAAGTACAAGCTGGTCGGCGCCAGTCTTTATTGTACAATGACAGAAATATAAAGAAAACATAAATATAAATCCTAGCCCTGTCGGGGCACAAACTTCACAGGTAGTTCCCTCACTACCAGAACCTGGCAGGGCCTAATGCCCTCACCAGCAACAAAAGGCACAGCACAACACTCACAGTTAGGTTTTCAAGTGTCTCTGAGCAAACTCCCTGTCTGCTCTCCCAGGTGAGACAATCAGCCCTAAACACACTAGGCTTATATTGGCCACTCTCAGGTGGAAAACTAACAAGCCTGTTACCAGGCTGCGAGAACCAAAACCTGGAGTGGCCGTGGGTGGAGCCCTCCCTCTCCTCTCACCCACAACCCCCAGGTCCCAAACCGGCTTTTCAAAAAGCAGAAACTCAAGCCTGCTACACTGCAGACTTTCTCCTGGGGGTTTAAAACACAAAAGACAGGAATCTGGGACAAATGTACCTGCCACAGACCACTTTACCAGTGATCCTATCACATATCCCCCACCTTTGTTTCGACCTGTGGGGCGGAACAACTGAAGCCCACAAACAATGAACGCATGACAATGCGTCAGCATTGGCCAGCTGGCTTCCTGGCCTGTTTTCCACTGAAAATTTAAAAGTTTGTAACGCCAAGTACCATCTTGTAATTCTCGCATTACTGTCCTTATTTTCAGACATCCACTTCAGAGGGGCATGGTCAGTGATCAATTTGAACTTTCTTCCGACCAAGTAGTACCTGAGAGCCTCTAACGTCCATTTTATGGCCAATGCCTCCTTCTCCACTGTGGCATAGTTTCTCTCATGTACATGCAACTTTGTGCTAAGATAGAAAATAGGGTGTTCCTAACCCTGCTTGTTCTGGGACAGGACCACTCCTACACCTACTTCTGATGCATCGGTTTGTACTATGAATTCCCTTTCAAAATTAGGAGTCATCAGGACTGGTTGGGAACACAACGCTACTTTCAACTCCTGAAAAGCTTTCTCTGCCTCTGGACTCCATTCTACCATGACTTTTTGTTTGCCTTTGGACAGGTCAGTCAGTGGGACTGCCATGGTGGCAAAGTTGGGTATAAACCTCCTGTAGTACCCCGTAATTCCCAAGAAGGCTCTCACCTGCTTCTTATTCAGAGGCCATGGCCAGTTTTGTATGGCATCAACTTTATTGAGCTGAGGCTTTATCAGGCCTCTGCCAATGGTGTATCCCAGATATTTTACTTCCTCCATGCCTAGACACTTTTTTGGGTTGGCTGTCAAACCTGCCTTATAGATGGAGTCCAACACTGCTTGTACCCTGGGTAAGTGAGACTGCCAATCAGGACTATGAACGACCACGTCATCCAGATAAGCAGCCGCATACCATCTATGGGGCCTTAGAATCCTGTCCATCATTATTTGGAAGGTAGCAGGTGCCCCATGTAGCCCGAAGGGCAACATCTTGTACTGAAACAAGCCCTCTGGCGCTGAAAAAGCTGTCTTTTGTTTGGCGCTCTCGGTTAACGGTACTTGCCAATACCCTTTGGTTAGGTCAAGAGTGGTTAAATACCTTGCCGTCCCTAGTCCCTCAATCAGTTCATCCACTCTTGGCATCGGGTAGGCATCAAATTTTGAAACGCTGTTCAACTTTCGGAAGTCACTGCAGAAACGCACACTCCCGTCGGGCTTTGGAATCAAGACAATGGGACTTGACCATTCACTATGTGATTCTTCAATAACCCCTAACTCTAGCATATTTTTAATTTCTTTCGACACCGATTCTCTTTGTGCTTCTGGTAACCTATAGGGCTTTAGATTAACTTTAACCCCTGGGTCAGTGATGATGTCATGTTTAATGACCGAGGTTTTCCCAGGTACGTCAGAGAACAGCACCCTATTTCTAATCAGAAACTCCTTGACCTCTTGTTGTTGAATTGCCGACAGGGTTTTTGCCACGGTCACTTCGGGAACTAAGGGCCCTGGATTTACTGGAGGGGCTCGGTCGGCCGACAGTACCGTTCTATCTTTCCAGGGCTTTAACAGATTTATATGGTATATCTGTTCCGGCTTTCTTTTCCCCGGCTGGTAAACTTTGTAATTGACCTGCCCCACTCTTTCTAAGATTTCAAAGGGCCCTTGCCATTTAGCCAAAAGTTTATTTTCCACAGTGGGAACCAATACTAACACTCTGTCCCCAGGAGCAAAGCTGCGTAACTGAGCATTGCGGTTGTATACCCTCTGCTGTGCCTGTTGAGCCTGTTCCAGGTGCTCTCTCACTATCGACACTACCGCAGCAATTCTCTCCTGCATTTGAGAAACATACTCAATCACCATTTTGTAAGGACTAGACTGCCCCTCCCATGTCTCTTTGGCAATGTCTAGTAACCCCCTCGGGTGTCTCCCATACAACAAGTCGAAGGGTGAAAACCCGGTGGAGGACTGGGGAACTTCTCTTATGGCCAACAATAAATACGGCAATAAGTAGTCCCAATCCCTACCATCCTTGTCGACCACTTTCCCAAGCATGTGTTTTAACGTCTTGTTAATCCTCTCGACCAGCCCATCAGTTTGGGGGTGATAAACCGAAGTTCTTAACTGTTCGATTTTGAACAGGCGGCATAACTCTTTCATGACTTTGGACATAAACGGTGTACCCTGGTCAGTTAGTATCTCCTTAGGTATTCCCAGCCTGCTAAAGACATGAACTAGCTCTCTGGCAATGGTCTTGGTTGACGTATTGCGCAACGGGATCGCTTCCGGGTACTTGGTAGCGTAATCCATTATGACCAGAATATACTGGTGTCCCCTGGCAGACTTCATTAAGGGTCCAACCAAATCCATCGCTATTCTTTGAAACGGCACCTCTATGATAGGCAATGGAACTAGTGGACCCTTAAAATATGGCCTGGGAGCATGATACTGACACTCAGGGCAGGATGCACAAAAGTCAGATACCTCTTTATGAAGCCCGGGCCAGAAAAACCTCTGCATTATTCGCTCAGTGGTTTTCTCTACCCCTAGATGGCCTGCCGTTATATGACCATGGGCCAGATCCAACACTGTTCTTCTGTAGGCTTTGGGAACTATTAGTTGTTCCACAACATCTTCCCCCTTTTTAGACACCTGATATAACAAATCCTGACACATTGCCATGTGGGGATAGGACAAAGGACTATCAGGGTCTACGGGTTTACCATCAACTACTTTTACATTCTCCCTGGCTTTTACCAAAGTAGGGTCATTCAACTGCTTCACGGCAAAGACCTCTCTTCTGACCTCTAAATCAGGCAGATGATCACCTGGCCCAACAACACTTCCCACCTCAATGGGAGGCACATCAGTTGGCGGGCCACCATCACGTTCCGCATTCTCTAGTTCGCCAACCATAGTAGAAAAAGGAATTACTCTGACTCAGAAGAAACTCCCTCCTCCACTACATCGACAACCTTCTCAAATGGATCGGGGTTGTTCACTTCTGGAACAAAACGGCTTTCCCACAACTTCCAGAAGTGAGCAAAGTCTCTCCCCAATATTGCATCGTACACCAGACCATGCACCAAACCCACAGAAACTATAGCAGAGCCACATGGTGTCTCGATGTTCACCTCGGCTGTAACATAATATCGAGTATCCCCATGTATGCAGGTCACATCAACAGTTTTCCCTGTATGCCTCAAGGGGTCACCAGCTCAGCTTTTATAAGTGTCACCAAGCTACCAGAGTCTAACAGTGCCTCTACTCAGTTGCCATCTACAGTGAGTACACACATGTGCTTATCAGTCTCAGCCTGCCGGTCAGCCGTACAGGCTATCTGTGCAAAGAAAGACCCCCTGCGGTAGACATGAGCAGTATCACATTGCATAGGTTCAGTTGTAATTGCACAATTAGCGGCAATATGGCCGAAGCCACCACATCGGAAACACTGAGTCATATTAATGTCTAGTCGTTTATGGGGCAAGAACCTTCCTGGCCTGGCAGGCCTGTCTCCAGGTTCTACAACCTCAGTCTTAGGTACATTCCACCGCCCAGCACTCTTCTCCCCTGGAACAGTCTTACTAGTGTCTCTGGGAGTTCGCCGGTGCGCCATCAGGGCTCGGTGGGGCATACTCATCAGCTCCTCAGCCGCCACGTACCTCTCCACCAGCTCGACCAACTGGTCCGCGGACTTAGGGTCTGCATGGCTCACCCACTTGCACAGAGTCACAGGTAATGATCGCAGGTACCGGTCCATCATGACCCTTTCCACGATCTGTGGTCCCGTCAGTGTCTCGGGCTGTAGCCATTTTGAGGACAGATGGACGAGGTCATGCATCTGTGAACGTGGAGGCTTGTCCTTATGGAACTCCCAGCGGTGGACCCATTGGGCACGAACAAAGGTGGTTACTCCGAAGCGAGTTAGGATCTCCTGTTTTAGTTTTTTATAGTCCTTGGCATCAGCCAGGCATAAGTCGAAATATGCTTTTTGTGGCTCCCCAGACAAAAAAGGTGCCACCAGACTTGCCCACTGCTCCTTGGGCCAACTCTCCCTTTCGGCCATTCTTTCAAATGCGGTGAGATAGGCCTCCACATAATCGCCCAAAGTCATCTTTTGGAGGAAGTGACTGCCTCGTACGGAGTGAGTGGGGGTGGGAGAACCAGTATTAACATCGCTGGGTCGGGTGACCAGGTGCTGTATCACCTCTTTTATGGCCTGGCTGTTTTCCTCAATGGAGACCTGTTGAAGTCTGTTAGTCTCCTGCTGAGCCCTGGTAGCTTCATGCTGAGCTGCTGTAGCTTGGAGCAAGGCCTTAATAATTTCCATTTTGTCCTGGGGTGTAGATTAGAAGCTGAACCTTGCCTTTCTGAGCATTGGCTGATGCCTCCTCTATGGTACTCCAAGGACACAGTGTTATTTCCACTCTCACAAATTGGGCGTCTGTCCCTTTAATTTTTAAATGGAAAGTTTTCCTCTTGCTGCAAGTTCAATGTGTGTGGGTGCCTGCATTCTCCACCATATTGTGACACAGTTATGTTAGGGGGCCCCCTCCTGGGTAGAGGACTCCTTCCTTACACACACACACAGCAGCAGGGAAGCAGCACACCAGTCTGGATGCAAGTACAAGCTGGACGGCACCAGTCTTTATTGTACAATGACAGAAATATAAAGAAAACATAAATATAAATCCTAGCCCTGTCGGGGCACTAACTTCACAGGTAGTTCCCTCACTACCAGAACCTTGCAGGGCCTAATGCCCTCACCAGCAACAAAAGGCACAGCACAACACTCACAGTTAGGTTTTCAAGTGTCTCTGAGCAAACTCCCTGTCTGCTCTCCCAGGTGAGACAATCAGCCCTAAACACACTAGGCTTATATTGGCCACTCTCAGGTGGAAAACTAACAAGCCTGTTACCAGGCTGCGAGAACCAAAACCTGGAGTGGCCGTGGGTGGAGCCCTCCCTCCCCTCTCACCCACAACCCCCAGGTCCCAAACCGGCTTTTCAAAAAGCCGAAACTCAAGCCTGCTACACTGCAGACTTTCTCCTGGGGGTTTAAAACACAAAAGACAGGAATCTGGGACAAATGTACCTGCCACAGACCACTTTACCAGTGATCCTATCACAATATATATATATATATATATATATATATATTCAAAAATACGGTGAACCCCTATGTTATTTGTCCCCCATATTTTGGCAACCAGGACTGGTCTGAAAAGCCTGGTGCTGGTTGTGCTTAATACGGGGAACCCCTATGTTGTTTGTCCCCTGTATTTAACACAAACAGTACTGGGTTTCCAAGTAAAGTGTAGAATAAATACAGTAGCCTGGTAAAGTTATTTTAATGGACTTTGATATTAGAAAGACTATTAAAAAATCATAAGGTGTAGAGCTCTACCACCAATATTACATTATTTACTTCTTTTTATTTAAAGTGCTGTACAAGGATACTATTATTCCAGTCCCATGGAGAAATACACATGATTTGGCCTTAAATCCCCAAATTTCAGAGATTTCTTCAGTGGAGACTTTTAGACACCTATACAGTATGATGACATGGAAACATGGAGTTCTCAGCTGTGCTACTGGCTCTCAATTAAATGATCCTGCACTTTATAGTCAACTTTGCTTTTGAGATGTTGATCTATAGAAACCTAAGGGTACTGCTGTGCCAAGGAACCACATAAGAATTCTTCAATGTCTGCTGCGGTCCTTGAAGATACATACGGGGTTTTTGAAAGTGAAGTGATGCAGAAACAAACTCCAAAAATTCAGAGGTGACAGACGTAAAAGGCCAATGTTTTCAGTCTGTGCACGCATCTGAGTTATGCTGCTCATGTGTCCAGATGGTTACCGCCTTCATCATATGTCATTGATGGTTACTGCTGGGGGATGCAGAGCGAATTTGGACACAGAGAGTTGTATTTTCAATTGTTGTTTCTGGGTGCTAAGACGGGGTAGCTGGCCAGATCCAGGTGTCAAAGCTGGATTAGTGGCTGAGACGAAATCAGCATAAAAATTAGCATGCGCGACGCCATCTTGCGAATGGCAGCTAGACCATTTTAGAAACAAGAATCTGCAAGACGCCATTTTGCGAACAGCGCCATTTTAAGTTACAACTCATGAGCTAAGTACAGATGGCAATGTTTTTGATAATCTACCAAAAACAACTAGAAATACAGCCCCTGAGAAAGGAAAATAGAATAGACAATACACCAGAATACTGTGAGTGTTTTACATAAAAATTGTGAATCCCTGTATATAGACAAGTATAGTTTTGGCAATTGTAATATAACCCAGACATTGATCTACACAATTGAATTTGTCTGAATCCTAAACAGGTTTTAGTCCCACACCCAGACAGAATGGCCCCGGCTTCACAGTTGGGGGTAACACATTTGCATAGCAGTTTGAAACTGTAAGGAATAATACTTTGAATAATACTTTGTGCTTTGGAACCACAGGTTCAAGGTCTGGAGTCTTTATTTACTGTATGACTGCGTACACAAAATAGCGTCATCCTTAGAGGTTTATAGGAGGAATATTAGAAGGTATAGGCAGGAGTGTATAGAGGTTAGAATCCAGAATCCTTACAGGTGTGTCACCAAGAGTGACAATAACTATATCTGCAGTTTCACTGATTCCAGTGGCCATGTTCGGATCAAAATTCTGCACCTCTATAGGGCTAGAGCAATGTTTGATGGTGCGACATTTTAGACAAAATGGCAGATTAGCTCTGCTGTGGCATTAGCATAAAGTTGCAGTCAGGCTGTAGGCAAAGTTGCAGTCACAGCAGTATTAGACCCACATCACAATCTGGCCCTTAGTGATCTGATTTTAATTGGTGACAACCTCTCTGATTTCTATAGTTTTCTTTTAATTGCTAGTTCTAGTGGTACTAGTGAGTAACTATAGCCCAGAGTACAAGACCTGGGGGTAACTAAATACCAGAGAACACATGTGGGAATGGGGGCCACTAATGGTGACTGTCATGACCAGCCTGGGTGCATTGACTGACTTGGTCTCCTAGTGACCATTACAGTTTGTTTCTCTATTTTCTGGTGAAATAGCTATTCAATGTGTAGGTGATAGATTAATTTGTGATATATAATCCAGTGAATTCAAATTAACTCCAGGATTACGTAAAACAAATTCTTCTTCTAATGATAGAGTGTAATGTAATTTTGTTATTTGTTTTGTTATTTTCTTTATCTTGCTATGTGCACCCTCATATACTGTAGTACAGAACAAATTTACTGTTAGTCTTTCGGTTAATTGTTTATTTTCTTATTTCTTCATGTTTTATTCATTATTGATTTCGTTAGTTAATTCAATTATTGAGTTCTTTGGTACTGTTTAGTACAAATTCACATAAGAAAGAATGCAAGGGTGAACTGCAACTAACTTAAAGCAACACTAAAATGTATTCAGACATTACAGAAAATATATTTTTTATTTAATTGAATACTATGTACTGTATATTCTAGTATCTATCAGAAGTTTTAATGAGACAGGCATTACATAGAAATATGCTATACTTTTCACTGAATCAGGTCAGTGGTTTTTCTGGGCACTCTCCCTGAAGGGGAATAAAATTTCATATGAAGGATTTGGTGCCTTGAGATGTGTCTATCTTATTGCACTTTACCTCTTGGGACTGAGAACATTGCTGTGTGTGATGAACCACTATTTTTCTAAAGTTTATCCTATTTAGATACATTTTATTATGTGTGAACTTTAATAAAAAAAATATGCTGCATATAAGAAAAATAAAACCGTGCGCTGAGTATGCAATCATTACTGGAGGGGAATAAAATCATCTTTACCATAGAATCCATGCCAAAATTACAACAGCGGCAAAATAATAAATCTAAAGGAACTGTGATAGCATTACAAACATGCAATATGGAACTCTGCACAATTAGCAGACTATGGGGTATATTTACTAAAGGTCGATTTTAATCGATTTAAAATCGATCAATATCGATTAAAATTGATGTTGGGTTTCTAAGGCTTAGTCACACATTTACTAACAGACAATTTTTTATTTCATTTTTTAAGTATTAGTAAATGTGTGATTTAGCTTCAGAAACACAACATCAATGTTAATCAGTTTTAAGTAGATTTAGTAAATATACCCCTATGGGCCTGATTCAGATTTGTATGCAGGAGACACAGTAGCTGCTGTGTGAAAAAACTGTATGTAAAAGCAGCAGTAGGCATCTTGTGTAAATAGATACCTCCCCGCATGCTTCTGTGATCCCCAAAGATGCAGCATCGGAACACTGTGCGAAAACATCAGCCGTCTGGTGACAAAGGGTGGTCAGTGTTTTCACTCTGCCAGGGCAAGGAAATCTGCATCAGAAGATGCAGACTCTGGCCTCTGTGTGACTACAAAACAAGGACGACATACCTCTGTTTTTGTCCAACATTGACCATTGCCACCCCCGTCCCTCATGCAATCGACCACAGCGTGTCTGTCATGCTGGGACTGTCATGCTATTGCTTGGATTTGTTTGTGGAATGGGGTTTGAGTCTCGGCCTGGAATAGAGTCTGAGGCTATTGATGTAAGCTGGATGATCTTAAGTAGTTTCTGCTTATTAAATAGGACAGGAATGTGAAATGTATGTTATGCCATTGTGTGGATAGACAGTCACCTGACACAGACTGTTTTTGGCTGTGCCCAGTAGTCACCTCTGGAGGGAATGCTGCACATGGAAGCCAGTGAGTATGTCAGAAGCTGCAGTGTAGGAGAAGTGGTGAACTGAATCACAGGGGGTCTGCCACAGAGCCGGAGCATGGAAAGAGTAAACAGGTAAGTGACTCAGCGGCTGCAGCAAACAGTGAGGTTTGTGACAGTAGCCCCTTTTAGAAATGGCCTGAGGATGCTTCTTGGCCTTTTGAGGGTACTTATAGTTGAAAATCTTCAATGATGATAACTATAAGGGTGAACTCAAGATCTTCGACTATTCCTCTTCTTTCTGAGAGAATGTCTTGACCCAACCAAATGAAGCGGTATCTCCTATAAGGAGAAAACTTTTGTCCGGAAACATGGGACCTCCAAGGAATCACATACTATCATGACCGGGATCATAATCAGAGTCAGAGTCCAAGTCTAGTGTTAGAATTTAACCCTTCTTCTTTTATTGGAACATTCCAGAGAATCACTGTAATAACATGAAGGAGATAATCCTAACTAAATTGTAAGACTTGAAGGACCAGAGGATTGAGCATTAGAAGAACACTTGGAAGACTGGGTAAATGATGAAATCTGAAGACCAGAATATTCAGCAGAACCACTGTATGAAGAAGTCAGAGAAGTATACCAAAGTCTCATGTCCCTGGAAACAGATTTTGAAGTGCTGCATTTCCTGGAGAGTTGGAAGCCCATAGCATGTTGGTCTGTTACTGCTTGATTTTGCTCAGAGGGCAAAGGGTGGAGGACTGAGCAATAAATGAATTCTGGGCCGAAGGAGTTGAATGTTTGGATGATCCCACATGGGCTGTCTTTGGACCAAATTTCCTAAATACAGCTTCACTAAAAGTCCATAAATCCTGGAGCACTGGCTCTTCAGGCTCAATGTTGACTAGCCTATTCTGAAGCTTCACCTCTGAAGGACAGGGAAAGATACAGTATCTAACAATATTGGTAAGAGTAATATCAAATGATAAATCAGACTTCATGATAGTAAGGTATTGATTTACCAATGCATGGTATTGTACCAGATATCCATCAAAGTGGGTAAATCATGAAGCGTTAGATGAGTCCAGTGAGGTTGAAGCTTGTGATACACATATAGGAGCAGAAGTGCAGTCAACTTGTGGAACTTCTGAAAAGAGAGAAGATGCCATCTCTGGAACTGATGGGCTGAAGTCCCTAATTGGGACGGACAGAACTCTTGAAGCCCCAGCCTGAGGCAGGTTGCTTGAAACCCTCACTTGGATTGAGGCACTTGCATCACTTGCAGACGCAATGGACTGGACATATTGACAAGGAAACAAAATCAGAATACCTTCTTGAGGTAGCAGACTGAAGTTCTTTACTTGGAGAAGCAGATGGAATCAGATTGAGTTCAGAGATGCTTGCATTGGCTGAAACAAGGAGACAACTCTGGATTGGTATCAGATTCACTTGAACTGGCTGGAACCAGAAAAGTCTTCAGACAGATGGATGGGACCGGATTATGTCCGGAAGCAATTAATTCAGCTGGAACCGAAGGATACAACTCTAGATTGGAATCAGAGTCACATAATCCGGCTGGAACCGGAGGAGTCTTTGGACAGACAGACGGGACCGGATTGGTTCTGGAGATACTTAAATCAGCAAGAACAGGAGAAAACAGAACCGGAATGGGTCTGGAGACACTTGAATCAGCTAGAACTGGAAGAGTAGAGTCCCTCTCTGGGACTATGCCACTTAAGACCCCTCCTAGGGCTGAGGCTTTGGAGACCCCTCATGGGGTTGGCAACTCAGATGCCCATCCTGGGGTTGGAAAATCAGGTGTCTCTCCTGAGACTAGCAAATCAGATGGCTGGGACTAAATAAAAATATATATTGTAAGCTTGCAAGCAGGGCCCTCATACCTCTGTCTGTCTGTCATTACCCTGTTTTGTTCTATCAATGTTTCCAATTGTAAAGTGCAATGGAATATGCTGCGCTATATAAGAAACTGTTAATAAATAAATAGATAAATAAATATACACCTCTCTGAGAGATCTGAATATTCTTGTTTGGTTACCCAGCTTAAAATAGGATCTTCTTGTCACAAGACCGCAATCATGAATTTGAGACTTTTTCTGGGCAAGTAGTGGGAATGGAGACTGCAGAGGGCACACAGGATGGCTTGGAGACATGAAAACTATGACACTGAGGGGGTCATTCAGACCCGGTCATTAGCGCCGATGCACTCGGACCGGGTCGATGCTCCCCACAGAGCATGCGCACGACGGCACCGGCGCCATCGTGCGCATTCATGAGACCCGCTACGACCAGCAGCGCCGGTCGTAGCAGGTCTCGATCCAAAGGGGGCGAGCTGTCGATGTTGATTGACAGCTCGCCCCGTTTGGAAGGCGGGCCGGGGGGGTGGCAGCCCAAATGGAGGCGTTCCCATGGGAACGCCTACCATTTGGGGGAGGCCCCACTGACATCACTAGTGATGTCAGTGGAGAGCTTCTGGCTCAGACAGAGCCAGAAGCTCTCCGGGGCTTACGACAAGGGAGATCCTACCCTAGGGTCTCGTCATAAGACCCGATGGTCGCGATGGTCTCTGACCATCGTGACCATCACCGGAGCGGTCGTTAGAGCTGTGGGTGTTTACCCACAGCCTAACAACCGCAACAGAGGTGGGCGGTCAGGATGCAAGCGGCCGCCCAGTTTCTGAGCGACCGCTTGCATCCTCCGACCGCCTCTGAAGGAGGCCCTGAGACTTGTGACCATCTCTTAGCATGTGAAGGGTACAATCTTTAATGAAGTGTTCCAAATTTCAAGGCAGTTCAGCTTCAGACAGCTAGGATTGAGGATAGCTCCATTGTATATCTTTCCTCAGCATAGAGGAATAGGTTTGGCTCCAAAGGAGCCTAAATCAGAGAGCTCTTTAGACACTGAATATGTAGTGGCAGTCTTTGCTGTGTCTGAAGTATTCCCCAGGATTTCAAATCCGGATCACAAACAAATTCACTTTTGAACCTATATTTTTCCTTAATACCGTTGGTTTACCACATATGCTAAGAAATTAGAGACTTAGGGCCTGATTCAGACCTGCTCGCGAGCACATAGCGCTCACAAGGGGATCGATGGTGGGCCATTGCGCATGTGCGAGCCCCGGAGTGAGTGAGAAGTCACTTGCTCCAGTGCTCGCTACAAGACGGGGTGGCTGTTGATGTTGATAAACAGCTCACCCCATTTTGTAGGCGGGGAGGGGCGGTGGCTGCCAAACGGAGGCGTTCCCGAAGGAACACCTGCCATTTGTGGGTGGCCCTACTGACATCACTAGTGATGTCAGTAGTGGACTTCCTGCTCTATTAGAGCAGGAAGTCCACTCAGGCTTGCAAGACCTGAGACCCTACCACAGGGTCTCCTCGCAAGCCCGATGGTTGCGATAATCGCAGCCATCGCCAGGCCACACGCACACGCTGTGGCCTGGAGGCCGGTCAAAAAAAAAAGGGACGCCCTGATTCAGAGCGTGTGCATACAAATAGCATGCGCCTCTGAATCAGGCCCTTACTTTAATGGTCATCTCGTAGCAAAATATAGATTTTAAAACTTTTTGTTGTATTGTCCTGTTTGTGTGTTTAAGTAAATATTACTAATTAAATATGTATATAATCAGCAGATGCTAAGATAAGAAGACACTGAAAACAGGGATTTGCTGAGAGTCAACAGCAGAGGCTGATGAGCCTGGACAGCAGTCATAGTGGCTACAGCAAATCGCTCTCCTTGTCAAGAAATGTCTTGGTGGTACCTTGCCAGCAGTGGAGAGTCCAAAGAATAATGCAGGGGGGAGAGGGAGATTTGAACTTGAAATGGGACTCTCCCAGAGGATATGGGAGGCTACACAATTATGCTTTAGATGCAGCTGCTGTTCAAAAATATTCTAATGCTGTAGGAGACATCTGAAAGAAAAAGTCGACTCCTGCCACCATCTCAGATTGATGCCTGCATCTGAAGACGCAGGATCGATTCAACATCATGACCATCGGTCACGATGTTTACAGCATAGGAAATCTGAGTGAGTCTAAGCTTATTCAGAATGGCCACCTTCTGCCCCATTGCGAGGCTAGTAATTCTGCATTGGAAGACCCAGACACTAGTGTAAGCACTCCCAGAAAATGGGTTGGCACATCCCAGTTTTCTGGAAACACAGACAGTGCCACCCCCTAGCCACCCCTAAATGGCTGTCATCTGTCAATCATACAGCTTAGGGGACACTGGGTGTGATGATGCAGGAGCTGTACTGTACATATGCAGAACAGGTCATGAGCATGCTGAGTCCCCCCGCCATCAGAGATGTATGCAAACCATTGAATCAGGCCCAATATGCAGAAATATGTGTGCCCCAGAGACTATGACCACTGGATGGCACAAGACTACTAGCAGGAGCACATCAGAGCTGGCAGGCTGAACTGTGAGACCTCTCTGGTGTAATCTTCTAAAACTAATCTCAATAATTATCTTGTTATGTTAAATCTTTAACATGACTTTGGTTTACACTATTATAAGCTCATGATGTCAAAATGAAGAAGTTAACAATAATCTCTGTTTCAATACTTTATATTTAAGTGATAGCAATCTACAAAAATGTATCACCTGTACAGAATATTGATGCTATGTTATTTGCAAATATGTTTTGTTTCATTATATGATGGATTATATACAGAGATATAGGGGGTCATTCAGACCCGCTCGTGAGCGTCAGTACGCTCGCAAGCGGGTTGATGTTCCCCACTGCGCATGCGCACGACGGAGGGAGCTCCGTCGTGCGCATGCGCGAGACCCGGGGAGCGACGGGCTTCCCATTGCTCCAGGTCTCGCACCAAAGGGGGCGTGCTGTCGATGTTGATTGACAGCATGCCCCCTTTGGTGGGCGTGCCGGTGGCGTGCCTGCCAGACGGAGGCGTTCCCATGGGAACGCCGACCGTCTGAAGCCGGCCCCACTGACATCACTAGTGATCACTAGTGATGTCAGTGGGAGTGATTTTGGCTCTGATAGAGCCAAAATCACTCCAGGGCTTGCGGCAGGGAGACCCTACCGCAGGGTCTCCGTTGCAAGTCTGATGGTCGCGATGGTCAAGACCATCGTGACCATCTTTTTGGGCGCTCGCATATGCTGTGGGTGGTCACCCACAGCTATACGAGCGGCCAGGAGGCCGCTCCATTTTCATGGAGGAGGGCCCTGATTCAGAGCGAGCGCTCAGCTCTGAATCAGGCCCATAGCTCAAAACAGGATTATCTTTGTGGGTAAAAACCTGCAGAAGTTAATTTTACACCAAGGGGTGTATAAAGAGAGGAGGGAGCCCGTGTTCACTCACTATCCGGGACTCCCTCCTCTCTCTCCGGCAGCTACGGTGCACTGACAGGTTCCAAATGCACAGGACAATGGGAAATGGTGCAGCAAATATGATTTTCAGTAGTGTCTGTCTTCTCATCCTGAAGCAGTATGTTATCAGTAAGTATAATAACAGAAGTGTTTGGAGACTGTAATATACAAATCATGGTGGAACTCTCTGAAAGTAACATTACTGAGACAGGTTTAAATGGTCAGAGTCAGAGGTGTATCTATAACGGGTGCAGGGTGTCTGGTGTACATGGGCACCTGGGTCCAGGGGGGCCCACACCGCACACCCTGTATCCATAGAGTCGTATAATTACCAATCCATAGCAGGGGCAAATGCAGGATAATTGAAGGGGGGTTTCGGAATCACCAATCTCAGAAAAAATCATTTTAATAAACATTACATTATATATATATATATATATATATATATACACATACAAACACACATACTGTACATATATATGTGTATATATATATGTACCGTATTATATATATATATATATATATATATATATATATACATACACACAATTACATGTAAATAGCTAGCACTGGTAAAAAATAAATAACAACAACATTGAAAATATAAAAACTTCCTTTATTTGTAATAATGCCAGGGCTACTCCTGTATTGGAAGAGCATCCATGTAGAAGTATTCATAAGCAATTACTCTAGAACCAGCGTGTGCAGAGGGGGAGGGTTCAGAAACTTGAGTACAGAGAGAATGTTCCCTGCCCTGCCTCATCACGATAGCTATAGTTAACAGAGGTGTAGGATTTTTGACAGCCCGTGCGGAGGAAGTCTCGGTCTGTCTGTATGTGCACGCAGGGGGGTTTCCATGTACTCAGAAAACCCCCCTGCGTGCGCTACTGCCATAGTGCTGCTCAGCCGCGCCACGCCAGCACTGCAGAACAGCAAAAATCACTGGGAAAATGGCGGCATGCTCAGTGCCGCAGTCCCTGTGAGAACAGGGCGTGTGCCGTATTCCCGGAGACATGCGCATACACAGTAGATTCTGGCACTTAAGTGAGAATCTACTGCCAGTGTTGCACTGCAGGACCCCCGGAGATTGGAGGGGGCTTGAGCTGAGTCTGCACACAAGCCCCTTTCTCTCTTGAAATGCACCTGGTCAGAATTAATAGCAACTGTCATTAAATGTGACTACATAATATTATTCAGTTGATTTTATTTTATATATGCCACAAGAAAGGGCACTCCACACACTAATACTAAACTAATTGACAATCTGGGAAAGGCTTTGCTGGGATTAAGTGTTTGATCCCAGCATCAGCAGAGTTGCAGGGGCAGGCAGAGTGGATGTGTCCTCTGTGGGACACATCCATTGCCGGCGCTGGGACAGTGATGTCCCTAGCGTCGGTGCAGATGCCGCGGGTACCTGGTGAAGGGACCGCCTGGTCCCTTTCATCAGTGCCGGCGGTATTGTGGCGCCGGGAGAAGCTTGGCTCCGGGCACAAGCTCAGTGGAGGTTGGCGTCCGGCAGCCAAGAAGCGGCTGGTAGCCGGTGCTGGGACAGAGTACCTACTCCCAGCGCCGGTCAGGCTCTGGGCGCGGCGCTCCGTGCGGTGGGTGTTTGGTTCTGACCGCAAGCCAAACCTGGCTCGTGGGCCAGCAGCCAATAGGAGGCGGACGCGATGAGCCAATCATGGCTCGCCGCGTCATAACCCCGCCAACTTGCGCCGTCTTGTATTAGACGGCGCCGAGCGGGAAAATGAAGTTTGACGATGGAGAGGGAGGAGAGAAGACCTCCCGAAGAGCGGAAGATCGGCACGTCAACAGGGGCTGTGGCCGCAGAAGAGGCCAGAAGACGCCGCTGTCAAAAAAGAAGACAGGCGGCGCCAACTGGAAGAAGAAAAGAGGAGGCGGCGCCGCTGGCCAGCACGGGCCAGCGGCCGAAGATTGTGGCTGGGGACCAGAGAGGACTGCGGGGGAGGGAAGTAAAAGAGCATCACGAAGTTCCCCCCCGCAGCCTCTTCCAATGTAGCAGGTAGGCCCTCCGTGAGGCCCACCATATACCCCCCTCCCTAGACCACCAGGGTTGTCGGGCACTAGGCCCGTGGGGCACTGTCGGGCACTAGGCCCATGTGCAAATAGGTGGGCACAAAGCCCGGGGCACAACAGCGGGCATTAGGCCCCATTAAAGGATTGGCCCTTTATCAGGTGTAGGTGGCCTGGGTACTAGGCCCAGGTCACTAAATAATAAAGTAGGCGGGCAACTGCCCGGGCCACCCAAAATATAAGGTGGTCTGGGTATTAGGCCCAGACCGCTAAGTGAGCCCCACAGATAGGCAGGCAAATAGGCCTGAGCCCCAATAAAGAGTGGTCTGGGATATTAGGCCCAGGCCACTACCAGAGCCCACCGTTAGGCAGGCATCTAGGCCTGAGCTACAATATAGAAAAAGGGGACACTGGGCAGTAGGCCCAAGTCCCTCGTGTACCCTGCAGTAGGCAGGCATAAGCCCTGAGCCCATTAAGTGTACCACTCATATAGAAAGGTAGCCCCGCATAGATGATTGGAGGTGGGAGCAGTGGTGGAGAGCTGTACGGCTCCCACCAATGAGGTAGTATTTTCCCCAGTCACTGAGAAGAGGAGCTGGCCAGCTCTGGATAGGTAGAAAGCAGGCATTTAAAAGGGACAGCACCGTGTTTTGCTCTTGTATACTTATAGTCTGTGTTTGGTGTTCCATGCAGGGTAAAAGTTCAGTTATTGTTATACATGTCACACTACACACACTGTAGGTTGAGGGCTATGTCGTTTTAGTATGTGTAGTTGCATGACATAGGTTTAGGCCCTGCACGGCTGTGTTGTGTATCTCCTTACAGGGACCTGTAGGCGTGTGAGCGGACGAAGAGCAGGAGTGGACACGGTGAGAAATATCTGTGTGTACTGTCTCTCCCTGTTTGTTTGTCGCTACCTATCCTTCCTTCTTTCTGGGTGGACGGTGAACCTTGCAACCCGGTGCAAGGACGGATCTTCACCTGGTGCATGAGTACCGATAGGTGAAAATTCAGGATCTGAGGCCAAAAGTGCCAATGATGATCTTCACTTAAAACCTGAATTTATCCCTCGGTTCAGTAGGGCGCGTCGGTCGATGTGAGGAAGGACGGTACTCACCTCGTCTCCTTCCCCCTAGGTCATCGTGTCCGTGTTCTGTTTGGGTATTCAAGGACCGTCTGTTCAACACACGGCCTGAAGGTGAGAGGGTGCGATGCAAGGTAAGGAACAGACGTACACCTGCATGGCAGCAGGCACTGCACCGCACTACCTCTTACATTTGGCGTAGTCGTCAGAATCACGGACACGATGTGGACCACCGGCAAGAGGACCCCCCTATGGACAGCTCCAGAGTGGAACCATCCCCGGATGTTTGAGGACAAGAGTGATTGGATTACGGTGTCAGGAGAAGACATCATGAAGATCGTGCAGCAGTCGGTACAGCGCGGCAAGGAAGAACGCCGGGAGAAGGGGCGCAAGAAATCCGCTGTGACCCCCTGCAAGATGTGTCAGCAGCTGGGACATTATGCCAGCGAATGTCCCTGGCGTGAGTTTAGGGTGACAGAAGATGAAGAAATGTCCCCATTGGAGAACACACAGATGGTCCAGCAAGCGGTTCAAAGATGTGGTCAAAAGAACCCGGTGAAGAGGAGACTCTAGTGTTTGCTCTGCGGAACCTACGGGCATGAGCATAATAGCTGTCCACGTGATGAAGAGTGGCACCAGGAGGTCGAAGAATTTCGGTGTGAAGGATGTGGAGATCCAGAACACGAGCTGCTGGATTGTCCCTGGACGGAAACACAGGAGAAAGCAGAAATATCTTCTGTGTCACGGCAGGTGGAGCAACACCAAGAACTCCAGCACAAGGTGGTCAAGGAGCCAGTGTGTGAGCTATGTAAGGAGAAGGGACATGAGCTTCAAGATTGTCCATGGGACGAAGACCGGATGATCTTGGATGGCCAAGCCCAGAAGTGATTATATGAAGCTAGGAAAGTGGAGAAGAAGAGCCTGCTAGAAGTACATTCGCAGGTGCCCATTGTTCCTGAGCAGGAGTCGAAGGGTAGAGATCCCTGTGTGAAGAAGGTGGCAACAGCACCCCCGTGCTGGAAGTGTCAGCAGCAGGGACACTTGGCCCATGAGTGTCCCTGGGAAGATGCAGTGGCATTGTTATGCCCTGAAGAGGCCAAAGTGAAGAAGAATCCTTGCCCGCAGAGGATGGATGTGGATGACTGGGAGGTGAAGATACCGCGCTATAAGGAAGAGTGCAAAGACCCAGTGGCAAAGAAGTCCAGGATCTCCACATGCTGGTGCTGGAAGGGTCCACGACCTGGATATCCGGAGATGTCAGCGGAAGAGATGAAGTACGCTGAAGAAGGAAACTGTCGCCTGCTGCAGGAGTCTGTGGAGAAGAGTCCAGATTCATGGAAAATGTCTGCAGAAACCCGGGAAGAAGAGGATGCCCTGGAGGAAGCAACTATTGGGTGGTGGTTAGTGCCACACCCTGAATGCAGTGAAGATGCCCCAGACAAGTTGGAAGAAGAGTGGGTGGCTGCGGCACCCTTAGAAGGAAATTCCCCATGGTGGCCCATCGTGAGTGGCACTTCCGAGTTGCCACTCCCACAGAGGATCCGCAGACTGAAGTCAGGAGGTACGAAGATGGAGAGCCTGGAGCCAGTGGAGAAGGAATGTGGGGTCATAGTCGGTCCCGGCTGGGCCCTTGAACAGATCCTCGCTGGAGGGACCATAGAATACCCTGACCCATGGACGATGGAGATGGAAGAAGACTTTGTAGGGACTACAAAGGAAAAAGGGGGGGAAATGTGAAAGGCTGTCCTGGGATCAATTGTTTGATCCCAGCATCAGCAGAGTTGCAGGGGCAGGCAGAGGGGATGTGTCCTCTGCGGGACACATCCGTTGCCGGCGCTGGGACAGTGATGTCCCTAGCATTGGTGCAGACACCGCGGGCATCTGGTGAAGGGACCGCCTGGTGCCTTTCATCAGTGCAGGCGTTATTGTGGCACCGGGAGAAGCTTGGCTCCGGGCACAAGCTCAGTGGAGCTTGGCTTCTGGCAGCCAAGAAGCGGCTGGTAGTCAGCGCTGGGACAGAGTACCTGCTCCCAGCACAGGTCAGGTGTTGGGTGCGGCTCTCCGTGCGGTGGGTGTTTGGTTCTGGCCGTGAGCCAAACCTGGCTCACGGGCCAGCAGCCAATAGAAGGCGGACACGATGAGCCAATCGCAGCTTGCCGCGTCATAGCCCAGCCCACTCGCGCCGTCTTGTATTAGACGGCGCCGAGCAGGAAAAGGAAGTTCGGCGGTGGAGAGAAGACCTCCTGAAGAGCGGAAGATCGGTGCGTCAGCAGGGGCGGTGGCCGCGGAAAAGGCCAGAAGATGCAGCTGTCAAGAGAGAAGACAGGCGGCGCCAACTGGAAGAAGAAAAGAAGAGGTGGCGCCGCTGGCCAGGATGGGCCAGCGGCCGAAGAATGCGGCTGAGGACCGGAGAGGACTGCGGGGGAGGGAAGTAAAAGAGCGTCACGAAGTTCCCCCCCGCAGTCTCTTCCAACGTAGCAGGTAGGCCCTCCATGAGGCCCACCATATACCCCCCTCCCTAGACCACCAGGGTTGTCGGGCACTAGGCCCGTGCGCAAATAGGCGGGCACAAGGCCCGGAGCACAATAGCGGGCATTAGGCCCCATTAAAGGATTGGCCCTTTATCAGGTGTGAGTGGCCTGGGTACTAGGCCCAGGTCACTAAATAATAAAGTAGGCGGGCAGCTGCATGACCCACCCAAAATATAAGGTGGTCTGGGCATTAGGCCCAGACCGCTAAGTGAGCCCCACAGATAGGCAGGCAAATAGGCCTGAGCCCCAATAAAGAGTGGTCTGGGAATTAGGCCCAGGCCACTACCAGAGCCCACCGTTAGGCAGGCATCTAGGCCTGAGCTACAATATAGAAAAAGGGGACACTGGGCAGTAGGCCCAAGTCCCTCGTGTACCCTGCAGTAGGCAGGCATAAGCCCTGAGCCCATTAAGTGTACCACTCATATAGAAAGGTAGCCCCGCATAGATGATTGGAGGTGGGAGCAGTGGTGGAGAGCTGTACGGCTCCCACCAATGAGGTAGTGTTTTCCCCAGTCACTGAGAAGAGGAGCTGGCCAGCGCTGGATAGGTAGGAAGCATGCATTTAAAAGGGACAGCACCGTGTTTTGCTCTTGTATACTTATAGTCTGTGTTTGGTGTTCCGTGCAGGGTAAAAGTTCAGTTATTGTTATACATGTCGCACTACACACACTGTAGGAGGGCTATGTCGTTTTAGTATGTGTAGTTGCGTGACATAGGTTTAGGCCCTGCACGACTGTGTTGTGTATCTCCTTACAGGGACCTGTAGGCGAGTGAGCAGACGAAGAGCAGGAGTGGACACGGTGAGAAATATCTGTGTGTACTGTCTCTCCCTATTTGTTTGTCGCTACCTATCCTTCCTTCTTTCTGGGCGGA
Organism: Taudactylus pleione; assembly: GCA_031769625.1. Classification (NCBI taxonomy): domain Eukaryota; kingdom Metazoa; phylum Chordata; class Amphibia; order Anura; family Myobatrachidae; genus Taudactylus; species Taudactylus pleione. Next base: position 5,170,448 of record JAUIMM010000092.1, on the reverse strand, counting down.
CGGTGAACCTTGCAACCCAGTGCAAGGACGGATCTTCACCTGGTGCATGAGTACCGATAGGTGAAAATTCGGGATCTGAGGCCAAAAGTGCCAATGATGATCACTTAAAACCTGAATTTATCCCTCGGTTTGGTAGGGCGCGTCGGTCCACGTGAGGAAGGACGGTACTCACCTCGTCTCCTTCCCCCTAGGTCATCGTGTCCATGTTCTATTTGGAAGTTCCAGGACTGTTCAACACACGGCCTGAAGGTGAGAGGGTGCGACGCAAGGTAAGGGACAGACATACACCTGCACGCCAGCAGGCACTGCACCGCACTACTTCTTCCAAATCTCTCCTGGGATTACTCTAACATTTTAGTCACACTTTGATGACTTTCCTCAGGGATAAAAATAACATCTAGCAATCTTACCTTAAATAAGCGGTCCCTTCCTCAGTTTCGAATGTTTCCATCCTGAAAAGACAACCAGCACATCTAAATAAATGCAAAAACTCAGTTTATATAAAGTAAAGTGCACATGGTATCACTTGATGGTAAGTAATCAGTGGTACTACTTATTTAAGCCATGGTTTTAGTTCCATCCACTTGCTACTAGACTGTCAAGGGGGTGAATCAATCTGGCTCTAATAACGGGTGCACACACACACACATACTGTATATTTCTTTACGCACACAAAAACTCGGTTGCCATCAGAATAGCCAAAATTACATGCAGCGTGCAGTTGTGCAACATTCATACTGCTAATTTCCCATTCCAACACATCCTCAGGATGCTCTATTAGACTGAGATCTGGTGACTCAGAGGACCATTGGAGTACACAGAACTCATTGTAATGTTCATTCAGGGATGTAGTTATCAGACTGGCGGACCGCATGCTGGTGGTTTGAATCTCGACACTGAAAGTCCAACATGGGACTTAAGATAGGTGTTGATATACCAACACCTATCTTAATTCTGACACTGGAATCCAGAAGGATGGCAGCCCAAATGAGGTATGTCCGGGGCGCCCTTAGCATTAGCCACAGGGGGGGAGTGTTAGGTTTGGTAGCTTAGCGGGGTTAGGGTTAGGTTTTGGGAGAGAGGTTAGGTTTAGGCAACTCTAAGGGGGAAGGTTAGGGTTAGGCACCTCTGGGGGGGTAGGGTTAGGCAATAATGGGGGAGGGTTAGGTTTAGGCACATAGGGGGGAGATTTAGGGTTAGGCACTAACGGGGAGGGTTAGGGTGTGGAGTGGGGATGGATAGGGTTAGGCTACAAGAAGGGAGAGTTAGGGGGAGGAGGGGGAAGGATAAGTATACTTACCCGATCCCTGATCCATGATGACGCTGACGGTATTTGGACAGGAGGCATCCTAATAGCCAGCATTACATACTGATTCGGTTCATGAAAGCAGCTTGGGATGACATGTGGTTTGAGACATGGCATATTGACCTTCTGTATGTAGCCATTAGAAGATGGTCAGACTGTATAAAGGCATGAACATAGTCTTAAAAGGATGCACAAGGTAGGTAACAAGACTCAGCCTGTGAAAAATAAATGATGCTTGAATGGTATTAAGGATCAAAATGTGTGCTAAGAAAACACACCCAACAACATTGCACCACCATAACCAGCATGAATCATTGACACAAATCAGGATGGAGCCATGCATTCTTGTTGTTTACGCCAAATGCTTGTCACATTAGAATTCAAGATTTATCAGACCAGGTCACTAATTCCAATCTTTAACTGTCCAGTTTTGGTGAATGTGTACAGTACTTACATGCACAGAACAGCCAACTGGAGTGAAATTCTGTCTGTCTACTGCTGTAACCATCAACGTCAAGGTTCAACATGCTGTGCATTCAGACGTGCTCTTTTCTGTTTGAGTACTTAAACCAGTCTGGCCATACTTCTCTGACCTCTCTTACTAAAAAACATTTTGTCCATAGGACTGTTGTTTACTGGATTATTTTTTGCTTTGTGCACCAATTTTCTGTAAACTCTAGAGACATTTGTGCCTGAACATTCCAATAGATAAACAGATTTTAAAACACTCAAACCACCACGTCTGTCACCAATAATCATTCCACTAGCTCAATTTTTCTTCTGACTTTACCTAAGGTTGGAGATCTCCATCCCCACCTGCTTCTCTGCATAGCACAGCAGCAGTTAATGGATGTGTGAGATACAAACACTGTGCAGAGGGACTGGGGGCAGCCCAACAGCTTGGGGAGTGCGGGGCATTCCTTCACCATGACTAAAAATGAAGGCCATGCTGCTGTTTCCTGCTCCCCTCCTCCTTAATGTTGGGTGGCATATTTTTCCCCATCTTCCCAACTCTCGCCATTACTTCACCCTCAATAGTTTTTTCTGACACCCCCTCCATCTTTCTTTTCCCCGCCAATTAATCTCTTCTCTCTCTCTCCCCTTCTCCCTGTTTCTCCCCTCTTTCATTTTCTCTCTCCTTCTTGCACCCATATATTTCCACATCCTCTTATTCTCCCTGCTAACCACCTTTCCCCATCATCCTTCCCTGTCCATCTTCCCTTGTCTCTTTCTCTGTCTTTACCCTGAATGTCATTTGTTCTTTCTCCCGCTCCTTCCTCCCCCTCTGTTTTCTCTTTCACTCTTATTTATTTCCCCAGTTTTTCTCTCTCCCCCCCTCTTTTCTTCTCCTCCACTTTTCTCTCCTCCCTGCATCCACCTTCCACTGGGAGTACTGGAGGTCAGCCTGAGACGTTCACCCCCCTTGCACCCACCACCTTGACCTTGTGTGTTCTTTCTCATTTTAATGTTTCTCAATGTATATATAGTATTGTACAGTATATGCTCATATACTGTATTATTGTTCAGTTAATGGACAATAAAGTGAGACACAATGTTCAGTAATTTTATGTTAATATCATCCCATTCAGGGAACATTCACAGTTACATCCCATCTTTGTTTTGCACAAAAATAACTAAATAATATATAACTACCGAATGGCAATGTTTAGACACTTCTCTTAGTATAATGATTTATATAATAACTTCTCATATATTTTCTTCCTTGTACATTTTCCAATTCTTTATTTATTGACACAGATATAAGATATCTAGGTGAACATGAACAAAGTTTCTTAACTGTCACATTGGTAAGTAAAGTGCAATAAATGACTCTCTAAATGTACTTACTTTCCCTAGCCCAGAGAAAACCAGAGCTTAATGTCTCATCTCTTTTACATGACAGGATTGTAATTCCAACATCTCCTGTGTCTACTTTAGGCTGTTTCTGAAAATAAAAACTTTTACTCTGAACACTCACTTTGAGCCCTACATTTATTTTGTGATCCTTACCATTGCTGCCTAGATTTTGACATTTCCTTTATCATGTCTAAATTATTTATTACATTGTTGTATTTAAAAGCATCTGTCTTTCATGCATTTTCGACCTGGTCTCCAGACAAGCCATCCCTATTTGTCGCTCACACAATTTAGATGAGGAAAAAATAGAATTCTGTTCATTATGCTGATACTTGTGTTAGCATTTTAACTGTACAAAATAAATGATCATTTATTATACAAATACATTTTAAAAATGACAAGAAACACTTTTGTTGATTCAATGCCTTGGTATGTTTATTATTTTTATAGTGCTGTATAATTTTCATACACTTTTCTACACTCCAGTGAAATCAGTTCAATAATTACAGACAAAATATAGTAGAAATAATAAAAGTTATATCATGTTTTTCTGTTTTAGGACAAAGCATTGCACAGAGCATAATGAGCAGAAATTAATTAACTATGCATATATCCTTAAATGATCTCATAAACCTTAATAAACAGTTGAGTTTTTAGTATGATTTTAAATGTGACAATGGATAGTGCTTTCCCAATTGAAATTGGCAATGAGTTCTGCAATGTCAGAGCAGTGTGACTAAAAGCCCAACACCAAATGATTTTAGAAGTTTATAAAACGAAATCTGTATGTCTGAGGAATGATGAAATGTATGAAACAATGGTGCCAGTAGTTTTAATATAGATGTATTAAGCCTTGGAGAAATAAAGTAGAGAGAGATAAAGTACAAACCAATCAGCTCCTATCATTTTTCAAACACAGCCTGTACAGTAAACTGACAGTTAGGAGCTGATTGGTTGGTACTTTATCTCTATCCACTGTATCTCTCTCCAAAGACTTAGTACATCTACCCTGATAGAGAACACAGAACTGTCAAAAGATGAATAAATTATTTGTTGGAATTTTTTAAAACATGATTTATATATTGTGAAAAGTTCTGTATTTGCTGTGTGTTGTTCCATCTGTAATAAATAACAAATTGATAAATCACACCAGACATACAATGCAATTAAAAAAGCTTATTCAGTAAACATTTTGAGACGTTACAGCTTTTCTTTCTCAAGTATCCCAAATCTTGTGAATGGAATAATTGTTATTTTAAATGCTTCATGGCCAGCTGCAATATTGAGTATACAGTGTACAAATGTGTCCTCATACACTGAGCATCTTTATGCTATGTGGCACGAGATGCCCAGCATGACTAAGACTAAGATGAGTAGGATGCCATCATATTTTAAAAAAATGTAAATCTTAGGGCTAAATTCAATTAGAGGTGAAAAGCCACGAGCGACAAAAAGTTTTCGCAGATTCGCGCTTTTCGTCTGTTTTCAAAGTATTTCCGTATTCAATTCCAGGACATTTTTGCATAGGCGAAACCTCCATAGGCAAAAACAGGCGAAAAAGTTTCTCCAGCAAAAGGCAGGTGAAAAGAAGTGCAAAATCCATATTTGGGGCACAAATGTGGGGACATGTTTCAGAACCCAATGGACACCCCCCTAATGACTAATTAGGCAAAAAGAAATACAAAATAATCTTAAATCACCCCAAAAAAGATGTCCTTTTTTTGGCAAAAAAGTAAAAAGTGCTCCAAATGGGGTAAAAAGTAGTGGGCCTGGTATTTTTGGGGCTATAAGGTTGAGACAGGTGTTTTAGGCTGCAGCAGGTGTATTTTTAAGATTTTTTAAATCTTCACTTTAGAGACACCAAAATATACTAGTACCCATTTACATGTACCCCGAATTTAACTACAGTACTTATTTTTCTAAAAAAAACACATTGCTTTATATAATTTTTCCACACTTATGCAAATATGCATATAACAGCCCTTTGACTAAGATCACTAAATACTTTTATTAGGGCTATTAATACTCTTCTATATTGATTTCCGGGGTCAGTTGGGCTTTTTATGGAGTACAGACTGATTTCCCCAAAATATGCTGTCCTTTTTGCTAGTTTTGCTTTTCACTACATTCGCCTATCCACGTTTTTGCCTGTTTGGAATTAAATACGGAGAAAAGCGGGGACACACATGGCGAAATGATTACGTCCAAACAGGCAAAATCATCTCACTTTTTGCCAATCTCGGCTTTTCGTTGCTAATTGAATTTGGCCCTTAGGTAAATTTACTAAGGTGCTGATTTCTATTCAATCTCAGATGACATCGTACATATTCATGTGTTTCATTTTTTTAACAGGTTACTGAATTTACTAAACTGCCAAGTTGCTGTCATATGTGTTGTTCAATGGTGTAGTCATTCAATGTCATTCGTATTATTCATTTCTATTTAGCGTTCGGTTTTGACTAACTCGAGCGAGCAGATGCACATACAGATCAGGGAGATCCATGATACATGCATCTGTGTGTAAATAAATAAACACAGAAGCATGGACAGGTTCAGTGAGATCCATCTGTACTTCTGTGTTTAAAAAAAATTAAAACAGTGTAAACATTTAAAAAGAAATGGTGTGTCTCCCCCCCAAAGAGCAACCAGCACTGGGCTTTAGAGACCCAGTACAGGTTGTGCTAAATACAGGAGACAAATGATGTAGGGTTCCCCTGTATTAAGCACAACTAGCACCAGGCTATTAAGAACCAGCCCTGGTTGCCAAAGTACAGGGCGCAAATGAATTAGGGGTCCCCTGTATTTAGCGCAACCAGCACTGATCGCTGAACCGGTTCTGGTACTGGAAATACAGGGGGAAAAAATGCATTGGGTTCCCCTGTAAATTCCAGAACCAGCACCAGAGTTTTTCTAGTAGGGGCGTAATGCCACAGCCAGTTGAACCCCTTCACCGGGTCTCCCAGCCAAAGCATTGGCCCTGACCTCTAGTCAGCCCAGGCCGACAATCCCTGGGGAGCTGGGAACCCCCCAACAAAGAGGTCCCCCTCTCCAGGGCACCCCTGGCCTAGGTTGATAGGCTGGGGCTATCCCCGACACCCCTGGCCGGAGGGAACCGGGATGATTATGTAGTGTGGTGAGATTGATTGTAGTAAAAATATTGTCTTTTGCTGTAGAACTACAGGTCCCAACAAGCCTCCCCTGCATTCTGGTACATGGAGAACCACAAGTACCAGCAAGTGGGGAATTACGGGCCCGCTGGTACCTGTAGTTCCACAGCAAAAAATAATATTAAAAAACCACAGAACACACACACTGTGATAGTAAAAGTTTAATAATACATACATGCAAACCCACATGCACTCTCACTATCTTACATACTCACCTACATATATATCCCTGAAGCCATCATGTCCCCTTGTCCAGTAGGAATCCATAGGGTACCTGTAATAAAAAATACATACTCACCTCTTCCTATGTGTGGATCATGTCCTCTTCTCTCCATGTAGGCATCCAGAGTCTTGGCAAAACACAAACCGACAATACGCAGACCATCGAACTTAGGGCCTGATTCAGACTCGCTCGCTAGGCAATGCGCGTGCAAGAACCAGTGCAAGTCATTGGGAAGCATTCGCTCGCTGCACATAGACAGCCTGGCTGAATGAGTGACAGGAAAAGCCATTTGTGGGAGGTGACAGGGGCTGGCCACTAGTAACGGGGGAGTGGAGGTGCGAACGCAGGTGTGCCTCAGCATTGTAACGCTGTTTCAGAGGCATGCATAATTAGAAGGCAGCGTTACAGCACATGTCACTTGGCTGAAATCTACACTGAAGCGCTCGCACTGCTTGCGGCAGGGTATGGTCAACCACAAGTGCTGCGATTGCATCATATAGAACTACTCGATGCACCGTTGATTGCATACACTTCCTGGAGATGACGTGCTCAAGTGGGCGTCTTAATACAGGCTGGTGGGCATCTGCATACACAATGCTATTGCACCCTAAGACATAGTGGGTGTGCTAATGCCTTGCTGTGCGATCGCTTGCCTTGCCGAATTTGCATACGCATCTAGCGAGCGAACGCTTCTAGCGAGCGGGTCTGAATCAGGTAGAGCTAATCTGTATGAAAGTCTCTCACAGTCTTAGAGATTGGTAGTCCTTCCTGCTGGAATTGGTATGTAACACCGGCTGTCCGGATGCATCCTGTCAAAATACCGACAGGACCATCCCGATGGTTGGCATCCCAACAGGGGTCGGGTAAGTATACATACCCTCCCCCTTTCTACCCCTAACCCTTTCTCTGAACCTCCCTTCTTATAGCCTAACCCTAACCCTCCCAATCCCACACCCTAACCCTCCCCATTAGTGCCTAAACCTAAGTCTCTCCCCTTCGTGCCTTAACCTAACACTCCCTCCTTAGTGTCTAGCCCTAACCCCCCCCAGTGGAGCCTAACCCTATCCCCCCTCTTAGGGGTGCCTAACCCTAACCTTCCCTGCAAAACCCTCTCCTCCCCCGTAGCTAACCACTAAATCGCCCCGAACTAACCTGGTTCAGGCTGTATTCTGTCTGTGTTCCGATGTCAGGATTAGGATAGGTGTCGGTATTTTGACGCCTATCTTAAGTCCCGTGTCGAACTTCCAGCATCGAGATTTGGACTGGCGGCATCCCATCCACCCATCTGCTAACTACATCAGCTTCCTGCCACATGCAGGACTGGATACTGGCCTCCTGGCCTGGTATAGCTTTCTTGGCTTCTTGGCTGCCTGAGTTTCCCAACTACAGTGTAAGAGGAATAGTGATCTTCCTGCCTCCTTGTAGGTATGAATCCTGACCACCTGGCCTGCTTCACCAGCAGCCTCACCTGGGCTCTGGTCATATGGCAGCCAATAGTCTTGAACACACACCCTTTTTGTTCTGTGTGTGGGCGGATCCCTCCAGCCCCAAACTGACTCAGCTGCTCACCAGCGCCCTCTCTGGTGATACTGCTACAGTTTATTAAATTAACTGATGACAGTTTGTATATTAATGAATAAAATAATGTGCATAAAATTAAACTAAAAAAAGGGGTAAGCTTTTTTTGCAAAAAAAAATCTAGTTATAAATAATTTATCCAATAAAGACAAATCATGAAATAGACAATACAATATTTAAAAATACAATAAAATTATCATAAAATATCTCATATGTAATAATAAAAATGTATGTCTATTAAAGACAGGTAAAGATTTATAAAAATATAAACAATTCTGTTTTTTATTAGCACCTCATAAACATCAGCCAGTCCTGGTTGATAATTAAGTCGGAGAGGTGGGGGTATGGTAAATCACATTCCCCTGGGGGTAGTTGCCATCCCAGTTGGGAAAATAGGTAAATTATACAAGTGTGTGGTTGTACGGCAGAGAGATTCAACCTAACTGTGAGGTGCCTCTAATCTGCACCCAGTGCCTGTAGTGTCTAGCCAGTGACAGTGTAGTAGATAAGCACATGTAGAATGTAGTTCCATAATTAGATGCCCTGAGTCCTTTACATAAATATAACTTAAAGCAATCTCCAGCTAAATCAATTACATTAAAAGTATTCCTTGGTGGTCTTTGCTTCACAAGTTTCTAGACTCATGGCATCAATTAATGAAGAGAATAGGTTGTAAATTATTAACACATTTACATAACTTATGTAGAACAACAGTTTTCAATCAATCATACTGATTTGCTGTTTGTCAGAGTAAAGAACAGGCACTGGATTATTTCTTATTTACTATTCTGCTAAATGCCATTCAGGTAAAATTGTGTGTGAGGTTTTTAGACAAAACAATATGCACTGTGTGCCTCATCACAAGTCTTTAATCATTCCATGGAGTTAAAAGAATTTATTACTTTTCTGTAATGTGTAGTAATAAAAGTAGTAACCTTTAAATATCATCATACTGTACAAGGACTGACTTTATTTCCATGTTAATAGCCCTTTCCAGTAGTAGTTAGAAGATTTTCCCCATTGTCTGTCCAAGCTTTGTTTTTCCGTCATTGTTCCATCAGTGGTTTTAAACCATTACTATATCTTTTGACTTTCAAGTTAAAAACAATGCTGGAAAAAAAAAAAAGAGAGAGAGAGCTTGTGATGCAAAAAATCAGATATTAGAGTCCTCGGTCTTCAGGAGAAGCTTATAGAACTCTACACATAATTGGGCCTGATTCAGAGCCGGACGCAAGTGGCCGATCGCTTGTCCGCCGTACGAGCGGAAATATTTAAATCCAAGCGCTCGCTCGTATGTTCGCTCGTAGCTAACCTTCCACCCCATATTCTCCCAACCCCTCCTCTAGCTAGCGAACGTACAAAATAGCGAGCGAGCGTCCGTCTCCTCTTTGGTTGCAGTGAGCGCTCGCACAAGTCAATTCCGGAAGTGGCCCTGTCAGTTTCGATTGCCTGCTATTTCATTCTGCAAACATACTTGAATCGATTACTGGCAATCACTATATTAATTACCTTAATTGTTTGTTTCACATGTTTGCAATCCTGGTTTTTTTTTCAATGTTTTTATTCTTGTTAGTGTGTGTAATTTCTTCCGCAGAATACGTACGGTTTGACCAAGGGGATGGTTTTTCTAATGTAAAAGTTTGTTTGAATGCTACTAATGTTTTTTTTTTTTTATATGCAGATTTTCCTTTTTTTTTTTTTAATTTAAATTAGCTTACGCATGTCACTGCATCAAGTCTATCATAACTCACATTATATTTGTGAGGGTGTAGGTCACATGACTCATACACTAACCGATAGAATTGTTCCTGTTAATTTACAAAGTACATTAGCCAATCAAAATTTTTCTAGGACCTTTATTAAAAATGGTTTGTGTAAAAAAAATCATTGCCATCATGAGAGCCAACGCTTTCTGTAGGCGGGAGCTAATGGTGCTAGTGGAGGTCATGGACGAGCGCTTTACTGACCATCCACTCCCCATCACCAATCAACAAAAGCGTAGGGCCTACGCGGAGGTGCGCCGCCGCCTGCATTCCCTTGGCTATTGCCGTAATATCGGCCAGTTGGAACGCAGGTGGTCGGATCTGAGGCGCCGATCACCACGCCTGCTGGCCCTTTTGCGGCGCCGAATTGGCCAAAGTAAGTGTTTCTGTGTCTGTTTTTTTTTTTTTTTCATACCTGCGTGTGCTTGTTTACAGTATATCACTGTTTTTATTATTTTGGTCATACCTGCGTGTGCTTGTTTACAGTATATCCCTGTTTTTATTATTTTGGTCATACCTGCGTGTGCTTGTTTACAGTATATCCCTGTTTTTATTATTTTATCCCAAAATTGAAAAAAAAAAAATGTAATTAAAAATGTTTATCTCCATCATTTAGGGGCAGAGTGGATAGTCAGACGGCGCCGACGTGTGGCTCATCCCCTATCCCCCACTCCCACCCAAACATCCCCTGCCCACTCTTCCCCAAATTCCCCCTCCACCCCAGACCTTGCCAACCTTCAGTCCTCCCTCTCCTCACCTGACCATCCCTCCAACTTCCCCCTCCCATCAAAGCCCAGTCCGCAGTGTGGCTGGCATGTTTACATTGTAAACTATGGTTTTTTGGGTTTTTTTTTTTTTTTTTTTATTATTGTGTAAATTAATTTGTTTGATGTTGTCCTTTTGCCTGTGCAGTTCAAAATAGTAAAGTAGTTCAAATGTTTTTTATATATATCTTTGTGAAACAATGTCAAGGATGTTTTCCCCTTACACATATGACACATGTCCAAACACTCCCACTTGTGTCTTGCTTGTTTACGGTACCAACAAATGTCATAGTTTTGCTTAGGTTTAAGACATGTTTTTTTAGTTTATTTCTACTTTTTGGCCCCTTATTTTTTGAAAATCTTTTCGTTTGGCTTTCCTTTTTTTGGACATGTTTTTGTAACTGATGTTTGTTTTTGTTATAGCCTGAATTTTTGTGGGTTTGAACATTCTAAATGAAGGTGTCATTTTATTAACCCGCACATTTTTGTTCACCACAGAGGCCCAGAGGCGAAACGGGGCCATTGCAGGAGAATTTGTGGAACTCTGGGGCCATGTAATTGGCATGCTGGTGGCCTTGGACCACCTTTTGGCAATCCTGCGCCAATAATTTTTTGGATTTAAAAAAAAAAAAAAAGTTTATTTTGATTTATTTAAGTCTCATTCCTTGTCTGTAAATCTTAGATTGTTGAACCTTACATAAGTCTGCTATTTGTCCCTGTGTTTTTAAGTAATGTCAATTTGTTTGTAGAAAGGTCAAGTAAGTATGTATGCTTGCACATTAAACACATAACAATACCAATAGGTTTTTAGACTTAACGTCAAAAATAGATTAAATATTTTTGGTGGTAATGTAAAAATTAAAGCAGCCTGCTTAGGCCTAAAATTGTAAACATACTGATTCACCATAATACCTTTGTTGTTTGTTTTTAGCCACAAAGCAGCGTACAAAAGTTTAGAAATTAAGAAATTACAGTATTAGGCATTAAGCATGTTTGCATTTTTTGGAGCAGGTTTCACTTGTTTGTAATTTACGTAGGAAATGGTTGTTTAATGAAAATAATAAATTTATTGCACACAAATAATAAACACCAAGTGAATTGTCAAAACAAAATCACACAGTTAAAACACACACAAAAGACCAAAAAATTCCAAAATCCCCCCCCCAAAAAAAAATCAAGAACTGTTTGAAAAAGTAGCATGCCAACATGAATCCACAAACGAGGAGAAGAAGTCATTGTTCCCGAAGTTATATTCAATGTGTCCACATAAAGTCATTTGTGTTGATCAGGTAGTATGCATGGATTTTTATGGTCATTTTAGGGAATAAAACAAAAACAAAATTTAAAAAAAGTTAAAAGTGTACATTAAAAAAATACATGTCTACATTGTGTCAATTAAAGAACTTTGTGGAAATTATTACCTAAAAAATCTGGCAACAATTTGATCGCGTATGGCCCCCACATTTTGGAAACCATAGCTGGCAAATACAAGAGGTCGCCACCAGAGCGGTGGAGGCATCTGAATCAGCCTTTAAAAAGGCCGATACAGTGCTCCACCACCTGCCTGGTGGCTGTAAGTGCAGAATTATACTGACTTTGTGGCCCTGGTGTGGGAACCAAATAAGGAGTGAGCAGCCAGTGCATGCAAAGGTAACCACTGTCTCCTGTGAAAATATAAAAAACAACATCAGGACCATTGTGTACCAAGCTTTGCATTGGTTTCAACAGAAGGTGTCAACTTACCCAGAAGCCACGCTTCACCAGCTTGTAGGTTGTTTAATTTGTGCCAAATCCCTGATTGCCGGATGACGAAGGAATCATGTGCACTGCCTGAGAATTTGGCATTCAGGGACAGGATCTGGAGGGAGACATCACATACCACCATTACATTCTTCGAATTAAAGTGTTTTCGGTCCTAAATATTGCCTCCAGCATTGCTGGAGGCTAAAGTGGTATGTGAGTGCCATCCACAACCCCTATGATGTGTGGGAAGCCAGCAATTTGGTAAAATTTATCCTTCACCACATTAAGGGAACCCATATCCAATGGCATTTTAATAAAATGATGGAGGTGTTTAAATAGTGCATCCATCACTGCCCTCAGGATCCTTGAAAAGGAGGATTGGGAGATTCCTGCGACTATTCCCATGGTGGTTTGAAAGGATCCTGAGGCACAAAAATGTAATGCAGACATTAATTGCGTAAGTGGTGGTATTGCTGTAGGACTGTCAATTTGCCATTCAAGATCACTCTCTATTAATGAGAGAGTGTCTATGATGATTTGTGGAGGCAGGCGGTAGCGCCTTAACACCTCATCATCTGGCATTCCAAAAAGGGTGACACATGTTCTATATATCTGGGGCCTTGCACGCCTATGAGGCCTATGCTTGGGACGAAGTTGAGGTTGGTCGGGTTCTGGAACCATGGCCAAGAGAATATGACCAACATCAACCTGAAATATTAAGCAAGGTAGTTATTGTTTTAGACAAATGTGTTAAGAAAAATATTCTTATCTTTTCAAAGAAAACCAAAGAATCTTACAGGCCTGGGTAGTGTCATGTGAAAATCCACCTACATTACAAAAGGAGAAAATATTTTTAATATTAATTTTATAAACTAGGAATTAAGCCAAATATAGTTCTCTAAAATTTAGAGAAGGGAGCACACATTATTTCGCAAAATAGTACACTACATTTAGACTTAAGACATGATTTTACACAGAACAAACACACATTATTTCGCAAAATAGTACGCTACATTTAGACTTAAGACATGATTTTACACAGAACAAGCACACATTAGTTCGCAAAATAGTACGCTACATTTAGACTTAAGACATGATTTTACACAGAACAGGCACACATTAGTTCGCAAAATAGTACGCTACATTTAGACTTAAGACATGATTTTACACAGAACAGGCACACATTAGTTCGCAAAATAGTACGCTACATTTAGACTTAAGACATGATTTTACACAGAACAAGCACACATTAGTTCGCAAAATAGTACACTACATTTAGACTTAAGACATGATTTTACACTGAACAAGCACACATTAGTTCGCAAAATAGTACGCTACATTTAGACTTAAGACATGATTTTACACAGAACAAGCACACATTAGTTCGCAAAATAGTACACTACATTTAGACTTAAGACATGATTTTACACAGAACAAGCACACATTAGTTCGCAAAATAGTACGCTACATTTAGACTTAAGACATGATTTTACACAGAACAAGCACACATTAGTTCGCAAAATAGTACGCTACATTTAGACTTAAGACATGATTTTACACAGAACAAGCACACATTACTTAGCGAAACATATGCTAAGACCAACACATCTAATTTGTTAATTAATAAAACCAAAAACACTTACCAAAAACAGACAAGTATCAAAAGTTATGAAAGGTCACTTGGGTTCCAGCCAAAATAACTGTAAAAAAAATAAAAAAACAAACAATATAAAAATTTGGCAACAATTTATTAATAAATGTTTATGGGAATTATTGAAATACTTACTCAAAAATATAAATAAAAATAGCAAATAAAAATACGCAAAAATGCTAACTTAAACAAAGAAAGTAATAAAAAAATGCTCAACCTGTTTGAACGTTCAACCCGGGAGGTCAAACGCCAGTACGTAAAAACTACATTTAACTAAAAAGTGTTTACAGGTCCAAATACTGCAGTAATAATGCCAATTTTTTAACCAACAGATGGAGCGACTTCAAATATCGGCTTAAACAAAAACTGGCTGATAGGGCTAGGCATGCAGGGGGGACAGATGGGGGTCCCACCCCTGTGTCACTTGAGCTCACGGATTTGGAGGAGCTGGCACAGGGGTGTATGCAGGATGAGGAGGTGTTTGGCGTGTCCAACATGGATACCGACATGCCAGACTTTGCGGCTCCTCATGTTGCCCCAGGTAAATGTTGTAATGTTAACAACTCAGAAATGTGTTTTGGAAAATATCTAGATTATAATTTTACTCTTTTCTCTTTTTTCTCACAGAGACAAAGGTAGATGAGTCTTCTCCAGAGGTGAGCTTTGGCCGCAGAATTTCTTCTGGCTCTGCAGGGGAGGAAGCAGTAGATCCGGCTGGGGACCCTGTAGCAGACAGTCCAGGGCATTCCCCCTCACAGGCAGTGGCCCTCCTCACTGATCTCAATGTTAAAACGGATCAGCACACCGAGATTCTGCTGAGGATGGACGCCAATCTGCTACAGGTGGCGGATGCCCTGGAGGAAACTGCTGCGGCCAACGTGAGAATTGCAAATGCCCTGGAGCAGCTCGTTCGCCAGCACATGTTGGAGCCGGCCTCCCTTCCTGCCGGAACATCAGGACCCTCCACCTCTGGCACAACAACAGCCATCCCTCCAAATGTGCCTGGCCCTATGCCTAGTCCAGCGGCCACAACATCTGCCTCTGGCCAGGCCAGCCGAAGGAGATCCCGGACCCATTCAGGCTCCCTCCAACCCCCGGCCAAACGGCCTAAAAGGCGATGACAGCACTGGCTAATTTCCCCACAATCCATCTCTGTGTTTGCCCCATATTCCTTCATGCCAAAAACCTCCCTCTCCTTTCTTGTTTGTGAATTGTTTTTATTTGTTTTTATTTTTTTAATTCAAATGCCACTTATTTTGTTTGTGTGTGGCCAAAACTTTATTTCCTCAGTTATACTCCCACTTGCAATTTGATAAATGCTGTTGACAGGCTGAATCCACTGGAAGGAAACCACTCATAGTGGTGAAATAGTGGAGACAGTAGTACAGATGCTGGAACTCAGGAGCTTGAAACCACTTCTGTCACAGGAGACCAGGAGTCCTAGGAGATTTATTGTACTGGAAAAGGACAGGTGGCAATGAGCAGTTTAAATATCAAGCTCCAGCACAGGATTGAATGTGAGATTCATGTGCATTGCAGAGACACTGCGGATGGCTGAAACAACTCAGCTACTGTAACTTCAGGCAAGATGGCAGTGCATTTGCTGTGCCGGACCACAGCTGCTGGTAAATCCTGACATGACTGGCCAGCAGACAAGTGCCAGCCAGTGAATTGGTAGTACCAAGTAGGGTAAGTACCCAATTTGTGACACACCACATGTATAATATTAGTAAATTATTATTATTTAACTGTAATACATTCTTTGTTTTCATTCTTCATAGCATTGTGTGCCCCCTTTTAGGGATTGTGCTCTGTGTACTGTTGTATAGCGGTCACTGTGATCAGGCCTGGCGACACGGAACGACAAAGGGGACACATGTACCGGGGCCCAAGATTGCAAAGGGCCCCAGCCCCCCAGGAATCTCAGGAGCCCAGTTCATGTGTCCTCCTTGCCTCTGCTGTATTCAGCAGGGCACAGAGACAGAGGAGAAGGAGGCCGGCTGCCGGCATCCTGGAGCAATAGAGTTTTGTTTAGACCCGGCGCAGCGCGCGATGTCATGATGTCACGCTGCTGGGTCAGAGAGGAGCCGGGTCTGTGCCGCCAGGGAAGGGAACCGGAGCAGGCTGCAGGTAAGTGGTGCTCGAGCGGTGGTTGTGGGGGCTGGGGATACACGATTTGGGAAGCAGGAAATTAATTGGTAGGTGGGATGGAGAGGAAAGCACAGGGCTGGAGAGGCGCTGGGGCTGTGAGACTCCGGCTGGGGCTGGGGTTGTGAGACACAGACACTGGGACTGTGAGACACAGACATTGGGGCTGTGAGACAGGTGCTGGGGCTGTGAGACAGGTGCTGAAGCTGTGAGGCTGGATCTGTTAACTGGGGCTGGGGCTGTGAGGCACTGGGGCTGTGAGGCACAGGGGCTGGGTGGCCAACCTGCATGTATTGTACCTACTGAAAGGTGATGGGGGCCCCCAAAAACATGAGTGTGCTGGGCCCAGAGATATCTGTTGCTGACCCTGATTCTGATCCACTGTGTACTGTATGCTGGCCACTGGGATGCTATATTTACTGTTTGTATGTCACTGTGATTCTATATTTATTGTATAGCATTCACTGCAATGCTCTGTGTACTGTATTTCAGTAATTGTTATACTGGTTGACACATGTGACATTTTGAGGGTCACTGTGATGCTGTTTACTGTATGTCAGTCACTCCAAACCTTTGTGTACTGTATGGTGGTCACTGCAGTGCACCATGTACCATTTGTACCATATGTCTGTCACTGGGATTCTATGTGTGCTGTGTGGCCTTCACTGTGGTACTCAGTATGCTGTATGGAAGCCACTATGGTGCTCTTTGTGTTGTACGATGGTCACTAGTATAATGCATGGCAGTCATTGTGCTGTTCTCTCTCATGCATGATGCTCTTAATTTTAGACCATAGGGTGGCGACTTCTTGCCTAAAGTGCACCAGTTTCCCAAAGGCATTAACCCAGCTGTGAGTGTATCATTCACAAGTATAAAAACTGTAGCTGTCATTATAAATTGTGAGTACAGTTTTAATTTCTTTTTAATTCTAGTGGCATTAAATACTTTGAAATTGTAGGGTATTCACTGTCTTAGGAAAGTATTAATCAGGTATTGGGGACTTCTCAAGGAGTACCTTACAAACATATTTTTATGGTGACCTTCTTACACTTGAGCAGGGAACACACACACACACACACACACACACACACACACACACACACACACACACACACACACACACACACACACACACACACACACACACACACACACACTCTTGAATAGGCCCTACCACTGTATTACCTATTGCCCTGGTGGGTCCTTCATATCCCAGTCCATTGCTGTGTTTTTCTTTTCTTTTGTTTTTCGTTTAAATTTGAAATATAAAGTAAAAAATACACACTTTCCACCTATTGAAGTGCTTTTGAGTTGTTGTTCCTTTTGCTACTATTAAAATTTTTAAAGGAGAATGAAAAAGAAAATGTTTCTCATGGGAGTGAGTGAGACTAGTGATTAGGTTTTCAAGTATTGTTTATCTAGAGAATTCTGAATGAAGTTTGCTGTAAACACGGTTCCCAGGTCAGCAAATTCAAATCTAATGAGTGGGTTGTTTTTTTTTTTTTCAAGTGTTAGTGACCAGTGAAGACCTATTTGATGGACAGTTCTGACACTTATGGAAGTAAGAGCATAATGCACTGTTATCAAGAACAATCATTCTGTCAAACTCTGCAGTAACATGAAACATAATTTTCTCTACAATGCAGCTATTTATATAACAATAAAAATACATCTTACTGAAGATTAATGTATAGCTAGAAGATTTCTGAAAGCATATTTTAAGAATTGATTACATGTACTGTATTTGGTACCAGAGTCATTAAAAAAACTCCTTAAATAAAATTGCTGCAAAACATATAGCCCTCTATATAAATCTATAAACGTGCATTTTTAAAAAAAAGTAATTTCTTTAGGTATGTATATTCTGAACATATGACAAGTGGTTGTTTATGCTAGACCATTTTTTTGCTGTTTGCTATGCATTTTTCCTGTTACTTTACTATGTTTATTAGAATTATTTTGTTTACTGTTTCATTTGATTTTCTATTTGTGCAATTCTCAAGAACACTGTTGTTTTCCCAAAAAACAAACACTAATAAAACCAATTTACTATTATTATATTAGTAAATATATTAGTAAAAAAACAGAAAGGCATGGTGGGAAGAACAGTGCGTTGACAGGCCCATATCAAATTTTGACACTGAAGATTCCTGGGTCCCCTGTATTGCTCTCAAAAGACAAAATAGGTGCCCCTATAGAGCATGTGCAGACAGGGTCTTGAAGAGGAAATTTATTTAATAGGTCAACATTTACATGTCGACATTCGTAATGTCAACACCATAATGTTAAATGTCAACAGGAAACATGTCAGCATTCTCTGAATGTCATGTAAAGTGCCAAATTGTCAAAATTAGGCTAAGACTGCAGGCGATAGGGTTAGGGTTAGACTGTGGGGGGAGGTAAGGGTTAGGCAGCAGGGGTGGTTTAGGGTTAGGCACAAGAGGGTGGGTTATGGTTAAGGATATGGGTTAGCATGGCTGCCATCAGGGGGGATACAGGCAGTACACCTCTATGGGGCATGATGGCGTCCGGTGCCAATGATTCTGACCGCAAACTGCCTTTTATTCACTGTCTGCCTGTGAATCACAAGCAGTTCTTGGCCCGGATAATTTCCTTTGGCATTGTCAGGTTCTTTCTTCTGCTGCTTCTCTTTGTGATCCACCCACAAATGGATCCCCTTACCTTTTTTTCCTCACCCCTCCTTCCTTTGGCCAAGCACCGTACACAATGTGAGATGCTGCTGTGGCTGCACTGCACTGCCAGTGGCTCAGATATAAACCATGAGGTGTGCATCTGCCCCCTTCTCTCTTACACCCACTGCCCCCTTACAATCTGGGCCTTTTTCTGCCTAGCCTGTCCTTCTCTCCTGCAGTGATGTGTGAGGACCCCTCTCATCACCCCCTTCCTGAATCCCCACTTTTCTTTCTCCCCTGCTCCGCCCAGCTGATCCTTCTCCCCTTTAGCAATGTGTGAGGCCCCCTCTTCCCGCCCCTTTCCTCTCTCCTGCACTGCCCAGTGATCCTTCTCACTTGCAGTGTGCAGCTGATGTGTGAGGGAACACAAAGCTTCCTGCAAGGATGCAGGCAGAGGTAAATACCTGGGTAAGGCGATGTATTTATTCATGTTATCTGGTTAAATGGGGTAAGGTGTGTTGGGGGATGTAATGTATCTGGGGGTGTAATAGTATATGGTAGGGGAGATGGGTTGGGGTGTACTGTAGTAATGTATATGGAGAGGTTATGTAGTAAACATTTTTGGGATGGGGTATATTAATGTTAGATGTTGCATACCATGTTCTATGTTCTATAGGGATATTTGAAGTTATATGGTAGTTTGGTAATGCTATGTGTGTGTGCGTGCATGCATGCGTGTGTGGTTGGGGTTAGTATGAACAAACAAGCCCCAAGTACTGAGTGTGCCTAAACCCAGGGCCGGATTACCAATGGGGCGGGTGGAGCTGCAGCTCCAAGCCCACCCATTAAAATAGGCCCACAACAACCCCTGCAGTGCAGACACTGTTGTGAAGATTAAATTTTTTTTCCTACCGTCTCAAACATTAATCTCCCGGCCACCTGGGCAGAAGCATTAGGCATTCATACACAAACGTCCCCTCCCTAATGCCAGCACCCCCCCGTATGAAGCCCCATGAGCCGATCAAAGCTCCACCCCCAAATCGGCTGAAGCTCCGCCCCCAAAACGTCATCGAAGCTCCGTTCCCAGATTTGTTCTAAATTGCACCTCCTGTCTGGGAGTGGGACCAGCAGTGAAGGTAGGAGGCTACAGGGCAAAGTGCTATCTCTGCTATCGCTAATTGGGACAGACTTGTCACGGCAGTGACATATTTGTGAGTGGAGTCCCTGACACGCCTTTAACAGGGCTCTCTGAGTCTGAGGAAGGAAGAGTCCGCACTAAGCCAAAGAGGAGCTGGGAGGATTATAGGAGGGAGCGGAATAGATGTGCCGGAATATAAGAATAGCTCAAGGGACCCATAAAATGAGAGTGTGTGCAAGGAGGAGTGGGAGAAGGTAAGCAGAAACAGTGCCTGCTGGCTGGTATTTGTTCAGTCCTGGGGTTGCAGGGAGAAGTGGTACCTACTGGGGCAGAATCCAGTGAGTGCTTTTTATCTATGTAATTTTTAATTAAAATACTCTCTATTACAGCCTGATTCCTGCCTAAAGGCTACTCTGGGCCTGATTCGTACCTGCTCGCTATACTGCGTTCGCATGCAGCTGGACAATATTTGCCGTTTTTGGGTGGTGACAGGGTAGGTCAATGAAACGCTGGTGTGGATGTGCGAACAAAGGCGTGCCAGTGCATTCTAAGGGCGTTTCAAGGACATGAATAATTAAGACGCAGTGTCATAGTACACATCACCTGGCTGTTTCACACTGCAGCGATTGCAGTGCTTGAGGTAGGATAGGGGCAACCACAAGTTCTGCGTGCGGGTCCAATGGTACTTGATGTTACTGATAAATGCATACACTTCCTGGAGATGACGTGTGTAACGAAGGGAAAGTGGGTGTCTTACATACAGTCAGCGATCGCATGCAAAGACATAGTGGGCATAATAATGTCTTACCATGCGATCACAGGTTTTGCATACTTTAGCTGCTGACGGCTGCGTGCGAACGCATCTTGCGAGCGGGACTGAACCGGGCCCACTATGCGATATGTCATTCAGCGAACGACATATTTCATATTGCATATGTGCGTGTGTTCAAACGATATGTCTGTGAATTACATTGTTCACAGACATATCAGGTCAGACCTGCAGCACAGCCAAAGGTACATCTACTTTTGTGTACAGCTAAACCACCAACCACCCATACACTGGCCTCAGGAACCGCCAACACTGGCATCACAATTAGATGGGCAAATTTAAATGCCCGTCCAGTTGTGACATCTTTCCAGACATCGATTTGCTCATTGATAAGTGCGTATCACTTATAAAATCGGCCACTTCGTCAGCGGGACTACCGGTAGGCCGCTGGGCTGCTTAAGTATGTACAGTACTCATCTTAATGTATCTTATTTGATGTGTATGTGGCCTAGGATTAGCTAAAATGATAGCCACACACCCTTTTATGGTGGTCATGCCCACTGTAGTGGCTTGACGTGGAAACTCCCCTCTAGAAATCCTGCATTTGTCCCTGTAATGATAGATCTGCCCGCAGCTTGTTGTTCGATTTATCCCACTGCAGGGGCCATGATGTGTAGCTGGGTATAGCAGTCACTTGGATGCTTGGTACATTATATGGTGTGACCTGATGTTCTCTATATTATACAGCAGTCACTGCGATACTGTTTTATATGGCAGTCACTGTAATGCACTCTATTTTATTGTGGTCACTGCGATTTTCTTTATATTATATTATATGGCAGCCACTGCAATGCTCTCTGTATTGAATGATGTTTACCGAGATGCTTTCTGTATTATACGATGGTGACTGCGTTACATGGTGGTGACTGCAATGTATAATTGTTACTGCAATGCTCTCTGTATTATGTGGTGATCACAGCGATGCTCTCTACATTATCTGGTGGTCAAGGTGATGTTCTCTGTATAATATGACAGTCACTGCGATACTCATTGTATTATATGGTGGTCACTGCGATGCTCTCTGTGTTATATGCCAGTCATTGTAAAATACTCTCTGCAGTATATGGCAGTAACTGTAATGTTCTCGGTATAATATTGTGGTCACTGTGGTGCTCTCTGCATTATGTGGCGGTCACTGACTCTCTAGTAAGTGGCAGTCACTGCGATGTTCTCTTCATTATATGGCAGTCACTGTAATGCTCTGTGATGTATAGACAGCAATACTTAGCCATTGTGTTTTGCAATAGCTGGGCCTCCATGCTCCATTTGAAATGGGTAGATACCCCAGAATAAATACAACAGGCGCTGGCAACCTAAAATAACGGTACTAAAAATGTGATTTTACATTTTAGTTTTGACAGTGCTGACAACTCTGTTATCTAGGTGTGTATTATCTACAAGGTGGGTAGATGCTGGGCTGAGTCTTTGCCTGGGGTGAAAGGAAGCCTAGCTTCACCCCTGCATGTATGTATACACATACAAAAAAATATTCGCTACAGAAAAAACCCTTAAACTTTTTCTTGTTACAACTTGAAGGTAGGCACTAAACATGCCCTCCATGGACTTAGCCACACCTACTGCACATGCCACACTACCTGTGTAGACCACACCCACACCACACAGGTCACACCTCCGCATCACTAGTGACACATCCACAGCGATTGTCACACCCCCTTCAGCATCACACAATAGGCCCTTCATAAATTTCAGCTCAAGGCCCATGTGGACATTAATCTGGCACTGCCTAAACCCATCAGTTATCCCTATGCTATAATGCATCTTATCTCATGATGTAACACATTGAGGATAGTTTCTCACACTGAGCAGATGTTCTTTCTCTCCCAGAATCCCTTTTGGGTTGTCCGTCAGGGTTTGAGTGCATTCAGTCTCTGCTGTACCTCCCTTTTGTACTTCATCCCCACCGCCACTGTATGGGAAAGCCTATGCAACAACTATTATAGCAGTTCTTGTACCACCACTTTACTTAAAAATCATGTTTAAAAAATTCTTTTTTTTTTAAAAAAGTTTAAAATATTTTATTTTTTTAAATATATTTTTAACAGTTTTTTATTTATTTCCTATTTTATGTAGGTGTAGGTGAATGTATATATGTGTAGGGCTTCATGCTGCACCTCTGCATCCATCAGGAGGTGGGGGAATCCTGCTTGTTTTATTTGTACTGGGCCCCACAATTTCTGATGGCAACACTGCAGGCTAGGGGTATGGAGAGGAGAAAAATACTCACCAGAGTGCAGCAGCATCGGAGGTCTGATCCAGAAGTGATGGTCACATGACTGCCAGGAACCAGAAGTTTCAGCTGTCAGGAGCAAGTAAGTGGGCGCTGGGCTAGCATGGTTGATATGTCGACATTATAACATGTCGACATTTCATCAGTGTTTACATGATGAATGTTGATATGGTCAAAGTCGACATCATGACCATGTCAACATTCTCATGTCAACATTATGACATACCATACTCTTGGAGAGAGGGCAAGGATAACTGTTTGACTGTTTAAACCCATAGCAACATGTTTAGCAACTTTTACAGATTGACAGAGCTGGCCAGTTACACATCGCTGTTTAATTACATTTCAGTGATTTAAAAGAAAATGCATATGAAAATCTACCAATTGCAACTGAACTAGATTTACTACAGATATTGCTAGGTAGTGGATTATTAGTACAATTTGGTTTATTCCTTTAATGGCAAAAAAACATTTGTTTTCAGTAATTCACCAAAAGAAATAATCTTTATTCGTCTTCGTTAATTAACACAAATACATGGTCATTGGCCAAAATAATTAACATAATGTCATATAGAAAGCATTTGGAGGTCTTTGGAAAAAACTGGGAGCCATGGAAACATTACAGAGATAATTTCCTTATCAGCATAAGCCTGTATCAGTACAATTTGTTAAAGCAAATTAGTTCCTCTTATTTTTAATGTTACTGGGACAACTAATTGCAATGTGGAGACGGAACAGAACTACTGAAAACCAAATGAAGCATTCCAGGTGATTGCTATGCATTAAACTGTCCTTGGGAAATTATATTCACAATGCCTCATTGGTTTTTACTGTTGTTGTCTCATAATACGTATGTGAAAAACGGAAATATATAGATGGAAATAAGGGGTGATGTCTGCTGTTATTTCACTGAAACATACAGGTTGACAAGTGTCAGAATAAATGTGTATAAGAGGATTTGTCACAGTGTTTTATACAGTAATGATTAGCTATTTTACAGCATTAAGAAGAAACACACTACTTGTTTATTGTACACAGATTTTCCACTACACTAATTTGCAATTCCATTTCATTAGCTTGCTGATTGTCTAGTGACAAATAAAACTTATATATACCTATATTACTGTCCCTATATTCTAATATATTGTAATTGCTATTGTTCAATTTTAGTACACCTAGACTTTAATAAGCCCACTGGTTCCTTACACAGTATAAATAATAGTTATCAGAAAGATTACTAGAAATGTAACAATATTTTCTTTCTATAACAGTACATTGTCACAATTGGTGTCTGCGAGATACCTGTCTCAAGTGGTGATCGGGTTTCAACGGAGGCCGGCATGACTGGAATCACAGATAATGTAGATAGCTCTATTTATAAGACTTGTGTAGCAGTGAAAACTGCCTTTGATGATAAATGACAGGAACTGGAGGAACCGGACTGGGACCGGCAGGAAGACTGTTTGAATTGAACTGATGAACTAAGAACTTGACTCTGGACTGGAACAACGTGGACTGAACTGTTGAGCTTGGAACTTGACTCTGGACTGGAATGTGACAATGGCTGAAGGGAAGTCAGGTAATGCTGAGATGAGGGCTAAACAGGGTAATCTGGAAATGCTGTGACAAGGTTGGAACTCAGGTGCAGGCTGGATAGGATAATTGGGAATAACAGGTTTCAGGAAGGAATGGGTAGGTTTGGGAATTTTAGGTTCAGGGAGGGAGTAGGTAGGTAAAAGGGGCAGGAGTTGATCCACAGCAGGAAGCAAGGCAGGGTGACACGATGCAGGTTTACAGAGTGCCAGGGACCAACCAGGACTAGGACTAGCAGCAGAGCACAGGCCAGGTATTGCTGTAACAGGACGTCTGGATGCCAGGTATTACTGTAGCAGGTTTTCGGGATGCACTAGGGGTTGCTGTCAGCAGGCTTACTGGATTGCCAGGTTTGGCTGTAACAGGTTTTCTGGAAGCACCGGGGGTTGCTGCCAGCAGATTTACTGGATTGCCAGGTACAGCTGAAACAGGTTTTCTGGATAGCGCCATGGATTGCAGTAGCAGGTTTCAGGGATATACTTGAATGCAGGAACAGTATGAACCATACAAAACGGGAAGACGAGGTGTTCAGGCCCAGAATGCTATCAGGAGAGGATATATATACCATGGGTCTAGCAGCAATTGGTGGATACAGACAGGTGGTCTGGTAGTAGCATTCTGAGTGGTGGAAGGCACAACATGCAGAGGGATTATTCATCTCTGCAGCTCTGAGAATCAGAACCACACCTGTGATTCCAATCAGGGCTAGCAGTGCTCACAGACAGAGGAGAGGCCAGGTGCAATAATCAGAGCAAATCCTCCAGGCAAATTACACACACAGATCCATGGGGAAGCTGACAGGGGTAAGTCCAAAGGCAAAAGCTGACAACTAGACAGGGTCGTGACAGTACCCCCCTCTTAATGGGTGGACTCCGGACACCAAAACAAAAACTTTCTTCAGACATCTTCCCAATTCTCAATTTCTTGGGATACTTGGAGTGGAAATTCTACAAACGAGATAGTTCAAGACTTCGCCGATTCTTCTTTTTGCTGCGAGAACGTTTTGTGCCAACCAACGGACCAGGAATCTTTGGTAACTCCTGTGGAAATATGTGGCTGGGAAGGACAGGATCAGAATTTTGGGAGGAACAGTAGCAGAAAGGGGACAAGGAGGTGTGTGCACAAGTCATGTTCTGGGTTACAGATTCAAAAGTACTGCTCTCTTGGAATGCCTGGAATTCGGCACGCTGGCCCTTAAAAACTTGACCTTGTTCAGATTTCAGAGGAGTGGAGGATGAATTCTTGTTAGCACAAACAGAGTGCTTGGACAATATTTTGGAACTGAGAACTTCGCTAGAATTTTGGTTTACAGGGTAAGGACCAAATTCTTTGACAACAGCTTGACTGAAAGTCTTTATATTTTGAAGCATTGGATTATTGGAGTTGTGAATAGGGGCAACCCAGTCCCAAGCTTTACCTTGAAAAGATGAGATAACAAACTATACAATATTAGTAGACTTGACTCCACATGGCAGAGAAGAATTCATCATACCGAAGAATTGTTTCAATAAAGCATAGTATTGAGTTAAGTCCCCATCAAAATAAATGCATGGTGAAGTATCTGACGAATCCTGTGTGTTCAAGGATTGTGGAGCACTTTCAGGTGCCTGGCAGGAGGAAATTTGAGGATGCTCCGATTGATGAGGAGTCGAAATAACTGAAGCTGACCGATGTTCGGAATTCGGACCAATTGATGGAACTGGAAGGAGTCCTGGGGAGCTAGAGACAGTAGCATCAACAATCAAAGCTGAGAACAGACTACAGAGATTGTCATCTTCTGGAACAATAAATGCAGGAGACGGTGAACAGGAACCATAATCAGATTTTGTAGCACAAGACACTTCTCCCTGATAACAGGAACTTGAGACCCCCTCCTGGGGCGCGAGACTTGAGACCCCCTCCTGGGGCGCGAGACTTGAGACGCCCTCCTGGGGCGCGAGACTGGAGACCCCCTCCTGGTGTACGAGACTGGAGACCGACTGGAGACCCCCTCCTGGGGTACGAGACTTGAGACCCCTCCTGGGGCTGCTGACTGGAGTCCCCTGCTGGGACAGGCAGAATCCGGGCTGGGACCGGAACGGGCAGAATCAGGGCTGGGACCGGAACGGGCAAAATCCGGGCTGGGACCGGAAGGGGCAAAATCCGGGCTGTCACCGGAAGGGGCAGAATCCGGGCTGGGACCGGAACGGGCAGAATCCGGGCTGGGACCGGAACGGGCAGAATCCGGGCTGGGACCGGAACGGGCAGAATCCGGGCTGGGACTGGAACGGGCAGAATCCGGGCTGGAGCCGGAACGGGCAGAATCCGGGCTGGAGCCAGAATGGGCAGAATCCGGGCTGGATCCGGAACGGGCACTGAGACGTTGACACTTGGAACCGATGCTGGAGTTGCAAAGGAAACAGTCTTTAATGAAGTGGTCAGAACTCCCACAATAGAGGCAGAGCAGTAAATCTTTGCACCGCTGGCGTTTGGCCACAGAGAGCTTGGGGCGTGGGTAACTACGATGTCTGACATTACTTGGTTCAGAAGAATCCTTGTTTCTTAGGGATTCCAAGGCAGAGGTTTTAGTCGAGACAGAGGCAGCTCTAAGAAATTCAGGAATGATCTGAAAAATTTTGCTGAGTAGAGCCTGAAGCTGTTCCAGGAGTCGATGGAAGGTAGTTAGGGGTTCAGGTAAGGTTTTGGTAACATCTAGCCGGTTATTCAGGATTTGCAAAAGCTGTAGCACTTGATGCTGTACGGCCTCCTGTGAATCCAAGCGGGTGACCAGGTTACGGAAAGCATCTAGTCCCTTAATAGGTGCTTGATCCGCCACCATCGTTGGGCCTGAACATTCTGTCACAATTGGTGTCTGCGAGTTACCTGTCTCAGGTGGTGATCGGGTTTCAACGGAGGCCGGCATGACTGGAATCACAGATAATGTAGATAGCTCTATTTATAAGACTTGTGTAGCAGTGAAAACTGCCTTTGATGATAAATGACAGGACTGGAGGGACCGGCAGGAAGACTTGTTGAATTGAACTGATGAACTAAGAACTTGACTCTGGACTGGAATAACATGGACTGAACTGATGAGCTTGGAACTTGACTCTGGACTGGAACAATGTGGACTGAACTGATGAGCTTGGAACTTGACTCTGGACTGGAATGTGACAATGGCTGAAGGGAAGTCAGGTAATGCTGAGATGAGGGCTAAACAGGGTAATCTGGAAATGCTGTGACAAGGTTGGAACTCAGGTGCAGGCTGGATAGGATAATTGGGAATAACAGGTTTCAGGAAGGAATGGGTAGGTTTGGGAATTTTAGGTTCAGGGAGGGAGTAGGTAGGTAAAAGGGGCAGGAGTTGATCCACAGCAGGAAGCAAGGCAGGGTGACACGATGTAGGTTTACAGAGTGCCAGGGACCAACCAGGAGTAGGACTAGCAGCAGAGCACAGGCCAGGTATTGCTGTAACAGGACGTCTGGATGCCAGGTATTACTGTAGCAGGTTTTCGGGATGCACCAGGGGTTGCTGTCAGCAGGCTTACTGGATTGCCAGGTTTGGCTGTAACAGGTTTTCTGGAAGCACCGGGGGTTGCTGCCAGCAGATTTACTGGATTGCCAGGTACAGCTGAAACAGGTTTTCTGGATAGTTCCAGGGATTGCAGCAGCAGGTTTCAGGGATATACTTGAATGCAGGAACAGTATGAACCATACAAAACGGGAAGACGAGGTGTTCAGGCCCAGAATGCTATCAGGAGAGGATATATATACCATGGGTCTAGCAGCAATTGGTGGATACGGACAGGTGGTCTGGTAGTAGCATTCTGAGTGGTGGAAGGCACAACATGCAGAGGGAGTATTCATCTCTGCAGCTCTGAGAATCAGAACCACAACTGTTATTCCAATCAGGGCTAGCAGTGCTCACAGACAGAGGAGAGGCCAGGTGCAATAATCAGAGCAAATCCTCCAGGCAAATTACACACACAGATCCATGGGGAAGCTGACAGGGGTAAATCCAAAGGCAAAAGCTGACAACTAGACAGGGTCGTGACATACATGAACAAACAGTAAAAACAGTGTTTCCTAATCTATCACTCTGGATACCTCAGTTATTCATAAGGGATAGAGTGCTCATTATCATAAAATCATAAATAACAACAAAATAAACACATATACTTCCTAAAAAAATTCTCAACCATGTAAGCATAATTAAATTAATTTTGCAGTTTTAGCCATTAAAACAAGACTCATGTAATGTTTTGTTAAAAATATGTAACTGCTGGCCTAGTATCACATATCAAATTATGGAAGATTTGCACCCCAAAATATTAAAAGTTTAAAGAAGACATTTTTTTCTGTTAAAAAAAATGTTAAGTCTCTTAATTAAACTTTATAATAGAAATGTGCAGTTTGGTTTTGGTTAATTTAATCCCGTCAAGTTCATTTCTCAGAAAGAGTCAAAACATCATCATCTTTCTGGAAATCTCGGCTCTCGTATGAGAGCCGAGATTTCTGGTAAAACGACATTTGCCTCATCTCTTCTTTGTAATATTTTTTTCAATGGATGATTGTGTGTGTTTGAGGCACAATGTATAGTACTGTACTTACTGAGTATTTTGGCCCCATCCTCCAAGCCCCAAAATTTTAAATAAATTCTCAAGTCTTTTATTAAAATTGCATGGTAAAGGTAACAGTCTTATTTCCCTATCTCATTGTACGTTCACTTGGTGTGGTGGCAGCTTCCTGGCTATACTCTTGTCCTGATGTAAATTAATCATGAATTATTCTAATGAAGAACAGGAGCAGCCTAAATATGAGTGCTGGCAGTCTTGGTACTTTAACATTTACTTTAAAAAAAGGTCAAGGGGTAAGAAGGTCTAAGAAAGGGCACTCTAAAACTAATCAAAGTTTAACAGCCTGTAAGAAAACATCCCCTTTTTCTATAAAGGTAAAAGTTACTGCCAAAAAATATAAACTTGCCAACATGCCATACACCACACACAGTGGCAAGGAAAGTCTCAGACCATAGACTTTCTTTCGGAGTTGTGGTTCTGCTACTGCTGCTTAATGCACTTAAATGCCTATTGCGAAAGCAAGCCAAACACCTTTAAGGCATATTTTTGTACAGTTACATGCACCACCTTCTCGCTCTAAGTCTAGATGTGTCACTCCTGAATTAGGCAAAGCAGTGCTCTAAAAAGAACACCTAGGCTGAAGAACTAATTGTGTGTTCACATACTTCACATATTCCTGAGGAGAGTCTAAGGATGACCACGAGTGCTATGTGTAAGTCTGGCATTTCTGATTCTGACACTGTGATCCTAGAGAAACCTCCTTCCACCATTTTTAAATGCTCTGCAAATGTGAGGATTTATAGTAGTAAAATTAATGATGATGGTTCAGACATAGAAATATGGATACTACTTGGGAAGCTGCAGATGTGCAACAGGAATAATTGTGTATCTGACACAAATGAGGAGGATGATGATGAATGTGTTGGTCAAGAACAAGTTGATACAATTGAGGAGGATTATATTGTATGTGTCGAAGTAAGTCAGCCACCAGTGGCAGCACTTCATGACAGTTATGAGAAGTGCATTGTCATGCCTGGTCAAAAGACAAAATTAACTCTTCCATATGGAAATATTTTTATTGATATCATGACATTTGTCAATGCATCTGTGGCATTTGAAGTGCCAAAGTAAGTTAAGGTAGGGATATTTACCATCTAGGCACCTTCTAACTTTTACATAATTTGCTCTGAGTTCATGCAAATTATTCATCAAAATCCTGTAAAATAAAAATAAGCAGTCCAGCATCAGCTACCAGAAGCATGCATAGATACCAGCACATGCAATCTCCACCATCACGCCATCATTAGCTTTCTCATTAGTGATCAGAGGTAGTCCTCCTGCATCCAATTTGCAAATGCTAACAGACTAATGCAGTCCACAGTTTCCTCAAAAAAAGACCTTGCATGTCATGGCTGCTGCTTCCGGGGGTAAATCTCCATCAAAGAAGGGAAGCAAGCAGACTAGTAGTTTAAAACAACAATTGTCTGTGAAACAATTATTTGCAAGGAGAACCAAGTATGACAACTGCCATCCTGTTGCACATCGGATCACTGGTGCCACAACTGCTATGTTAGTTTTAGATCTTCATCCAATATCCTCAATCAATGCATCTGGTTTTAGCTGTGTAGTTCATGTGTCCACAATAACAAATTCCATCTCAATTTTATTATACCAGAACATCAATTCCTTACCTCTACCAGGACATTAAACACAAAGTTATTATTTGCCTAGAAAATTGTACTGACTATCCACTACAGATACAGTATGTGGACAACCATTACTGGTCAAGGTAAAGGTTACTGTACATGACTGTGACAACCCACTGGGTGAGTGCATCACCATCAGCAGCAATATCTAACACACAATGCCAGCTCATTCACAAACAGGCTACTCTGTGTATCACTGGCTTTACTAAGAAGCATACTGGTGTCAATCTATTGAAAAAACTCAGGGATGTGATAGCAAAATGGTTTACCCCACTAAGATTCTACTCAGGATTTTGTAATTTCTGATAACAGAATAACATTAAGACAGGGTGAATTTATCGTGTTTTACACACACAATAAGCTTGGCGGCTCAGAATTTCTTTAAAAAATTACAGGTCCATGCAGGAGATACTGGCTGTGGCCTATAAAATTTCTGGGTATTTTTGTCATTCAGCACCCGCATGCAGAAGCTGCAAGAAAAGTTCAATTTGCCATGCCACCAACTAAAGCATGAAATAGTAATCTGGTGGAATTCAACTCTTTATATGTTTTAGTGACTGGAGGAAAAGCAACAAGCCATCGAGATGTATACAACAAGCCATGACTTAGGGATAGGGGGGACATATTACATTATTGCATTACACTGGAGAATACTCCTGGTTTTATGTAAGTTACTGAAACCATTTGAAATTGAAACCTATGAAGTTAGTCCAGACACTATCAGCCTGAGACAGGTCATAACATTAATTAAACTAATGGAAAAGCAGCTAGTTAAAGAGGAGATTAAACAAAGTGATTCAGCTAAGTAAGTTGGACTTGTACTGTAGATCAAGTACTTTAATTGCTTCACCAGGACTAAAGAGTTTAGCAAAACTTAGTAATTGGTTCAGTGAATTTTGGTAACCATGCATGATCCTATTATTAAATGCTATGAAATGTCTTTATTTCGAACTAACACAGATCCTAAAAAACGCAGAGCTTTTGAGCAAGTTGTCAGCTCAAGTGGCGTATGACATGACATGTCTCTTGCTTCAATTTCACCATGAAATGCTACTGACCTTTTCCAAGAGACACACTGATGATAATGAGTCAATTTAATGTATAAAAGAAAAACATTATGACATCTAAATAGGCTTAAAATGCCCACATATATTTACACTACTACCATAACTCAATATGATAAAATAAGCATCAACAAAATGGTTGGGGATTACTTTAATTATATTGTACAAATTAGCATCTCACACAGTCCCTTTAAATACTGTGAGGAAACAAAGGCAATTTGGAGCCCCTTGTATAAACTAACTGTGGTGTACTTAAGCTTAACCACCCTCCAGTGTGGACTTGGAAAGAGTGTTTAGCACAGCCGGGAACCTTGTGAATGATTGGCGTAGGAAGCTACTTTTTAAAAATGTGGAAAAACTGAGGTTCATAAAAATGTACAACAAACACTTTTGCTGTCAATTGCAATGATGATATTAACAGCAGTGATTAGGATCATGACATTTTCAACTTTGAGGATGATTAACACTGTTAGCTTTCAAAAGTGGCAGTAACTGTTGCAGAAGTTCTTGTTTTATTAAACTGTGCATGTCTTTTTTTAATATACAACATAAGGGTAGATGGGAGGGCTCAATGATAGGGAGAGGAATCAGTACCAGGAAAAAAAAGTGATAATGCCACTGTATAGGTCCTTGGTATGGCCTCATCTAGAATATTGTGTTCAGTTCTGGAGGCCATATCTCCAGAATGATATAGACACATTAGAGACGGTACAAAGAAGGGCAACTAAAATGGAGCATGGTCTACAGTACAGAACTTACCCTGAAAGTCTAAAAGGATTTAATATGTATAGTTTGGAACAGAGAAGGGAAAGGGGGGACATGATAGAAACTTTGAAATAGATGAAGGGTTTTAATAAGATACAGGAGGCAAGCATTCTTCGAAGGAAGAGATGTACAAGAACACGAGGACATGCACTGAAACTGGAGGGTGGTAGGCTCAGAGGAAATTTGAGGAAAACTAACTTCACAGAAAGGGTAGTGGATAAGTGGAATAGCCGACCATCAGATGTGGTTGAAGCTAACACATTGGAACAATTTAAACACGCATGGGATAGGCATAAGAATATCCTTAAGAGAGACGTAAGGAGCAAATATGGTTGAAGTTGCCAAAAGGATAAATGAAAAGGGGCAGACAAGATGGGCTAAGTGGTTCTTATCTGCCATCAAATTCTATGTTTCTATGTTTCTAATGATAATTCCATCATTCACCACTTTTCATTATGGCCTTTCTGACCTTGCTGTATTGGTGTAATGATTACTAACTGTGCCTATAATTTGCTGGTTGGAGTAAGTTTGATGGTGATCTTGTTTTCTACTAGATTTTACTACATCAGCAATCACATTTACTGGCCTGAGGACTGTGATTTGCTTTTTGGATTCAGTTTGCATTTTAAAACTTACATTTGGAAGCTTTTTTTTTTAACTTATTCCATGTTTCAGATTTACTTTTTCTTTTAGTAATCAGTGCTTTATTTTCCAATTCCAATTCCAATCACCTGTACTGGTTTCAGGCCTGTGATTTGCTATTTGAAGTAAGTTTGAATGTGGTCTAGTTTTCGACTAGAGTTTACTTTAGCAGGAAATACCTGTACTGGTCTAAGGTGTGTGAAGTACTGTTTGGATTCAGTTTGCATTTGAAAACTCACATTTGGAAACTTGTTTTTTAAAAAAATTTTCAGTGTTTTAAATTTACTTTTACTTATAGTAATCATTGCTTTACATTCCACTAAATACTCTACCTCCAATCACCTGTACTGGCCTCAGGCCTATGATTTGGCTATTTGGTTTAAAAGTTTGATGGTAATCTAGTTTTCTACTAGATACTACTCTGGCAGCCATCGCTTGTACTGGCCTGAGGACTGTAATTTACTGGTTGGAGAAGTATGTTGGCAATATATTACATTTTCTACTAGGATTTTACTTTAGGCTATTAAAAAAACATTCTATAGGTCATATAATTTATTAACTTGCCATCCTGTCTGCAACTGCTGTGCTACTATGACTCATAAATGTGCTATGTTCTTTTAAAGTGACATGTGTTTGTGTTACTTAGTTTAGCCAGCCAGCTTGCTGCAGCCTTTATTTACCTGCACCAACATAAAATATTGCTTCCATTTTATGTTTTAAGGGGTCACTGGATTCCCTTTATCTGTACAGTAGATTGGCTGCAAAACTATCAGGATATCTTAACAGTTTACCTCTATGGTGGAGTGGTGCTGGTCTTTCTTCACAATAGTAAGTGTGTGCATACATTTAGCATTTAATTAACATAAAAATAGAAAACAAACACTACAGATATAGAAAAATTTAAATTGACATTTATTCATCACCTGAAATTGAAATTACTGTGATGTAATGTGTTAAATGTCAATTTAAAGTCCACTACATCTGCATAACCACATACCAGCTTTGCCAAAATAAAATGTAAGTATTGTTTGTATAAATGCCAATCAGAATGTTCTTTTATTCAACATCCTACTGTCATTTAAATTAAAATGTCAGCTGAGGAGTCCTTAGTTGTGAAAAAAAACAATAATTCTGTTTTTACAGGGTTTACATCAAGTGATACAATCGATCCTTGAGGACATTTATTGGGCATTCATTACATTTTTCCTTCTTGCCAGGCAATTCTTCCTTGCGGGGACATACAATCCTCTGCAAATAAATCTATGATGTTATACTTGGATAATTGTGAAATGCAAGACTTATGCAGACAGTTTGGAGCCTACTGTCTATCAATTCCCTTAGCAAACTGCTGTAAAAAGAAGAAAACATCATTATTAGCAGTAGATACAATATTACACATGTGTAAACCACTTTTTAATTATCTTAACAAATTTAAAAATCTTAAATCTAATTTATATATCAACAAAACAATCAAAATAATAAAAAAAAAACATAGATAAGAATATAAACCATCATTATACATTTTTTTAGAGTTTCATACTTAGGAACTTAGGGGTCTTGGTGAGAGTGAAAGTGGACAGAGATGAATTACCAATCAATGAGCTCCTAACTGTCACTTTACAGACTGTTTTTTAGAAAATTAAAAAGGAGCTCATTGGTTTGTACTTTATCTCTGTCCACTTTATCTCTCTCCAAGGCTTAGTACATAAACCCCATAATGTGTATTCATTCCATCATGGAATACTTGAAAATATGTTATGTGTTTCAAATAGCCAAAGGTATGGAAATCAATTATCTGATATAAATATACTATATACAGTATGAAAGACTGTGTGTTACTGAACTTAATTAAATACATGAAATAACCAACAGGTTTATACTAGAGATGGACGCAGACCCCCGTGTTTTGGTATTGGTGCTAAATGCTCGTCATGTTTCGGTTTTGAAAAATCTACCCTCAAGTGATTTGGTTCGGTTTTGGATTTTTAAAAATTGATAAAGACAGTTAAAATCATGTAACTTGGACTTGTTTTTGCTCCTATAGTATTATTAACATCAATAACAAACATTTCCAGTCATATCCAGTAAATGTTGACCAATTCACACACCTGAAATCACAAGAGAGGGACTTAAATGCAATCCAAAACATGCAAGATTCGGATTACTTGGGTCTGGTGAGCAGACCCAAGTTGGGACTCAGTTCTACTCGGAACCCCAAAGTTATCCAAGCTGGGACTTGGATAGACTCAAAACTCCAAAGTTCGGGTGTGTTAGATTTTCAGCAAAACTGAACCGCCCCTCACTAGTTTATACTTTATAGTTAGTGAAACCATCATACTGGTGACATTGAAATTGGCATACAGTTACTGACTGCTTGTCAATCTTGCTTTGCAAGAATTCACTGTGTGGATTTATACATGGGGACAGGGCTAGTGAGATCATAGCAGCTTAAATATCTGGTATGCGTTCGGCATCCCGGCGGACACTTACAGTACCGGCACCACTCAGAATCCTGGCGCAGGCATCCTGACCTCCAGGATGCCAAAGGTAAGTAACAGGGTGGGGGGGTTAGGTATAGGTTTAGGCGTTAGGGTTAGGGACTAGGGGGAGTGTTAGGTTTAGGCACTAAGGGGGGAGGGTTAGGTTCAGGCACTAGGGAGGGAGTTAGGGTTAGGTACCAAAGAGGGAGGATTAGGGAGGGTGTAGGGAGAGGGGGAGTGTTAGCCAACAAGTGTGGGTATGTTATCCCTGTCGGGATCCTGGTGTCGGGATTCTGACTGTAGGATGCTGACTGTCGGGATTTTATACTGATTCCAAATATCTGTAAAGTTATAATTATAACCTGCATCATGGTACTGTCCTAAAACATACAGAAGGAAATTTGCATGCTTATAATGTAATATATATATATATATATATATATATATACTGTACTTGCATAATTACAAGGGTTCTAGGGCAATGTTAGGGTAACACTGAATAATCTACTGTACTTTGCCATCGGATTTGAAAATATCACTGTTTGGATCTATGGATCCTTTAATTACAAAAGGCCTAATTCTGAGAAGCTGCAAATATCTGCACCATGCATGTATTCTGAATGGTACCTATGTTGCAGGGATGTCCACTAATATATGTGGGTGTTAATGGGTGCAACTGGGCAGTTGCACCTAGATTAATGTGTGATTGGGTGCATAGTGGGTGTGTATGCAGAGTTGCATTGTGAGTCGACGTTGTACACATGCTTCTTTCTTTAAACGGATCTGCACCCAGCATGGCATGTTATAGCTCTGGATGATACTGATCACTGTTACTCTTTTCGATGCATGTTTTGATGGTGGTACATTCTTAGGGTATGTGTGACTCAGAATAGCTGCAATCAGTCGACGACTATTTTTTCAAGCACATAATGTGATTGCATCTCCAATCACATTGCGTGTGACTCTGAATCAGGCCCAAAGTGAGAGGCATAGGGGTCTATTTAATAAACAGATTTATTTAATAAAGTATTTATTAGCTAATATCAGTGATCAATGGTTGATATGCCAGTATAATAAGAAATTAAATATGTATTCATTTTCATATGAATGTATTATTTATAACATAACTTTTCAGTGAGGTGTAATTACAGTAGGTTTCTGACTTTTAATCAGCAGCTGCTCCTGCCCTCTTACCTGATTGGGGCTGCCGCTGCTGCTGGCTTGGGTCCTGGCACCTGCTCAATTAATCTGGCAGGCATTGGGGCCGGCGCATTCGCATGAGCGGTGGTATCTGCGTGCATGCACATGCTTAACACCAGCTTCTATGGGCTGCATTGTTTGCAGCCCTGAGAAGCCCTTTAGGGCTGCCCAAAAGGCAAAGCAGCGGCTTCCACTGGAGGCCGCTCTCTGCTGATCGCAGCCTGGACTGGCAGTCCCAGGGGGAGGAGACACCACCCCCTGGCTGCTTGTCTTCAGCGTGACTGGCAGGTGGCACTTCCAATGGGAAGCCACCTCCGGCCACAGTGAAGCCACTGCAGTCACGGACTGCACTGGCTCACTGAAGTGGTGGATTTTACTTAAGCAAACTTGACCATAAGCTTTACTGAATGGAAAGAAACTATAGAGCATAGCTAATGAAATGTACAGACGGTCTATTGCAGAGGTATTCAACATGCAGCCCTCCAGCTGTTGTGGAACTACACATGCCAGCATGCCATGCAACAGTTTTACTGTTAGGGCTGGGATGTGTAGTTTCACAGCAGCTCTATTGTGATAGAAACCTGAACATTTTACTTATCAGATGGACACATACCTTGTAATAACTATTCAAAATATATATAAAGAATAAATATTTTAATCTTATTAAGAAACATGCTGATACTGGGGTTGATTCAGAGTTGCCTGCATGTCTGTTTTGTGAATGGCAACATTTTGCATGCTGTGGGGCAGCAAAGACGGTGTAATAGTTAGCATTACTGCCTCACAGCACTAAGATCGTGGGTTCGATTCCCACTATGGCCAAATCTGTGTGGCATTTGTATATTCTCCCTGTGCTGGCGTGGGTTTCCTCCAGGTGCTCCAGCTTCCTCCTACACTCCAAAAATATACTGATAAGTTAATTGGGTCCCAACAAAATTAATGTGTGTGTGTGTGTGTGTGCGCGCGTGCATGTGGTAGGGAATTTAGATTGTAAGCTCCACTGGGGCAGGGACTGATGTGAATGGACAAATAAGCTCTGTAATATGTGTGTGCTTTATAAATAATTGGAGTTAGCAGTTATAGCTGCAGTTTTAAGCAACTACAGAAATTCAGAATTGTGTGCATGTCAGCCACATCTCCTATTGCAATGTTATTTGGGTGGCAATGGGGGCATTTGCAGATCTCCTGCACACAAGGATAGGTGTTGATGAGAATACACACTAACACGGGTGACAAAGGTCTTTACAAGCTGATGGCTATAGAAGGTGCAGCCAAAGTTGAAGGTTACTAGTTTCAAATTATAGAGAGAAATAAAATGATGTTAATAATAAACCAGCTTTCCAATACACTATAAGCCTGTACTCTAATCCAAATGCTTTGCTGCCATCTGTCTCCGAGGAAATCATGCCTGCAAAAAAAATGCCTTTTCTCTTCTAGTCACTAGGTTGGATGTAATAAATAAGATGCAGGGTTCCAAAAGATAGCAACACTAAACAGTTTGAAATGGCACAAGCATTCATTCCCTAAACTTTGAAAGAACTTCTTTTTTTTGTCTCAAGCATTAACATCATCTGATTTACTATGTCATGCATGAATCTTATTTCATAGTCACCTTTTCCAGCAAAGATATTGAATTTTGCAGCTATTTTTTGAGCCTGTAGAATAGTCTTGGGATAAAATATTACAGTATGAAAAATTATTTAGACAGGAACTGTTAAGGTAGACTACCTGAAATTAAGATGGTAAAGGTTTAAAATTCTTAGGAGGATCAGCCATCTTCTATCAGAGCGCAATTATGTACATAAATAATAGTATTTATAGAGGGTAAATGCCCGGCTACACAAAAAAATAATGACATTCAATTACAGTGCACTGTTACTTCAAGTATCTAAAAACAGGGCTGTAGAGAGCAATGATAAGCCCTGGTGATGGAGGAGACGTAATCAAATCCTGAGGGCACGGCCATGCCGGCTCAGAAAAAGATAATAAATGAAAATTGCACCGTTGAGGAGAAGTGATGCATGTTGAGAAGAAAGGAAATTTATATATGCAGATTGTTATGGAAGATTTTGTTTCAGGTAGCGCAGAGATTACTTGTGTCTCTAAATAGACAAATGATAATGTGTTGGATAATATAACATAGTAATAAAAGAAAGGGGAAGATTACTAGCTAGTGGGAAAAGTGCTGAGAAATTTGGAGTGAGTGTGACTTAGAGTGGAGAATGTGTAGGTTGGTAGTGAGATGGTTAAGGACCATAACAGTTCATGGGTGCAGGTAAGTGAGAAAGGAAGTAGAGAGGGGCAAATAATGATGGAAAGGTAGAAATAAGATGATTCAAAAAGAAGAGCTTTTTAAAGGGAAAGTTTGATGAAACACAGTAAGAGAAATAGAGAAGTATAATTGATGTAAATTGAAGTGATTTGAGTGATGTGGATGAGTGTGTGAGATAGTTTGGGAAAGTTTTGGCAACTTGTGTGCTGCATTTTGCAAAGCAAAGCAGAATGTAGACTTAATTTAGTGGATTTTGTCATAATGAGATGAGTATTTTCAAGAGTGTTCCTTGATTTATGGTCATTACTTCACCACAAAATTACTTGAATTATGAACCACTGAGCTAATTTTGTCCTGTATTTTGAAAGAGACAAAACACTTCACATGTACAGTGTACTGTACTAAAAATAAAGGAGTAATTAAAAAATGCATTGTGCCATGCAAAATAAACAAGTCAAAACCAATTTTAGAGCTCTTGCTACTGGCATAGAATACAAAAGCAGTGATCTGCAAAGTGAGTACAATGCATATAAGTGCTGTAGTGTTGGGGGTGAATTTTGGATAGTGGTTTGTCTATGTTCTCATTTAGGGGTCTATATACTAAGCAGTATTAGGAGACAGACTGAAAAGTGATAAGGTGCCAGCCAGTCAGCTCCCAACTGTCATTTTTCAAACACAGCCTGCAAGATGACAGTTAGGAGCTGATTGGCTGGTACCTTATCACTGTTCACTCTGTCTCCTAACACTGCTTAGTTAATAGACTCCTAAATCACAAAGGAGTATGACAGTGTAAGCAGTGTCGCAAGGGTGGTTAAGGGAAGGAAGGTCCATAGTTGGAAAAAGGGAGGCAACCCTGGAAGAACCAAAGCTGAAGGACTAGAACATTCCTCTTTGCAAGAAATATTTTCCTCCCTCCCCAACAAACAAAATATTTTTTTTCTTTTGGTTGTTGGCAGTTTAGGAAATGCAATTGCAAACTAAAATATAATCAAGGTACAATGTTAACCATGTGGTTGGAAGATATATGTAGAGATTGGGCAAATTTATTGAATTGGTCTGCCTCATAATGGGCAGAGGACACTTATGTTGGTGTTTGACACCTGTGTCAGTGTAAGCAGTGGTGCTGCTGGTAGTGTCATGGCCCCTAATGATAATGATGAGTCGTGAAGGCTCCTATTAAGCTAATCAATGGTAGGATATTGGCCTAATTCTGGACCATCGTCCTACTAGTGAGAGAGGAGTTTATGTCTTCATGACCAGTGGGATTGGAAGAACCCAATCCAGTGAGTTATATGGGTACATAGGTACCCACCTGAGGATGGGGTGGGTAGAATTATCCTTTCCGATGACCAAATGTGAATAATATGTCTTCAGTTGCTTTTCCAGATCCACCAACATTATGGAAGTGTTTAATAAATTGGTCCTTCTTCCCTCCAGCTATGGCGTGCAGTATCTGTATTTACTTAGGTTAAGATGTTGATATCTAAAATGCATTATAAGGGTTAAAATGACATTGACACAAGGTAAGCCATAATGCTTAAGTAGCTTACTGGTGCCAGGAATAGAGGGAGAGCAGGGTGTGAAAAAAAGCATCAATATACTAAACCTTGTAATCTAATCCTGGTACACAAATTGTAAATTATATTATTGTTTATATCTTTAATTGAGGCAACATTGCATCCTACTGTCTATTACTGTCTATTAGTATTATTGTATATTTCTTATAATATGGGAGAGTTTGGGACACGTATATATGTACACATGTTGAGTTTTATACCTTTTCTTCTATACATGTAAAAATGTTTGCATAAGGTGTTTCCACAGAGTCAATTTAGAGTATATAAGTTACAGTAGCTCATTTCAAATACGGTAAGCCTTATTTCAGGACTGAACTGCAGATGTGTAATGGTTAGCACAGCACAGATGGTGTAATGGTTAGCATTACTGCCTCACAGCACTGAGGTCGTGGGTTCGAATCCCACCACGGCCCTAACTGTGTGGAGTATGTATATTCTCTGGGTGCTCCAGCTTCCTCCCATACTCCAAAAAATATACTAGTAAGTTAATTGGCTCCCACCAAAAATTAACCCTAGTTTGTATGTGTGTGTATATATGTGGTAGGGAATATAGAGTGTAAGCTCCACTGAGGCAGGGGATGATGTGAGTGTCCAAATATGCTCTGTAAAGTGCTGTGGAATATGTGTGCGCTACATAAATAACTGGTAATAAATAAATAAATAATGTGTATGGCCCATATAAGTATTGTGAGTGACGCTGTAGGTTCATCATACCACAGTGTAAAATTCACACAAGTATTGTGACACTGCCATCCGTACCACAGTATAAAATTCATACAAGTACAGTATTGTGACACTGTACAGTAGGATCATCATACTGCAGTGTAAAATTCATACAAGTATTGTAAGTGATGCTGTAGGTTAATCATACCACATTGTAAAATTAAAATGAGTATTGTGACACTGTAGGTTCATCAGAATGCAGTGTAAAATTCATACAAGTATTGTGATGCTGTAGGTTCATCATACCGCAGTGTAATATTCATACAAGTATTGTAATGCTGTAGGTCATGTAAAATTCATACAAGTATTGTGATGCTGGTCATTCATACTGCAGTGTAATATTCATAAAAATATTGTGATGCTGCAGGTTCTACCCCAGTGCATTCACATAAGTGGTGTGACTCCACAGTATTGTTTGTGAACAAAGTTTAAAATAAAGTTAAAAATAAACATTTTTGGTACAAATTGTGGTGTGTGCTGTACCCCACTTCATTCGTGTTTGTTGATATATGGAGAACAATCAGTTGAGAGGAGAGCAGGAACCACATACTGTACTAGTGCCGGAGCTGCTGCCACCAGTGACGATACTAGCCCATCTACATCGTGTACTAAAGCCGATGCCCAAGGGCAAGAAGGAATTAAGTCAGCATGTCTAAAATCAAAGAAGCAATCTTTTACAGTGGTAAAGAAAAAAATCAAAGGGAAAGACATAAAATTGGCAATAAGCCTTTTCCCACATGAAGTGACAAGGAAAGGCTAAGACCTTGGCCTTTATTTATGATTGGTGGTAATACTTTGTATAATGATGTAAGTCCTTCTCCCTGGAGATGTTTAAAAAAATGAAAATTGTTAATGTGATGATGAGGATATTGTTTGTGGAAATCAGGCACCAGTGGTAACAGTTGTTGCCCATGATAAGGAAAAGCCCATTTTCATGCCTGGGAATAAGACAAAAAAATCCACCTCTTATGTGTGGAATTATTTCTACCCAAATCCCGACAACAATTGTCAAGCCATCTGTACCCTTTGTAAAGCCAGAGTAAGTAGAGGCAGGGATCTTAACCATCTACAAATCTCCTCCCTGTTACATAATCTGCAATGCATCTATCAAACGTTTTTTCAGAAACTTTGGCTAAATAAGTAACAAGAAGTCCAGCGTCAGCTTGCTCCCTTCTCTCTGCTAGATCCAAGCACCTGCCATCTTCACCACCAACACATTCATCAGCAATATCCTCAGTAATGATAGGAAGTAGTCCTGCATCTACTTTGATAAGGCTAACTCAGTCCTCCCCTATTCTTTAGATGAATCCTTGAGCACTATGCCTGCTTCTGCTTCTGGGAGTGGATCTTCATCCCAGAAGGGGACCAGGAAAACTACTAGTATTAGTTTAAAAAAAAACAATTGACTGTTAACCGATCCTTTGCATGAGGGAGCAAGTATGACAGCAGTCACCCAGTTGCACAGAGGATCACTGATGCCATAACATCTATGCTGGAATTTGATGTGCATCTGATATCCGCCATTAGTGCAATGGGTTTTAGACAGTTAATTGAGGTCTTGTGTCCCCACTACCAAATCCCATCTTCACTAGGAAATAAATTCCAAGCCTGTACAGGGACATAAAAAACTTAATTAGTGTCCTCCAAATGCCATTGTACCCACTGTTCACTTAACCACAGATATGTGGACAAGTGGAAAGAGGCAAATGCAAGAATACATGACTAACAGCCCACTGGGTGAGTATATTGCCTTCAGCAGCACCAACAGCAGCACCAACATCTAAGAAACAGCAGCTCATTCAGAGGCAAGCAACTATTTGTATCACTGGTTTCACTAAGAGGCATACCACTGACCACCTTTTAGAAAAACTCAGGGAAGTCACTGCAAAATGGCTTACCCCACTTGGACTCTCCTCGGAATTTGTGATTTCTGATAATGCCACCAATAATGTGAGAGCATTGTATCTGGGTGAATTCCAATACATCCCATATATTTCTCACACAATCAACTTGGTGATGCAAATTTTTTTTTTTTTAAATTACAGGGCCATGCAGGAGATGCTCCCGGTGGCCCGAAATATTTCTGAACATTTTCACCATTCAGCAGTCACATGTAGGTTTCAGCACCTGCAAGAAATGTTGAATTTGCCCTGCCACCAGCTGAAGCAAGAGGTAGTTACAAGGTGAAACTCCACCCTTTATATGCTTCAGAGGATAGAGGAACAACAAAAAGCCATCAAAAGCTACACAATGAAGTATGACATTGGAAGAGGAGGTGGAATTTACCTTACTCAAGCTCAGTGCAAAATACTTTCCATGTTGTGCAAAGTGCTGAAACACTTTGAAGTAGTCATCTGTGAAGTGAGTTCAGACCTTGCCAAGCTTGAGTCAGGTAATTGCTCTAATTATACTGTAGCTTGAGAGGAGCTGAAATGAAGTAATTCTGCTAAGTATGAGCATATC
This sequence comes from Taudactylus pleione, assembly GCA_031769625.1. Lineage (NCBI taxonomy): Eukaryota > Metazoa > Chordata > Amphibia > Anura > Myobatrachidae > Taudactylus > Taudactylus pleione. Next base: position 5,126,359 of record JAUIMM010000092.1, on the reverse strand, counting down.
TGTCCATGTATATATAAGCTTTTTTTGTTATATATATTGTACGTGTGTTTTTTAGCCATTATCCGTTAAATGTGGAATAACATTTTTGTATTATCCCCTTCATTATTTGTGATGTGGGTTTATTCTGGGACTGATGTGTTCCTAATAAGGCTGATTGTAGCCTTATATATGAATTATTGAAAATGGTTCATACTATGTTGCATTTATCTTCCTTTTTTTCATATGCCATTATTCAAATGGTGGTCATGTGACCGAAGTATATACCACCAGATAAGTAGTGTTGATTTCTTTATCTGCACAAGTTATTTTATCACATTTATTGGACACGTTTAGGCGCTTAAGTTACACTTCACTTTGTATATTTGCAGTGTCTGCAGTGTCGGACTGGGGCATGAAGAGCCCACCAGGGAATGCATTGGTAGGGGCCCATGCTTAAGGGGTGTGGTTATTTATCAGAGGGGGTGTGGCCAGTCACCCAAAATGCTTGGTTAATCAACAGGTGTAGATTCTATAGATGGGAACCAATCACCCATATTGATCAGTGGTACTGCTCCACCAGATAACTGACCATATAATAGAGTAACAATATGTAATTTGATTTCTGGAACCTGACACCTTGAAGATGGGGTGGGCCCTTAGGCAGTGGGGCCCACCATGGATTTCCCCTGTACCACTGTGGGCCAGTGCAACACTGTATGTTTGATTCTTCAATGTGTATGCCAGCACATGCTTCTTTGTGTGAATAGCAGCCACTCATTGATCATATGAGGAGTGTCACTTATTATTACATTTTGATGAAAAAACAATATTATTTTGTATTTGAGCTCCCCCATATTCATTGTTATATATATATATATATATATATATATATATATATATAGTCAAAATATGTCCACACTCTAAAAAAGTCCTTTATTCCAACATTTAAAAGTAAATACAGGATCAACGTTTCGGTCCCAACCATGGACCTTTGTCAAGATAACAATACAAGCAACTAACATCCCTTATGTACCCTCCTTACTGATTGCTAAATCAACCCACCTGCGGTGGGAGTGTACCTTTTAGGATATGCATCAGTATCTGACTTTACAATACACATTATACAAGTATCTATGTTGCAGGCTCCTGTTTGAGTAAAGGAGAAACTCCTTACCTAGTCTGAATTCAGTGGTTTCTATGCGATGGATCCATCCTCCCCGCTGTTCTGGGAGTATAATGGAAACCGTCCGCGTGCGTGTCACTGGCTTCCTACTTCCTATCCATTGGAACGCACGCTTGTGTATCATCATAACCGCTCTGTTCTCAATCACAGCGAGCTGCGGGATCACGTGACGGTTGCTAAGCAACCCCCGTGCATGTTATACTGTTAAAACTTGTGGAGGATTTCAGTCTCTAGGGTCAGTAGCTGAATGGCAGAAAATAGATAATCCTCAAATCTCTATCAGAGGAGGGTAAACAAATAGTGGAAAGAAGTTAGCAAGCTATAGCTAGCTGTTAACTATTCGCTGACCAAAAGTACTAGTGCATAATAAAATACATAGAAACCTCTCAACTTTTCAAAATTTCATAAACCTGTCCAAGAGGCTATGCCACAACAAACCTCTATTTATTTGCCATACTGACCAGAAAAAATGAAAAAATGAAAATAAAAATAAAAAAAGTGAATAAAAAAAAAATTAAAAAAATGAAATAAAAAAAAATATATATATTGTTATAGGTGGTGCACCCCTGGATTTAATATTTGTTGGGTCAATCTAAAAATATACCCAAATGTATTGCCTCATTAAGTCCTCTTGGGTAGATGGTATCTAATTTGTGTATCCATAGTGATTCTTTACATAGGAGCATCCTGGCACAATCACCTCTGTGTCTTTGGGGGCGGGCAGCCAATCTATGATCATACATTTCAGCAAGGCTAAGGCATGTTGTGCCTCCTGAAAATGGCGAGCAACAGGTTTATCCAAGGATCCAATGGTTAATGCATTCCTGATGGAGGATCTGTGGTTAGCCATCCTCTCGCGAAATGGGCAGATGGTCTTACCCACATAATATAATGAGCATGGGCATATCAGGATATAAACAACATGGTCAGATGTACATGTAACTCGATGTCGTATTTGAATTTTTCGTCCTGTAAGGGATGATGGAAAAATTGTCCAGCCATCATGCTTCTGCATGTGGTACAGTTCACACATCTGTAACATCCTAGTTTAGTTACATTAAGCCAAGTGGATGTATTCTGTGGCATGATCATGTCTGGTCGCATAAGTATATCTTTAAGGTTACGACCCCGTTTATAACTCATTAGAGGTTTGTCAGGTAGTCGTCCTTTTAAAATTTGTTGATGAATGGTCCTGCTGTGTCGAATGTCGTATTTATAACAAAAGGATTAGCCCTTTCTGTCTTATGTTTCTTTGGATTGCCTTCTAAGAAAATCTTTCTTGCCTTTGAAAGGCAATTTTCTGTGGTTTTTAAATTATAACCTCTATGGAGGAATCTTTCTTTCATTTCCCCAAGCTGGGATTCAGCTGTCTCAAGGTCAGAATTGTTTCGAAGGACACGTATTTACTTTTAAATGTTGGAATAAAGGACTTTTTTAGAAGACTGGTGAGTGCACCCCTTTCTTTAAAGGTTATACAAAGGACCTGAAGGTCCCTTTTGGGCAGCTACCCCAGCACTCTTGGACTACAAAAATGTGAGTGTGGACATACTTTGACTGTATTCTTCTAATTTTGTCCTGCACCCGTAGCACTTTGACAAGAGGATATTCTTGGCTATAAGCATCAAGAAATTATTAAGTTATTTCTACAAGCAACATATGGATCGACATTTTTCTACTATTAATTTTTGTCATTTATTTTTTTCATTTTTTATTTATTTTTTCAAATCTGTGGTGTTTTGGTTCCTTATTTGGATATTGTATGATTTATAATAACATTCATGGATGGATTGGTTACTACAGAATTGTTATTTAATGCCGAACATGATCAATTGGCACTAACAGATGAGGATGCTGAGCGTGTTCTATTTGAGACTAATGATTTTGGGCAATTACCAGCTGAGAATGCCCTTGATTTGTATCACAAATTATTACATCTAGAGAAAATGGAGGTTGACCTAATACTACACGGTCAGTTTTTATCCGATTACTATCGGAAAAAACAAATACTGCGTGGTTTTAGATTAAAAAACATCCCCACGCTAGGCAGGAGCAATCCTGTATTCTGCAGCAAATGGTGTTCAGTTTTCAACAAATGTTCATTTGATTTACTACTATTGGTAATAGAAGAAGTAGGTACAGATCTTAAAAAAATCAGAACTGAGATCACTGCCTTTAAACCGCAAGCTGTTATTTCACTACAGAGTGATACTACTGACCAGTGGCTGGAAAAACTTAAATTTAGCATAGATCGCTATCAGAAAGATTTGATATCTTTCAAGCGAGCAAAACTTGAGAAGGTCAATCGTGATTATTTAGAACATCGGGTGTACCGATGGTTGACTGGGAGTGATAATGTGACCTACAGATCTAGAAACACTAGATTTAGGAATAATCAGTCTCAATTAGATAGTTACACATCCTCAGATAGGGATTCCTCTGATACACAAGTTGGCACCAAACCCCCATTACCACGTGTATATACCCGCTCTCAAGCCGATGTTCCTTTAAACATAGAAGGCCCCACCCGAAGCAGGGCAAATTCAAAAGGAGGGAGAAAGCCAACCAAAACACAGAGGAATCGGTAATTAATTTGTCTACATATCCATTGAATAAAGCAGAAATGTGCCTCCTTTCTAGGGGACTCTCCTTTGTGCCCACCACCTATCATGATAAATTTATGTGGACGGTGGATAGTTACAAACTCAATCGTAAGTTAAGGCTAAAAGAAAGATTCAGTGATACATCTAACTCAGAAATTAATAAATTTAAAAATAAGAGCTCCTTTGACCCGCCTTCACAAAATCCCAGCATAAAAACCTATACTAGATTACTTGATCAAAGTGTACAAGATTCTATGAAAACTCAACAAAAAGTTAGACACAATCTATCATCGTTAGAGAGAACTGCATTAAAACAATTAAAAAAGAATAACAACATTACCATAAGGCCAGCAGATAAGGGGGGAGCCGTGGTCGTACTAGATACTGCAGATTACGACACTGAAGCCAAGAGACAGCTTTCAGACATTAAAACCGACCGATTATTAGGTGTAGACCCGGTTTTTGGGTTTAAAAACAAACTGGATGTGTTATTGGACCTAGCCTTAAATAACAATTGGATAGATCAACAAACTTATGGATATATGAAAACAGAATTTCCCATTTGTCCCATATTGTATCTAGTACCAAAGATACACAAAACACTTGATAAACCCCTGGGCTGACCAATAATTTCTGCCCATAACTCTTTATTTGCTCCAGTGGCCCAATATTTGGATAATTTTCTTCAAAATAGTGTCACATAGATAGGTAGTTACCTTAAAGACACTAGTGATCTACTTGATAAGATTAGATCTTTACCTAGGATCAACAATGGTATATATATACGGTGATCCCCCATGAGGAGGGCATGGCGGCAGTCAGAAGAGCTCTTTCTGTCCTTTGAAACAATTCTGACCTTGAGACAGATGAATCCCAGCTTGGGGAAATGCAAGAAAGATTCCTCCGTAGAGGTTATAATTTAAAAACCACAGAAAATTGCCTTTCAAAGGCAAGAAAGATCTTCTTAGAAGGAAATCCAAAGAAACATAAGACAGAAAGGGCTAATCCTTTTGTTATATCCACGACATTCGACACAGCATGACCATTCATCAACAAAGCGGCACATGAACATTGGCATATAGTGACAAGCGATCCAATTTTAAAAGGACGACTACCTGACAAACCTCTAATGAGTTATAAACGGGGTCGTAACCTTAAAGATATACTTATGCGACCAGACATGATCATGCCACAGAATACATCCACTTGGCTTAATGTAACTAAACTAGGATGTTACAGATGTGTGAACTGTACCACATGCAGAAGCATGATGGCTGGACAATTTTTCCATCATCCCCATACAGGACGAAAAATTCAAATACGACATCGAGTTACATGTACATCTGACCATGTTGTTTATATCCTAATATGCCCATGCTCATTATATTATGTGGGTAAGACCATCCGCCCATTTCGCGAGAGGATGGCTAACCACAGATCCTCCATCAGGAATGCATTAACCATTGGATCCTCGGATAAACCCGTTGCTCGCCATTTTCAGGAGGCACAACATGCCTTAACCTCGCTGAAATGTATGATCATAGATTGGTTGCCCCCCCCGAGACGCGGAGGTGATCGTGCCAGGATGCTCCTACGTAGAGAATCACTGTGGATACACAAATTAGATACCATCTACCCAAGAGGACTTAATGAGGCAATACATTTGGGTATATTTTTAGATTGACCCAACAAATATTAAATCCAGGGGTGCACCACCTATAACAATATATATATATTTTTTTATTTTTTTTATTTTTAAGTTTTTTCACTTTTTTTATTTTTATTTTCATTTTTTCATTTTTTCTGGTCAGTATGGCAAATAAATAGAGGTTTGTTGTGGCATAGCCTCTTGGACAGGTTTATGAAATTTTGAAAAGTTGAGAGGTTTCTATGTATTTTATTATGCACTAGTACTTTTGGTCAGCGAATAGTTAACAGCTAGCTATAGCTTGCTAACTTCTTTCCACTATTTGTTTACCCTCCTCTGATAGAGATTTCAGGATTATCTATTTTCTGCCATTCAGCTATTGACCCTAGAGACTGAAATCCTCCACAAGTTTTAACAGTATAACATGCACGGGGGTTGCTTAGCAACCGTCACGTGATTCCGCTGCTCGCTGTGATTGAGAACAGAGCGGTTATGATGATACGCAAGCGTGCATTCCAATAGATAGGAAGTAGGAAGCAGTGACACGCACGCGGACGGTTTCCATTATACTCCCAGAACAGCAGGGAGGATGGATCCATCGCATAGAAACCACTGAATTCAGACAAAGTAAGGAGTTTCTCCTTTACTCACACAGGAGCCTGCAACATAGATACTTGTATAATGTGTATTGTAGAGTCAGATACTGATGCATATCCTAAAAGGTACACTCCCACCGCAGGTGGGTTGATTTAGCAATCAGTAAGGAGGGTACATAAGGGATGTTAGTTGCTTGTATTGTTATCTTGACAAAGGTCCATGGTTGGGACCGAAACGTTGATCCTGTATTTACTTTTAAATGTTGGAATAAAGGACTTTTTTAGAAGACTGGTGAGTGCACCCCTTTCTTTAAAGGTTATATATATATATATATATATATATAATCAAACAAAGGTGCGGCACTCCCCAAGAAATAAACCACGTCAACTGTGTCAATAAAATATCAACATTTCAGTACTATTATGTACTATCTTCAGGATAACAATACATATAAACACCTTAAATACTGTAACACCACAAGTGGAAACCGTGCTGGGAGCAAGACCGGCAACCTGTCCGGAGTCAGCTTTCAATGACATCATCACGTTCGCAGCATCGCGGGCGTGTGACTAGGTTCTCGTCATCAAGCAACCAGAATAAACAAATGACACACAGCGCTTCAGACCAAAACAAAGCATGGAATGAATAACATGTGCGGCAATAAATATAGATATAGCAAATCACAGGTAAAGTAGTGCCAAAAATACAATGGATATCTAGTATCCAACAGAACCACTAATTAAAAGCATGATAGTGTGATGGAATCATTCAAACCTCTTGGAAAAATAACATTTAGACGGTGAATCCACCTTGCTTCACACTGAAGCAATAATCGACCACGGTCACCCCCCCTCGTGGGAGGCGGGATGTGATCTATAATGCGATAACGTAATATAGCAAGATTGTGACCAAATTCAGAAAAATGGTGAGCCACAGGTTGTTCACTCATACCGCTTAGTAAGGTTGCTCTAATGCTAGAGCGTTGCCAATATATGACAGTCCGCATGGGCACAAGATTTGATAAACAACATGCGTACTGTTACAAGACAAGTTATGTAATATCTCAAACTTTCTCCCTGAATGCGGATGGTTAAAGAAGTTTCCTGGGATCAGATATCTAGAAGTAATGCATGAACACTTAAAGCAACCTTGTCTTTGGATCGCTAAAAAGTGCTTTTGAGGTTTATTAACTGTAACGTTGTTCTTAAATCTGATTAGCCAGCACAACATTACTAGCTGTCCTGTTAAATTCACTGTGATGATGAACCAGGAGAACATTGATTTTATTGATGTTCAAATCTGCAAGAGCAGCAATGCCTTATCCACGTAGGTGTTAATTAAAACAACTGACCGTAATACTCTGCTGCACATGAGTAGTTGTCACCCCATGAGTCTCAAACTGGGTCTTCCATATTCCCAGATGTTGAGAATCATGTGGATCAATAGTGACCTCAGTATAGCTCACCTGCAGATTGATAACCTTATAGACAAGTTTGTGTCCTGTGGCTACAACCAGATCAATTTATTGAAAACTAAAGAGAGGGTTTTAGCAATGGATAGGGCTGACTTATTAAAAAAGGGGTCTAAGTGAAACACCAAAAAAATGTTACCTTGGGTTAATTGCTATAATGTTAGATCCACTGACATCAACAGGATTATCAAAAAACATTGGCCCATTATTGAAACTGACATTGTCTTACCCTTGTCTGATACTGCAATTATGCCTTGCTATTCTAGGGGAGTAATTTGCGTGACCTCCTAGTTAAGGCAGACTTTACAGTTAATAAACCTCAAAAGCACTTTTTAGAGATCCAAAGACCAGGTTGCTTTAAGTGTTCATGCGTTACTTGTAGATACCTGATCTCAGGAAACTTCTTTAACCATCCGCATTCAGGGAGAAAGTTTGAGATATTACATCAGTTGACCTGTAACAGTATGCATGTTGTTTATCAAATCTTGTGCCCATGCGGACTGTCATATATTGGCAAGACAGCGCAAATTTAAGGGGTGCATGGCTATGCATAGCACCAGCATTAGAGCAGCCTTACTAAGCGGTATGAGTGAACAACCTGTGGCTCGCCATTATTCTGAATTTGGTCACAATCTTGCTATATTACATTATCGCATGATAGATCACATCCACTCCTCCCATGAGGGGGGGTGACCGTGGTCGATTATTGCTTCAGTGTGAAGCAAGGTGGATTCACCATCTAGATGTTATTTTTCCAAGAGGTTTGAATGATTCCATCACAATATCATGCTTTTAATTAGTGGTTCTTTTGGATACTAGATATCCATTGTATTTTTGGCCCTACTATACCTGTGATTTGCTATGTCTATATTTATTGCCGCACATTACTGTTATTAATTCCATGCTTTGTTTTGGTCTGTAGCGCTGTGTGTCCTTTGTTTATTCTGGTTGCTTGGTGATGGGCACCTCGTCACACAACCATGACACTGCGGACGTGATGACGTCATTCAAAGCCAACTCCAGACGGGTCGACGGTCCTGCTCCTGGCAGGGTTTCCACTTGTGGTGTTACAGTATTTAAGGTAAGACACTGTTTATATGTATTGTTATCCTGAAGATAGTACATAACGGTACTGAAACGTTGATATTTTATTGACACAGTTGACGTGGTTTATTTCTAGGAGAGTGCCGCACCTTTGTTCGATTGTGTACCCTATATGTGAGGGCACCTCTACAAAATTCCTATTTTGTAGCTGGGAGTGCCAGATCTCTCTCTCTCTCCCTCTCTCTCTCTCTCTCTCCCTCCTTCTCTCCCCCTTCCTCCCCAAAAAGCTAAGAAGAAACCAGCATAGAGAGAATGCTAAAGAGTGTATTACTTATTACATTCAACCCCAAAGTGCAGGTGTGTTCGGTTTACAGCAAAACTGCACAGCTCCTCTATAATACATATGAGTCTATATAATTCTCCATAACAGGTTTTTTTTTTTGGTGAAAAGCTGGGGCCGCCCAGCCTGAAAGTTAGCAGCCAGCCCCTGGATGCCAGCTAGGTAACTTCAGTTTATTCTTAGAATTAAGACTTCTACTTGCAGTTGGGAAGAAACTGATTTTTTGTTTCATTGTAAGACTCAGAACAGTACTGAAAATTCTATTTGATGACAAATTATGAAACAAAATGACTCATGTAATTTATTATGACCTGGGCCTTACTTAAAATCTTTCTCTCATGTCCAGTTGTCTTAGCCACTTGCTCAAGAGAACTATGCGGTTGCGAAACCATGGGAATAGCGCTATTGCAGCCCTAATCATAAAGGTAGTAAAGAAACTGGTAAATACCTGTAGGTCTGTAAACTCTAAACGTGAAAAGAAATATAAAACAGTCTCTTTATCAAGCCCTTCTGCCAGAATCCTTCTTATGAAGAAAAGGCATCGCTACACATTTTTTTCCAGAGACTCAGTATTAAGAGAACATGATATGTCATTTGAGATTTGAAAGGAATTTGCAACCTATTTGACCATCTAAAATCAACCATAAGCTCTTTTGTCTTTTTTTCCTCACTTCCTATATGCTGCTCTATCCCCATTGCATATTAGGCCAATGACTGCAATGTCATCTGCAAATGTGATAATCTTTAAAGACTCGGAGACTAACACACAGGTAAATAATGAGTATAGCAAGTGACTCAGACACAACCCTGTATCAGTGCTTATCATGACTTCCTCAGAAAAGAGGTCACTCATGTTAATTGCAGCAATTGCATGACCATCCCCAGTGCCGAGATTAGACTCACTTGTCTGTATTTACCAGATTCTTTACTACCTTAATGATTAGGGCTGCAATAGCGCTATTCCCATCTTCAGGAATAACCCCTATCAATGGTTTATCACTTTATGTTGCTATCATATAATGGAGATTCTCCAGTACCATCCATGTCCCACTGATTAAATATACATTGTTTCTTCTTCTATTTATATCTGTGCGGTTTCTTTATTTCCATGGTTATCCTCTACTCTCCCTACTTATCAATTTGCCTGACATGAACCTACAAATTATTAAATACAAATTATTAAGAAACATATTTATGTCCCTCAATAAATTGCTTTCATTTAGATAATATATATTTTGTTTTTGTTTTTTCATGTTTTAAATATCTAATAAATGTATATTAGCCCATATGGTCATTTCCTTCCAGGCTTTATTAATAGATAATGGAGCAATATACTTGTAAGAAACAGTGGAAGTTTATATTAATGAGTTCTTTAATTATTTACAATAAGGATTTTATCCTGAATTTTTTTATAACAGTATGTGGTGTTTGTATGGCAACTTACCTTTTAAACATTTTTTTTTAAGATATACCAATAAAAGGTAATTATGAAATACTAAATTAGAGTGCCCTATATAGAGTACTTTGCCCTCTCTTCAAACATTTTGTTGCTAGTTACGTTTTGCTCTTAGGTGCACCTCCACCAAATAATAATTATTATTAATTATTACTATTATTATTATTATTATTATTATTATTATTATTATTATTATTATCTTTTATTTATATTCCACAAGTGTTCTGCAGCACCTTACAAAGTAAATAAACAAATAAGTAACCAACGACATACAATACAATATAATAAAAAGCAGGACACGGACATGGATAAATAACTAAGTATTTATCTACAGTTTATTGTATGTTTACAATAACGTTGTATCTGCATTATATCGCTGCAACATATATGACAAAGCAAATGCAAATGAACAATTGTTCAGATTCTGAACTCATTCTGCTTGCAATCTACAGTATTACTAAAAGGTCACAGTTAGAAATATAAGAATGCAAAGTATAATGTTGAGCATATCCAATGAGTTCTCAGTAATTTACATTCTTACAACTGACACAGCACCAACGTTTTTTTATTTTTTTTTATAAAAGCTATTACTTTATTGTTATTAACTTTGAAAGCTTTGCATTAGCTAGAAGGTAGTGTAATTTTCAGGTTGGTTTTCTTTTGCCTTGTACTGTGTTTTTTTTTTAATTTATATGTCTCCAGGTTATATACAATTTTTTTCTTTTTACTTCACAGTTTAATATATTTTGCAATAACCACAGTTAGAGTGTTGCATTACTTTTCATCTAACTGATACAATACATCTCAGTTAAAGTTGCAATATACTGTAGTAAACAAATAATGATGTACTATGAAACTCACATTTAAACCTACAAAATATTAAAACATGTTATGAGAATAGATTAAAGACTTTTTAAATAAACAAACTAATTACAATTTAATTAAATTAATTAACAGAACAAAAAGCAACAGCAGTCAAAACCTCCTTAAGGAATTTTATTAAGTACATATTGTACTTTGTTATACTGTACATAGGGTCAATAAATACAGTACTTATGCCTCTAGGTGGAACTAGCAGTGGATGGGGAATACAACCATGAGTGCAGTAGAGGCATGTTTCCACAAATGCATACTATGCACATAACAAGGACACATAAGCTCCAATCAGTAGGCGTCTAACTTGCAGGTAACGCTTTGTGCAAAATACACACTGATAATAATGATGTTCGGCAGCAGTTTCTGATTGGCTGATTGTGTCTCAATACATCCCACTGATACTGCTGTATTAATATTATGAGTGTGGCTGTTGTGATCTATTTGCATTTCTTACAGTAATTGATATATGCATTCAGATCGCTTTAGGAAAGCAGTTTTCCCATTTTGATTTTTAAAAGGAGTAGACAAAAGATTTTTGTATTTAATTCAAATTAGTCATTTAATGCTGTATTTGTATCTATATTTAAATGTATTGTATGTGGTAATTGCAACTTATGTATTAATAATACTATGCAAACATACAGACTGTTTTATGTACAGTATGCAATACTTTATTTAAGCACTATATTGTGTTCAAATTGTGAACTATAACTATAGCATTTTTGTACTAACACTGTCCATCTATATCTCCTGGTGTGAACTGGTCACAAAAATTACTGTTTTCTCCTGCATAAAACTTGGCAAATATACTAAACTTGCAGAGATGGGCCTATTTTGAGATTTGTCCACCTCTACAACTGCTTAAGATGTCCCTTTATTTGGGTTCATTTTATGTCTGTGTTTATTTTACAGATGTTGTCCAACTTTATATCCACCCCTATGTTGGTTATTGGAGTGTTAATACTCAATATCTAAAAAAACATAATTAGCAATGTAGCATATAAGCTATATAAGGTTAAGGACATGTTCACATTTGTATTTGTATTTTTCAAAATGCATTGCCTCCTCCCATGACTAGATAATGGTGGATAAGGTTGATTCCTCTCTGATAAATTCTCCCTTGGTGGCTGCACCACTCACCCATCCCTGGATAAAGTACTGGAGACTACAAAATACTTATATCATGCCCGGATTAGTCAATAATTCAAATGAAATAGCACTGCATCCAGGTAAGGTGAAAGGTACAGTATGTAGTTCCCTACAATATAAGTGCCCAGCTAAATCAAACACAATACAAGAAAACTCTTTAACATATATTGTTATTGTATATGATATCTTGAAATAAAATACTGTATATACGATAAAAAGCTCTGTAGTTATTGTTTTTATGTACAGTGTTGTTAGGTGCTTATACATTGGCATTTTATAATTTTAATTACTCCGGTTACCTCCCACACTCCAAAAATATACTGGTAGGTTAATTGGCTCCCAACAAAAATAACCCTGGTGTGTGCATGTGTGTGTGTGAGCATGTGGTAGGGAACATAGATTGTAAGCTCCACTGGGGCAGGGACTGATGTTAATGGGCAAAATATTCTTTCTGTAAAGCACTGCGGAATATGTATGCGCTATATAAAAAACTAATAATAATAATAATTTGAGAGGACACATATAAGACTTACCCCATCCATGATTCCAATGGGGACCAATAACATCATGTTGCCAACCATCATCAACATTATGCTGTATTTGTGCCTAACCTGTTGGTGATGCAAACTGTATGGAGTGCAAAAACACATAAAATTAACCAAGACAACTGGAGCAGTGCTAACTGTGTATCTGCATCATAGCATGTAATAAAAATAGTGAGAGATACAAGAAAGTGAAATCTAAATATTCAAACAGAAGATGGAGCAAGATTAAAGATAATTAGAGGTAGAAGCAAAAGAAAGAGTGAGAGAAATTGTTAGCAAAAAAAATGGTAAATGTGTCAATTCCTGAGAAGAAGCAGTTAAACAATACTCTAGCACAAATCAGGAGATCAAAGAAAAGTGACAATGATAAAGGGGCCTATATATCAAGTTTATTCTGCCATGAAAACATGCAGAAACATCTGTTTAAGGCAGAATTAAATATCACCACTATTGAACAAGGCTATAAAGAATGACAATTCTGAGATACAGTACAGTATTTCCTATTTTGAAAATAATAGCAATAGCAGCAGCCATCTGTATAATTTTTGATGGATATGGTGCTATGGGGCTATTTTACAAGCTTTGAGAAGCTTAGCCTTTTTGTAGCTTGCCTCTATTAAGGGAGCAGGCCCTTATCAAAGTCTGTGTCCTAGCATCTTGCCTTTAATAGCCCAGACAAACATTACAATCTGTTAGGAGATAATTAGAGACCCAAATAGACTGGGATCCACAAGGTAATTACCTGGAGTTTAGCAGCAGTTCTGGGGGAACCGGCATAAAAATTGAGATGTAGGTAACCAAAAGGACTATAATGCCGGGACCGGTCCCTTGCCGAAAAAGTACATTTTCGCCATGAAAAAGACAACATAGGTTCTCGAAACGCGTTGGTCTGAGGAGGTGCTGTCTGGAGAATCTTGTGGGTTTTTTTCCACCCTGTGTCATCTACAAACAGGAGTGAAGGTAGGACCAAATGTTTTTGTAAATTTACTTTTTTGTCCAGGGACTGGTCCCGGCATTATAGTCCTTTTGGTTACCTACTGCTCCATTTTTATGCCAGCTCCCCCAGACACCACTATTCACTAATTTTTTTATTTGTTATCTTCATGTTATGGAAAAATATTTTTTTTTACCAGCTTAAAGAAGGCTCCTTCATTAAGGATAAATATACCTTATAGGACCATCTACTTATTATTCAACATGAGCACTGGTATGCATCCTTAATGGTCGTTTAAAAGAAACCATTATATGTGTTAAATATTAATGTTTTGTGTGTAAGTGAGGTACACCATTGCCTCTACAGTATTATTATCAAGTATTACCACACCATTTTGTTGTGCAGTGATTATTGTTGTGATAGACACAAAAAGATACCTTGATAGGAGTTTCTCCCCTCTCTAAAGAGTGAGTTGGGGTATGCTATATTCTTTATTTGTGGTATCCTTGCAAACCATGTAATTTTTTTGGCAAAGGGTTTACACATTTTCTTTACTTTATATATTCGAAACTACAATCCTAGAACATCTCCACCATAAAGCTTAAGAAGTGTGAAACTGAGTCGCTATCTTGAAGTAAAGTATATTTACTTATCGGGAGTGCGTTTCTACACCTGTGATAATAGCACCATTTTTTCCACACTACCATTTTTTTGTACTATCTATATTTTATCTGGGATCCTTTTGGGATAGATCCCAAGTGTTGAAAAGAGGCTGCATTTATCTTATTGGAGCACCACAATATCCTCGCTATTTTAAAACAAGAATAATAATTAAAACAAAACATACCACATCATAATCACCACAGTTTCAAAACAGTTAGTGACAATAATAGAATAGAAACAGAGAGAAGGGGGGTACAACCGAGAAGGAGTTCAAATAGGTAATAAAGCCAATAAGTGACTTTACAGCCACCATGAATATTATTGAGATAGGAGGAAGACTCTTTAAACATGAGCAATGGGCTACAGATTGCACTAAACTTTTTAAATTTTAGTAGTGCTGGACAACAGGAGATCATCCATGGTCATATAGAACTCAAGTCTGGAGTACCATTCAGCTATATTAGGGGGAGACGTAGATTTCCAGTGAACTGGAATTACAGCTTTGGCCGCACTATTTAAATGTTTCAGAAAAGAGTTTTTATAGGGCCAGTGATTTTATTGAAATGCCAAAATACAGTTTCCGAACGAATTCCCTGACCCAACATCTCCCTAGACAAAGATATTACTAAATTCCAAATAGAGCATAATGTTACACAGTCACACCAAGTATGAAGTGGTGAGCCTACAGCTGAAGCACATCACCAACAAGTGGCAGGAACCCCTGGGAACATTTTGGGAAGCACCGAGGGCATCGGTACCAATGTGCAAGAACCTTAAACTGAGTCTCTACTACTGAATAGCTAACCAAGCATGACATAGTGGTCTGAAAGATCTTATCCCAATTCTTAGGCTCCAATGTATACTAAGATCTCTCTCTCAGTCAGCTGTGAAACATGGTAGTGTGGAACAAGTCTTCTGTTAGGATTCAGTAGACTAAAGAGAGAAAATGCTGAGATTGATCCAGGATTGGCAAAGTGATTCAAAAAGAGCAGTTGCCTGTGAGTAGCCTTGCATATTTATTTGCTGGAAAAGAAGTGCTTAATGGGAAGGTACCTCCAAATCTTGGAGGTGGGGAGTCCCAAGTCATTTGGATCTGGATAAAAGAGTGTAGGCCAGATGAGGACACCAGCTGACTGATACGCACAACTCCGGCCTGTAACCAGAGACGAAAAGACCCATGAGGAAAGTCAGAATTATGAAAGAGCAGAGTCATAGGAGAGCATTCAGACAAAATACAGAGTCACTTTCGGAGCAAGTTCCATACTGTATAGACAGAGTCGGGCCAACAGTAGGGTGATCAATAGATTAGGTAGCCACGAAGCAAGCTCAAGGCTCACAGGAAGTCCTTTATTTTTAATCCTCACCCACTGTTTGTCTGAATCTGGTCTAGACCACTCTAATTTCTACTGAGAAACACTGCTTCATGACAAGAAGCAAAGTGGGGTAACTGGAAGCCACCTCAGTATCTATGTCGGAAGAGCATATCATGTCCAAAACAGGGTTGTCACCCACCCCAGACAAATACCTTACCAAATATTTACCACTTTGAAACCAGCTCCTAGGTATTGGGAAGGTCTAAAGCAAGTACAGTATTCTCTGGAGTATGTTCATTTTAATAATACTGTCCACTGGTTATACCCAACCACAAAAATATTTCCAAATGCCAATATCGTAGCTCACTTTGAATCCTTGCAAGTAGGGGAAGGAAGTTACCTGACAATAACCTTGAGATATTTCTTTTTAATAGAATCCCTAGGTACTTAATACTTAAAAGGTGCCAAGAGAAGGGAAAAGAAACCTTCAAGCTCTCCGTTACCATTGGGGAGACCATGAGGTTAACCACAATAGATTTGGAATGATTTATTTTGAAATTTGAGAGGATGTCAAATTCATGAACTTCATGCATTAGGTTGGGAATAGACACAGACGGATAGTTAAAATGGTCAATATGTCATCTGCACATAAAGCCAGCATATATTCATGATTATCCATGGTAAGCATGGATGTATCAGAATTGAACTGCATCGCCCGAACTAAAGCCTCCATACATAAAACAAATGTGAGGGGGGATAATGGGCAGCTCTTTCAGGTGCCATTGGTTATCCGCACTGGGGCTGAAAGAGAGCCATTAATCTTTATATGAGCAGTAGGCTGAGTATATGACTCCAAAATTCTATGTAAGGATACAGGACCCAGACCCTTGTGCTCCAACAACCCATTAATAAAAAGTCAAACAATTCAATTGAAGGCCTGTTCTGTATCAATTTATAGTAAAAGAGCCAGGAATTGCTCTGTCAGGGCAATATGCTAAAATCAATCACCTTGGTTGTGCTGTCTCGAGCCTTACGGCCTGGGACAAACCAACCTGATCCAAGTGTATTAAAATAGGGAGAAGAGTCTTAAGCCTGTTTGCAATTAATTTGGCTTTTTTTTTTACATCTGTGTTCATGATTGAAATTGGCCTATAACTGGAACATAATGCCTTACCATATTTGTGGATAACTATGATATGGGTTTCACAGGACTCATGGGAGAAAATTACCTTATCAGAGATGGAGTTAAACGCCAACAGCACTTAAGGTAAAATAATAGACTGAAATGTTTTATAATATGAAAATGCATATCCATCAGGACCTTGGTTCTTGCCAGTAGTTGTACTTTTGAGGCCTCCTTCAATTCCTCCACTGTGAAAGGGCGGTCCAGCCAATCTCTATCATCATCAGAAACAGTGGGGAAGCCAACCTTCTGGAAGTAAAGGAAACACTTTCTCCTGAAAGGCAGCCACTTCCGGAGGAGATTTCAGGGAAGAGAGATTGTGCAGTTTTGCATAATACGAATGAAATGCAGAAGCAATATCTGGGGTTATTCTACAATCTCTTCCACCTATGTCTTTGACTACCTCTATATACAGTATGCCATTGCCCTCTGTGTTCAGTATTTTCACACATATGCAGTGGTGGATATGTTTCAAGATACATACATCTCTATCAGCAGAATATTCACATTGCTTAAGATAATGTAGATCATAATCAGTGAGTTACACTATGTTAGGTGCAAAAGATACTGTACACCTCCCGACAGGTATATGCTGGTCTCCATGGACCGCATTTGTGTGAAAATGCCTTACTGATCCCTCCCTGTTTGAACACCTCTCCAGTTGTAAATGTAGATGCCAACAGCATGGATTCAACTCATTGTCACCATTGCATGTGCTTATTTTCTGCAAGATATTCATGCAAGATATGCTAAAGAGGCATATGTTCAACAGCAATTGTCGTAATCTCTGCAAGGTTACAGTATCCTGTTAATTTGGAGTTGTGTCCTGGTTGGGGGCCTTGCCTTTCTCTTCTTTGTGGTTGGTGACATTATCTATCTATGGGGGGAATTTAATTGTTTTGCCCCTTTACGCGTCTGACAGGAACTCTTCAATTGTAGCTCCTGTTGGGCGCGATTAGCTGCCAGCGCACCATTTCGGCTCACTGTCCCAGGGGGATGCAAGCTAAAATGGGCAAAAAATTACCTGCTTGGTCACCCAAACAGCACTTTTCGTTATCAAGCCCAATACTTTGGTCGGGGGTAGCCATTTTACGTGGCTAAACTCAACAACTTTTGGTGCAATCAGCGCAAAAAACAGCAACAATTGCACAGCGCACAGTCACTTTAGATGGGAGATTGGACATGCTATAACAATTGGATACTGCCCTATAGATGAAATCAAACCAGATGCACATGTCAACAACCCGAGCAACCAAAGTATTTAAAAATAGATGTTTACTATGTTATGTCAAACCATTTTAGCTAGTAATACTTGGGCTTAACAGCAGGATCACTGTCATTTTAGTTAGTAATACATGGGCTAAATAGCAGGATCACCATGCATTTTGGCCACACATGTTGGTGCCCAAAGTGGATGAGATCCAACTGTTCATTGCTCAGTCTCTTCCTCGTGCAAACACTACATCATACATTTAGCTGCTAATAAAACAATCTGCTTGATTGAAATCAATGACTTGAATGGGAAAAAAGTAAACTATATATATTCCAAATATAATTCCAGATATTCTTGCCATCTGTTGTACAGCAAATTCTGTAATATATGCTGCAATAACATTCGATTTATTGTCATTGTTTGGATACAAAAAGGTTTGCAGTTGAAATACATGTAGTGAATACACATTTCTGAATCTTAGATCCTTGTTGACACTTTCTAAGATGTTGATGTCAGCGGGATTACAGACATTGAATGTTGTTAATAATATCAACATACTGTTGTCTTTTCTGTTCCGATGTGACAAATAATGGGATGACAGGATGTGTACTGTATGTGACAAGTATGTTGTCAAAAGAGCTTTTCTGAGTCGGAATTCTTGCAGCGTAATTGGACTCCTGGGCAAACTGACACATTTCATTCTTATATCTTAATAAAGAAGAAAAGTATGCTTGTGAGAAGATATGAGAGAGGGCATAACATTGCTATAGTTAAATTTTTATTAATAGCTTAATGCAGGCCTGGCCAACCTGAGGCTCTCCAGCTGTTGTGAAACTACAAGTCCCAGCATGACCTGTCACGGTTTTGCTATTAGAAAATGTTAAAACTGTGGCAGCTCATGCTGGGACTTGTAGTTTCACAACAGCTGGAGAGCCACAGGTTGGCCAGACCTAGCTTAATGGTTTCATGTAAAAAGATAACAGTTTCAACTGCTACAATATTATTATTATTATTATTATTATTATTATTAACAATAATAATAATAATAATAATAATAATAATAATAATAATAATAATAATAATATAATAATAATAATAATAATATTTATATACTGTATTTGTCCAATGGGTCTCAAGGCTCTTAATAGATCGTATTAGCATAATTCAGAATTTTAGATATTTAAAAAAATACAGAAACCATGAAATAATACAGAGGTTTACATTTGCATGAAATACAGAAACCATGAAGATAATATAAATGTGTGGCAGCCATTTTGGGTCTTCAGTTGCAGGCATTATCCATCCTACCCATGAAGGATCCAGGTGAGGCAGCCATTTTAGGCTCACTACATACAATTTCACTGGGCAAATTTTGAAATAACTGGAATTAATGACACATACTTGGGGGAGATAAAAATACTAGGTGAGATCCTTGCAAAATCATCAGAACCATTCATGGTTTATTCTACACAATAGAGTACCAGATGAGACAGCCATATTGGGCGCACTACAATATAATTTGCAATAAGCAATACACAGAAATAAGACACACAAGGATGAAATGCACAGTGACTAGCAATACTGTATACCCACTGCATAAATAGTTCAATGGATTGTTCATTCTTTCCTTGAATGTAAAAGGCGAGGCAGCCATCTAGGGTGCACTTCATAGGTTACAGTGGGCAGGATCAGCAATTCATTGAAGTGTAACATGCAGTGGGAAATTACAAGTAAAAGAAAAAGAACAGTAGATTCAAGTAAGCCCGGATATTGGATAAGTGGGATTGGGAAGAATGGGGTAGGGGAGGAATAGTAATAGTCCATGATACAGCATTAAGGAGAGATATGCAAAGTAGTCAGTATATTTCACATAGAAGTACAAGGTAAAATGGATTAATAACTGAGATGATATACTTCAAAATGTGTGAAGACAGAATTCAGTAATACTAATACTACAATGTGTTAAATTATCAGGTGATGTTACAAAAGGTTGAATTGAGTAGTAGAATGTAGAGATTGTAATGATTGAGAACCTGTGATATGTTTAAGATTAAGGAGTGGGGCAAAATCCAGTCCAAATCCAGTTAAACCCAGTTATAACGCTGTATCTTTGGCATGGCATTCTTGGACTTAGTCAATGCCTGATGCAGGTCTTGTAATTTATTTTCTTAAATATCAGATGGCACAGGGGAGGGTGTGTTTGATCAGTATGTTCAGCCATCAAATTAACAGGGGGGTGTTGCATTGAAGACAGAATAGTTGCGGATATACAAACTTTCTTCAAGTGTGAAAAGTGTAGCAAACAGAAAGGAAAACCTCAGATGTATACTGTGAAGAAAGGAGAAACTCCAGTTACTGTATAACTTTGCATCCTTGGAATAACATCCTTATGGTGCATACACATGGTCAGATTTTTAAAAATCCTTCAATCGTTCATACCTGAAAGAAAATGACATGTGAGCCTGCAACGATGAACGATGCGCGTTCCTGCTTGTCAGATAATGATATCTGAAATCTGATGTGTTTGCAGTCAGATTTGGATGATTCCATTCATTTTAATACAGTCTAAAACCATTCAATTGTTCATCATTCATCTGACTGATCTGACCATGTGTATGCACCATCAGAATGCAGCCTTCATATGGCAGGTAAGGTAAGGTAATCAATTTTTTATATAAACAAATAGTAATTGTAATGCATAAAATAGAATAATGGTCTTTTGGGGGTATATTTACTAAAGTGAGAGTTTATAGAAGTGGAGATGTTGCCCATAGCAACCAATCAGATTCTAGCTATTATATTTTAGAAGGTTCTAGTTAAATGTTAAGTAGAATCTGATTGGTTGCTATGGGCAACATCTCCACTTCTAAAAACTCTAACTTTAGTAAATATACCTTGGTACAGTATTAATGAAACATAAAGTCAGTGATTTTTTTTTGTTTATTTTAGCAATTACTAAATAAAACACTTTTAGAAAACAAAAAAAATCTAAACACAAACACTATAATGCCTGTTTAAATAAGAAATGCTCAGTTAAAATTGCAATCTTTGCTCTCGTATATTAGCTGACTGAATACATTATTGTAATTCACAGTTTTTACTAGTTATTATTATGGCTACCAGAATGCTTGAGGCAGAAAAGGGAATGTTCACACAGTTTTGTTACTGAATGTTACAAAAATTAAGTATTGTTTCCCATTAAATATTAAACAGCATCATAATGCTAAAATAGCATGCAATCATTCTGGCTTTGAATATTTTTACTACTGAATATTGAAGAAAATTATTTTTACAATTTAGCAATTAAAACAACCTTAGTACAGTACTGCTATAGCATAAGATCATTTTGTCTTTAAATATTTTTTCACATAATTTAACTAATGAATATTTGTTCTCAGATATATATGATTGTGAAGATAGTGTGAAGATAGTGTGAAGATAGTGTGAAGATAGTGTGAAAACACCTGGTTTCACATTATTTTAGTAAAAATAATATTGATAAATATGCCCGTTATTCATAAAACACCTGCAGGAAGTGTCCACCCTTCCTAATACAGATGTGTCCACATACATCTTACCTCTGTGCGCTTCAAGTAGCATTAAACAAAACGCATGAGTGCAGAGCAACTCAGTCGTGCTGGGCGTCTTTTCATGTGACTTTTAACCTTCAAATGCGTCTTATTCGCAAAGTGATGCAAAAGCTTCTTTTATAGGTACATTTCCTTTTACATTGCCTGCTTTGGCTGTGGTGCTATCTTCTTAGGAGCAAGCATCCTTTTTACTAAAAGGTTTGCAGTATGGTTTTCATTTACTAGTTCAGGGAATTGTATCTATGAATTGCTAATGAAATTTCAAACTAGGGTCCTGAATCAGAAGCACTCGCTATTTGCGAGCGCTCGCTCTGAATCAGGGTGGATTTAAAAAAAAAAAACTCCGCCTCCAGGCAGCTTGCATAGCTGTGGGTGACCACCCAGAGCTTGTGCGGACGGCCTGGCGATGGTTGCGATTATCACGACCATCGGGCTTGCGACAAGACCCTTGTGGTAGGGTCTCATCCACCGTAAGCCCCAGTGAACTTCCTGCTCTAATAGAGCAGGTAGTTCACTACTGACATCATGTGTGATGTCAGTAGGGCCGCCCACAAACGGCAGGCATTCCTTCGGGAATGCCTCCATTTGTGCAGCAACCCCCCCATCCCGCCTGCAAAACGGGGCGAGCTGTTAATCAACATCAACAGCCGCCCCGTCTTGTAGCGAGCCCCATAACAAGTGATTTCTCCCTCGCTCCGGGGCTCGCACAAGCGCAGTGTGCACAGCGTGCGTGCACAATGGCCCACCATTGACCGGGTCTGAACCAGGCCCTAGGTGTTAGTGATTTCCCTGAATGACCACTTTCCCTACCCATCTTTAGAGGGTCTTTGTATCGTCCTACTTGGTATTATTCCTAAAAGTGCCAGTGGGAAATTAAGATTGATACAGCACCTATCCTACTTTGTGAGGGGTTCTGTTAATGACTCACTTGACCTGAATCTGTGCAGGGTTGAGTATCATCCATTTGGTGAAGCTTTGCTTTAGTTTAGGGGTTCAGTGAGAGGGCTCTGATGGTTAAAGTTGACATTAGGTTGGTTTTTCGCCTTCTACCTCTTAACTCTGAAGCCTTTACATTTATGAATTTTTGTATTGAGGGTAATTATTTTGTGGAGAGTTGCTTTCAATTGGGCTGAGCAATCTCTTGTGCATGGTTTGAGGTGTGTAGCTTATTCATGCTTTGATGTATTTTGGCAGGTACTGGGCACAATGTTATAGCACACTCCGTTGATTACTTTTTTATTGTTGGTTCCGAGGTGTAACAATTCCTGGCAGTATTCATTCCACACCACCAGAAGTCACCAGGCCTTTCGTGCAATCTGAGCTGTGGTTCCAGACTCCTCCAGAGGTGCTGCTCTTCTGAGCCCATTCTCCCATCAGATGTCAGGTGTCAGGACTTGGCAGCTGGTTCCCTATCACTTACCTCTACAATGGGTGTCTTTCGTCCAACAGGGGGCCCAGTATTCCTGCAGCTCTATGGCAGCTGTACAGTGCTGCAAAGTTCAGGCCTGCTCCTGTGCAGTTGGAACTTTGTATTTAATTGAATCTGCCCCGAGGAGTGTGCAATCTCCTAAGGAAAGGTTCATGATGTACAGCAATTGGATATATGGATAAGATTGCTGGCACAGATAAGAAACATTTGCTTTTCAAAGTGGAGCACAATTTACTTTTCTCTATGGACACTGGTAAACTAAAATAAAATGTATTTTTTCTCTATAACTGGCAGTTTATGTTACTAAGGGGTCTATTCAGCATTGATTTTTTTTACTTAAAAAGATAGGGAAACTACGATTTCTGTATTTTTATGTAAATCCCTTGTTCAGCAATGGGTTAATGGAGAAGATAATGCAATTACCTCATTACAGCAGGCGGTGGCTGGGTCATGCATTTATTACTTGGGTGCACACATTGGTGGGCAGTGGGAGCTTAATGCATGACCCAGCCACCGCCCACCTCACTACAGTGGGCGGTGGCTGGGTCATGCATTTATTACCTGGGGGCACACATTGGTGGGCAGAGGGGAGCACATATTGGTGGTCAGTGTGGTTGTATTTAAACTGTACCAATACTCACCAAAAATTGTCCAAAACAAGAATCCAGTGTGCAGGCTCCTCAATGTCTTGCTCCATACACGATGCTGCACAAGATGGCGATGGGGCGTGTCCAGGCTCCTGTCAGTCAAATTCCGCGTTGCGCGATGAATCGTATGATTCATCATGAGGAAAAAAAACCCTCACGATTGGCTTCCATCGTGTTCATGGTTGGCTAATCTGCCCTATCAGAGGATGCGAGGTATGACGAGCGGGGACGCGCATCGGCATCGTGCTCGTGACTATAAACTCACGATTTGTACTATTTTTACCCAATTCATCGTCACGATTCATCAAAATCGGCCTAATTGGATGTAAAGTCGGTATGTGTGTGGGTACCTTTAGTCTGAAATAATGATACAATACTTAGAAATTGTTTATTATTTGTTAACTGTTAATACTTCAAACTTTTTTTATTTTGTCCTGTTACTCCTTTTTATCTCCTGCAATGGGATCCCTTTATCAACAATCTCTTCTGGGTTTGCACACTCTCCTTGGTTAACCTACTTTCATCTCTCAACCTGCTTTTCCGGTTTCTACTAACTTTTTTCTATTATTGGGGTCCCTACCACTGTTCCAGTTGTCACTTTGCCTTCTGTCATTTCATACTCTCTGAATGGTCTGTTGTTGCCTGTTGTGGGGTACTTGGTTCCACCCCCTGTGTGGATCTCTTCCCAGTATCCTCCTGTGATTGGTTCATTAAAGCTACTTTATTAAAGCCTTCCAACTGTCATCCTAACTTGCTGCTACATGTTCCTTCATCCCCGTCTACCCCATCTTTGTCACACCTGATTGTCTGCCCCTCCCTTTTACAATGTAAGCTCTTAGGAGCAGGGCCCTCTATGCTCTTGTGCTTCTCCCTACTTTACTTTCATCATCTTCTTACTCCCCACTAGGGCACCTAACACTTGGTTGCTTATGCTCTGCTGCTTATGTGGGTGTTATGGTCACTAATGTAGCAATGTATATTATCCATGTCCTTGTCCTGCATTGTATTGTATTGTACTGTAAGTCACAGGTCACCTATTTGCTTATGTACTTTGTAAAATGCTGCAGAACACTTGAGGTGCCATATAAATAAATGATAATAGTGATAATAATTGAACACACTCTCCTTCTTTGTCATGCTCCTTGTTGTGACCTTGTCTTTGCTGGTCTTGTTGTGTTCTTCTGTTTATTCTTCTCTTCCAGATTTGGTGTCTCTGTGAGTGGAGCTTGTTTGTACTCTATTACCATCTGTCATGGATACATCAACTGCTGTCAGTTACTTTAGTGTCCAATTAAATACTTTGTCATAGTATCTCCAAATATTAGTCATAAGACTCATATATGTACTGTGTATTACATGCATGTATTGAATCACATTTATAAGTTCATCAGGCCTGGACTCCAGGTAACTTGCTGAAAATACTATCATGCACAGAAGCCAGTTAGTAAAGGAATGAAAAACTTCTTCCCCAATGCCCGTTGGGGCAGCCACTAAAGCCTTCCTGACATTCTCAGTGATAACAAAAATGTCAATGAAACAGCATCATCTTCAAATGCCCTCATGCATTTACCAAATCAACTCTATAAAAACTGTAGCATTTGTACATTGCAACATTTCTGCAGGGGCAGAACCTGCAGAAACAGCTGGAGCTACTGGTGCATGCATAACCTCTTATCCCTTAAGCTGCCTAGGGAACAAGCACATAAACTTCTGTAGCTGCACAGCAGGATTAGAACAGACACTGGAAACACAGGAAAAGGAAGGAGATAAAAGAAACAAAAGATCTCACCAGAACTAGAAAAACATGGCTCCCAGACTGCAGTGCATGTGCCCACAACAACTGCAACATCAGACAGGACAAAACAGGTAGGGAAGAATAAGCTGATAGAGAAGAAGCAGGAAAAAGAACACCCCTAGTAGCAAGTGAAGGAAGGGTGGCTAGTAGATGGGCATGAGTCAAGGAAACAATTGGATGTTGAGAAGGAAAAAGCTGCTGCTGAGAGCCAAGAAAAGAAGGACAAGGATAATAAGCAGAATATGAAGTATGTAGAATAGCAGTGAAAATGGAAAGAAATTACACGGAAGAAAATAAATACAAAGAAAGAGGCGGAATAGATGAAGAAACAGAAGAAACTGCAGAAGGAAAACAGCAGGAAGCAAAGAAGGAGGTTGAGAATCAGCAGAAGTTTTAGGGGGTTGGGTGAGGGGAAGCTAAAAAAAAAACCCTGCCTGTTTAAACATCATAGAAGGGACAAGCAGAGCATGTGGCTTACCTGCCGCTACAAAAGAAGAGGTGGCTAAGATGGTTGCTGGAGGCTAGAGGTTTGGTTAACATCACCCGCTGCAGGCAGACAAAACAGAGTTTTCTGTGAGCCAATATCAAAAATGTCACCACTGATCTCATGGGAACCAGGGGAAGACGGGACACCAGGGAGAGTTCAGAGCACACTAGGAGAGAGTGGAGGATTCAGCATCTGTATTTGGGGTGGAGTTACTAAGAGGTGGGGAGCAGGCCTGAACCATGGACCTTGGAGGCCTCACTGGGAAGATTTAGCTCCATAGCTAATGAATGAGTCACTATTGAAAGGGTCCTTGAATGCAGCAGCAGAGTTTGCAAGAGATGTCTATTTACCCAAGAGCCTCCTGCAGCATTAGCATATTTCCATGCAGCAGCTGCATCCAAAGACGTGGCTGCTGTGTGTACTGCGTACAACTACAACCTTTTGACATGAACATATCTTAGAGTTAGAGGAAAAAAAGTCCTGGAGGAAATGGCACAATTTGGAATCTGCCATTACTTGATTATGATTTTGAAACATAAACTGCATAATTATTATTTTGTGAATTGCATAAAACTGAATTAGATATTTGTCAGTTTGTAGAAAATTGAACATCATTTCATAATTTGCTGAAGTTTTAACTCTGCGATGTGCCTAATGTTAACTGACATTTTTCTTTGAAGTGTGCAGTTTAGGAGGCATATCCTTGTGCGTTTATGCCTTACACATTTGTGCTCTGGATGCTTGTGTATTCTACATTTAACATTGTACATAAATAAGATATGTATCTTAACTTTCTTGTGCACAATGTAGCAATAAACAGTAAATGAGGCACCTTTGAATGAGCCTGCAGCATTAAAATACATTTACTTTTCAAACAACTAGATTACAATAAAAATCAATGGAAGAAAAATAATATTGGCATCAATGATACATAACAATGATTTTATGTTGTCATTGGTGTTTATTATTCTGTGGGAATATTTATTTTTTATGAATTGGGGAATAAAGATCAGGACTTTGTTAGTTTAATAGTAATTGTGGTGAATTTAGAGTGTGAATTAGTCTTTTGCTATCCAGGAATAGAACTATGTCTAGTATCCAGATCTTTAAGAACAAATAATATAAGGCTGCCGGCAGGAACCATTTACAGCTTAGCTAGAGGGCATAGATTATTGATTAAACTGCTAGTTGGGCAGATTCAATTAGACACAAGGCTCCAGCTGAACCTTGCATGTTAATACTAGGTGGGTAGTCTCTGCAGTAAAACCTTGCTTGTTTTTGCTCATGTCCCATAGAGGTGCAAGCAAATAGCAAGGGAGATTTTCCTATGATAGTAACCCGTTATGTGTGCAGTTGGAACCTTGTATTTAATTGAATCTGGCCCGAGGAGTGTGTCATCTCCTAAGGAAAGATTCATGATGTACAGCAATTGGATTTATGGATAAGATTGCTGGCACAGATAAGAAACAAAAGTAGAGCACTGTTTATTTTTCTCTGTGGACACTGGTAAACTAAAAGAAATGTATTTTTTCTCTATAACTGGCAGTTTATGTTACTTAGAAATCATGTATGTTGATATAAAATAAGCAGTTATATATTGCAGCATCTACATGAATTCAGACTTAGCATTTAACTGAAACTGACATCCCTGTGTCTGAAGCAGCTCTAGACAATTGTTAATTGGTATACATTACTACAGCTGGCCATACACGCTACAATTATGGGGGCGATCTGCATGATATCGGCGGATCGCCCCGATAATTGTAGATTGTCCAGCATGCCCGTCCGATGCGATATTTACAGGTAAACTGTCGGCCGCATCGGGCAGTGTATGCCCAGCTGCGGCCGACAGACAGACATTTCCTGTGTTCCTTCCTACGGAAGGAACAGGGAAATGTCTCCTCCCCCGGGGACGGAGCTCGGATGTCGGGCTAATACACTGTAAGAGAAATCTCACAGTGTATGTCGGTGACATCTTCGGCTGGCAGGCTGCCAGATAAAATGTCTGTCGGTCTGACAGACATTTTATCCGGCCGTGTATGCCCAGCATTAGAAATTGTTTATTATTTGATGGACTTAACTGTTAATATTTCAAACTTTTATATTTCACTGTGTATTTTTTGTAATAGCGGAAAATAGTTATAATTTAAAGTACTTAGGGATTTTTTTTCTCTTTAAAATACCCTGCTTGCTGCTTAATAAAATAAGGTTGCAGAAGTTATTGTTGTTATGGTATTCTAGAAAGAGTGCAGGCAGAGAGATACAAAGATTGCTTTAGTCTATTGGTGTCTGTAGCTGAGTGCAAGGACCCAACACCTACTGTAGGGTATATTTAATAAAGCTTGTAAAAATTAAAAGTAATGGTGTTGCCCATAGCAGCCAACCAGATTCGGTCTATCATTTGCTAGGATGCAATAGAGAAATGACAGTATCTCATTGCTTGCTATGGGTCACACTACCACTTTTCATTTTTATTAGCTTTAGTAAATCTACTCCCTAGATATATCATGGACATGAAAAAGTCTTTAAAATGGCAACTATACAGCTGACCCCAAAGTGTTACTTTGTATTTGATCATGCAGAGTCACCTGCAGTTCCCTGCGCTCAGTAACATGTGGGCTGTAAACAGACCCTACAGTTCTGGCAGTCCATTGCTGCTTGGGATGTAAGACTGTGATGATAGCATGCAGTGCAGCAGGTGCAGCTCTCGAGGAAAAGACCTTCTGGTACTGCTGCTGCTTACACTTGGAGGAGACACATTCGCTTAATGGTTAGCATTACTGCCTCACAGAACTGAGGTCATGGGTTTGATTCCTGCTACGTGTGGAGTTTGTATATTCTCCCTGTGCTTGCGTGGGTTTCACCCGGGTGCTCCGGTTTCCTCCCACACTCCAAAAATATACTGTTAGGTTAATTGGTCCCCAACAAATTAACATTAGTGTGTATGTGTGTGGTAGGGAACATAAATTGTACGCTCCACTGGGGCAGGGACTGATGTGATTGGCCAAACTGTAAAGTGCTGCAGAATGTGTGTGCGCTATATAAAGAACTGGTAATAAATAATAAATAAAATATATAACAGCCTTACTGCACAGTTTGGATAGTTTGCCTGTGAGGAGAGGAAGTCTTAGAGCCCAGTGACTACAGCCAGTTAACAGTGTGAACTTAGAAATCAGTAAAATACTAAAATAAATACTTTATATACAGTATAACATTGTAATCACTTTTATATTTGAATAATGTAGAGCAGAGGAGGTTGATGCCATATAAAATGCATGTGGGGGACATGATGTGCATTATAGGGGGCAATTGGAGAGGTAAGAGGACATTTGTATAGAAGGGCCCTATGCTGGCACCTATACTCGAATCCAATGTGACTACCCATAGCCACAGCAAATTTGTGAGATACTGGAACCATGAGTGGCTTTACAGTATTGTTCTTTGAGACGTACTGGTCATTTCTCATTGTTTGAAACCATTTGCATAAGAATATGTTTAGTAACTGCAAATAAAAAACTTATTGAGAACAAAATGAGAAACTACAATATTGACTGTGAGAAGTTACAGAGTTTTAAAAACTTAATTGGTTTAATTGAGCTCATTCAGAATATTTTTTGCCAAAATATTGAAGCTAACATAAGATTCAGTTACTATAGGAAGATTGCACTGTGATGTTAAGTATCAGTCAGACTGACAAATTTTAAAATACAAAAATTTTGGGAAAAAATAATGATTTCTTAAGTCTACAAGAAAATGAAAGTTAAAGAGGTACTGTACTATAACATGCTTTTGTTTTTATCTTTCGGTTGAGGTTTTGACTATATTATATGTGCTCCACATCTTTAGATCTTTAGATTGAATTTTTGATGACATTCAGAATGGTCTCCTGGGACGTGAGCGTTATAATTCCACTAAGAAATTACATGCTGAGTCATATACTGTAGTTTATCTTTAGAAGACAGATTTACAATATGTCAGTTGAAGACATGAAATTTGAAAAATCTTGCTTTCAATCTGTTTACTCTACAGTGTTCTACAGTATATGTCACAATATCCTTTGTAACTGTTTGGATCTTGAGTCAATATTGAATGTAAATAAGTCTTACAGTAATAAAATATTGCGGTAAAATAGTTACAGCAAACAGCTAATTCTGGCCAGATTGCTATGTAGTTGATGTTTATGATGACATGCTGTACTTATTCTGGAAAGTGAATTTAGCATGAAAAACAATGAAGCTTCGACATTTTCCATACAGGTTTCATTAAAATGTTGGAGAAAAGAGAGATACATTAAATTTGGACAATTAGAAAACAATTGAGCTTATTTCACATATGTATGTATGAATTCATATATAACAGATATTATAGTTTAATGACCAGGTCACCTCAGTCTCCGCCCCTGCTTGGCATTCCCATCTATCCAACCCATCTGCTGTCGTACTCCTTCCCTTTGTGGCTCTATGACACACCCCATCGCAGATCCATCCTGAGCACCCCACTCCACCCCAGTTGTGGCTCCATCTTGATCAAACCCATCCCCCCCCCAGCTCCCATACTTACCCTGGCAGAATCCTCCTTTCCTGCGGCTATCCCATGTCCCACTTTGCTGTTGAGGCTCATGCACTAAGTAGACAGGACAGTTTTACAATATTATTATGTTGATATTAAATATATATATTTAGTGTCTACAAATTTATCGCAATATGTGGTTACCTAAAGTGATAGATTAACTGGGTTTTGGAAAACATAAGGGCAAAATGTGATGCATTTTTTAATAAGAAGAGCTAATACTGTTTTATACATGTGTCAGGGACCCATACCCAGTATCCCTGACGTGGGGGTGTGCACCTCTACTATAGACAGAGCGCCGTGATACAAATACCTTACTTACGAAACTGCCACCACCGATGGAAACAATTTAAAGAGGCCACCGGTCCTCTATTGCCCCAATAATTGCTCAGGCTCAGCAACAAGATTCCCACTCAGTTAACCTGTTGCTTAACCTCTCCACAATTGCGCAGACTTGGCGTCCCAGACAACCACACAGTTCGCTGAGACCAACCCTCTGCTTCCCGTACCTAACAATATGTTTAGCGTCACTAATAATCTCTTCAAAGACTAGGTTTCGGAGCATATATGAAATAAACTAATAAAGAATACTTTATTTACACAAAAGGTAGTACAATGCTTAAAAAAGAATGTTACAGAGACTGCAGGTTAAACTTCAATGCGACAAATTGATCCCCTAGTTGAACACAGAACACAGGGCTTCAATCCATTTTATCAGAAGGGTATCACACCTCAGGTGAGGTCATCACAGCCTGCTCTGATTGGTGGATGAGATGATTGGAGGTCAGGAACCTCCCAGCTAAGTTTAAATCCCTTTAAACTTATAACAGAATAAACCTAATAACTTCCCCTGTGGATGGACTACCTACAATATGGGGTATTCATCATAGTTGTCCATATTTTATCTGTTATGCAAGTGTAAATATGATGTGGTTGTCATAGTGCATTCCTGAGATATCTCATATCTTCAAATCTGTATGTATCAGTGATCTAGGAATTGCACACAACCTGGATATGGAGTCCAGTTATATGTATATAATTTTCCAAGCTTCCAGCTATCACTGATACATCACTTTTGTCAGATAAACCATCCCAATGTGACTTATTTTTGATCTGCCATATCTCATCACACCTGAATGCCAGCCTTTTACTCTTTTGTTGTACACCCCCTATGGTGCTTACTTCCTATAGCCACAAACACAAAGGGATGAGGTGTCCTGGTGACAACGTTATCATAATTGAAAAAATACACAGCTAGGCTCTAAGCTAGACAAATCTGTGTTGAATTTCCTAATTTCATTAACAGGCTAGTGGGACTTGGCCTGTATCTGTTAATTTCATTTACCTGGGCAGACTCTAACAAAAAGGTTTCCTGACTTGTAAACTTCAAAGAATAATTATCATGTGAGTCATGACATTAGCATCTTATTGATCAGTGAGGGGCCAGAGCTAAACAACAACTTATTATGGAACAAACTCACAATCATATAAAAATCTATAATTCTTCACACCTCCCCATTTAAGAAGAGGAGCGTTGATATGATCTACCAGATCATTCCTCAAGCGTCTCACCCATATCGCCCTGACGAGAAAGCCCAGTGATTCTATGGCTTTTAATTACCAATCTGTTATGATGTGAAAACTATAATTCGCACTATGTGCCATATCGCTATATTCCTCACAACATGATTAAAGGAAAGCTTTTAGCAATTTAAGTTTACTGTATGAAATCCAGGGAAGGTGGTGGGGAGTGATAGAGCTGTGATGGAAAAGTCTTTACTGACAGTTGAACTATAACCATATTTCTGAAAATATCACACTAAAGATGGTGTGGCTGGCAAAATTTTATGGGGGGACCCACTTTAGACATACCACTCTGGGTGCAGGGTGTGTAGGGCAGCCCTTCACCCTGGGGCCATGTGCACTGCACACCCTACACCCATTATAGTTACATAAGTGCATATTAATGATTTTCGACTTCTGGCAGTACTGCACACACCATAAACATAAGCAATCCCAGCTCAAGTATAGGATTAATCAACACATTGCTATACCACATAGTAGTGCACATCTCAGTGTTTCTACTAGCAGAGAAGCTACATCAGAGTGCACCTCTTATATTTTTCCATCACTCACAGGTTTAGATAATGTATTAGCATTATGTTGATTTTTTTTCCTTACCTCCAATTCTTCTATGGTCTTCAATCCTTTGATTATATGTTATGTCCTCCACTATTCTACTGTCACCAACTCTTTAATTGACAATCACAACTCATTCTGGTAGTAGTTGTTCTTGGTCAATGAAAGTGTAAAGCCTGATACCCATGCCAAGGGTCCATCTGCTAGGAACAGCAACTCTGAACTCCAGGAGCCTGCAGCCAAAACTCAAGCTAGAAAGGTTCATGACAGTAACTTCTTATAGATCTATTAGGAATATTGAGGCCTAGGTCAACTATTTAGTTATAAATAATGACAATTCGAATGAACCTTACATTATGGAGTGCACCAATGTTACTGTACCTCTAGTTCCTCTCATTTTGCATTTAGCTAGAACTGTTAGCACATGCCCTTCTAATTCGCATGCCATACATCTCTTAATGTATAGATATGATTTATTCATGTACTGTTGGTCAATATACCTAGTCAGTATTTGGAAGTTATTATGGGAATTATTAATCTTTTTGGCTCATTCACAGACTAAATGAAACCCATAGAAATCAGAAACTCATTAGGGTCTAAACTATATAGTAAAACAAATGCCTCTTTCACATATTTGGGCAGGGCCGGCTCTAGGGGTGTTTGATCTGAGCAGTCTCACAGGGGCGCCACCCATAGAGGGTGCACCCCTCCACAACATCCCGATTTCAGCAGGACATCACTGTCCCGATGTTCCACCCGTGGGCCGAAGTGGCCTGCAGGTGGTTAAATTGGGAGGTTGTGGACCCCCATCACCACAGTTGTGTGACGGTGCCGGACTCCGGAGACTCTGAATGGATGCTGAGCGTATGCGCATGGCATCCATTCAGTGATGGGAGAGGGCAGGGAGGAGCCCAGCTACTGAGGCTCCCCCCAGCCTGATGTTATTTGGAGGTCCATTCAGTGACGGGAGAGGGCTGGGGGAAGCCCAGCTAGTGAGGCTCCCCCCAGCCTGACGTTATTTGGAGGTGGACACGCCTCCTAATAACATCACATGGGGGCATGGCCTATGGTGATTAGGCCACACCTCCCTTTTTGGTTGGTTATAAAAACACTGCTGTTGCTGTAAAATGGGGAGGGGAAAACTTTAGTTAGATGTATAATGTATATACAGTTTGGCTAGAGCCAGTTATTATTTAGTTGATATACAGATGTAGATCTGGAGCAACAATTATATCCTGATATTTACGGTATCTTGATGTTGTAGTATAGTCTTAATTTAATTTGCTACATAATTAAATTAAATTTACTTTATTCATTATTTTACACCATGTAAACTTGGTCATTTTTTGAAAGACAAATAAATATTTTAAGGTATCTAAAAATGTCCAATTTTCTGGTAATCTGAAAGTTTTGGACTAATAAAGGGTATTATTTTAAAGAAAGAGAAAATAAGCTATAAATAAGCAACAAATAATTAGGTTAGGAAAAGGTCTGGCTGGCCAACGGTAAGGATGAGGAAGGTAGAAAGGGGTATTAATTATAGATGTGTGTGGGACCATTTTTGCTGATTTTGATTCTAATTCGTCGTCCGGTTTTGGTTTTGCCAAAAAGCTCTGACTAATTTTAGTTTGGGATTTTTTCCAAAAATGTACAAAAAAGCTAAAATCACATAATTTGAGCATTTTTTGTTCCAAGAGTATTATTAACCTTAATAACATTAATTTCCACTCATTTTCAGTCCATTGTGACCACCACACAGCTCACAATATTGTTTTCATCCAGTTTAGGCCAAAAGATAGCTGGCTGACTAAGCTAAGAGACAGCAGTAGGCGGCACAAACATGTGGCAGTTCAACTTCAAATATGGCACATGGCTCATACTGCGTGGAGTCACAGGGCTTATATATGCATGTGACCAAAGTACACTAGGGTAAAGTGCACCAAATAGTACAAGCAATAGAATTTAACTATCTATTCTTTTATTTAGATTTTTTGAGGTCGCAGCTAATTCAGACTGTGTGGAGTCACAGGGCTTACATATGCACATGAATGTCTCTTTAGATGGACACAGCACAGCCAATTTACAGCAGAGTACAGCACAGCATATGGCAGTGTGCCCCCCTATGCACATTGACTAAGAGCAGCACAGCAACTTGTGAGTTTAGATACAGCACAGCGTTACAACAGAGTACAGTGCAGCATACAGTATTGTGCCTGATGGGGAAATGGCGCCAAGTCCCGGCCGCGGTGCCTTAAATAGAATCCACGAGGATGACATTTTGCCTCAAAGTGGAATCCGAGTCAGACGGGAATACCCGAGCCACCACTCTGATTGACTTGGATGTCCAAAAATTCAGGTGGCTTTGGACTGCATGCAATCTGAACCTCTCAACTCTGGCATTAATCAAGTAACGTTGTTCTGTCATGCTGTTGTGTGTGTTCTTTGTCAGGAAGGAAAGATAAAATATGCAAAGGGTTTAGTTCTAGATAGTGCACCACATCTGTAAGTTAGATTTGTTTGTTTCATTAGCTCTGTGAGTTTAGGATATTAATTGTATAGTTAGTTTTGTGTGGAACACAATTTGGACAGTAAAGAGCCCCTGTGTGGTTGTCTTTTCTTACAGGGAGCTGTAAGATCTATGGAGTCAAAGTGACTAGAAAAGCTAGCGGTGAGAACCTTCCATGTTTGTGTGTCCCTCTTTCTGTCTTTCTTCTTCTGGGCAGACAGTGGGCCTTGCACTCTGATGCAAGGTGGAGTTTTTATCTGGTGCACAAGTACCCATAGGTGAGACTCGGGATCTGAGGCCAAAAGTGCTAGCGATGAACTTCACTTAAACTTGAATCCATATTTTGAAAAGTTTCCAGATTGGTAGGGCATGTCAGTTGGCTTGAGGAAGGACAGCTCTCACATCTTGTCTTTCTCCGAGATCTCCTCCTTCATGTCCTCATCCAGTCTGCATATTATCCAGTGGCCTGAAGGTGAAGGGTAAGCCATGGGATCACACCTGCATAGCAGCAGGAATCACCACCCACCGGACACCCCTCTTACACAATCTCAAATATTTGATTAAATATTAGATGTTCTTAATAAATTTGGTCTGTGGTAATAAAATAAACACAATAAATATGTGTTCTCTGGCAATAATAGACAGAGAATACATATTTATGGTGCATATTTTACACATTTAACCTGGATATACTGTATAAAATTACATATTTATTTATTTTCTTTAAATACAGGGGCATAGCCACAAATTTGAGGGTCCCATAGCCACATTTCGGAGGGGCCCCCACCTAAATGCTTTTTTAGAGGTATCTCTCTCTGCAGCAGTTGTTTATTTTATACTCCATAGTAGTGCACTAAGTTATATTATGAACCACAGCAGTGCACTAGTTATTGTTATGCCCCAAAGTAGAGCCCATATTATTTTAATGCCCCATAGTAGTACCTTAGTTTACATTACTCCACACAGTGCCCCCAGTTCTTCTCTTGATGCCCATGGTCCCTAGTACACAAAATGCTACATTGAAATGTTCCCAATTCATTTTATACCACATTGCAGTGCCCCCAGTTAATATTATGCCACACTGTAGTGCCCGAAGATCATACTATGCCACACTGTAGTGCCCGAGGATCATATTATGCCACACTGTAGAGCCAAACGTTCATACTATGCAACATTGGAGTGCCTAAAGTTCATACTATGCTACATTACAATACACTCAGTTCATGTTATGCCACACAATAGTGCCCCCAGTTAACTGTATGACACATTACCATGCCCCAGTTCAGATTATGCCACATTACGGTGCCCCAAAATCATATGATACCATGCTATAGTGTATCCAGTACATATTGTGCCAGATTACAATGTCCCAGTTAATATTATGTAGCATTACCATGCTGTCCAGTGTATCATAACATCCACTAATAACACACACACACACACTTACATATACACACACAAACAAACCTTATCAGTAGAGGTTGAGTCTCCCATATCCGAAATGCTCGGGACCAGGACCATTTCGGATTTTGGATTATTACGGTTTTCGGAATACCTGAGGTGGAGCACAGCGGGAGGCCTGGTGTGTGCTGCGGGTAGGTCCGGAAGGTGTCGCGCGGGTGCTGTGGATGTTGCGGTGGTCCGGCGGGTGGAGCAGGTGTCGTGAGGGGTCCGGCGAGTGAGGCGGAAGGGTCCGGAAGGTAAGGTGAAAGGGTGCAGTGGGTGCGGCGGGTGTCACGAGGGGACCTGCAGGTGACGCAGAAGGGTCCGGCGGCTGCCACTGGGGGTCCGGCGGGTGCTGCGGGGGGTGGCCTGGCATGTGGACCATGCCCACACCGCTATTCATTGGCCACTATACTAGTGATGTCATGATGTCAGGTCACGTCGTGACGTCACAGATGCCCTGAAATATTCCGGTTTTTGGAATATTTCGGTTTTTGGATTTTCGGATATGGGAGACTCAACCTGTATAGAATTCACTACACACACCACTCATTGAAAATGGTATGTCACCCCAATCAGGCAACATATAATACTGCATAGAATTTTGGTAAAGGTTTCCATGCTATTTGCCTCTACCTTATCTCACCTTATTTGCTGATGGTGCCATCCCTATTGAAAGCTTTTTCTTTTTTCGGCATATTCTTAGTTGTCGTATTTATCTGCCTATCTTTTTTTTTGTTTGAGTGCTGTAACACAGTGAGTCTATTTTGCTGATTTTCTATACATCACCCATAATATATTTGATAAGTACAGAAGTACTGTATTTATTTTTTTCAGCTTATGCATTGTATTTCTATTTACAATCTATAACATTATTTGAAAAATGAGTAGTGTATCTATGAATTTTTTGGAGTGCATAGTGGGAGTGATGCAGAGTACACCACAATTGTTCTTATATTGTATGCAAAGAAGAAGCTAATGTACGATACATGTCAACTGACAACAGTAACATACTGTATGAGCCTAGTTTATCACATGTACTGTACATATCACAGATACATCTGATGCATGCCTATGTATTAAATAAATATTTTATATGCAACAAATTAATCAAACTTTAATAATGTCTCTAAAGCGCAGAAACTCAAAGTCATTATCTACCCACACACAGGACCTGCAAATGCAGTAAGTGGGCTGCGCAGCAGGGAGGTGACAGGCTGGAGAGGTTCTACCATCTTCTCTATTTTCTGAGTGCCATGATGCTAAAGATTTGTTACCAGTGGGCACCCATCAGCTTCTTTCCTGCAGCCAGAGGCTAGAGCTCACTACAGATCTCCGCCATCTGTCTCCCACAGTGTGTGTAGGGAGAGACTTCTCTCTTATAGTGCCAAATGCAAGGAGCTGTTGTATGGTGGCAGGCACAGGAGCAGGGCTTCAGGTACTATGCTGTGTGTCTGTGTGGCATTATGTGTAAGGGGTACTACTATTGTGGGCATTATGTGTATAAGGGGCACTACTACTGTGGGCATTTTGTGTATAAGGGGCACTACTACTGTGGGCATTATGTGCATAAGGTGCACTACTACTGTGGACATTATGTGTATAAGGGGCACTACTACTGTGGGCATTGTGTATAAAGAGCACTACTACTGTTGGCATTGTGTATAAGGGGTACTACTACTGTGGGCATTGTGTATAATGGACACCACTGTGGGCAGTCTGTATAAGGGGCACTACAACTGTGTGGCATTGTGTGTATAATGGGCATTACTACTGTGTGGCATTATGTGTATAAGGGGCACTACTGTGTGACGTAATGTGAATAAGGAGCACTACTGTGTGTCATAACATGGATAAGGGACACTACTATATGCTGTAATGTGAATCAGGGGCACTACGTGTGACATAACGTGAATAAGGGCACTACTATATGACTTAATGTGAATAAGGGGCACTACTGTGTGTCATAACATGAATAGTGTCCAACTATGCGACGCTGTGGAACCATGCCAGCAAACCCTGCTACAGATATTCTGTTAGTGCATGCTGGATTGCCACAGTTTGCCTACTGATATAAGAGCACTGATGATGTGCAAACAGTCATCCTGACATGTTAGCCATACAGTCATATGTCCCTTAATGTCACATAATAAAAATCATTGTCTCCCCTCTGCTAGAGAACTTTGTTTTGTCTACATGTCTGCCCAGTATGTGCTGTACAGTAATTGCTGCTAAACTTTATCATGGTGGCACTTATCCCCTTCATAGTTGCACTAATTAATTGATAATCAAGCATGTTTACTGCATATGCTCAATTTGTGCAAAGTAAGTTTAAGACCTGTTGGTTTTCAGCCTGTGATGAATTGCTGTCCTTGTTGAATTGTTGACATACAGTATACAGAGCCTGATTCAGAGATGTATGCTAACCCAATGTTTTCTACTGTGCGTGTGCACAGGACCCATTCTGCGCATGAGTTCCCCCAAGCCTCTGCCTGATTGACAAGCAGAAGCATATGAGGGGCGGGGACGGCCTGCGTTCCTG
This sequence comes from Taudactylus pleione, assembly GCA_031769625.1. Classification (NCBI taxonomy): domain Eukaryota; kingdom Metazoa; phylum Chordata; class Amphibia; order Anura; family Myobatrachidae; genus Taudactylus; species Taudactylus pleione. Next base: position 5,087,018 of record JAUIMM010000092.1, on the reverse strand, counting down.
GAAATAGGGCGTGTAGCCCCCATTTTCTGGGAGTGCTTAGGCCAGGGTCTGCATCCATGGATGCAGACGTCCTGGCCTCGCAAGCAGTCAGGTCTGGCTGCTGTAAGCTACAGTACAGCTACTGCAGCATGGCCAAAAGGACAACAATTGTGACTGATGGTCGCAATTGTTCCAAAGGTGATCACAGGCTGTTACCTCAGTCGCAGCTCTGGGATCGCGCAAATTCAGCAAAGAGGTATCTGCTTCTACAAGACACCTCCTGCTGCAGTTGCCTTTGCGATGGACAAAATTGCACATCCGCTTGTGTGCAGCACTTCAGTTTCGTCCATCTCTAAATCAGGCCCCCAGTACCAGTGGTGTCCCTCCCCGTGGTGTCACATGGTGCGGGGAGGGACATTGTGAGCGCAGCGAAGCCGTGTGCAGCCCGAAAAGGGGGTGTGGCCTCATAAGAAGGAGCGTGACATCCCAGGGCGAGGGTGTGGCCTCGCTGCCCGAATCCCCGTGGTCCCATTTTTAATATTACTGGGGGGAAGGGTGCAGGGGGTGCATGCTGACTGCCTTGTCTTGCAGTGCCCGGCTCCCTCACAGTGTCAGGAGCCGGGTGCTGCACTTAATACTACAGTGCAGCACCTGGCTCCTGTCACTGTCGGGGAGTGTCAGTCTGCACCTTGGTGTCACCCATCGGCAGGTGACACCCGGTGCGGCCTGCACTCCCCTTGTGACGCCACTGCCCAGTACACACAATGCTGTTTAGTGTCCTGGACAGCAATTGTAGAACAGGAGTGTGTCAGGAGAGAAGAGGATAACATACTCAAAGAGCATTGTCCAAAATACTATTATTTGCCATGCATTGCCATTGAAAAGAGAGTATTTTCTGATTTTGCATCTATATGAATTTTTTATATTTTTCTCACATGAACTGTGGTTAAACTTAACAGGGCCAAACTAAATATCCATACCCTGACCTGGTAAACCTCCCCTTTAATGCTCAATGGAACAAAATATTTCAGATCTGGCAGAAGGACATCCCTTCCTTAACTTCAGCAGATGACCTAATTTTACATTATACAGTAAATCTACTTTAAAAATCCTCCAATCAGCATATCTAAAAGAAGTTCACACACATACGTTACATAGAGCCTATATTACACCCTTACAACGTAAGTACATGATAGCAAATGAAACAGGTAACTGTATCAAATGCCATACATCCAATGTAAACTTTATGCATTGCTTTTGGAGCTGTGGCAAAATTAAGAAATTCTGGAATAAGCTATTGATATTTATTAATAATTTGTTTGATCTTACTCTTAGGGATAAATTTACTAAGATTCGAGTTTGGTCGAGATTTGTTTTTTTTATCTAGATTTGCATCGCCGAATCTCGGGTGATTTTCCTGTTTTTTCATCTTGCAAGTTTACTAAGTGAGTTTAGCTGAAAGTGAGTTTTCCGATGGTGATGCAGATCGAGATATCTCCCCTGAGTAGCAAGTTTAGATTAGATTACTCAACCGAAATTGCAGTGTTTTCTCTCTCTGCAAAATTCTCCTGAGCTAGCAGCCTGCACATATCAGTGAGATATGTGAAGGTTGCTTGTGTGTTAGATCTGTAAAAGAAGGGTTAATTTTATTAAAAATTATGTAGGGTCCCCCCCCAAAAGCATCACCAGCCCCGGACCGGTCAGTCAGTCCTGTTTCCAAAAATGATGGGGAACAAAATGAGTATATAATTTAGGAACCAGCACCTGGCTGCAGGGCCAGTGATTGTTTTAAATATAGGTGGGAAAAATGCATAGGGGTCTCCCTATATTTAAAACCAGCACCGGACCCAAACCGACCAGGGTGTAATGCCACAGCCAGGAGACCTTATCATGGGGCTCCATGGCCACAGCATTAACATCCCATGCTGGTTGGGCCAAGCCAGGGATCTCAGGAGAAGTGGGTACCCCCCAAGAAGGGGTCCCCCCTCTCCCAAAACCTGAGGCTTGGTCTGAAGCCTGGGGCTCTTCCCCGCATCCCTGGGCTGTGGGTATGGGGGTAATAAAGTGTTAAATAGTAGTAAACTATTGTATTTTGCAGTGGAACTACAGGTGTCAGCAACTAATGGGGAAACCCTCGTTTTGTTCAACGTAATTTTTGGAACCAGGACTGGCTGACAAGTCTGGGGCTGGAGTCGAAGCCGAATGATTGGCTGAGACAGAATCTGTTAAAATTAAAATCTGCATGACGCCATTTTGCGAATGGCAACAAGATGCCATTTTGCGAATGGCCGCCCAATGCCATTTTAGCGAATATCACACAATATCAATACATACGGCGATGTTATTATTTAGCGTTGTGCGTCTCCTACGCAATGGAACACTATTAAAAGTCCTTACCAAAACTATACGTACATTTATTAATACCCATAATAGGAACAACCCTGCAAAACACGTACCTTGGTGTACTCCACAAACACTTAGATGCACAACGCTAACTAGCAACTTTTCCTAATATCCCTACACTTACACATTGTACACTTTCATAGAAAGGTTCCCTAGCATTAAGGTTAATATCCAAGGTTATATTTAGTATTAATTATGTTATGAATTGACTGTATTGAAGATTTAAGTTTAAGTACATGATAAGCAGACCGTGTTTGGTGCTATTCTAAACCACTATTTATTTGCAGACTTCCAGTTCCATCGGCAAGGAAATCGTAACATGCGTCTGTGAATTATGGATCATAGAGAGATAGGCATTGAAATGTACTCTGTAATGTAATGTTTAATAGCCAGTTTAGACTTGTTCTTTGGTGGGAAAATGGACACAAAGAGCTGTTGGAGGCTGAACTACTACAATACAAACTGCCCTATGAACTGCATCGTAACAGAAGAACCAGGAGGAAGAACCAATGGGATTATGCCAACTTGTTCTATTGTATTGCCTATCTCTGCAAGGGTTTATATGCAAGCACCCTGGATCTAGTAGTCAGTCATCTTTCCTTTCTGTTGACAGAGGTTTCAAAGTTGATGCCAGGAAATCTGGATCCAGAACGCATGTATATGTATCGACTGTACCTTGTGATTGTATAATTCGTTTGCGCTAATTGTATTTAGATCACAGCTTGTAACTATATGCTTTTAGGTGGATAATATCTTTTTGTGCTTTGGAACCACAATCAAAGTCTGGAAAGCATTTATTTATTGTGCGACTTACAACGCTAAAGAGCGACATTTTGGGTATAGAGATCATTAGGTATTCATAGTTGGGGGCTCGTAGAGTGAGATCACGCTGCCATTTTACACGGTAACACGGTTATCGGTCCCTCATCAAAGGGTGGAGGTGCCATACGCAGGAAGGAATGCATTACGTCTTTGAAAACCTGCTACCACTTGATACTGAGAGACCGCTATCCGTTATTGTGTGAGTTCAAGGAGCGCTGATTAGAATCCAGGGACAAGGAAGGAAAAAGTTTGTTTTCCTTTGTTGATAAAGTTTTGTGTTAAAAGGGGAAGTCGCACAATAGCGTATACATATTTCCTGTATTGCTGCCACGTGTTCAAAACAGTTATTGTATGTATAGTGTGATTGCTTGTTAAAACCTCTGAATTATACTGCCATATTAAGGGAAAAAGGTTTTTATTTTCTGGACAGAAAAGGTGTGTAATCGAAACGTGTGATTTTAAAGGCTACTGTCTGTTAAACCTCGTGAAAACTCAGTAGGTACCTGACAGGGCCGTACAAGCTACTGGGCCAGTGTACAAAGCAGGTACATCGTGGTTTAGGTTATCGAGAAACTAAGGGGTTTCTTGGTTCGGCACCCATTAAACGCAAAGTCCATTGATCAGTCAGGTTCTTTGGGCAATACGATCGGACCGCATGGTTATATAAACCATGATTGTGAAGTGGGTTGTCGTGGGAGTGTAACTGCTGGCAAGGTTAGGAGTTATTGGAACTTCTAGATGCTACCAGTGGGAGTAAACTCAAAGTAGGAAGCGAGCAACGGAAGCTTGAGTTAATATCGTCGCAAGTAGAATAATTTGCAATAGGTGGTTATTCTGCTCCTCGTTATACAAGCCGATTGTAATGCCAGGCAGGTCTGCTGTGTATAACGGGAGGGAATGTGTGAACGTAGCTCACTGAAAATCGTTCACCAAAAGAAATTTCTTAGAAATTGCCAGGTGTTTTCTCAGATGGATGCGAGGCAATCTCTAATCTCTAGTAATGGTCAATGATGTGCTGCAGAGGGAAGGGCCGTTAGGGTCAGCCAGGTATGTTATGTTTAAAAAATATGGTGCATATGCTACAGCGTATTGCAACATATGGGTCAAAATGACCAAGAAATGTAAAACACCTTTTCATAAGATTGGTGGCTTTGATTCGGAGGTTCTGAAGAATCTCAGAGACAGTATATGTTTAGTGAAGTCTCTGAAGAAATGGGTAAAGTTTAATGATTGCTTGGAGTTGTGGCAGCACGAGGGGGATATGTGGCTTAGCGGTGTGTATGCGATGCAAACTAGCATCTCGCGCACGATGCAAGGGAGCGCACATGCAAATAGCATTGCGGGTGCACTGCAAAGTAGCGCACACACACAGCAAGGTAGTGTTGTGGAAGGTAATGTCAGTAGTGCACGCACACCACCACCGCCCTATGCTGATGGGGGTGAAGGTATAGTCGATCTAAAAACTCATAAAAATATAACAAGTAACTTGTACCCCCTTCCAAGTACCTATAAGGAACATGTTTATGATGCAGATGATGAACCTGTTGTGATGTCTGCTCTTTCCCATGTTGCACAAATGTTAAATGCACCACCACAGCAAGCACGGGTAGCTGCCCTGCTAGTACCAGAAATGGAGGTAGCCCCACCTGTGCAGGAAGTATTAACACCCGCTTTAACAGTAGCGGAGATTACTAATACCATACGTAGTAGCAGTAGGCTGAACCCTCAACTAGGTAACCAGGCAAAAGTTAGCATTATGGCAGCAATCCATCCCGTCCGGACAATAACTGTTCCAATGGGAATCCGGATGCACATGGTGTGGTGGCCACAAGGGATGTAGCAATGCATTGTCCATGTACAAGAGCAGAACTACCATAATGACAGATTTCCCTGAGCCTAGGAATGAAATAGCAAAGTGCCAGAGATTTGTAAAGGATTTAGGTAATGCTCATGAGCCAACCAATAAAGATTGGCAAGTTGTATTACGGGCATGTCTTCCACACAATACCTACGTGAAAAAGTTTATCACGGCCTGTGTATTGGATGGAGATAGTCCCATAACTGATGCAGGTAATCAGGACAATATAACCCACATTGTCACCCAATTGGCTGTATTTTTCCCATTAATTGTTAACTGGAGTAAAATCTTCATGATTAAGCAGAAAGAGAGTGAGTCTGCAGCAGATTATTTTACCAGACCGCTGCAGACTATTACCCAATACAAAGGCATAGAGGATATAAAAGACAACACCCATCACAGAGAAATGACAATCACAGTGCTTATGGATGGTCTTAAGGACACTCTAAAGGCCAGGGATCAGACCTCACTTCCTGGGTGGAGTGGAGTTACAGTAGACACACTCAGGGAATCTACAATTGAACATGATAAAAAACATCTTTAGGAAGAGAGAAATGCAGAGCGAGAAACTAATGGCTGTTAGTATCCAAGCTCTGGAAGGAATGCAAATAACACCGCAGCACTCTTATCACACTCAGCCACAATACACCCACCCCATACAACCTCCAAACCCTTATTCCTATACACAAAGACAATCTTTCCTCATTCCCCAACCCACACAACAACAACCTTTCACAACACGTCAACTATGAAGGTGTTATAGATGTAATAAGGAGGGCCACATAAGTAAGTTCTGTAAGGCTAGGAAATGGGAAACACCAAACCAGGGAACATCGACAACCCTACAGAAGGGGTACCCACAACAGTCAGGACAATTCCAGCCATCACCTGCTCATATCGCAGCAGTGAACGCTTTGCTGGAAGAAGATAGTCAGCTCTAGGGGTCAGGTCACACCTGTAGTCTACAGTCAGTCAGGTTAACTGGGGATGTTAGATAAGAACCTGTCATGTTAGTTGATGTAGCTGGTACTAAATATTCTTTTCTTGTAGGCACAGGGGTGACCAGATCAGTGATAAAATCTCCATCTAATTTACAGGTGACCAGCAAAACAGTACCAGCAATGGGTGTAACAGGTAAAGTACAACATTATCCTTTAACCAATCTGCAGAGGTTACTATCAGTCCATTGCATACCAGGCATTCCTTCCTCCTGGCAGCAGCGGCCCCTACTAACCTACTGGGAAGGGATTTGTTATGTAAAATGGGATGTGTCATTTATTGTACCCCTGATGGTATATTTCTAGATATACAAAAAATGGCAGCTGCTCAATCAATCTAGCAGCACTAATCAGGTGAATGAAAGGGAGGGGTCATACTAAGTAGAAAAAGGAGGGGGATTTAACCCCTTATTGTTCCTCAGCACACTGAATAGTACTTGCAACAATATATGAAGACTATATGGTCATAGAAATTCAGAGATATTAGTTGCATGCATTTGCAAATACATGGAAAGCTGCTAGGCCTCATCACGGCTTCTCTGTCACTAGCAGTCCCTAATATTAGGAGAGCTCCAGAGCGAGAGAGTTTCTTTCTCACTCCGGGGCTTGTGCACACACAGTGTGGCCGCTGCGCATGCGCAGGGCTAACTATCGACCCGACTGCGAGCACATCAGTGCTTGCGACTGGGTCTGAATGAGACCCTTAGTCCCTTCCTCAAAGCCTGTTCGTGTTGAACACACACAGGAAACAGACCAGGCTTTCCTTAACCTTAAGGATAGTCTGACGAGAGCACCTGCATTGGGAATACCTGATTATGAAAAACCTTTTGATTTGTATTGTACGGAAGCTGAGGGTTGTGCAGCAGGTGTCCTCACACAAAAACATGGTGATGCCAATAGACCCATAGCATACTACAGTGCACAGTTGGACACTGTGGCAAGATCACTCCCAACATGTTTAAGAAGTGTAGCAGCAACTGCTCTATTGGTCAGTAAGAGTGAGGATGTAGTATTAGGCCATGATATGATTGTCTATACACTGCATGCTGTATCTGCTTTGCTAAATTCTGCCCAAATCAGACATGTCTCCTCAGCTAGGTTCACGAAATGGGAACTAGCCCTAATAGCACCTGCAAACATCACCATTAAGCGGTGCAATATGTTAAATCCAGCAACGTATTTACCATATATGCCTCAGGATGCACAAAGGGTGGAGAGACGTGAGTCGCTGGCAGAAGGTGAGTTCTGCAGGTATATTGATGCACATGATTGTATGGAATATTTGAATCAGACCTTTACTGCAAGACCTAACATACAGGATACACCTTTAGAAAATGTAGATGTGACATTTTACATGGATAGGAGTTGTCATAGACAAACTGACACTGGAGAGTTATGTACAGGTTATGCTGTTGTAAATGACAGACATCATAGAAGCCGAACCCCTTGGTCCAAGTGGTGGAAGTGGTGGCACTAATTAGAGCATGTGAATTATCAAAAGGCAAAATTGCTAATATCTACACTGACTCTAGGTACGCCTTCGGGGTAGTACACGATTTTAGTGCTCTATGGCATCTGAGAAATTTTATGAAAGCAGCAGGCACACCAGTCGCACACTCAAAACATATAAAAGGACTATTAACAGCTATCCAAATGCCTAAGGCAGTGGCCGTCATTAAGAGTAAAGCCCATATATGTGAAGACGATCCGGTGTTACTGGATAATAACTAGGCAGACAAAGCCGCCAAATGTGCAGCAGGTCTAAGAGTAAAAATGCCAAGTAATCAAACAATGATGGTGTTTCAAACGATGGACATGCAGAAATTAATTTAGATGCAAAATTTGTGTTTCATTCAGGAAAAGGCAGTCTGGAGGTCCAAGGGATGTGGGCAAGAGTCCTCTGGACTCTGGAGAGATGGACAAGGTAAGCCAGTGGCTCCCAAGGCATACTACCCAAGCTTGGCTGAGACAGCGCACAGTCTGACTCACCTGGGAAAGCAAGGTATGTGCAAATTGGTGAGAGCGTACTGGTGTGCACCGGGTTTTTCTTCCCAAGCGGAAAAGAGAGAAATGTCCTGTTTGACCTGCTTCAGGAAAAACATTGGGAAAACAATCCCTACCGAGCCATCCCACATTCCTCCAACTGACGGACCTTTTCAAGTAATACAAATTGATTTAATCCAATTACCAACCTGCAGGAATCTCAAGTATGTATTGGTGTTCACTGATGTGTTTTCTAATTGGGTTGAGGAATATCCAGCTGCCACTAATACTGCTGTGTTTACTGCTAAAAAGTTTTGTTCAGGAGTTTGTAAGCAGATGCGGTATCCCTAGAATTATTGAAAGTGATAGGGGTACTCATTTCACAGGTGAAGTCTTCCAGAACATGTGTAAGTTGATGGGTATTAATAGTAGACTTCACACCCCTTACCGACCACAAGCCAGCACCAAGGTGGAGAGGATGAACGGTACTATTAAAAATAAATTAAGTAAGATCATGGCAGAAACTGGACTGGGGTGGATAGAAGCACTACCACTTGTCCTTCATAGTATCAGGACAACTCCTAGACCCTCTTTAAATCTGTCCCCCTTTGAGATACTGTTTGGTAGACAACCTTATTTGATTATAAGTCCGCAGGAAGATTTGAACAGCAACAATGAGGTTACTGTAAGGTATCTTATAACAATGAGTAAACAGTTAAAACAGCAACAGAAGAAATTGAAATTGTTATTATCACATGATATGCCAGAAACAAACTGTCATGATGTTGAACCTGGAGAATTTGTTATGATCAGAAATTTCTTGCATTCAGGTTGTTTGACAGATCAATGGGAAGGTCCATATCAAGTGTTGCTGATGAGTACAACTTCGTTGAAAGTGAGAGAGAGAGATACCTGGGTCCATTCCACTCACTGTAAGAAGGTCAACCAACCGGTAGAGAGACAAGGTGGAATCGAGGCAGATAACATAGACCTGTCAATTGCAAGTCTGTTCCGGGAGGGTTAAAGGTTACAGTGAGATTAGCTAAAGAAATTTGTGGATCATTGTTTTCAGCAATGGAGTGGCCTGCTGTGGTTATTTTTGTGTTTTCTCCCAGAGTTTTCATCATCCTGGGTTGTTTCAGGATCTCTGGTTTCTGTGATGGAGGACAGAGGACAGAGAGAGGAGCTGATGGTGATATCGATGGAGTGGAGTTGGGAGAAGGAGCAATACAGTCACAAGGGCGGTATCTGACCAAACCCAGTACAGTAATTGTTAAGAGATCTGTTATGTTGGAAACTTGGGGACAGTGTGAAGGTCTATCATCTGAGGATTATTGTATTTTTGAGTTTTGTGGGTCCCTAGTCAATGAGAGATGCATCCAGCGGTGTCAACCTTAGTATAACCCGTATTGGGGTGGATATCATTTAGAGGATTATCATACCATGGTGGGCAAAGTGTTAAACCAAACTGACTGTTGGGTGTGCTCTCATGTGCCTCAAGGACAGCATAATGTAAGGTTAGCGCCATTCCCATTAAATGTATCTGAGGTTTTAGAATTGCGAATTAAACTCCACCAGTACCAAGTAGATAGATCACTTTTATATATGAACCTCACCAACTTCAATAAACCAGGAATTTGGGAGGTGACTGGGAATAACCAGATGATGACCTTCTCACTAAGAGCTGATAGTGAATTATAAATTTTGAACTTTTATGCACAATTAGAAGAGGTGGAAGACACTTCCGGTATAAATATACACTAAGTTCCACCAAGGAAATGGTTGCTAGGGTACCAGAAGGGTACTGTGCCAAGGTATTACAACCAGAAACTTGTATGAGTCAAATGGGAGAACCTGAAATAGGATCACTGGCTAGGGAAATGTGTTTGACGATAATGGTGTTTACTTTCCCTTATGTACTCCCTGATGTATATTTTATATGTGGTAGAAAAGCATATAAGTACTTATTTTATGAGTTCTGAAGGTTTGTGTTTCCTTGGAAGAGTAGTTCCAGAAGTTATGACCCTTACCCATGGTGAAATGCTTGGTATTCATAAAAACACACCATCACCATATCTTCACACACAGTATGAAAACCGTGACAAGAGAAACATGATACCTGGTGATGTACATAAAGCCACACAGTTGATTAGTGAAACAACTGGCTTTCAAGTTTTGGTAGCATTGGATACCACCAGGATCACTCGGGGTACTCTAAATATTAGATATATTCAAGATCTTGCTAAATTAATAGATAATATCACCGAGATGTATGATGACACATTTAGGTACACAGGTAGGAAGTTACAAGCTTACAAGAAAGAACTTGTGCAACATAGGCTAGTGTTAAATTATTTAACAGCTGTCACTGGAGGGTACTGTGTGACCTTAGCCAACCATTTTGGTGCCAAGTGCTGCACGTATATTACAAATAATACTAGTGACCCCAAGGAGGTGATAGACCGGAAAATATGGACAAAATTCTGCAGCTGAAATGGGAATTTCAGAAGAACCATAATGCTTCAGTGGCTGAAGTAGAGGAGAAGGTAGAAGAATGGGATTCATGGTTGAACCCAATGAAATGGTTCTCCGGTCTAGGAGAGTGGGTACAGGAAATGGTTGCTAGTATAGAAAAACTCCTGATCCTTATATTGGTTGTCATTTTAGTAATTGGCTTATGTATCAGATGTGTTCCTACTGTGTTAAAATGTGGAAAATGTAAAGATAAGGTAAATTAAAGGAATGAAATTATGATGGTGGTCAGTAGTAACAATATGAAATACTGAGGTAAATGAAGGACTGCATTACAACCCTGAACTAGAATGTACCATCAGATGATGTATAGATTTAGCCATGCATGAAATGTATTATTAAATGTTATTTTTAAACATCTTAAATAATATGTCCCTATCCCCCTTCAAGACTTCCTTTATAGTAAGGTGCATCCCCACATCTTTCCCATGATCTTCCAAGATCCACAGTGTGCGTATAAGGGTAGTTTTATGTCCCTCCCAGAGACACATTATTGATGGTTTAAGAACCACCTTGTGCCATCCCATAATAAAACATTAAATAATATGTCATAGTGTAAGACTAAAAATAAATTTAAGACCAGAGTGTTATAACGTATTGTGTGCTATCAAAGGGTGGACTGTCGAAGCCGGATGACTGGCTAAGACGGAATCTGTTAAAATTTAAATCTGCACAACGCCATTTTGTGAATGGCAACAAGATGTCATTTTGCGAATGGCCGCTCAACGCCATTTTAGCAATCTCACACAATATCAGTACATACAGCGATGTTATTATTTAGCGTCGTGTGTCTCCTATGCAATAGAACACTATTAAAAGTCCTTAACAAAACTATACTTATTTATTAATACCCATAATAGGAACAACCCTGCAAAACACATACCATGGTATACTCCACAAACACTTAGACGCACAACGCTAACTAGCATCTTTTCCTAATATCCCTACACTTACATATTGCACACTTACATATAAAGGTTCCCTAGCATTAAGGGTAATATCCAAGGTTATATTTAGTATTAATTATGTTATGAATTGACTGTATTGAAGATCTAAGGTTTAGCACATGATAAGCAGACCGTGTTTGGTGCTATTCTAAACCACCATTTGCAGACTTCCGGTTCCATCGGCAAGGAAATTGCAACATGCGTCTGTGAATTATGGATCATAGAGAGATAGGCATTGAAATGTACTCTGTAATGTAATGTTTAATAGCCAGTTTAGACTTGTTCTTTGGTGGGAAAATGGACACAAAGAGCTGTTGGAGGCTGAACTATTACAATACAAACTGACCTATGAACTGCATTGTAACAGAAGAACCAGGAGGAAGAACCAATGGGATTATGCCAACTTGTTCTATTGTATTGCCCATCTCTGCAAGGGTTTATATGCAAGCACCCTGGATCTAGTAGTCAGTCATCTTTCCTTTCTGTTGCAGAGGTTTCATAGTTGATGCCAGGAAATCTGGATCCAGAGCGCATGCATATGTATCGACTGTACCTTGTCATTGTATAATTCATTTGCGCTAATTGTATTTAGATCACAGCATGTAACTATATGCTTTTTGGTGTATAATATATTTTTGTGCTTTGGAACCACAATCAAAGTCTGGAAAGCATTTATTTATTGTGCGACTTAGAACGTTAAAGAGCGACATTTTGAGTATAGAGATCATTAGGTATTAGTACTGGTTATGTTTTTTGGGGGACCTTACTTCATTTTAAAAAAAAAATAACCCTAATTTTAATATTTACAGACAGAAACATACACAAATCACACTGATCTGTGTATGTTTCTGGCAAACTCGCAGCTCTGGAGGTGAGTGTGTAAAACTTCAATTTGCTGTCTACTCACCCGAGTTTGTTATCTCGATTCTTGATAAATTTGTGAGCTGAATCTTTTAGGGGAAAAGTACTTCCGAGTTTGCCCAATGGTGATAAGATTCTAGTTTGCGATCTTACCCGAGTTTTCAAAGAGTGAGAAGAGAGAACTCTCTCCCAAACTCACCAGAGTGTGCCTTAAGTAAATTTGTGAGATGAAAATCATGCCTACAGACAGTAAACTCACCCGAGATTATCATCTCGATCAAACGAATTTTAGCAAATTTACCCCTTAGACCTGGCCCTTTGGCTTGCCTATGCTAAGACTTTATAAATTTGAATCTGGGATCTCACAAAAAAATCTTTGACCCCTCTTCTTACTATTTTAGTAATGATTGCAAAAAAAATTATACTCATTCATTGAACTACTCACACAGCCCCTTCTCTTACAGAAGTAAAACAAAAATGCATCAATTATTGTATTTTGACAGCATTCTACCATGCCAGATATAAACAAGGGAGTAGAAACATTCTACAAGAAATGGGGTCTTTATATAGACAACATTAATGTCTCCACTCAAACTCATATCTTCAAATTGTTTGAAACGACTGATTGGTACCATTACCGTCGCTTGCTGTCAAACCCTGCTTAGGGCCGTATTCAATTAGTCTTGAATCCGAGAAAAAGTTGTGTGCCGCCCAACTTTTCACCTACGCCACGTGTTTTGGATGTGAAAACTTATCGTGCAAGTCCCCGCTTTCCACCATATTCAATTCCTAAACAGGCAAAATCGGCAAGCGGCAAATGCAGAACAGGCGGAAAGTACTGTCAGACTTGGGGAAATCAGACTGAACCCCCAAAAAAGATGCACTAACATTGGGGATCAATGTAGAAGTGTTCCAATAGTCCATATAAAACTAATTGGGGTACTGAAGTTGTTTAAAATCATTGTTATTAGCATCCTTGCAAAAGTGGTGAAGAATGGCATTAAGCAGTATTTTTTGGTGGAAATAAGTAGTCATGTCAAATTTGAGGTACTTGAAAATGGGTGCTACTGTAGCATATTGTAATGTCTCTAAAGTGATGTTTTAGAAAAGTGAAATTCCGCTGTCATACAAGCACCTGCATCTCCAAAAACACTTGGTCCCTTCTTAGAGCACCCCCAGAAGCTTATTTCGCTAGTTTTTGAAGTTGTCCCCCCACTTTTGTCATTTTCGCCCCAAATTTCAAAAGCATTTTTTTGGGTGATCCTGGAATTGTTTAATTCTTTTTTTGGGGTGAATTGTCTATTGGGGCAGTGTACCAAGGGTTTTGAGTTGTTTCCCGACATATGCACCCCAAAATATAGATTGCACACTTTTTTTCACCTGCTATTCTGTGGAGAAAAAGTATCGCCTATTTCAGTGCCTTGAGTTTTCGCATAGACAAAAACGGAATGGAATTGAATACAGAGAAAAAAAAACAGGCAAAATTTTCGTAAAAAAACACGCAAAAACGGCTTTTCGCTCCGAATTGAATACGGCCCTTAGTATGATCTCTTTACATATTCAGAGGTCTCAAATTATCTTCAGTTGATGGATATACTTGTATATATATATAAACTCTATTAATCCGCTAGATTTGAGACTGTATGGAGTTAGCCCTCCAAGCTTTCATTGTATTTCATTACCTTAAGGTACTTTATACTCCCCCTTCCACTACCTCTCATATATATATATATATATATATATATATATATATATTAATATGATTCATATCAATAAATTATATATCTTTGTCTGATTTATACCCATTAAATGGAACAATGTGTTATTTACTCTTTTTCTGCAAAATGTAAATGGAAAGCTGACTATATATTACCAAATACCTGTTTGTGCCCCTATTCATTGAAAACAATAAAACAGATTTTTTTTAATCTTAACAGGGCCAGTCCACTAGATGTTTTTTTGCTGGCTCCTGGCAATCCATCAGCTCATTACAAAATGAGAGGCATGCAGGCTGTCATCTTCCCACCTGTACTGACATCCTTTCTTCAATCTTCAGTCATGTGATTGGCTGAGACAATGACTGAGCTTCTCTCAGTTTGACACCCCTATTTAAACCTGCTTAGATTTCTGGTCAGTGCCAGATCTTCAGCCTAGCTTCTAAGTGCTCTCTTCTTGGCTCCCTGGCATTTCTGGCATCTCCTACTGTAGCTTACTGTGTTATCTACTGTTACATCTTCTGGTGGATGTCTGGAAACACAAAGTGATCGCCCACCAGCCTGTCTTTAGCCACACACTAGCGCACGTCATCTCCAGGAAGTATATACAACCATTGGTACATCGGGTTCCATCGGATCTGACCGCAGCGCTTGCGGTTGACTGTACCCTACCGCAAGCACTGCGAGCAGTTCAGTGTAAAATTCAACCTGGTGACGTGTACTATGACGCTGCCTGTTAATTATGCACGCCTCTGAAATGGCGTTGAACCACTCTGGCACGCAGGCGTCCGCAACTCCACTCCCCCGTTACTATTGCCCTGCCCCTGTTACCACCCACAAACGGCCACTCCTGTCACTCACTCCACTGGGCTGTCTTTGCAGTGCGAGCAAGCACATTCCGATTGCTCGTACTAGTTTGGCATGCGCACTGAGAAGTACACGCATGCGCACATTAGCGAACATCGTCTGCAACGAGCGGCCGCTTGCTAGCGAGCAGGTCTGAATCAGGCTCATAGTGTTCATATTCACGTCCATGTGCCTCATGCCTCCCCGTGCTGCATCACAATATATATATATATATATATATATATATATATATATATATATATATTATATATGTATTTTTTTTTTCTTGGTGCCTCAAACATCACCACTGTTGTATCATCATATACTTTTGTTTCTGGACTGTATACAATGCTGAATCAGGCCCATTGTGTTATTTACCACACCAGCATTACATTTTAAGTGTTATGTGCTCACTATCTAGTATTACTGTATAAGTTTAAAACTGAGTACACCATTGTTACTGGCAGCAGCATGTACTTCGCAATATAATATTTCAAATTTGGATGCTATTTCTGCTTTTCTCTTAATGGACACAAAATGTCCTGAATTATTTTCTTTTCAATATGAATTTCTATCACTTACAATACTTATATGTGAGTAGAGTGACCTTTTATTCTCTTACAGATGGCTGCTGAGTGTCATGGGAAAAACACAGTTACAATTCTATTTTATTTCCCTTTTCACAAAAATATAAAAATAAAGTCATGATTGCAACTGTAAACATTCTGATCTGTTTGTGTTGCTTTAGTCCAGTGATGGGGAACCTCAGGCCCAGGGGCCATATAAGGCCCCACAAAATCATTTGGTCTGGCCCTCTGAGCTTGTTTCTGCTAGCTTCATCTGGCCTAGAATGGCACCCTGCAGCCAGAATCTATGCAGCAGTGCCACCTAGAGCATCCTTAGGACACTTCAGACGGTCACACTGCTGCCCTTACAGCTCCCCGAAGCATTGTCAGGATGCTCCGGGTATTGCTGTAATCACCGGCAATTGTGTGACTTCACACGGAGGGGGTGTGGACTGCACCAGGCCCACAAATAATGTTAAATATATCAAAACAGCCCTGGGCAGAAAAACGTTCCCCACCCCTGCTTTAGTCCTTTGATGCTGTACTATACAAAGATGTGATTTGTGTGAGTGCCAGCAGCCACAAAGTTGTACGTTGCACCACACCAGAAGCTAAAGGGTGGGGGTTGTATTGTATTGCAGTGCATAGAGTATAAAGGACAATGGTCCTGCTCTAATTTCTGCTGCAGAATAACAAATCTCAATACGGAGAAACCTCTAACAAGACCAGTGCACTGCTCCATACACAAGAGCAGTGAGGGGATAATTTCCGCAGGTAGAATGGGTACATTACATAATGTAGTGATGTATTATTATAAATAAAAATACAATAAAATAACATTTCCCTTATCTGTCCCTCTCCCTTTTGTTTACCACCACAACAGTCAATAAATGTAGCATATGATAATGCACTTGTTGCAAAATGTAACAAATAACACTATTCCAGTAGTCTTGTTTACCACAAATTTCTGTTTCTGCTCCCAGCGCCGGGTGAGCATAGGTGCCGGGAAACCGGCGCTGGGACAGAGTATCTGTTCCCAGCGCCGGTCAAGGTTCGGGGGCCGTGGGCAGTACTAGGCTCCGGGTGTGGGCTTACTGTAGCCACTGACCCGGTAGCCTTGAAGTGGCGGCAGGTGTTTGGCTCTGGCCGAGAGCCAAACACAGCTCGCGGTCCAGCAGCCAACAGGAGGCAGACGCGATGATCCAATTGCCACCTGCCGCGTCATAGCCCCGCCCACTCGTGGCTTCTTGTATTAGATGCTGCTGAGCTGGAAAAGTCAGTCCAGCGGTGGAGGGGGAGGAAGGAAGACCTCCCAAAGAAGAGAGGAGCGTTGCGGCAACAGTTCTGGCGGCCGCGGAAGAGGCCAGAAGATGCTGTGGACAAGAGGGAAGATAGGAGGCACCGCCTGAAGGAAGAAAAGAAGAGGCGGCGCTGCTTGCCAGGACGGGCCAGTAGCAGAAGAATGCAGCTGAGGACCGGAGAGGACTGCGGGGGTGGAAAGTAAAAGAGCTAACAAAGCTTCCCCCCCGTAGCCTCTTCCACCATAACAGGTAGACCCTCTGTGAGGCCTACTATTAACCCCTCCCTAGACCACCAGGGTTGTCAGGTGGTCCACCGCGGGGTGGTCCACCGTGGGGTGAATCAGGCAATATGCCTGTGAGCATATAGGTGGACACAAGGCCCGGGCTACATAGGGGGGCATTAGGCCCAATAAAAGGTATTGGCCCACCCTAAATAGGTATGAGTGACCTGGGTATTAGGTCCAGGTCACTAGGTAAGCACCCCAGTTAGGCAGACCCATAGGACTGAGCCATGTGTAAAGTGGCCCTGGGCATTAGGCCCAGGCCACTACCTGAGCCAACCATTAGGCAGGCCCATAGGCCTGAGCCCTGTATAAAGTGGCCCTGGGCATTAGGCCCAGGCCACTAGCTGAGCCCCCTCTACTAGGCAGGCCATAGTCCTGAGGCCACATTATGGAAAGTAGGCCCAAGTCCCTCCTGTGCCCTGCAGTAGGCAGGCATAAAGCCAGAGCCACCCAGGGTGCTCGGCCCAGGGAACTGAGGGCTCGATTCAGACCCAGTTGCTAGATGCATATGCTCTTTCCCAGAGAATGCAAATTCGGCTAAGTGATGGCAAGGCAGGCAATCACACGGCAAGGCATAAGCTCGCCCACTATGTCTTGGCGTGAGATCGCTTTGTATACACAGACACCCACCAGCCTATCTTAAGACACCCACTTGCGCACATCATCTCCAGGAAGTGTATGCAACCATCGGTACATTGGGTACCATCTGATGCATTCACAGCAATTGAGGTTGACTATACCCTACCGCAAGCACTGTGAGCACTTCAGTGTTAAATCCAGCCAGGTGATGTGTACTATGATGCACCGTCTTAATTATGCATGCCTCTGAAACGGCATTAAGATGGTCAGACATGCCTGTGTTCGCACCTCCACTCCCCTGTTTTCATAGACCAATCCCTGTCTCCACCCACAAACAACTTGTATTGTCACTCATTCTGGCGTGGCATCTTTAGACATGGAACGATCACTTTGCGTTCACATGGACTAGGTCATGCACTCGCAATGTGATGCACACGCATGCACACAATGCAAACCATCAGCAGCTATGAGTAAACGCATCCTAGCGACCAGGTCTGAATCAGATCCTGAGTTTGTTGCGTGGGTCTGGACAATAGGCCCAGATCACTGGGTTAATAAGTAGGTAGCCCCTGTGTAAATGAGCAAGAGAGGTGCAAGTTGCTGTCAGTGGCGTCACAAGGGGGGTGCAGGGGGTGCAGGCTGCACTGGGTGTCACTCTCCAGGGGGTGACACCAAAGACTGCACACTCCCCCGCCGTCACACAGCTGAGCTGACCACAGAACCGCCTCGAGGGGGTGGAGCACACCACACCAGAAGCCACTGCAAGGTCCCGGGAAGGGGATCTGTCCACTGCCCGCCAATTTCCCACCCTCTTATATGGCAGCCACCCATCCCAGCCACCGTGGTTCAAAGTTTTTTGTTTTCTTTTAAAGAAGGTGCGTGATGTCATGGCATCAAACTGCGCCACTGCTGCTGGAGGAGAGGGCCCCGCCCACCGCTGCTATAAGAGAGGACCCTACCTGCCACTGCTGGAGGAGAGGAGCATGCTGCCTGCCTGCCACCACTGCTGCTGGAAGAGAGGAGCCTGCCCTCCCGCTGCTGAAAGAGAGGGCCCATCAAGGTTAGGGAAGCAAGAGTGCTGCTGGGGACAGAAGTGGGGCTGACTGGCTGGGGACAACAGTGGGGGTCGCTGACTAGGGACAGAAGAGCTGGCTGGGGACAGAAGAGGGGTGGCTGGCTGGGAACAGAAGTGGGGGTGGCTGGCTGGGGACAGAAGTGGGGGTGGCTGGCTGGCTGGGGACAGAAGTGGGGGTGGCTGATTGTGGACAGAAGAGGGGGTAGCTGGTTGGCTGTGGACAGAAGAGGGGGAGGCTGGCTGGCTGGGGACAGAAAAGGGGGTGGCTGGCTGGCTGGGGAGAGAAGTGGGGGTGGCTGGCTGGGTACAGAAGTAGGGGTAGCTGGCTGGGGACACAGAAGGGTGGACTGGCTGGCTGTCTGGAAACACAAAAGGGGGGCAGACTGGGGACAGAAAAGGAGAGACAGGCTGTCTGGGATCACAAAAGGAGGTAGGCTTTCTGAGGACACAGAAGGTGGGCAGGCTGTCTGGAAAACAAAAGAGGGGCAGACTGGGGAACAGAGAAGGAGAGACAGGCTGTCTGAGGACACACGAGGGGGGCAGGCTGTCTGGGAACACAATAGGGGGACAGACTATCTGGGAACACAATAGCTGTCTGGGGGCACAGAAGGTGGGGGTTGGCTGTCTGGGGACACAGATGGGGGGCTGGCTGTCTGTGTGCACAGAAGGGGGCTGGCTGGGGAACCATGCTATTTTCTGTGGGGGAGCAATGTTATTTATCTCTGTGGGGGAGCAATTTTTTTTTCCTGTGGGGAGCAACGTTATTTATCTCTGTGTGGAGCAATGTTGTTTATCTTTGTGGGGGAGCAATGTTGTTTATCTCTATGGGGGGCATTGTTATTTTTTCTATTGGAGAGCAAAGTGTTTTTTTTCCTGTGGGGGGGAACGACTGATGGTGTACCTTGGAAATTTTAACAGGTCTTGCTGTCCCTAATCCCATGGTTATGTTAACATTATTTATTCATAAGGTAGTTGTCACGGCCAGGGTTTCTCAGCATGGTAGTCACCGGGTATTACCTGTGAGGTCATTATGGTGGGGGGTCTCTGGCAGCGGTGCTGGTGTTTGGCGAGGGGCATTGGCTGCGCATGGTCCTGTGCGTGCACATTGTCACTAGGCCTGGTGAGATCTGGCGGTGTTTCCGTTCCATTCTCATGGACACTGTCATCTTGCCTGCAGCCATGTGATTCCGGCTGTCCAATCCTGGTAGGTCATGTGCTCATTCCAGCCAGTCACAGTGCAGCACTGAGTATTTAGGAAGGTCCAGAGCCTTCCTTCCTTTGCTAGTGCAATGTGTTTCTCAGCTGCGGCAGAGAGAGAGTACCTGTGCCTTACCTGCCTGCCTGTCTGTTATGCTACTAGCCTGAACCTTGCCTGCTCCAACCTGCTGGACTTACCCTGCATCCTCCATATACCTTCTTACCTGCCTGAGTACCTGAACCTGCTGTTCCCTGCACCTTGCCTCCCTTCAATCCCAGCTGGACTTCATTACCACAGCCTGGTGTTCAATGCAGATTCTTTCATGGGGAACTGACTGTCAGAAATCCTGTCTTCCCAAAATACAACCTGTAAGAAAGATCGTTACCATCTCCAGCTATACCCAAGGAGTACCAGATGTTCTCTGATGTTTTTTCTGAGCAACAGGCGAATGTCTTACTTCCCCATAGAGAATGGGACTCTCCTATTGAGCTGCTACCTGACAAGATGCCACCTTGTGGTCGCACCTTTCCTCTATCCGTGCCTGAGACTCAAGCCATGTCAGAGTACATCAAGGACAACCTAGCAAAGGGGTTTATTCATCCTTCCACCTCTCCTGCTGGAGCTGGATTCTTTTTCATTGGCAAGAAATACGGAGGCCTAAGACCTTGTATAGATTATCGGGGCCTCAA
Organism: Taudactylus pleione; assembly: GCA_031769625.1. Classification (NCBI taxonomy): domain Eukaryota; kingdom Metazoa; phylum Chordata; class Amphibia; order Anura; family Myobatrachidae; genus Taudactylus; species Taudactylus pleione. Next base: position 5,066,382 of record JAUIMM010000092.1, on the reverse strand, counting down.
TGATATAATGATTAAGAATCAATATCCTCTTCCCCTAATCACAGGATTGTTTGACAGAGTTAAAGGGTCCATCATATTCTTAAAGCTGGATCTGAGAGGGGCTTATAATCTCATCCGTATTTGTGCTGGTGATGAATGGAAGACCGCCTTTAATACTAGAGATGGACACTTTGAATACCTTGTGATGCCCTTTGGGTTGTGCAATGCCCCTGCAGTGTTTCAGGGCTTTGTTAATGAGATTTTACGGGACCTGTTGTATGTCTCAGTTGTAGTTTACCTGGACGATATATTGATTTTTTTGTCTTCTTTAACAAAACATCATGAACATGTGAAGGAAGTATTGTCCCGTCTGAGAAAGAACCATCTTTACTGCAAACAGGAGAAATGTGTCTTTGGGGTTCCCAGTGTGCCATTCCTTAGTTATGTCATCTCTGGCTCCAGTCTAGAAATGGACCCCAAGAAGGTGCATGTGATTTTGGATTGGTCCTGTCCTCAAACTTTGAAAGCCATCCAGAGATTGCTTGGGTTCACCAGCTACTATAGACATTTTATTAAAGGATTTTCATCATTATTGGCTCCCATTACCACGTTGACCCAAAAAGACGTTAACCATGCCCTATGGCCACCTGAGGCAGAGACTGCCTTCCAACTTTTAAAACAAGCGTTTCTTTCAGCTCCAGTCTTACGACAACCAGATTTGGATAGGCCATTTCTAGTGGAAGTGGATGCGTCTTCAGAGGCCGTGGGTGCATTTCTTTCCCAGCGATAATCGAGTTCATCCCTGTGGGTTCTTCTCAAAGAAGTTTTCTCCTGCCGAGAGAAATTATGCCATTGGTGCGCAAGAACTTTTAGCAGTAAAGTTAGCATTAAAAGAATGGAGATACCTGCTGGAAGGGGCCAAGTTTCCCTTCACTGTCTTCACGGATCATAGAAATCTTCTCTTCCTCAAGAATCTCCAGTGCGTGAGTCCTTGTTTGGCCGGATGGGCGATATTTTTTGCTTGGTTCCAGTTCACCCTGACCTTCCGGTCTGGAACCCTTAATCAAAAGGCAGATGCCCTGTCCAGATCTCTCCGCTGTGATGACAAATCAGAGAATCAACAAAATACCCCTGTTTTGGGGTCAAGAGTCTTTGCTACCTTACAGCTACAGCCTTCTACAGGGAAGTCCTTTGTGGCCCTGGAGTTAAGGAAGCAGCTCCTCACCTGGGCTCATTCCTCTCGCTTTGCAGGTCACTCAGGTATCCGGAAGACCTTGGAATTTTTAAAGAGAGGCTATTGGTGGCCATTCATGAAAGCAGATGTGTCGGAATTTATTTCTTCATGTTCTTCATGTGCCCAGCATAAATCTTCACATCAGGCACTGGCTGGTGAGTTATTGCCACTACCTATTCCATCGCGTTCATGGACGCATCTCTCCATGGACTTTGTCACGGATCTGCCAAATTCTCAATGGTTCACTACCATCAGGGTCATATAGACCGATTCTCTAAAATGGTCCATTACATACCACTAAAGAAATTGCCTTCTGCCCCTGACCTGGCTCACTTGTCCATTCAACATATTTTCCGTCTCCATGGTCTATCAGCTGAGATAGTCTCTGACCGTGGTGTTCAGTTCACAGCAAAATTTTGGAGAGCCTTATGTTCTGTATTGCAAGTTAAGCTACATTTTTCTACAGCTTATCACCGAAAAAGCAACGGTTCCACTGAGAGGGTTAATCAAGACCTTGAGACCTTCTTGAGGATTTTTATGACATCCTCCCAGGACAATTGGTCTGTTTTGCTGCCTTGGGCTGAATTTGCTCATAACGCCTCCTACCACTCTTCCACGAACCAAACACCATTCCAAGTGGTCTAAGGCCTTCATCTTCGGGTCCCTGAATTTCAAAGCCTGCCCGTCTTTGATGTCCCAGCTGTAGAAGACACTGTATGGAAATTTGCTTCAATCTGGTCTCAAGTTCATACTGACCTGGAGAAGGCATCCTCCCATTACAAATTTCAAGCTAAGAAGCACAGGAAAGTACCACGTATGCAAGTTGGAGACCAGGTCTGGTTGTCCACCCGGAACCTAGGACTTCGAGTGCCATCCATGAAATTTGCTCAATGCTTCATCGGGCCCTTCTCCATCATAGAAGTCATTAACCCCATGGCTTATCACCTTCAACTACCCCCTTATCTGAAAATTCCCAATTCCTTTCATATCTCACTGTTGAAACCCCTGGTGCTAAATAAATTTCAGAGAGTCCTACCTGCTTCTTCCTGTGTCCACACTGAAAGGGGCATAGAGTTTGAGGTCTCCCAGATCTTGGATTCCAGTCTCTGCAGAGGACATTTGCAGTACCTACTGGACTGGAGGGGCTATGGCCCAGAGGAACGTTGTTGGACCGATGCCTGAGATGTCCATGCTCCTACACTCATCAAGAGGTTCCATGCTGCCCATCCGGAGAAGCCTGGTGAGTGTCCTGAGGCCACCCATAAGGGGGGGTAATGTCACGGCCAGGGTTTCTCGGCATGGTAGTCACTGGGTATTACCTGTGAGGTTGTTATGGCGAGGGGTCTCTGGCAGCGGTGCTGGTGTTTGGTGAGGGAATGTGGCTGCGCATGGTTCTGTGTGAGCACATTGACACTAAGCCTGGTTAGGTCTGGTGGTGTTTCCGTTCCATTGGTTTGGGCGCCGCCATCTTGCCTGCGGCCATGTGATTCTGGCTGTCCAATCCTGGTAGGTCATGTGCTCATTCCAACCAGTCACAGTGTGGTACTGAGTATGTAGGAAGGTCCAGAGCCTTCCTTCCTTTGCCAGTGCAACGTGTTTCTCAGCAGTGACTGAGAGAGAGTACCTGTGCCTTACCTGCCTGCCTGCCTGTCTGTTATGCTACTAGCCTGAACCTTGCCTGCTCCAACCTGCTGGATTTACCCTCCACATATCTTTCACCTGTCCCTGAACCTGCTGTTCCCTGCACCTTGCCTCCCTTCACTCCCAGCTGGACTTCATTACCACAGCCTGCATTTGTTACAGTTCATCATTCCTGCATTTGTTACAGCTCATCATTCCTGCATTCAGTTACAGCTCATCATATCTGCATTCTGTTACAGCTCACCATATTTGTTTACTGAACTGTTCCTGCCTGTCACTATCTGGACATTTCCCCTTAACCCCCACTACAGTTATCAAGTGCACTTTAGTGCTATACCTGGACTTTTTATTTTCCATTCCCATGTCTTCTAAGTCACTTATTAAAAACTCCACTTTTTCATTTAAGTCTGCATCTGTGTCTGCTCCTATCACCACCCTGGGTCCACAACAAATTCAATACCTCACACTAGTCTTTTAATTTGATAACACGCCCCTTATCATGAGACCACTTTTACTATAATAAGCTTTATTTCTAGGGGGGCATATTTTGGAGGTTCACACTGGGGGCTCCAACCTGTTGAAATGGCCCTGCCACTGTGCCTGTGTAGGCTCTCCGGGCCAGCCTAATGTCCGGTCTGAACTGGTACTGTTGTGTTATGTGACTATCATAGTTAGTGCCCAATGTATCTCGCCGATGCGGAGCTACAGGTCCTGTGAGATGATGTCATCATCTTGTTAACTAGAAGAGCAGCTGACCAGCTCTAGTTAGGCAGGTAACAAACAGTTAAAGAGACAGTACTGTGTTTTACTCTTGTGTGATTACCGTCTGTGATTGTTCCGTGCAGGCCAAAAGTTTAATAGTTTATTGTTATACATGCCACACTACACACACTGTAGGTTGCGGGCGATATTCTCATATTATGTGTAGTAGCGTGACACAAGTTTAGGCCCTGCATGGCTGTGGTGTTTGACTTTCTCCTTACAGGGACCTGTAGGCGAGTGAGCAGACGAAGAACAAGAGTTGACACTGTGAGCAATATCTGTGCGTACTGTCTCTCACTGTGTATTTGTCTCTTTTTGTCTATCTTTCTTCTGGGTGCACAGTGGGCCTTGCACTCCGGTGCAAGGTGGAGTCTTCACCTGGTGCACGAGTACCTATAGGTGAAACTCGGTATTTGAGGCCAAAAGTGCCAGTGATGATCCTCACTTAAAACACATCTATTTGTGTAGTCCTCAGGCCGGTAGAGTGCATTGGTCGGCGTTGAGGAAGGACGGTTCATCTCCTTCTTCCTAGGTAGTCGTGTCTGTGCCCAGTTTGGAATACCGGGCCCGTCTGATCAACATATGGCCTAAAGATGATAGGTGCAACGCCAGGTACGCCACAAGGTTACACCTGCACGACAGCAGGCACCGCACCCCTCTTACACATCTGTGAACGCAGTCACTATCACTCCCATAACCCCATAACACGCCCAGTCACCACCTAGGAATGCCCAACAATTCTGATATCGTTCATCTCAATCACATGTGTAGTTGCAAAAAATTGCTCAACTACGTAAGCATCGCCATTATGTATGGTTCGCATGTGGCTTTGAATCAGGCCCTATTGTGTAATTCATCAAACAAATATGATAAAAGCATATAAAAAAATACCTACATATCTACAATATAAATAATGCCGTTAATATGAAAAAATAGAGAGCCTGTGTCAGATGTGAATGCCTGAAACACTGTGGTTTCTATCACATATATACTTAAACACATTTTGTAGGTTAGCAGTATTATTCAGAAATTTAAAGTGACATTTCAAGGACACAAGGAGCCAATATGTGTATTATCATATTAAACGAAGTCTATTGTAAGCCTTTCAGTGCTATTGTGCTATGGTTTGTGAGTTTAACAAGAGATGAGACAATTACCTGTCAAGGCTTTACAACAAATTGAAGCCTGTATCACATGTACTGTGCAAGGAAGATCGGTTCTAGAGGTGAAATTACATAGCAGGTGGCCAGTATAGTGGCCAAAGGTTATATACAGTACAAGAGAAAGTTAAATATACTCTACAATTGTTTAATATAATTCATTTTAGGGCTATTACACATGGATTATATTAATCTGTTCATGATACTCTGTTTTTAAATGTGGATAGGATAGTGCGTACTTAGGTCCTGATTCAGCACAGATCGCAAGTCTCCAATCGCACGCACCCACTTGCTCTGAAAATATGTAAATTAATTCGACCTCAGTGCAATCACAGCACTATACCAAGACACCCTCCACTGTATAAAGCCTCACACTTTCCATTACATACATCCGCAAGTCAGCAAAAACATTGGTAACATCTTGTAACATCTAACCGAGTTGTGGTTGAGCTTGACATGCCTCACAACATGCGAAACTTCCTGTTGCCATCTAGACGTCTGGCTGCGCATGCCATCGCAGGGGCTTAATTATGCACGCCCCTGTAACGACGCTGTGTTCCTTCTACCACCTCCCTCTCCACCCCCAAATGGTGCTTCCTGGCAATCATTTCTTTAGAGCTACGCGATCACGGTGACCGGCATGCAGACACACAGTGCAATGCATATGCATGCGCAGAACGCAAACATCAACCGGTTGTGTGGGTCCGCAGCCTTGCGATCCAAACTGAATCAGGCCCTTAATTCCTAGGTAAGAAAGGGCAGCCTTGAATACAAGATTCAGACATATTGTTATATTTGCAACCATAGCTTTCCTATGGGGTCAATGTATTAAGTCTTGGAGAGAGGTAAAGTGGATGTAGATAAAGTACCAACAAATCAGCTCCTAACTGTCAGATATTGGTTTGGGGACCCTCCTAGTTATATATATATATATATATATATATATATATATATATATATATGGCACTCCTTTATCCAATAAAATTTGTATAATTTGCATGTCCTGGTGCCTTCCATGAGCCAACAGGGTGAGTGATGCTGTAAAAAGAATTTCCTTAATGTCGGCACTTGGAATGAATACACAGGCAGGCTGGATTACCAGCGTTCCAAGGCTTTATATGTTGCATCTTCGTCAGGGTGCTCAAACAAGTAATAAACAAAACACTTACCTATAACAGTGGATAATGTTACTAAGCAACATAATATAAACAAACGTAGTAGCATTTTGTATTTTGAAGACATTGATTTTGTTAATGTACAGCGAGCTTCCGCCACACTTTGTGGCTGATGCTGATTGTTTATACTATGGGCTTCATTTATCACAGCACGCTCTCACCATCTTTAGATAGCGAGAGCAATGCGGTCCCCTATGCCAGCAATGGGGACCAAGTGCTGCCTTCCTGGCTTCAGCAAAGCCTTCCAGCCACTGCTGAGGTCCTCGTGTCATGCACATGCGCAGACAGACCATCGTGCATGCGCATTTCACAAGATCACCGTCACTGGCAGCGCTAGGCTGCCAGCAGCCCAGTGGAGGACCTCACAGATGAGGATGATTTTGCTGGACTTTGCTGGACCTCGCCGGACGGGTAAGTATTGGTAAATACCAGTGGATTTTTTGTTTGTATCACAGTAATAATAAATGAAAAATTCTGCTGGTGTTTATCTTCGTTGATAAATGAGTCTGTTATATAACTCCCATTGAGTAAACTTCTCTCTACCTCCGGTGCTGGATCCGTGCACTTGGTGTGCGGGTGATGCACTATCATTCCGGTAACAGGGATTGAGGTAATGGTGGAGTGCTATACACAGCCCTTCAGTAGCCGATATATTATATACGGTTTATCTATGAAGCAATAGATTGATGGTATCAGTTGTTAGTGAGGACCAATGGTGATGTCACTTCCAGTGGCGTTACAGGTGTACAATGTTCAGGTGAGTGGTTAGGGTACTGTATATAAGGGTAGTTTGTTCACAAGTGGGGATGTACCTGGTTATGATGTCTCATCTTGAAAAAGGTCTCTACTGAGACCAAAACATTGATTTTTTTCTATGACATGATTCTGGAATAAAAGGGCTGTTTATTTATGAAGCACAGGTGAGTGCACTCATTTTCTTTTTATGGAATATTTTTGTAATTAACCCTTGACATAGGGGACTATGGAGTTATTGCACCCCAGAACGCCCTAGGTGATCCGTTCTGTTCCATCAAACGACATTCGGCTCTGACCCCGGAGTACATCTGTTACCAACAGGGGCGGATTGGGACAGAAAACCAGCCCAGGAAATTTATGGAAGCAGCCCTAATGGGGGCGTGGTCTGTTGAGGGGTGGGGTTCCATCGAGGGGGCGGGAAAAAGTACAGTTTGGAGCTGATTGGCTGGGACATTTTTCTCCATTTTATACCTCTCCAAGGATTAGTGAGTAGACCGCACCATTGGAGTTTTCAACAGCCCTATGCTAGGTGCAGATCATCCATCTAAGTATGGCCTCCAATGTGTGCGATCACATAGGAGGCCATACTTTGGCTCGTATTCAATTTGAGGCGTAAAGTCCAGACTTTTCGCCTGCTGGACTTTTCGCCTACTTCGCCTGTTTTCCAGGCGAAAAAGTATCGCACGCGTGCCCGCTATTCCCCGTATTCAATTCCAAAGTAGGCAAAATTTTGGATCCGGAGAAACTTTGATCGGCAAAAAAAATATGGGAATTTTTAGGAAATAATTGAAGGACTCCCCCTAAAGATGTCCAGACCTGGGGGATCACTATGGGTACCACCGTTTATGCCTGCAGAAGAAAGTCGGGTTTTTAAATATCTGCGGCAGGTGCATAAATGCGGCTTTGAAGAAGGTGATGCAGAAGAGCATTTTGAAGTTTTTTGGGGAAAAATAATTATGCCCATCAAATTTGGGGTACTTGAAAATGGGTGCAAGCATATTTATAAGTCCCATAAATGATTTTTAAAAATTCCGCAAAAATGCACCTGCCGCTACTCCCGCAATGAAGAAAACACCAGCCGCATATAAGGGAACCACTCTGGACTCCATTCCGCTAATTTAGAAGTGTGTTTCCAATTTTTTTTTTAAACCCCAAACTGTAAAATATTTTTTTGGAGTGTCCCTATTTTTGGAAAAAACTTTTTTTAAACACAGATAATTTTTAGGGACCATTCCCAAGGGTGCATGCTATTCTTTTAAAGCCTGCACCCCTAAACCCCAATTATGCACTTTTTTTCGCCTGGAATAAAATAAAACCTATTGCCCTCACAAAATAAAGAAACACATTGACCCCCACAGTAAAAAAAAAATACACACAATAACACCCGACAGAAAAAGAAAGCCTCCACGGAAAAGAATAAAAGACAGTGGCCCCCGCATGAAAAAATAAAAACACATTAGCCTTAACAAGAACAAAATAAATCACACACCAGCTCCCACAGAAAAAAAACAAATACATTGGCCCCCACAGAAAATAAACATTGACCCCCAGTGGTAAAAATACAAACACGTTGTCCGCCACAAGAACATAAATAGGGTGCGCAGTGTACATCCCCAACAGAACTAGCAACTGGAGCATCATAAACTTCACCACCATTCAGTAGTTCAGAACAGGGGGCAGAATAGGAGTAGTAGTGTGGAACAGGATGGCAGTAGTAGTGTGGAGCAGGGGGCAGGATGGGAGTAGTAGTATGGAGCAGGGGGCAGGATGGGAGCAGTAGTGTGGAGCAGGGGGAAGGATGGGAGCAGTAGTGTGGGGCAAGGGGCAGGATGGGAGTAGTAGTGTGGAGCAGGGAGCAGAATGGGAGTAGTGGTGGGAATAAGTGGGCTGGATAGGAGTGAAAGATGCTGAGCAAGAATCACCTCCACTCCAGGGTCCTCTCAGCTCACTGTCATTGTTCTCTCTCCGTACTGACATCCAGAGTGTGTTGGTAAAGCCCTTTCCATCCATGTCCCGCTCCTCTCCGTCCCAGGAACAGCTTTGCACACCCCACCCTCTGCAGCCCCAGGGAACAGGATGGAATGGCCAAAGAAATAGAGAGGCTTGACAGCAGGCAACGGAGGCTGAGGAAGGGGACACTGCACATAGTGAAGCTTCTGTGCCCGGCATGTCTGAGGCTGGAGGTAGGCTGCAGTGGAGGGGCTGGAGGCGGGGCCGTCAGTGTTCACTGACAGACCCGGGCTCCGCAAAGGCTTATGGGTGGAGCTGCTGTGACTGGACATGCACAGCAGCTCCCCCGTCGGCCATTTTTTTTTAGCTAGTCAGCTGTGCACCGTGCACTGAGTGCAGCTACCCGATCGCGGCAACAGATGGCTGGGGTAGAGGAGACCAAGTGAGGGGGACCATGCTACTGCGCAGTTCAGCTGCCAAATCAGAGCTAAGCTCTAATTGTGGCAGCACGACATTGAAGGATGAGGGGTTGGGCTTGGAGGCCACCAGCAACTAAGGGGACCAGCCCAGCGAGAACTGGCCCGGCGTCCCAGTGGCCCAATCCCCCCTGGTTACCAAGTGTATCTCTTGTATGTCTTTTAAAGGAATTAAAACATTTATTCACTATGGAGCGCCCCTTGTCTGATCTTCTATTTGAATATATATATTATATATATATATATATATATATATATAAAGAATATCTCCTCTTCTGAGTGAGATCTATATATTTATAGTACATATTTGTTTATTTTAACCCTAGAATTCCAATTTCTTTCTTTTTCAGATTTTGTTAGCTTTTTGGGCTATTTATGACTTTTTCTATGCTTAATCTCTTGATTTAAGGTTTATTTGTACACTTTGTCATGCTAACCCTAGATTATTTATGAGATAAATGTTACTGTATCTTGTTGCCATAATGATAATACATAAATGTTTACTTATAATCACCATAATAATAAAACTGCATAATAATATAAATCAAACAAATGCCCTTGATCTGCGCTAATTTTTTGAAAACAATTAAAACCAAAATAATGCAGAATAAAACAGTAAGTGGCTGCACCTTTCTCTTTATATCTCTGTTAGACAGAAATACAATAAATATGGTGTTTTCATCATCCTGTAATATCTAAAGATTGACAGGAATTCAGTTCCAAAACTCCCCTGAAAAGAAGAGAAAACCTACTATCTTCCTTTTTAACCGGGACAGATCATTGGAGCACTACGATTGCTGTTAACTTTGGTCATATTACAGTTTGAACACGCAGTTTGTTGTCGTTAATGACTGTTCTACATTTGATTTTACAATATATACCTATCTTTATTGTCTAAGTGAGCGCCCCTTCTCTTCTTTTTGGTGTATAATTATATAAATTTTTTGGTCTTCTAGATTCCACATAAATGTCTTTTTTCATATGTGAAAGTTACAGCCTTACTTGTAAATGGATGACAATACTGCTTTACAGCCATTAAAATGTGTAAGAGTTTTTAAGAGCTACTACCTCTACCTATAAACAATGTCTGTCACGACTGAGACCTTGTATGACAAAACATGTTTTATTAAAAAAAAAACATGTTTTATGTCAATGTGCGTCATCATAATGTATAGCAATTTGCTCATTTTTACTGAACCTAAGCATGCTAGTGAATATCCAGTTTGTCCTTAACCCTTTTCAAATTATATTGTACAAAATATAGCATATATTTATTTTATCAAATATCATAAGTTCTTATTGAAAACACATACATAATATTGCACATGTATGCTAATGCTACACTTAGAGGATTGAGATGTTCAGTAGCTCTATATGAAAATACATATCTGCCTTATAAGTTGGTTAATGAGTTCAAAGTCAAAGGTGAATATAGTAATTGCAATAATCATATTCCCTAATTAACATTTATCATATATACTGTTTATATATACACGAAAGGATGATCATCAACAATAAATATACTTAAATTCATTAAATTAAATTAAAGATGCATGTGGACCCCTGCGTTTTGGTTTTGGGTCTAATTCATCATTGTGTTTTGGTTTTGGCAAAACCATCCTCCAGTGTTTTGGAACAGATTCTGTGTTGGTTCGTTTTTGGATTCCTTAAAAATCAATGAAAATAAATGTAAAATAATTGATAAAGATCAATAAAAAAAAAATCAATAAACCAACTATTTTGGATCTGTTTACATAACATCGAAAAACCAAACTCAGTTTTTAAATCCAAGTTCTGAACTGATTGCAGAACTGAACCGGGACTCTGTTTGACTCAGAACCCCAAAGTAATTACGAACTAGGACTCGATTTGATTTGGAACCCCTAAGATCAGGTGTGTTTGTGTTTCATGAAAAACCAAATTGCACATCTCTAATTATAATATTCTAATGTGCACAAAATATTCATTTTAATAAAGTGTACAAGTTTGTAATAAATATTGATAGATAAGTATATAATAATATTTTTAGTGGATGTAATATTTAAAACTTCTAGATTATTCCAAAATAAAGTCAAGTTGGAGTAAAATGCTATGGGGTCAATCCAATTAAAGTGCGATTTGCAAAGTGTGAGTTGCCATTTTCTTTTAGAATTTGCATAACGAATTAATTTTGCAATCCAATTAGCAACTCGCACTGAATCAGTCACACTGAATTCACATGTTTCCATTCGAACCTCCCTGAGAGTGAGATATGGAAAGGAAAATCTTCATTTTATGGTTAAAATGTCGGGACACTGTGCTAATGACTAATTAGGCAATTGGACATTTCCAATTAGCTTAATTAGTCCAATAATTACATGTAATTTTTTGGGGTAAACAAAAATTGTCCTCAAAATACCATAAAATCAACTTTTTCATTAGTTTAGGCACCCCAAAATTTAATTACAATATTTTTTTATTAAAAAATATTTCTTTTTATAATTTTTTTCTTCAATTTGTCAAGGTGCCCTCAAAGTACCCCAAAATCAAATTTTTTCCTACCTTTTTTGCATATTTAATTTAATTCGTTAGAGATTACATTAAAAAAACTTTGTTTTTTATAATTCTATTGCATTATTAAAGAAAAACACAAATCAGCCATTTTACACCATTTAAAAACCTACAGTACCTTCCTTATGCCCACAAACAGTCCTATACAGTCCTGCTAACAAAATTATCAATTTTGGTCCAGGATGGTTTCCCCACTTTTTCATGCACTTCTCTCAAATCTCATTTGGCAGTCAATTCGCACCCCTCTGCTGCGAGTAGCGCGAATATGCATTTTTAATTGGATTGGAGAATTCTCGGGAGCGCGCTACTCACAATTCACACCTAATTGGATAGACCGCTATGTTTGTTAACTTTAATATATTAGTTGCTTGTAATATAGTAGTTGCTCATAATGTACAACTGTTCATTTGTGGATATTCGAGGATATTCACATATCTAAAATTAAAATACAGTGTTTGTTACATTCTTTAATAATTAATGTAAATACATATGGAATTATAAAGAAAACTTTTTAACTACTGTAGATGTCCATTTTTATTAATAAAAAAACAGATTATAGAAACATACATCACATGCTATGGAGCACTTTTGTATATAAAAAAAATATTGCAATAAAACCATTTTGTAATATAAGCACACATAATAATTAATTTATTTTTAAAGTGCCAAATTTCTCCCATTATCAATAGATCAAATTATAAAGCATAGACAAAAGGGAAATAAAAATCAAAAGACGATAATTGAAGTTTTTGCGCAGTATGGCTTTCACGCATGCACAATGGCTAAAAATATCGGCACTGCTTAAATCTCTGAATCATGCCCATATTCCCAATTTTGTTCTCAATTTAACTTTATTTTGGAAAGCAGTTTGGCTAAATTCTAAATTTATAGGGAAAATGGCAGATTGCATCAGTTGCCACCATGATAAAATTCAAATAATTGTGTGGCCAAAATGTTTCTAGTTTAAAGTTAACTTCAGTATTTTCAAGGTTATAATGTCTGATTCAGGGGCATATCTATTATGGGTGCAGGGTGTGGGGGGAACACAGGGGGGCCCTGCACCGCACACCCTGCACCCATAATAATACTTACCTCTCCGGAGTCCCACATCCGGCGCTGTAAAACGACTGGAAAATGGTTGAGGCAGCCCTTTTCCCGTCCTTTGCGCATGCGCAGTACAGGGAAAATGGCCGCCGCAGCCATTTTCCTGGTTACCTGTGCATACACTATAGACTCTGGGCACACTCTAGTGCCCAGAGTCTATAATGCCGGCGCCGGGCGGAGAGGAGGGGGCCCGTGTCGGAGACTGCACATGAGCCCCCTCCTCTCTAGAAACACCCCTGGTCTGATTCTACTCTTGTGTTTAGTTAGTCTGGTTTGACCTACATTGGTGAATCCAAATGTACATTTTAAAACATAAATAATATTTGTACTGTCACATATGTGATATCTGCTGCAGGGTAAACTAGTGCTAATGTACAGTAATTGATGAATGGAACTGCTGTTAATGATAGAGTTCTAAGGGCTCTATTTACTACAATCCGCATTGGTAATGCAGATTGTAGTGTGATATTACCGAGTAAATTCGCATTGCGAATTCAGGCAATATCACAGGGATTAACTACAAATCCCTCGTAGGGACAGAGCTTGCGATAAAGCTCTGTCCCTGCGAATCCCCTCGGGAGCCTTATCATGGTATTTTCGCCAAAAATACCATGACAAGTGCCCCGCACATGCGTTGACCGGCCGCTGCTGCTACCCCCCCAGCACCAAGCCCCGCCCCCCGCGACCCCCCCTCTCTCTTCCTTAATTACACTTACCTGCATGATTCGGGCTCCGGTGATGTCCTCCGGTCAGCTAACATCCCATACTGCACAGGGACCATGTCAAATGATTACCAGTGCAGCATGGGAGACCAGCTGATAGGAGAGAGGACATCCCTGGAGTCAGGTAAGTTTGTTTTTTATTTACTTTTTCTATTTTTTTTTAGCAGTGATCACCATGTGATCTGTTTAGACCACACAGTTGATCACTGGGGCTGGCTCCGGGCTCTGCTCTCCCCATCAGAGTGGAGCAGGAGTCCGGTAACTGGGGGAGACCCTGGATAACGCCACCTCCAGGTGGCGTTATTATCACAGGGCTATTCCCGGTATTTTTTCACATTTTATTATTAGTTACTTTGGTCAGATCACATTTCCCATTACAATTATGGGAATTGCGATCTGATTACTAAAAATAAGTGATACTTAGGGGTTGGAGTAGAATTTTACAAATTCTACTCCAACCCCTATTACAAATTCTACTCCAATTGCCCTTTAGTAACTGTAAGTGATACTAAAATAATGTGAAAAGGGTGTGAAAACACCCTTTTTCACATTATTTTAATAAAAATAATGTTAATAAATAGAGCCCTAAGAGAGAAGAGAGAGAGAGTATGGAATATGCTGCGGATGTAATCATACATTTTGTATATTAGTCGTTGTTGATACAATAAGTGATGTTATTCCAGTTGAACAAAATATGTGTATTTGCCTGCAAGGCTTAAAAGTGTGGCTAACACTGTTGCTTCTCAGACTAATGGCCCATCAGTGGATTAAGAACTCATTGGTGTTAGAGCTCTTCCTCCTAATCCAAATATTGACACTTGCATAACAGAAAAATTACAAAATCCCTTTACTCTAGTCTACTAATTCTGTATACGAGTGTACAATGGGGAATGGACAGCACCAACTCCTTTGTATGAGAATTCATTGAGCTACCCCTTGATAAGATGGTGTATGAATCTGAGATTTGCTATTGCCTTGTCTACAGCCTTAAAGTGCATGGGAGATCGAGAAGCCATATGGGGACTAGTGATAGGAAGTGACAGTGTAAGTCAGGCTATGGGTTTTTGTCTCAACCAAATGCCAACCTTCCCTACATGGGCACCCAGAATTTACCTTTAACACTAAGAGCTAAATGTTGACTTCAACCTTCACCTCTCACAGACCTGTCCAGCTTCCATGCTGGCTGACAATTTCCCTTTAGTGGTGGGCATGTGGCTTCTTCTCCATCTTGTACTTGTGCTGTCATGACCACCAGGTGTTCCATGGCACAAAATTCAAAAACCCCTTAGCTTATAAATTATTACAGCTCTATTAGGTCCGTTATAGCTCTAGAACTTGTTTGGTTCATGAATGTCTTTCTGTGTACTAAAATCCTGCTTGTTCTGATTCTGAGGATTAAAGTTAATAAGAATCTTGTCCTGCCTGTGTCTATTAATTTTTAAACAAGGGTAGGAATGATCAGACATGGAAGGTTTTTTTTAAAGAAATTCAGGAATTTACCAAGCTCCTGTGTTTGCCAATGGTGTATGTGATTGTTCCTAACAGTGTATAATCCCCGTGTTTCAAATACATCAGTAGTAGTATAAAGCACACTTCTCCATCAAACTCAAAAGTGGCAGTTGCCCCACCCACTCTCCTCCCACACCATGCCCACTCCGCCCTAACCTGGCAATAATCCTGCCTTAAACCCAGCCATATCGCTCCTCCTGACACTCCATTTTACGCCCCTTTTTATATAAAGGTCATATAAATTTGATATAAAATTTATATTAACTGTATATAAATTTTATATGCGGTTGATAATGGGGTATAAAAGTAATAAGACATTTATATAAAATGTGTAATTTGTAATGTGTTATTGACAGCGTATAATGAATAGTATTAACCCTTATAAGAGTAATAAACGGATTAGGTCTACAATCAAAAACCTCGGCGTGTGACACCGCAGGGCCAACCTGGAAAATGCGTATGAAAAAAGCATATTACACGGTATTAAATCTGGGTAATTTTAGTCGCGTTGATACGTTTTATGCTGCAAATAAAAGGTCTTCAGATGCTTTATACGTTGACGGATCTCTACAGAGAAGCTATAACAGGGAGTTTTTACCTCGAAGAGCTTCAAAGCACAGCAAAAAACTATAATAGAATTTACAAAGTGGAAAAGATTTAAAAAATAAGACAGTCAGAGGTCGGAAATATGCATTGGTCAAGTGGCACGGATACCCCACAAAATTTATCAGCTGGGTCGCTGCATCGAAGATAAAAAATATATAAAGCGCAACACACTCTAAACAAGGAGAGATGGATGACAGATCGTTCTACATATCCTTACCCAGCAATGCCTCAGCAGACACATTCCCACAAAATAAGATTTCTAACTGTACAACAAAACTTGTAAAACCAATACATTTAAATGGTGAATGGGAGGTAGCTCTTACGGAAATACAATGCCCGCACACCAGGATTACTTTGTTATTTGCAACACACAATCGTGTATATCCAAAGTGGGATGGCCCGAACGTGGATGTCACAAAGGTGTGCATTAAATTCATTTTTTATGAAACAATCGATGCACTACTTGTGGTAATCAAGGCAGAAATTATGCGACAAACTGAAGGGCGGGTTAAACCTATGGTACAATCTGCTTGAACACAGCGTATCCTTTGACAGTAAGCCGTTGTACTAGCTCACAGCATGCGCTAAGCTGACAAGAATACTGGGTTTACAAAATAAAACTATGTTTTTAAAGCCCTGCGCCGACATCAACAGAGGACAATAAACGTTATCGAACACCAGAGGGTCGGTAATAGTTATGTCCTGCTGCTATGCACGGTTGAAATTAAGGGTGGTAAGAACGATATGGTCACAATTCGATACAAGAAGCCCGACTACATACCTTTGTGCAAAGCTCATTTTGACGCTATAGCCACAGAGATAAAGAACGACCAGAATGAGAACATTGCATTTAAGTTTGGGAAGCGATCGTGAAACTACACTTTAGACATTGCAAAAATGATTTTTATTAACTAACAGAATGGTCACTGTTAAAAATTATGGTGATCCGGCGCTCTATGCGCAATATTATAATGCGCAAGCCGGTGATGGTTTACCTGGCTTTTACGTCAGCACGTACATGTACGGCCGTGGACTAGGCGGCATTTTTCTAAGCCTTTTCAGAAAAGCAGTGCCTCTTTTCAGAAGTGGTTTAGACTTGGCTAAACCGCACGTAAAGACCGCAGCGCGTAATATCACAAAATATGTTATCGTACACGCCACATCGGCCGTTGTGAATAAAATACACGATGCGAATG
Organism: Taudactylus pleione; assembly: GCA_031769625.1. Lineage (NCBI taxonomy): Eukaryota > Metazoa > Chordata > Amphibia > Anura > Myobatrachidae > Taudactylus > Taudactylus pleione. The sequence goes on along the minus strand of JAUIMM010000092.1, from coordinate 5,049,562 downwards.
AAGCAAAACAAGATGGTTCGGGATTAATATATACAAGGAAAGAAGCAGCTAAAGTTGACATTTCTCCATCAGACTGCTTACTCAACACCAGATATTTGTGCAAAGCAGCGAGGTAGTGTTTTGCCTAGTAATATCCGATATATCATTATTGTTTAGTATGTTTACAATCTCTACATCTAAGCCGTGCTTTGCAGTTTTACGTATATCATCGTTACCCGATTTGTTGCGGAAATGTTATATCTGCTGCTGAGGCAATAGATACAATTTCTCAGCGTATTCCATCACTGATTAGTCAGAGGTCCAGTTATTAAAGGAAAAGAAACAAATGGAGGGCGCCAAGAGACATGGGTATGAATTATTTGTAGGTTAAGTGATAAATTGAATTGATAAATCAATCCCACAGGACTGCCGCTTCTAAAAGAGGTGCTGAGCCTCATGCAGTGATTCTAGTAAGAAAAACAGGAAAATGAAAGAAGCACAGTGCTACTGCCAGGATATGTACTATGTAAAATATATTTAATATTGAATAATAAAAGTATTAGACAGTAGGAGTCAAGTTCAGGTACCAATCAACAATAATATAATCAAATAATGAATAAAGAATGATTAAAAAATCAAGAATGGTAAAATAAAATATGTAAACATAAATGCAGCTCTATATGCCAAGGATCAGGACCCTACACAGATTATAGGTATTGAAATAGCAGTTATTAAGGGTAGCCAATAAATCCGCCTGACTGCTTCACCAGCTGCTTCTATTTACCAATGCAGCATTTCTTATTACAAAGCGATTTTATAAAGGTTACACTTTTTTTTTTTTAAGGTAATTCAACTGTTGCTGTGATAGCGGTATTTTACCTTTAAGCATATTGAGGGCAATTTCACAAATGGCTGTCACCAAATCATTTAAAGCCATTGATAAAATAAAATTTCTTTGCATCAGTGGCGCCTTTATTAATGCCTTTAAAAGCGCCCAGTTATGGCATATCCATGCTGATATGTTCACAGCTGGTAGAACTATAACGAATGACTAAAAGCTATACAATTATAGCTTTTTAGAACCGCACTTTTTAATGACATAGGCGACAGGCACATCTGGTGGAAATAAACGGCTTCGTAAACGGTACTCGTCAGGCATGTTGGTTCTTAGATCAACCAGTAAATAGCCGTAAGGTAGACTCGTAGCATTTTCAAAAGCCTCTAGAAAATATTTAATTTTACCCAGATACATTTGTCTAGCCAACGTTGTTGCTGTATCCCTGGGGTTTTTGAAAAGGACCATATATTTTGTGTATAAATGTATTTTCCTGCTCTTTTTACCTTGGCAAAATACATCTTGCACTAGGTACATGATGCTGAGATTTCTATGGTGTACATACTTTGTGAAGGTTTTCTCAATCTCTGAATTATTACTAGCCGACTCTGTCAGATCATCAACCACAGCTAAATGAATCCGGTCAGGGGGGGAAAGTTAGTCATCGTTAAAAGTCTCAGGCAGCCCTTCTAAAAATGCATGCCTGGGAAATTACACAGGAGCTGATCATACATAGGCTGCCAGCAGCCATAAAACCAAACAATGTGGTCAGCACTTGAGATAGATGTGTAGCGGTATTTTGCAGCAGCATTTTCACAATAACTTTTCCCTGAATTGGAGGGGCCAGCTAAAATACATGAGAATGGGTGTTGCAAATGGGGGTCCATCTTAATACCCAAACGGAAGTGTTGTGTAGTTATCTGTAAGTCTCAGTTTACTGTAAATGCACTTTTGCGTTTTCTGCAGTGTCCGCATTTCAATCTGCCAGTACTTTTTAAACCAGACTATACCAGATTGGCAGAGCACAATTTTTTGGTAACATCATCAAAATCTTTATAAACGATCCTGGGGTGGTTTACAGGATAAGTTTTGATTTTGTTGAGAAGGGTGTACAGACTCGTAAAGTCAAAGTAGTGTATTTGCTCATCAATGTTTGTGTTTGCTTTGTGGTACAGCTTTATGGCGTTTGTACGACCGCCATAAAGTGCTGCTCGTGGATCCAAGGGCTCGGGCAATTCTTTACCCTTCAGAAAAACTGTAGACTCTCATCAGACTAACATTATATTCCAGTCACATTCCCAAATGATGCGGACGTGTAATCCGCATGATTTAAGAAAGTTCATTCTCACCTGCGCCTTGTGTTGCAGCTGTCCATATGTTGTTTTAGTCAGATTGTTTTTATCTGAGATGTGCAGCTTGTTACAGCCACAAATGATGAAAACACCCTTGGAATTCAAACACCGTAGGCCTCCATTAATTACGGCGTAACCATCTAGGTGATAGTTACCATCTTTCTTTTCACCCCCTTGTAAAGCATGAATTATTTCAATACCTTCTTTTTGTTCCATGTACATTAGCCATTGTATGGCTGGTGTTGAGTAATGCTTCTGAGTTTTGTGGTAGTTATCGCCCAGTACAAGTGTCAGGGTTTTTTCCTGTAAAAACTTGCACCGATACATAGCCATGCAAACCGAAGCTAATGTCGTCAGTTGAAAGGGGTCAATGTACCTCTTTTCGATGATTGGACCCTTTTTCTTTTGTATGACAATTTCTTGTTCTGTCATAGCTATAACACCATTTCTGAAAGAGCTACATTCTTTTTGTAATATTTTGACATCCTCCTTACAATAGTGTTTAAGCCACTTCTGAAAGGGCAATGACGCATGCTTGTTTTTCTCATATCAGTCTAGTCTGTAAATTCTCTTTGATCTTCGATCATCGTAAAATTTGGCCCATAAAGATCTAGAGACGGCATTGGACCTATGTAATTTTGGTTAGCGGCAGTGTTAAAAAAATGGGGGAAATACCCTTTTGAGCCCTCAAACCCCATAGCCTAATCAACTGAGGCACATGGGTAAAAAATGTAACAGTCGATAAATGTTATCTTTAAAATCGATCACTATATGCACAACAGTTTACCACCTTGTGCCAGCGCATCGATCTTAATTTTCTCCTTAATCTTTTGCCGCATTACAAAGTATGCATCCGAACATCCGCCATTATGGGCTATGAATGTGTACCCCACAAATTTTGGCCTCATGAATGTTTTTACAAATTCCTTGATACAAGCAGCACCTTGAAACTCCCAGTACTCCTCATCCACCAATGTTAGAGCGTAACAGTAGTTTGGTATGTGCAGAGCAGTAACTAGACTATTTGATGCCCTGTGCCAGAGAGAGCATTATCACCCCTCCCCCATTTTTTAAATAGTGCATCTGAAAAAGGGCCATGGCCTCATGGGGAAGGTACAATGAAGAAATAGCGGAGGCCAGGAGATGCTGGAGATCAAAGAAGAGGAAGCTACAAGTGAGAATTATAATAAACAGGAAAACTGACAGGCCAAAACAGAGCCCCCTGCCCTGTGCCATGGCACTGGTTGCACTACCCTAGTTACGGGCCTGGGTATGTGTATACCTGTCTCCTGCATACATACAAAATCATAAAACATTTATTTCTTTGTAGGCTTCTCAGGTTTGGTGCATTGTATATAACACAAACAATCAGCAAAGCCATCAACATATACCTTGCATATAGGACACTTCAAACCCTGACAGCTGTGGTTTGCAGTCGTGTATTTTGAACAGCCATCACAATAAATGCGTTCAAGACAGGGCATCTTTTGAGCCAACTCCAGGGACTTGTGTGTCTCTAAACCTTAGTGCGGGCATACCTGAATCAATGCAATCAGGCCTGAGACACACCTTACAGAAGAATAGACACGCATGTCTATTTTTGTGGTGGTACGCAGTGTGGAAAAATGTGCAAAATAAATGCGCTCCTATAAAAGCCTTAATGTCTAAAATACCATAGTAGGGATTGTCATGGCATAAGATGAACAGAATTTTGTCTTTGTATTGGCAGTCTGTGCAAAAGTATCACCAAACCCCATTGTTGTAATATAATATTTTAATTGTCACTTTTACGTGTTTTTCAAAAAAAACAATCGCTATGAGATTCAATGCTTTATGAAGCTCTTTCGCAATTCACTGAGTCAGGGGCGTTATCTTTATTCAGAAGCTTGCAGGCACTAGCAGCCAAACACAGATAGTTATTGATATTGTTAAAATCGTACAACACACGTCGGCGTTTTTCAATAATAAGACTGTGGGGGATACACCTTTGGCCCCGTCCAGTTAAAGCACCACCTGATCTATTCCTAAAAACAGTGCTCACAAATCTTAAACCATCTGATAAGAAGAACTCAGCATTACTTTGAAGTGTGTTCATTATCGGATTCAAGAAAGCGACTGCATCAAATGTTTTGCACTGCTTATGGTGAGAATAGATTGCATTGTGTAAACCGCCACTATCCAACCATAGCTGAAAGCGGTCATTAGTGTCAACACCTACCAGAAAACTGTCAAGCATAACCTGTATAGCATCATGTACAGCCCGAATACCATGTGCAAAAGATGTAATCTTATCCAGATTGGCAAAACAATAATTATGATGATATTCAACAGCTCTGAAATTGGGACGGTGACATTCAAACCTATCAGTGGGCTTTAAAAAAACAAAAAAACAGGCTGCATTTCTCCTCAATTCCCTGTGATAAGGGGCTGCGCGCTCCACCCTGTATGGGCGAGTCTGTGTGTACAATACCGCCCTGCTGCGATGGGGACCTTGTTGACCTATTTTTATCTGGTGTTTCTAGTTCATGCGGTATTACATGTGTTGGCTCCCGCAGTAAGGCACCATTCTGATCACTACTACCATGGGCCAACCGCTGTCCCATAACAATTTTACATTTTTGCAATTTTGACAACAAACTTAGTGATTTCCTGATTACATTTTTGACAACCTCCACATTACATCGGCTTTTAATGTCTTACAACGTGAGAAATTCTTAATTACATCTTGTTTAAACCCCAACCCATCATATCTAGCCACTCTTTTACCATAGTGAAGTATATTTTCCTTTACAAAGGACCATGTTTCATCAGTAATCTCTGATTTTTGACGTGGCATCAATATATGGAGTGATTAATTTTTCAAGGTCATGCCAGTGTCTTTCACCGCTTTGCATTAATTTCTTCATGAGTGCCAACATGGCTTTTGTTATTTGTTCCATAAATGTGACATCTGTACAAAGTCTACCCACCAGGGCATAATACTGTAAATCTGCCTCTTTGTCTGTGCGTTCTGGCTTCGCTATGTCATCCGACAATCCCACATCAGCAGCCGATGCAACTTAATCTGGCAAAAGCTCTTGAGCATACACGGAATCATGGTGGGGGCGACACGTCGTCTGAAAGCGTTACACTGTCAGCCGCCGGTGATGCAACTTCACGCGGCAAAAGATTTTGAGCCTGCAAGGAATCAGCATTATTTATAACTGTAATATCACATTGCATGAATTGCCTTGTATCACTTATACATATATGGGATTCCTGTGTGTCTGGGATTATGATGATGTCGGTTTGCATCGCTGGGGTGGGTTTATTATTATTAAGTTTTCTTCTTGAGAGTCGCCAGGATTTCTTAACATTTACAGCCTTTGTAATATTAACAGTGTTACCTGTTGCGTATTCATCCTCCGGGGTGTCTGGAATTGTGATAATGTTCTGTTTTGCTCTGACGCTTGCATCGGGGCTATGTGTGGTGTGTATTTCAGAGTAGTCGTTATTGCATATGATTGGATCTTTGTGTAGCACAGACAACTATTCGGTATTTAGCTGGGACAACATTCAAATAGCGCAGTTTTCTTTTCAGCTTTTTGCCACTCTTTTTAGTTGCTCAACCCCATAGCATTGTGCATGGCGTACCTGCCTTTTTCTTCTTTGGATCGTTATTACAATGTGCCTGATTCAGAATCAACACAGTAGAACCCTTCAGTCAGTTTTGAGTCCTCTCTGTGGTCGCCCGTACCGCGGCCTCTTCAGAAGCTTCATCATCCAATACAATCCTATTGTAATATTCCTTTGTATCAGCAAAATATTCATCTGCATTGAGTGCTGAAATAAAAAAATAAAAAAAATCAGTTAAATATACAGTTACAGTATGATTTACATTTTTTTTCCACAAAATTAACCTTTATTTCATTTAATACACACAAGCAGCCTGTACATATCTTACTGATATGTGGAGGCTGCTTGTTCGGTAGGAAAAGCCGGGCAGGAAACAATGAGATTAAACAGGATTAATTAGCCGAATATCATATCCCGTGTGGTAGTGAATGTGAAGAGGAGACATCTGTCTAGTCCACAGTGATTATATCTGTTCAAACCAAGATTTGGTAATCAAGATTTGGTAATCAGCTTTATACAAATAGTAGACATACAGGTGGGAATTCAGTTGGTTTTACGCTGATTTAGCTCCCATCTAAGGTGACCAGGAGCTATTCAGTTAATTGTGTCACTGTGTGCGAGTGCCACATTTTACCCATTTTTTCTGCTTGCAGGTGGTGATTAGAAATCTTCCCAAAGTTGGGTTTTTGGGCTCCAAACTACCATTTGGGCAGAGTGTAGAGTTGTAGTTTGCACTTTAGTTACTCACTTTATAAGGCTAATCCCAAGGCATTTGGGCATGACATCCACTATAAGTAATGGGCACCAGCGGCACAAACAATTGAATAGCTTCTATCAATTTACACGGGAGCTGCGGCTGCAAAAAAAAATGTAATTCCCCCCACAATGTAAAGAGGGGTATCCACTTAGCGATTTTCATGAACGATTGTACAGTAACGATCGTTTGATCATTCAATCGTTTGCAAAAATGTCTAAAATGACCAGCGATGCATGTGCCCGCTGGTCGTTTAGACATCTATGATCTCTCCAACATGCTGATAAACCTGACGATATCGTCAGGTTCAGCATGTTTCCAGATGATTGATTACCCTGCACTGAACGTCTGCACATTCAGTGCAGGCTCATCACACAACTGACAAACGACTGCACGATTACAATGTCGTAATCGTGCAGTCTTTTTCAGATCTGGTAGTGGCACTCCCCTTAAAGGATTACTTCCTTATCTGTACTCACTGATTACAAGTATACATAACTGCTGAATTTTGAGAAACCAAACATAGGGAGGATAATGATAAGCACAAGCACAGCGTATTTCATATGTTAATACACTTTTTTCATTGTTGACTCTTAAGGCCTGATTCTGAGTTGAGCAAAACACAGCAAGTAACTGTGCACCATGACAAACCATGTTACAATACAAGGTATGCAAATTAATTTATATTTTTTAATGCATGGTAATTACTGGCTGCTTCTGCATGTAGCCTACAAATACTGCTGTATTTTTACACTGCGATTTAGGACATGCCCCTCCTAAATCTAAATCTCTCTGAACATTTTAAATTTGCCCAACCTGCAGTCTAACATGGTTTTACCAGGGTGCACAGTTACTTGTTTTTAAGGGGATTTTTGCTACGTACACACTATACAATTATTGGGCCAATTTACCAATAATGGAGTGATCGGCCTCATTTATTGTATAGTGTTTATGAACGATCGTCTAAGCATTTCACAAATAAAATGCTTAGAAAAGCTCCACAAATGTGTTCCTTTGATTATCTGATCTGTCGGTCAAGACCGGAAATCTCGTCCCAAATTTCCCGATATCATGCAGTGTATGCATTCTCGATAACATACCCACATTTCCTATGATTTTTCCCGAATACCTCATCATCCTTGTGGGTGTACATATGCAAATTCACTCTGAAATTTGGCAGGTATTTAATTTAAATTGTATTGTGTGTAGCACAGATACCAGGACCGTCATTTTGCCAAAAAAACGTCCCAATTATCTGTTTGATCAAAAACAGTGTGTACTTAGCTTTACTCTTACCTCAGAATCAGGCCCTATTATGTTAATCTTATATTCATAAATGTTCACAGTGAAACATGTTTAAATATACAGCAATAAGAGCTACATTTAATTGAGGTACCAGTCATTATAGTGAATATTAGTACATTTTGCACTTTATAATAGTGCAAAACACCATTGATGTTAGTCCTGAGGTGCACCTAAACAGTACATTTCTTTCTTCTCCTCTTGTTTTGATGCTCATATTGATCTAAGTTGATGGCTGCACTTCATATCCATTAACAATAAAAAGGATTAATTATAAGTCCTGTCACTCATATGACTGTATGTACATATTTGGATAAATGGTCACCAAGAACGCTGCTAATTAGTAATGAGAAGGTGAATTTCATTGCAGGATCACAAACCAGGTCTTTTGCAGTTTGTGCTTACTGTCTGATTCTTAATTACCTTATGATTCAATAATTTGTTTGTATCACATAGGCTGCGCTGGCTGCAATGACTGTCACTTATACCCCTTTCAGACATAAGACCTGGGAAACACATGGGTACGCCCCAGGTCTATCAACCCTGGAAATTCCCGGGTCTTAGTGCGGCCATGCACGGTAAGATTTTTTATATGATATGTACGATTTCGATCGATAGTAACGAGTGATTGTACACATCTTATGTTTTGGTGTAAATACGATGGCGATGCGCGCCCCCGCAGTTGTATAATTGGATCGCCTCTCCTACTGGAAAACCGTAAGAGGGCAACCTATATTACCGTTATGTGACACACATCTTTTCACTTTTGGCAGGTAATACGATCCAATGTCTGATTACAAGGTGTATAAAAATCCCTAGCCACTCCCCTCCTCCATTTTGTCATGAGACGGCATTCCGAGCAGCAGCATCGCATCACAGCGTGTGTGTGTTAAGATTGAAGTGAGTATACATCGTGGCACTCAGTACATTTGACTCTGGCCCTGCATTGTATATACCTCTAATGCATATGCCCCCTGGCCCTGCCATTGTTTATTTACCACTCTGCCACCAACGTGTGTTGCTCCACATGAGCCTGCATTGTTTATATACCACTATGCCACCAATGTATATGCCCTCTGGTACTGCCATTGTTTATATACCACTCTGCCACCAACATCTGTCCCCCCCACATGTCCCTGCATTGTTTATATACCACTATGTCGCCAATGCATATGCCCTCTGGCACTGCCATTGTTTATATACCATTGTTTATATACCACTCTGCCACCAACATCTGTCCCCCCCACCTGGCCCTGCATTGTTTATATACCACTCTGCTACCAAAGTGTGTCCCCCCACATGGCCCTGCATTTATAGCCCTAAAGAACGCCAGTTTATAAGTGGATTCCTCAAGCATTATCATGCTCACGGGTGCCTGTGGACGGTGAAGTCCAAGGACTATAAAAATAAACATCGCAGGGTGGCGGCACCTTTTCCCTCCCCTTCCATTATGAGGCTTGTCCGGATTGGGTGAGAAGACGCATCCAAAACCTCCGCAGTGTACTGTATGTTAAAGAGCGGAGGAAGGAGACAGAGTCGCGGGCATCAGGAGCAGGGACGGATGACGTCTATAACAGTATACTCTGGTACTACCCCTTCTTGAATTTCTCCACGACGTAGAGCCCCAGAGATCTTCAAAGTCTACTTGTAGATGCAGGTCCAGAAGGAGAGGCTGTACCAGTGGAGAACCCAGAGAATGAGCCGGCGTCTACTATGGATGTGATAAGTACATACAACTTCATTATCTGATACTGTCCTCCTGCCATGGTAGAGCACCAACTCCAGTAAAGTAGGCCAGTTATTGCTCCTTCACCTCTTTTGCCTGCGCACTCGCTACCATCTCCCTCACGGTGGGTGTGGTGACAGAGGGCATTTCTAAACCTTTGTGTGTTTCCTCCTGCTCGTCGATGGCCTTCCCCATAGTCCGTAGTTGTAAGGTACGTTTTTCCTCGAAAATTTATGCAGAACACAACAAGCCATGACAACAGAATCAATTTTGTCCACACAAAAGGTTTATAGCCATATGGAATATCCGGAACCTGCTGTACATTATCCCAAACGCATTTTCAACTATTCGCTGGGCCCATTCCCCTTTGTCCATACAGCTTCAATAAATGTTCATGTAGAGAAAATGCCTCGTCAGCAAAACACACATAGTTCAGGCCGTGCTTTGTAACCGAAGACGATGGCAAATTCAGATAGTTGGTGGATTGTCTGTTATAAAATTCTGTATCTTTGAAGGATCCACCATCTAAAGCATGGCCATTTCTTCCCACATCCACATAAATAAATTCATAGTTGGCATTGACCGCTGCCATCAGCACGACACTGTGAAAGCCCTTGTAGTTAAAATAAAATGAGCCGCTGTGGGCAGGTGGGATAATGCATATGTGTTTCCCATCAATGGCTTCTCTGCAATTTGGGAAATTCCACCAGCGATCAATTTCACCACCTATGGTCTGCCAGTCCTCCACCGTTGTAGGAAACTAAAATAAAGAAAAAAATATAAAATTAGACTTTACATTAACATTAATCTCTCTCTACTCCTACAATCTATCCTGGCTGACTTTGACCCCTCTAGTCCACAAAGTGCACTGGCTACAACTCCTGAGAGTGTTGCAGAGGCACCACAGCCTCCCCACTGAGCTAGACGACAGGCACGCAGGAATCTGCCAAACCCGGATCCTATTATGCAGCAAGTCAGATAGAAACTCTGCAAACACCCAGACCAGTTCAACAGTCTGGGGTCACACGTTACAAGTACCATCTGGCTGATGGAGGAGGACCAACAGCTCCATGCTGAAATAATTATTTACATGATCATTATGCAGGGTAAATTAAAGGAGCTGACAGTCACCTCCACGCTTGACCCAGAGCCTGTAACCCCGTTGCCTCCACTCCCACCTGCAGGTCCTCTACTCTAGTCACCTCCATTTCCTTCCGCAGTGCCATACTACCTTGGTCACCCACCATCAACTAACTGGCCACAGAAAGAATGGGGTCATCTCCATCCATGCCTACACCCCGAATCTACCCCTCCACATCAACCTCTTCGGAGATTTTAACTAGTGCCATGTTGGCTAAGGGGGATGAGAATCACAAATTTTATCAAATTGGGTGATACAGTAGAAAAAGAGCATAAAACTTTTTCCCGCATCAGCCATTTTTTCTCTCCAATACATGCTGCATGGTATGGGGTGTGGATGATGTGGATTGGGCAGGGCCACTAAATTGCATGGTGCAAGGGCAGATTGTAGTTACCGGGAACTCAATCTGCACTTGCGCCATGTGCTTCTTGACCTGTTCAATCAGTCATCTGACACACCGCATACCATACAGCTGGTATTGGGAGAGAAAAAAAAAACTGTCTGATAATATTTATATGAGTGTTCCTGTAAAGGAAAAAGTTATGCTCTAGTGGTATGGGGCAACATAAAACTCGCTAATATGTTGTGTTAATAAACAAAACATGTTGGTTTGATTAAACATTGCTTATATTTTACTACATTGATTACAACATAATTTGTTAATTAACGTAACATTAATTACAACATAACGTTTGACTGCAAACAGGTTACAAACAAAAAAATTTTTTATTTTTAAACCAAGAAAAAAAAAGTGTGTTTTTACTCACCTTAAAATACTGGTACTTCAGAACCTTTACAATGGTATCACAGGTTTCAGGTATGATGTGCCCCAACGCCTGGGCAAAAATGAGGGTCCCAAACTTCAGGTCTTCGAAAGACCGTCCTGTAGCCAGATATCACAGGGTAGCCACCAACCTGTCCTCAACTGGAATGGCCATCCACATGCTGGTGTCCTGTCTCTGAATATAGGGAGCCACCACACGCAGCAACTCCTGGAAGGTGTCGTCATCCATACGCAGGTAGTTGCGATAATCGTCCGGGTTGTTCTCCCTAATCTCCATCAGCAGGTGCATATGGGAGCAACTCTCCCTCCTTGTCAACCACTCCTTAGTCCAGCACGACCTCATCCTCCTCGTCTCCTCAGCTTCCTCACCTTCCAGCTTCAAGTAGCCATAGGCTAGCAGAAGCTTATGGCGAACGGAATCCATCAGAAGATGATAGAAAGCCTTTAACAAAGCACACTAGCACTGCACAGCGTTCAGCAGGTATACAACCAAGCTTCAGTAGTCACAGAGCAGAGTATATAACATACCTAAAATGGTGGCTGCCTTTTATACCCCCTAGGTAAGCCCTCCCCTATTCACATTCCAGCAGATTCATCTTAATGGTTATGTGCACAACTGATCGCGCATTTACAATTAGAAATCGTGAAACGAAGGATCGGCTCCTCTGAAAAATCGTTCACCATTTGAACACATTTTATGAAAAATTTCAAGGGAAATCTCATAAGACATATTGTACGTCTTTTTATCGCACCGTGTATGGGCAGCTTAAGTCTGAGATCCCCACTCACACTACACCAAAACCCAGGAACTTCCAGGGTTGGATACGTTCACACTGAACCCATGCTGTCCTGGAATTTGGTGTAGATTTAAAGGGGATGCTTTGTTTTTTGTTCACAGTAATGCTAAGAAATAAAAATTCACATTTTTAGGGTAAAGACCACAAAGTTTGTATGATTCCAATGTTTTTTTTTATTGAAAACCAATATCTTTTTACATAAAAATATAACAAAATAATGAATATAGCCTCTAGAAAGTTTGACTACTCTATACAAAGACAAAATTTTCACATAAAACAGTTAAACATAAAATAATACACACTTAAATTTGTTTGCTCAACAGTCATTTGGTCCATGTACCTACAGCTGTTGTCATCTGCAGTTGCACGGAACAGCCATTGAGAAAGTTTTCTTAAAACCCAGGTCTAAAAACATGGGTTGGATGGATTCACGCTAGAGGCTGCCCGAGTTACACCTGAAAAAACTATGGTATAGAGCAGGGTCATGGACCCAGGTCGATTCTGTTCACACCCAGAAAAAACCTGGGATTTTGCTGTATGTCTGGAAGGGGTATGACTCACTACCCGGGGGAATTACTTTCCCAGGCCTCCAGCAAGTTTCAGATTTGCACTGATTGCTGCAATCAGATTGCAACAAATGCCATTTACGATTTTGCAAACACTAGTATAAACATTGAGTGTGGGTTGGGGCCAGGTACTACAAGAATATATCTCCTATTTTTTGTTATAATCCTTGTAGGGATCGGTTACTCCCTATAGGTCCCGCAACTGGATCAGGCACACCAATATATTAGTGATCGCCAGTCCAACCCACAATTACACGCTACAAGAATATATGCCTAGTTTCGCCAGTCCCCTTAATCAAGCCTTGAATTTGTTGCAGGCTTATACATTAAATACTTTTTGCACTATTTGATAGAAAGCAAATTTATAGCAACATTACTGTCAATTAAAAACATTCAGTAGTAACCCAATAAATAACAAAACAGCCATGGTGTGTTTTCACCCTCATGATTAATTTAATACATAAACAAGACTCAATAGAGCCTTATTTTGAAATAAAAGTGTAAAATGGAAATTAATAAAAAAGGGTGTTCTTTAAGTGATAGTAAGTAGCACATTGAAGTAGTTTTTACTTTCCACCACACTATGTGCATTTCTAGGTTCTCCAGCAGTCTCACAAAAGTAGGCGCATTGGTATTTTATGGGGTAGCTCCCAAAAAATAAAATGTGGACATGCACTTGCATCTGTTAATGGAACTACATTTGTTCTAGTGAATAAATGATTACTGTTGGATAAATTAATTATGTTATTTAACATTATTGCCATCATAACTTTTTTTTTTTTAATCATGTTATAAATTACATTTTTATATTAAATTACTGAGAAATGAGTTCCTTTCTCTAATATATCCTAGCTAACATTGTATTTGGGTGCACAGATAAATAGAACTAAATAATATAAAAATAAAATGTTAAAAACATTTGAGTCAGTTACATATTAAGAGACATTAATTAACAAATGTAACAGAATCATTCAAGGCTGCAATACTGTACCTCACTCACCAAATACTGCAAAGCAAGTCCACCTTTCCGCCTATGACACCTACCCCAAGTAATCAATAACATTTTACAAAGATGCCGCTATAGCTATTTAGTTGATCAAACACATATAAATGCTTTAGAAAATGGAGGGCTGAACAAGCCTGATAGCATATAATCACCTTGAACATAATAAAGGTATTGTATTTAGCTTGATGTTATTGGTTTTCAGGCTGGAGAGCTGAGGTCATTTGATTGATGAAATGATGGGAAGCACTTTAGCCTTTTGGATGTTAGGGGTTGTTATTTAGTTTTTAAAACCTGAGAATGGGAGTGCCCTTCTTCTTTGCTAAATGATTCCACCCCCTTCCCACCCATCCCTTTCACAGTCTTCCCTTTTCTTTATTTGTGCACTATTTTCTAGTTGTTGTTTGTTTTTTACTTTACATATTTAATAATAATTAGGATAATCCCAACAATTTTTTTTTACTTTAGGCGTACACACATATATGGACTGCTGTCCACAGACTTTTCAACATTAAGATTGCCAAACACGTGTAACTAGAATGTATATGAAATTATGCTTTATAAATGTAGTATGATGAACAATACATAATATGTAGTTAGTGACATTTTATAAGTGAAATTTGTTCAATAGTTAACTCATCATATTTAAATAGGACTGTTTACAATGCCAGAATGGCTTACTAACCAGTTTCCCAGCTGAAGTGCTAGCAGGCAATCAAATACTTCAAGTTGTTGAATCAGCCAGTCTACAAAAGGGTAAAATATAAAGGAGCTTCACACCATAGTAACCCTTCTAAAATTGTATTTATTTATTATTGTCTTTTTTTATGAGGCCATTTCTTTTGTTTACGGTACATAGCTAAGACTGTTAAAAAAATAGACTGCAATTGTACCACATTATAACTTGTGTCAGTGGTATTTATTGTGCTGACAAATGTTATTTATATTTTCAAAATTATTTGTTGATTGTGAATAATAAACAGCACATTTAATACAATAATCTCATGTTATTCACTGGTTTTATTTGTGCTTTTTAGAAGGCAATAACAGGTCCATGCACAATAATTACAGCAATTACATTCCCAAAGCAAAGTCCATGTACAAATAACCATTGGCTGCATTTCATCAACCATTTACTTCCTAGTATTTCGTTCTCAGACCATGCATAAAGATACATTTTAAAACTTTTCTAACAGTCTTTAAAATTCCAATTTTGTAACTATGGCGATAATTCTTATTTGCAAATAAAGCAAGTCATTTTTCATTTGGACAAGCCACAGTGCACTGCAAGGGATGGAAATACATTTATTTACTTACTTGCATGCAGAGTTTATACTGGCTTCTTATGAATGTAACCCACATAATTTGAACAGCTTTCTTTTTACACTGCATTATAGATTTGAGTTTGGACGCACCTATCTATAATCTAGTTCTCTGCACATGCTATATTTGCCCCACCTGCAGTGTAACATGATTCTGCCAAGGTGCAAAGTTACTTCCTTACAATCAGCCCTCAAAGGTTTAAATTAAAATTCTCTAAAATTCTCATTGAACAGCAGCTTCTGGGAATTGGGAATAAGCACCAATAGATGACCTGTCTTGTGTAGGTTTCTGGAACAGAAGAGTACATTATAATAAAATAATAGACTAGACTGTAGTATTGTGGTAACATAAATATGCTTGGTTTTGAGTACTGTAGTTGGAGGTTTTAGTTTTGGAACATGTAAAAGTTCCCTTAAGCAATGTGTTTTTGTAAAATATTTGAAGTATTAGTTGTCAAACTGTCACACATCGCCATTGATTTTCACCTTCAAACCGCTGGTTGTAATAACACATAAACTGCATGCAGTGTAGGGGAAACCACCGTTATCTATGCTACAAAAAACACCCTGTCTGTAACAGGCTGTGCTACTTACTGGTGCTCAGCATTTAGATAGCATTGGGTCACTCTTAGTGCCCCTTGCATGTGGATACCTGGGAAAGAAAATACATTTTGTGACCCTGTGTATTAAATTATACATTTTTGTGTCCTCTATTTTCACTTTTAGGGGAAGGATTGGTACACTGGACCTAATTCATTACGGATCACTTTTGCAATCACAACTGTGATTACGCACGCAGTTCCCGAGCGAAAATATGCTAATGATTGCAATCGCAAAGCAGTCACAGCCAAACATAAGGACACCTTACACACATCCATAATACTTTGCAAGTCTGCTAAATAACCGTTAACATCGCGTACAATCGAAGCCTCACACACACTTGCACAAGGTCTGACCTTACTCAGGAATTGCTAACTTCATTGCATGCAGTGAAAGCCCAAGCTGTGTATGGCATCACAGTGGCTAATTTATGCACGTCCCTGTAATGGCATTCAAATGCACTGACACGCCTGCGTTTTGCCGACCACCCCCATCACCACCCCCATGCTCTCACTTTTGTCAATCACTCTGCGATGGGTCTGTGTAGTCACTACTATTGCTGTCCGATCACAGTGACGTCTTTGCGCGCATACACTGTGATGCATACGCATGCACAGAATGCAACAATCGGGCGATTGCATGCGTAATCGCAGTTGCGATCGGTAATGAGTCAGGCCCACTGTCAATTAAATAAATTGTTTAAACTTTTTTAACACATTAATCACAATTCAAGGAAACAGCCACATCATCATATGCCTAAAGCATATGTGTATCATAACCAGGGGCTGGCTGGCAACTTTTAGCCTGGGGGGCAAATGCATGCAGGCGGCCCTGGCAGAGGAGTAGCGTGTAGCCAGGGTGCCCGAAGAACATGTGTGCTACGGCGCCCCCCCTCAAGTGTTCCAGGGAGGAGACTGGCCATATGGGATTAATGTAAAGTAAAAATAAAGATTAGCGACAGCCCCGTCTTGGTGTCCATATGCAGTGCCCCCCTGTGCCCTAAGAGAGGACCACCTTATGCAGAACTCCAGTAGTGCCCCCATTAGTGATCCCCCCTATGCAGTGCCCCTTATACAGTGCCCCCAGTAGTGGTCCCCCCTGTGCAGTGACCCTTGTGCCCCCAGTAGTAAGCCCCTTATATAGTGCCCCCAGTAGTGCTCCTTATATAGTGCCCCCAGTAGCAGTCCACACCCCATGCAGTGCCCCCAATAGTGGTAACCCTTATGCAGTGCCCCTTAAATAGTGACCCCAGTTGTAATCTCCCCCCTATGCAGTACCCCCAGTATTTCCCTTTTTATAGAGCCCCCAGCAGTGGTCCCTCGATGCAGTGCCCCCAGTGGTAGTCCCCTCCCCCCTATGTAGTGCCCCTAGTAGTAGTCCCCTCCCCCCTATGCAGTGCCCCTAGTAGTTGTCCCCTCCCCTTGTAGTGCCCATAGTAGTAGTAGTAGTCCCCCCCTTGTAGTGCCCCAGTAGTAGTCCCCCCTTGTAGTAGTAGTCCCCCCTTGTAGTGCCCCCAGTTATAATCCATAGTAGTGGTCCCCCTTTGTAGTGCCCCCCCTGTAGTGCCCCCAGTAGTGATCTCCCCCTTGTAGTACCCCCAGTAGTGGTCTCCCTCTTGTAGTGCCCCCAGTAGTAGTCACTCCCTCTTGTAGTGCTCCCAGTAGTGGTTCCCCTTTGTAGTGCCCCCAGTAGTATTCCCTCCCTCTTGTAGTGTCCCCAGTAGTGGTTCCCCTTTGTAATGCACCCAGTAGTAGTCCCTCCCTCTTGTAGTGCCCCAGTAGTGAATCCCCCTTTGTAGTGCCCCCAGTAGTCCCCCCCCTTGCAGTGCCCCCAGTAGTCCCCCCCTTGCAGTGCCTCCAGTAGTGGTTCCCCCCTTGTGGTGCCCCCAGTAGTGGTCTCCCCCCTTGTAGTGCCAGCACCCCCCCCTAGTAGACACACATAGTAAAAAAAAACAAAAAACACTTACCTGAATCCCCACTCCCGCCATCACCATCCGCTCCTCTGTCTGTCCTTCCCGGGCCACGCCACGGTGCATTATGGGAGATACATCATATGACGTTATGACGCCTCTCCCATTGCCCACTGCGGGAGCCGGAAGATGGAACGGCTCCTGCAGTGGGCGCAGCAGCAGCTAATGAGAGTCTGACAGACTCTCATTGGCTGCTGCTTACAACAAACACACAGCTGCTGGAGCCGGCGGCTGTGTGTTTGTCATTTGTGTAGCGCTGGCCGAACTCTGTCCGGTCAGCGCTACACACGCGGTGCAGTCTGTGTCACAGTGACACAGTCTGCACTGCGGCCAGTTGCCCGCATGATGCTGCGGCCCGGGGGGCACATGACATCCTGCCCCCCGGCCCAGCCCGCCACTGATCATAACGTATGTTCAACTCAGAATAAGCATGTGAATGTACTAAGGTCAGTTGCTTGGGATACTAATGTGTCCAAATCTAAATGAACCTCTTTATGTCTATTTTATTGATAAACAATAGAGGAAGGTAGAGAATTGTTTGCCTTAATAAAGATAAGCTGAACTGCTGTATTGCCTTAGACAGAAATAGTAGCAGTACTATATATATGGTGATAATACTACAGATCTCTATGCAGTGAGTTCAGCAGCCCCAATGCTATTTCCTAAGAAAACATGTTTTCATCAGGGATGCAGATTTCAACTCGTAATATCTTATGCTCTCGAGCTTTGACTGCACTGTACAATCTTTCCTTCCTTCTAGATTTATTTTTCTCTCTTGTGAAATGTTACTTAGGAGGTGAGTAGTAATAGACTTCAACTGAACAGCAGATAAATCTCATATATAATCCCAAGTACAGATATTTTATTGTTGCATTGGGGTGTTTGCTATGCCTGGATGATGGGGAGGTGGCTGATTGACTACTGATTTGTTTCCTAGTTGAATCGTTACAATTTCTCTAAATCTCCCAAAAGGCCTCCAGTTTCCAAGTGACAGACAGAAAACTGCTGCATGCATAAAAACTGAGGTTAGTTGTGCCCGGCCCTTTACAGCTCGTGGTGAGTGGGAATAATGAAACTACCCTATATGCAGTACTCATACAGCACATACACAGATACATTAACAAAAATAAAGACACTTGCCAAATCCTGAATTCTGTAGGAAACCCCCATTTGTATCCAGCCAATGGTTATAAATACTTTTAAAAATTGTCAAAAAAAATGTTAAAAAAGGTCTTCTGCTCTTTTATACTATCTGCAAATTGTTACTTGTGCATTTAGGGGCTAATGTATTGATGTATTGTTGAAAGTACAGCCAAATGCCAAGTGTTTCTTGATTTCACACTGCACATGTTCTGGAACCAAGTGTATGCAAATATACAGATGTAACACGCTCATCTATCCTCATTATGGCATATAGTATGATAACCTAGTGCCACTGCGCCTGGTCGCAGGGCACCATATTCTGCTGTGGGGTCGTGCGGGGTGGCGCAAGGTGGTGCTTTGAGGTGTAGTGTGGCATATGTAGTTGCCGTAGAGTGTAATACTAGTGTTCGTCCACCAGATGTCGCTTTTGAAAATAACAACAATGCATGCGTGAGTTCTACATTGCCATACTATACACTACAGCTCTACTGCACTGTGCTCTACAGTATGATTTACTGCAACTATACTATAATGTGCAACTATACAAGCGCTGAGCATCATTTTCTGCAGTGCACTCACATAAGGGACCCCTGCTTATAAAGTCCTCAGCAGCCGAAGTAAAAAGATGTACTTCCAAAAAACAAACTTGCAATCTGTGCTTAAAAGATGCACGGAGTAAAAAAAAACAAACATTCATACTATTCAATCTCACTGAACTAACTGTATGGCTCACCACCATCCCCCACCAACATTCACTTCTATTCAATGCTGCTGCATGCTGAGCCCACTATTGACATTGTACACAAAATTCCTGATGTAATTTGCACACGACACATCACATACACGACAGGTGTGACTCTCAACAAGGGTGACGTGTGGGGGCTAGAGGTTTGGGTGAGCGTTTTACAAAGTGAGCGTCCCGGGTTCGAGACCTGACAATTTTTTTTTTTTTTTAAATCTTCACTAAAGGATTAAAAACAAATCACTTGGTGTGTGACAGTTCTGTCATTTATACAAATTGTACATGTAAAGGGACAGCATCTGTGTTAGCCAGAAGATGCACAGCCAGCATTGCATAAAGACCGAGCAATTCAATATCAGTATTCTTATCCATGGCTACTGAACTGAATACAGTGCCTACATCTTCCCACCACCTGCATTTCTATGCTACTGTATGCCACCTGTAGCTGCAATTTACGCTAAACCACTATGCAGTAGACATTGTATTGTACCTCTACCTCTAACCTCTACCTTGATACGGACTCCAGTGACCTATTGGATTTATATTGGACTTTTCTCTCAGCCTTGGAACTTCTATGCAGCTTTAGAGGATATCTTCCTACTTGTGCTTCAACACATATACCTTTGTGTGCTGGATGCCAGAAGATTCCCCCAGGACTACATTTCCATCATTGGTAAAGTTCTGCTGCTATTTTTAACTTTGAGAATGAGAGCAAGTCCTATTTCCAGAGGCATATAATACTTTTTCACTAGGAGAGGATTTAAGTGGACAACTTTGTTATTCAAATACAAACAGCTCTTTTAATATCTTTGAGCACCCTTTATGCTCACTCAGAGCGGTATATTAACTTTTATGTAATATATATCATGTATTTTTAATCTTCACTTTATTGTCCATCAGTGTTATTTTTATGTGTTCATTTACTTTAGCGCAGATGTTACATTCTTTTGTTGTTTCTATTGCATTTAGTGGGCCTAACAACCCCACACACCTGCAGCATCAGGTCAGCAAGTTATATCTGTTTATATACAGGAAGACTAACCCAACCTCCTGAGAACACAGCCACCGAGAGCACCTGAGAAACCTCGCCTCTGGTCCAGCATTTGGGTCAAGGGAGGGGCCGCCAGGGAGAGTGTCTCCCCTCTGCTGTATGGATTCACCCGGCACACTGACATGGCCGCCACCATTTACTTTGCCCCCGGCTGTCAGGATCCCTCAAGTCCCAGTGGTCTAGTGTGGGAGGCAGTTTACCTGGCTCCTCACTGCAGCATCCTCCGGCAGGTCTCCACCGCCGGAGGCACAGAGTGCCACATGGTTCCCCATTGTCAGCGGCCATGGGGAACCACCTTACCTACATCCCCGATGTTCCAGGCTTCAGTACTGGGCTCAGTCTGACACCTGCCAGAATCACCAGTTCCCTCACTGGTGTTGCGGCGCTGGTGGGGGAAGACGGAGCAGCAGCACAGGCATCCATCTGGACGCCTAGTGCTGCTTACTCATAATGGAAAAAAAAACTTGTTTGGGACTGCTGCAGCAGTCCCACTGTCAGCAAGGTACACTCCTACGTACCAAACAAAAAAACTAGCCATCTGTGGCCAGGGGTGGGGTATATATGGAGGAGGACCCAGTACATCCTGGGAGCTGAGAGTTTGTTAACTGTTTGGTGCCTGGATCACTTCAACCACATACCGGAAGGTAATTTCTGTGGACCCTATGAACCCCGAAGAAGAAAATGGGAGTGTCAGAAAAGGTTAAACCCATACACTTGAGCCAAACCCAAATCTGACACAGTAGAAATAGAAAAACCAAGCAAAGAGGAAAAGAGAAAAGCTAGAAATAACTGAGAAAGGGGAAGAGTGACCAAAGCCAAAGCAATCGGCACAAAATACAGAGGAAGAAAGTGAATGAAAAGCAAACAAAGCGGCAGAAACAGGAGGCTGGCAGCCAAGAAGGATAGAAGATGAAGAAAATGAAAAAAATAGGAGCAGATGGGGAAACAAACTACCAGAGGTGACAGCGGAAAAAAGGAAAGGACAATAAGTGGGAGGGGATGGTAGAGGAGACAGTAGAAAGAGAAGTGAGGAAATAATGGGGTGCATACATAGAAGGAAGGATACCAGAAAGGTGGACAAACATAGAGGTAGACCTAGGAATTACAGTCAAAAGGACAAAGGCAGAAGGCACACTGATAGGGGGAGGAAAAGGGACAATGTCAATAGGGCTACAATCAAGAGGAAGATGAGTGGAAGAGGCAGAAAACACTGGTACAACATGGGCTAAGAAGGGCAAGAAGGGAAACCTAAACTGACCATCAGAACAAAAAGATTGGGCCTACATTCACACTGCAGGACCAGTTAAGCCAGCAATGGCAGGTGGGGAAGTAGGGGAGATGCTCCTTGGCTTGTTGAGCCAGGCAACTAAGGATAAAGAGGAGAAAAGTGAGATGCTGCAGCCACCGGGTGCACATGTGCAGCTTTCAGTCAGAGGGGCAGCCTGGGGGAGGAGGCTGGAAGATAAAGCCTAGACAGCATTGGCCAAACATTGGGGAGGGGGAGTGTGACATTTAGGATGGACCATGAGAGAGAAGAAGATAAGTCTTGACAGAAAAAGGTAACAGTGACAGAAACAAAGAAAGAAATAAGGCGGAGTCAGAAAGTGAAAACAACAGAGAGCACAACAGATATAAGAGAGCAGGTAAAGCAAATAGAAAAAGATAACAGCAAAGGAAGTAACAATGTCATAAACAATGAGGCATGCAAACAATGAGACATACTTGTTTGCCAGAAATCCAAAATGGAAAGAGGATGAATTCTTGTCAGAACCAGAAAAAAACTTATCTAAAGTGGCCCCTAATAAAAGATGCACATGTCCAGGTTTGTGGGGGTCCCAGGGCAACTAAGTTGTGAACACCCATCAATAAAATTGCCATGGCCTCAGCAGCAACTATGCCCCTTACCTTGTCTCTGGACCCTCCACAGTCATTATCGGTGCCACTATCTACAAGATACAATGTATGAACTGTCAGTTCGCCTGACCGTTCTGTCAGCTGCAGCTATCAATATTGACAGCTGCAGCTGGCATTGCCTTACCACCACAGCAGGCACAGCACTGTCCCTTGCTGGGGCGGCTGCTGGTTCCAAGATCCCGCGCTTACCCAGTGGAGCGAGCCAGGAGTGAGACACAGCGCTTCAGCACTTGGCTGATGCCCTGTGTGCTCAGCTGGGGATTGCGGGAGGGGGGAGTTTTCACTCACCGTTTTGGCAGGTGAGATGTTTATACATCTCATCGTTAGTGCTTCCTGCTTCACCTTGGTAAAGAGGCGAAGCAGGAAGCGTTATAGTGGCACAATAAATGCTGCTATAATACATCTCCACTAGTATCTAGCAATCCTCTATAATTTCTTAATCACATTGTCTTAATTTTCATAACATTAATGCTCATCTTCTAGTTCATTGCAATTGCAATAATCATTTGCAGGCTTCATATGCAGTACTGTGCATTATAGAATGCAGTCACCATGTCAACAAACACAATGTTGACAGTCATAATGTCAATATTACAATTGACATCTGCAGAAAGTCAGCATGTTCATAATGTCAAAATCTGAAATGTTGACATTCTGCAGATTGCCAACAGTAGGGTTAGGCTACGGGAGCTAAGGGTTAGAGTAAGGAAGCAGGAGGTGAGTGTTTGGGTTAGGCACTAGGTTGATGGTTAGGGTTAAGTTTCGGGAGGGAAGGCTTAGGCACACAAGGAGGTGAGGGTTAGGATTATGGTTATGGTTGTTAGTCACTGCTAAATGACAGCCAAGTCCCACCATCATGTGATTGTTGGACACAGAAGTCACAGCCAGAGCCTCCAGAGCCACCAAAGATCAATTGCAGGTGATTCAGTGCTGCAATGGGACACACTGTTATGTCGACATTCTAACCATGTTGACATTTCATATATATATCGGCATGATGAGTGTTGACATGGTTAATGTCGACATCCTAAGCATGTTAACATTATGACCACGTTGACATTCTCACATCGACATTATGAATGTTGACACAATAAATGTTGCCAAAATATACTATCATTCTAATAACCTCTCTGCCATCTCCATATGGATGACCCAACACTACCTAAAGCTCAACTTGTCCAAAATTGTACTTACCATCTTGCCTCCTTCCAAGTCACTACCTCCCCTCAAATCTCTCTGATCTTCAATAACATTCCAAATACCTCAGTCCAGGGCTGCCATCAGAAACTGTGGTGCCCAGTACAGATGAAATAGGCAGGGCCCCCTGCCTCCTACCTGATGAATGCAGAAGTGTATCATGGAGTACTAGCATACAGAGCAAGCACATGCTATGACTCCCCCCACAATACTAACATACACCTATGTTTGTCCATGCTACTTCTGATTGCAGCCACTTGCCATGGGGAATGGAAAAATGTCCAAATGGTAATTGGTCTGATAGCAAGGTCAGAGAAGGGGAAGTAGTCAGAGCAGTGGCATCCCTCCCCACAGTGACACCTAGTGCGGGGAGGGATGCCTTGTGCACAGCAAAGCTGTGCGCCCTGAAAAGGGGGCGTGGCCTCGGGTTTGGGGGCATGACCACGGGTAAGGGGGCGTGGCCTCGCTGCCCGAACCCGGTGCCCGGCCCATGTAGATTATGGAGAGTGGTGGAGGGTGCTGGAGGTGCGGGCAGTGCAGGCTTCCTCACTGTGACAGGAGCCGAGTTCTGCACTTAATGATACAGTGCAGCACCCGGCTCCTGTCACTTAGGGGAACACTGCACCTTGGTGTCACCCCTCAGCGGGTGACACCCTGGTGCGGCCCGCACCCCCCTTGTGATGCCACTGGGTCAGAGGAACACATAGCGAGGCTGGGGCAGAGACACACATGGGGAGGGTTGGCAGAGGCACACTTGGGGAGAGATAAGACAGAGTAAAAATAATATTAATAAATAGGCCCGTAAGAAAGACATTCACTGTGCTCTACTCTGGTCCATAGGCCTGTACAAATATCTGCTAATTCATACAGTAGTTTGATTTGTAGTTCAGGAGTCAGTACACGTACCTCAATGTTATAATGAAGAGCTATGTATTATAGTTCCTATAACAAATTGTATTTGTGTGCTGTAAATAAGCAAAGCAGTATTGTATTATATAATAGCTGGATTTAAATTCA
This sequence comes from Taudactylus pleione, assembly GCA_031769625.1. Classification (NCBI taxonomy): domain Eukaryota; kingdom Metazoa; phylum Chordata; class Amphibia; order Anura; family Myobatrachidae; genus Taudactylus; species Taudactylus pleione. Next base: position 5,024,753 of record JAUIMM010000092.1, on the reverse strand, counting down.
CATTGTTTTAAACAAGTCTTGAAAGCAATAACATTTAACTTGTAACTCTATTGTTGATAGTACAGATGATAGATAAGAAAAAGGCTTGAAGGAAAAATTTATAATCTTTGTCACTTTACAAAGCAAGTAAACAATTTTTGTTTACTGCATTGCTAGGAGCCAACTGCCATTTGTTGGGAAAGCCATCAATTAAGTGCATGGTCTTTTGCTTCCTAGATAAACAGAATGATTTAACAACCAATGTAAAGGTTGAAATGTGAAGGAAAACAAACATAAACTAATAATTTCCTCTTGTTGCGGATTACAGCGGTTTTCAGTTTTCCATGTCAGGTTAAAGATTGAAGAACATATATAAGACCAATTTCTCCTCAATGAGTTGTGACTGCAAATATTTTTGGTTAGTAGGATTATTTAATAGATTTCCAGCATCATGCTGTAGTTTAAAATTGCAAAGGGATAAACTGAGGTCAGGCATAAAATATTAATTATATAAGATTTTATATAAAATCTGTGCACCACATTAAAGATTATGATGTTTTACTACTAAGGCAACAATATTAGCACTGAAATGATTAATTAATTTTGCACCAAAAACTTTGGTTAGAGATGTGCGCCGGGCCATTTTTACTGGTTTTGGTTCTAAGTTGTTGTCCAGTTTTGGTTTTGGCAAAACGCTGTGACTGGTTTTGGTTTTGGATTTTTTCCAAAAATGTACAAAAAAAAGCTAAAATCGCTTAATTTGGGCCTTTTTTTGTTCCTAGAGTATTATTAACCTCAATAACATAAATTTCCAGTCATTTCCACTCAATTTTGACCACCTCACAGCTCACAGTATTGTTCACCAATCTAAGCCAAAGGCTGGTTGGCTAAACTAAGAAACAGAGCAGTGACACAAATACACGGCAGTTATTTCTGTTTAAAAATGCTTTGTAAATTAGAAAGGTGAGTAGTTCCCCAAAATCACCCCAACCATAAAAACAGCATTCTATACCTACGGGTTGGATACAGTGCAGGTTACAGTGCGGGTTGGATACAGTTCAGGTCACATACACTGCGAGATAAAGAGCGTGTTGGATACAGTGCAGGATACAGTGTGGGTCAGATACAGCGTGGGTCACATACAGTGTGGGTCGCATACAGTCCTGGTCGCATACAGTGCAGGATACAGTGTGAGCTGGATACAGTGAAAGTCGGAATGAGTGTGGGTCGGATACAGTGTGGGTCAGATACAACGTGGGTTGGATACAGTGTGGGTTGGATACAGTGTAGGTTGCATACAGTGTCGGATACAGTGTGGGTTGGATACAGTGTGGGTCAGATACAGCGTGGGTCGCATGCAGTCCTGATCGCATACACTGCGGGATACAGTGTGAGCTGTATACAGTGTAATTCGGAATGAGTGTGGGTCAGATACAGTGTTGGATGCAATGTGACCCAGTGTGGGTCGGATACAGTGCAGGTTGCATACAGTGCGGGATACAGTGTGGGTTGGGTACAGTATGGGTCATATACAGTGCGGGTCAGATACAGCGCGGGTTGGAAGCAGCGTGGCCCAGTGTGGGTCGGATACAGTGCAGGTTGCATACAGTGCGGGATACAGTGTGGGTTGGGTACAGTGTGGGTCATATACAGTGCGGGTCAGATACAGCGCGGGTTGGATGCAGCGTGGCCCAGTGTGGGTCTGATACAGTGCAGGTTGCATACAGTGCGGGATACAGTGTGGGTTGGATACAGTGTGGGTCAGATACAGCGTGGGTCACATACAGTGTGGGTCGCATACAGTCCTGGTCGCATACAGTGCAGGATACAGTGTGAGCTGGATACAGTGAAAGTCGGAATGAGTGTGGGTCGGATACAGTGTGGGTCAGATACAACGTGGGTTGGATACAGTGTGGGTTGGATACAGTGTAGGTTGCATACAGTGTCGGATACAGTGTGGGTTGGATACAGTGTGGGTCAGATACAGCGTGGGTCGCATGCAGTCCTGATCGCATACACTGCGGGATACAGTGTGAGCTGTATACAGTGTAATTCGGAATGAGTGTGGGTCAGATACAGTGTTGGATGCAATGTGACCCAGTGTGGGTCGGATACAGTGCAGGTTGCATACAGTGCGGGATACAGTGTGGGTTGGGTACAGTGTGGGTCATATACAGTGCGGGTCAGATACAGCGCGGGTTGGATGCAGCGTGGCCCAGTGTGGGTCGGATACAGTGCAGGTTGCATACAGTGCGGGATACAGTGTGGGTTGGGTACAGTGTGGGTCATATACAGTGTGGGTCAGATACAGCGCGGGTTGGATGCAGCGTGGCCCAGTGTGGGTCTGATACAGTGCAGGTTGCATACAGTGCGGGATACAGTGTGGGTTGGATACAGTGTTGGTCAGATACAGTGCAGGTCGGATACAGCAAGGGTCAGATACAGTGCGGGTTGGATACAGTGCGGGTTGCATACAGTGCAGGTTGGATGCCAGTGGTGCACTTTCTGTGACAGAGGGTAATGGTATTGTCCCCAATGCGAGGGTGTCAGCAGTGTCTGCCGTGTGGGGTACCGATGGTGTCTGCTGTGTGGAGGTAGCGGCAGTGTCCTCAGTGTGGGAGTGCTGGCGGTGGCGGCAATTGTCACTGGTGTCCTCAGTGTGGGAGTGATGGCAGTGTCGGCAGGCAGGAGTGCCGACAGTGTTCTGAGGGGTTGGGTATGGAAGCCGTCCTGTCGGGATTCCATCGTCAGGCTAAAGATAGGTGTTTGGATTTAGACAGCTGTCTGTAGTCCTGTGTCGGGATTTAGACAGCGGGATTCCGATGGACGGCTTCCCGTTCATCGGTATATTGACTGTATCCTGTTCTGAGTGCCTGATTCAGAAAGGATTGCTGATGCAATCGCGGATACAATCATGTACACAGGTCTGCTGGGAAGGAATGGATATGAAATACCGCCGGCCGCATGGCCGGCGGTTCGATTCCCGTCAGTGTCAGCCCGACAAGAGCAGAGTTAGAAGCAGCAGAAGTCTGACAGCACTGGAAATCCCGATCGTGGATAGGTAAGTATCTACTAACCTAACCTAACCCCCCTAACCCTAACCCTCCTTAGGGGTGCCTGACCCTAATCCCCCCTCTAAGTGCCTAACCCTAACCACCCCCTTCCCCGCTGCATAAACCTAAGTCCCCCAGGGGGGTGCCTAACCCTAAGTCCCCCCGGGGGTGCCTAACCCTAACCCTCCCTCCCCCTAGCCTAACCCTAAGCCTACCAGGGGGTTGCCTAACCCTAAGTCCGCCCCCGGGAGCCCTAAACCTAACCCTTCTCCCCCCCCACGGCTGTCCGCTCGCGGCGCCCGGCATCACTACGATCGGGATGCCGGGCGCTGGTCTCCCAGCGTCGGGGAAATGCGGGTGTCTACATCTAGACGCCCGGCATTTCACCCTTGCCGGGAAATGACAGTCGGGAAGCCGGCTGCCGGTATTTAGGCAGTCAGCTTCCCGATTGCTTCCCGCTGGGAAAGTATGCTAATATGTGCAATCGCAAAACACTCACACGGAAAACGTGCAGACACCCACTTCCCCTCTCGCACATTCGTAATACCTTGCAATCCAGCCAAAACATTGGTAACATCAAAGTACATTGGAGCTACTCGCACATTTACAGCAGATCAGACCTCACTTATAAATTGCTAACTTTTCTGTACGCAGTGAGTTGTGTATGCCATCGTAGTGGTAATTTATGCACGCCCCTGTAACAGCATTCAAACGCACTGGCTCGCCTGCGTTTCACTGACCACCCCCTGTCAGCCCCGCCAAACGGTTCTTCCTGTCAATCACTCTGTGATGGATCCACGTAGTAACTGCAATCGCAGTTCCGATCGCGATGGCTAGTTAGCGCATTTGCAGAGTGATGCATGCGCAGTATGCAACAATCGGCCAATTGCGTGCGTATTAGCAACTGCATTCCTTGCTGAATCAGGTCCTAAGTGCGGAAGTACCAGCGGTGTTGGGGTGGCGGTGTCCTCATTGCGGGAGTGCTGGTGGTGTTGGCAGTGCAGGAGAGCCAGCAGTGTTCTGAGTGCAGAAGTGCCTGTGTTGTCAGCAGTGTAGGGGTGCAGACGGTGTCCTCAGTACGGGGTTGCTGGTGGTGTCGGCAGTGCTGGAGAGCGGCGATATCAGCACTGCGAGTGGCGGTGTTCTTGGTGAGGTAGGGCTTGATTCAGACACTGTCGCAAATTGCGGCCGCTCCCTGGCAAAAAGGGGCCGGATATTTAAATTAAGTGCTCGCACTGCATCTCGTAAGGAACCCCGGCAATAAGTGCTCGCTAGTGTATAAAGACGCCCCCTTACCACTAGCAAAACACATCATCTTCGGTATTTGAAGGATTAATCGGTAACATCGAGAGCCATGGGAGCTGCTCGCAGCGCTTGAGGTAGACCTTACCCTCCCGCAGGCACTGCGAGCAGTTCAGGATAAAAAACAACCAAGTGATATGTACAATGACGCTACTTTGCTAATTATGCACACCCATTAAACTCCGTTCTGACGGTCAGACACGCCTGCGTTCGCAGCACCACTCCCCCGTTCACAAGCACCTTCCCCTGTTACCACCCACAAATGGCGCTATCTGTCACTCATTCCACTGGGCAGTCTTTTCAGGGCGAGAGAGCAAAATCCGATAGCTCGTACTAGTTTGCGCATGCGCACTGCGACTTATACGCATGCGCAGACAGGCGACCATCGCTCAGAGCTAGCGAGCGCAACTTAGCGTCCGGGTCTGAATCAGGCCCTCTGTTTGGATAGCATGTGCAGTTCCAAAACCACACTAATTTATGTGATCACAGACATTGCATCATAATCAGCCCCAGTATGTGACACTGGGTGACTCAACCTAAATAAGACCTCTGACAAGGTATTTTAAAACCTTCACTGTTTGGGCAGTGTAGGAATTGGGGAAACAAATCTCCATCCATTAACTAAAGCTATATTTTGAATTGCAAACATTAGGATAAAAAAGGTATATCAGGGAGGAATCTATTTTAGTGAAGAAAGCCTGTCATTGCCTCCCTGATATACTGTTTTACCCCCAAAGAAGTGTGCATCTGATTGCTGCTTTTGTCAGCAGTCACATCATCAATAAATACAAGGGAACCAGTTCCATTGGCAGCCATACATGCCCACGCCATGACACTACCACTACCATGCTTCACTGATGAGGTGGTATGTTTTGGATCATGAGCAGTTCCTTTCCTTCTCCATACCCTTCTCTTCCCATCACTCTGGTACAAGTTGATCTTCGTCTCATCTGTCCATAGGATGTTGTTCCAGAACATAATGGCTTTTTTAGATGTTGTTTGGCAAACTCTAATCTGGTCCTCCTGTTTTTGTGGCTCACCAATGCTTTACATCTTGTGGTGAACCCTCTATATTCACTCTTGTGAAATCTTCTGTTGATTGTTGACTTTGACACATATACACTTATCTCCTGGAGAGTGTTCTTGATTTGGCCAACTGTTTTTCTTCACCAGGGAAATAATTCATCTGTCATCCACCACAGTTGTTTTCCGTGGTCTTCCTTTTGGTGTTACTGAGCTCTCTGGTGCGTTCTTTCTTTTTAAGAATGTTCCAAATAGTTGCTTTGGCTACGTCTAATGTTTTTGATATCTCTCTGATGGGTTTGTTTTGATTTTTCAGCCTAATGATGGCTTGCTTCACTGACAGTGACAGCTCTTTGGATCTCATATTGAGAGTCGACAGCAACTGATTCCAAATACAAATGTCACACCAAGAATCAACTCCAGACCTTTTACCTGCTTAATTGATAATGAAATAATGAGGGAATAGCCCACACCTGTCCATGAAATAGCTTTTGAGTTGATAGTCCCATTACTTTTGGCCCCTTAAAAAGTGGGAGGCACATATAGAAACCATTGTAATTCCTAAACCATTCACCTGATTTGGATGTAATTACCCTCAAATTAAATCTGAAAGTCTGCAGTTAAAGCACATCTTGTTTGTTTCATTTAAAAGCCATTGTGGTGGTGAATAGAGGCCAAAATATGAAAATTGTGTCAATGTCCCAATATTTATGCACCTGACTGTATATATATATATATATATATAGTCAATTTATTTTCAATATACAGCAAGTTGCAACCTAGTGCCGCCCGACTCGTCATCAATATGTGCTCTGGGCCCAAGTTCTGGAGCTGAATTTTTTTTAAAAAAATTGTCTTTTTTTGTCTAAAAATTGTCTGTGTGTCTGTGCGTGTTAGGCTTAGCTGCACAAGATCTAGTAAATAAGCAATGCAACCTAGTGCTGCCCGACTCCAGTCATCATCAATCTGTGCTCTGGGCCCAAGTTCTGGAGCTGAAAAACATTTTAAAAAATTTTCTTTTTTTGTTTAATAATTGTCTGTGTGTCTGTGCATGTTAGGCTTAGCCGCACAAGATCTAGTAAATAAGCAATGCAACCTAGTGCTGCCCGACTCCAGTCGTCATCAATCTGTGCTCTGGGCCCAAGTTCTGGAGCTGAAAAAACATTAAAAAAAATGTATTTTTTTTTGTTTAATAATTGTCTGCGTGTCTGTGCATGTTAGGCTTAGCTGCACAAGACTAGCAAGTCAGCAATGCAACCTAGTGCTGCCCGACTCTAGTCGTCATCGATCTGTGCTCTGGGCCCAAGTTCTGGAGCTGAAAAACATTTTAAAAAATTGTCTTTTTTTGTTTAATAATTGTCTGTGTGTCTGTGCATGTTAGGCTTAGCCGCACAAGATCTAGTAAGTCGGCAATGCAACCTAGTGCTGCCCGACTCCAGTCGTCATCAATCTGTGCTCTGGGCACAAGTTCTGGACCTGAAAAAAAATAAATATAAATTGTCTTTTTTTGTCTAATAATTGTCTGTGCGTGTTAGGTTTAGCCGCACAATATCTAGCAAGTTGGCAACGCAACCTAGTGCTGCCCGACTCCAGTCATCATCAATTTGTGCTCTGGGCGTAAGTTCTGGAGCTGAAATTTTTTTAAATTTTTTTGTGTAATAATTGTCTGTGTGTCTGTGCATATTAGGCTTAGCCGCACACAATCTAGCAAGTCGGCAACGCAACCTACTGCTGCCCGACTCCAGTCGTCATCAATCTGTGCTCTGGGCCCAAGTTCTGGAGCTGAAATTTTTTTTAAAAAAATTGTCTTTTTTCATCTAATAATTGTCTGTGCATGTTAGGCTTAGCTGCACAAGATCTAGCAAGTCAGCAACGCAACCTAGTGCTGCCCGACTCCAGTTGTCATCAATTTGTGCTCTGGGCCCTAGTTCTGGAGCTGAAATTTTTTTTTTTAAATTGTCAATTTTTTGTAAAAAAAAATTCTGTGTGCACACCACTGCACATGTGTAAATTTTGTAACTGCACCTTGGCTACACTATTGGTGCTTATGACACTGCTTCAAGACTACAGAAAATATGGAGGGCTGTCACATGACAGGAGAGCAAAGCCAAAAACCACATGTTATAGCTGCCGCCAGCAGTGCAAGGCTGTCAACTTCCTCATCCTCTATGAAGGCCCATGCCCCAGGGCTTAAGTCACGCCATCGATGTGGTAAAGCTACTTTTACTGAAGTTAAGAAAAAAAATTGAAAGAAAATTTGCCTTTAGATAAACAAAAAATTGGCAATATGTCATTCACTACACGAAGTGGCAAGGAAAGGATAGCCTTTTGGAAAAAACAACTGTGTGCCCTGAGAAATCGAAATCACAAATCCCAGAGGAGAGTGTAAGTGTGTTCGCGGTTGCCATGTGTGAGCCAGACCTAAATACTAGAGTGCTGGAGGATCCTCCAAGTTCCAACATTTGTGTGCCCTCTGTAAATGTGGGGAAGGGCAGTCAACATCTTGCAGACATAGTCATCAAGCATGCTTCTGTGGAATTGCACATGGAGGAGGAGGATATTTTGGTAGTTGAAGGTGATAAGGATGATGAGATTGTTGATGATGAAGATGTTGGTGATGAGGATGTCCTTTGTGTAAGTAAGGCAACAGCTGTTGCCCATGGATTGATAAAGCCAAAGCCCATTGTTGTCATGCCGGGACAAAAGACAAAAAAATCCACTTCTCACATGTGGAATTATTTCCACCCCGATCCGGACAACAGTTGTCAAGCCATATGTAACCACTGCCAAGCAAGAGTGAGTAGAGGGAGGGATCTAACCCCGTTGGAACTTCCTCCTTGCTACATCACTTGGAATGCATTCATCAAATATCAAAGTGTACATCGCCAAGTTCCAAAACTCAAAATGTAACAAGTCCAGTGTCACCTACCTGCTCCAACTGTGTGAGATTCAAGTGCCTTCAATCTCCAACACCAATACCTGCATCATCAACATCCTCATTCATCATCAGGAGTAGTCCTGCTGTATCCAATGTTGGCATTCGAAGCATGATTGACTCCTCTCCTATCTGTGATTCCTCAGAAGGATCCTTGATGACTACGCCTATTGCTGCTGTTGTTGCTGTGAGTGGATCTTCATCCCAAAAGGAGACCAGCAGGAAGACTACTTGTAGCATATCCTCCAAAAAACAATTAACTGTTAAACAATCATTTGCAAGGGCAAACAAGTATGAGAGCAATCACCCATTTGCACAGCAGATTATTGACGCCATAACAGCTATGCTGTTATTAGATGTGCATCCAGTATCCGCCATTACTGCAGTGGGTTTTCAACAGTTAATTAAGGTCCTGTGTCCTCGCTAGCAGATCCCTTCTAGATTCCACTTTACTAGAGCAGCAATTCCAAGTCTGTACATGGACATTAAAAAAAATCTTATTAATGTCCTCAGAAATGCCGTTGTACCCACTGTCCACTTGACCACTGATATGTGGACAAGTGGGACAGGGCAAACTAAGGATTACAGCCCACTAGGTAGGTGTATTGCCTACAACAGCAACAGCAGCAGCAACATCTACCAAAAGACAGCTGATACAGAGGCAGGCTACTCTTTGTATTACTGGTTTCACTAAGAGGCATACCGCTGAGAACCTCTTAGAAAAACTCAGGGATATCATTGCTAAATGGCTTACCCCACTTGGACTCTCCTCAGAATTTGTGATTTCGGACAATGCCACCAATTTTGTGAGAGCATTACATGTGGGTGAATTCCAACACGTCCCATGTTTTGCTCTCACAATTAATTTGGTGGTGCAATGTTTTTTTAAATACTGACACGGTTGTGCAGGAGATGCTCTCGGTGGCCCGCAAACTATCCGGACATTTTAGACATTTGGCAACCACTTGTCGAAGATTGCATTACCAGCAGGTACTGTTAAATTTTCCCTGCCATCAGCTGAAGCAAGAGGTAGTAACTCGGTGGAATTCTACGCTCTATATGCTTCAGCGGATGGAGGAACAGCAAAAGGCCATCAAGGGTTATACAACAGCCTATGACATAGACTGTGAAGGGGAAATGCACCTTACTCAAGCACATTGGAGAATAATTTCCGTGTTGTGCAAGGTTCTCAAACCCTTGGAACTTGCCACATGTGAAGTTATTTCAGACATTGCCAGCTTGAGTCGGGTCATCCCCCTCATCAGACTTTTGCAAAAGAAGCTGGAGAAACTGATGGAGGAGGTGAAATGGAGCGATTGCGCAAAGTATGTCGTACTGGTGGATCAAGCCCTTGATTCACTTCACCAGGATCCAAGAGTCGTCAATCTATTGAAATCTGAAAAATATATTTTGGCGACCATTCTGGATCCTAGGTTTAAGTCCTACCTTGTGAGTTTTTTTCCAACAGACCGAAATCTAAAACTATGCAAAGAGCTGTTGGTCAAAAAATTGTCAGCTGCAGCCGCACATGAAACGACATAATCTTCTCCTTCAGTTTCTGCAGCTGCCAGGAAAAAACTAATTTTTCCTTACAGAATGCCTGCTGGTCATGCAGATCGTTCACCAAGAAATTACATCTGGTCGGGCCTGAGAGAACTGCCTACTAGTGACATGTCTTCTACCATGACTGTGTGTGATGCAGTCTCCATTCACAGAATGGTGGAGGACTATTTCAGAGATAACATCCTAATAGGCATGTCAGACAGTCCTTTCAGTACTGACAGGAAAAAGAGGCAATTTGGAGTCCCATACACATACTGGCTTTGCAATCCTTAAGTTGCCCACCCTCCAGTGTGTACTACAAAAGAGTTTTCAGTGCAGCTGACAACCTTGTCAGTGTTTGGCGTAGGAGGTTACTTCCTCAAAATGTGGAAAAGATAATGTTCATTAAAATGAATTACAAATTCCACAAGGAAGACCTCAACATGACGACAACTTGTAATGTAAAGCCAGTTTGTGTATGGGATCATTTTAATTTCCATGTCCAATGCACATTGGCAGCTTGTTTTATGGGGGTCTAAACAAACCAATAATTTCAGCCACAGTTGGCAGTCCTTGTCGCTGAAATGCTTGGTTTGTTAAACTGTCCTGTTTCGTATACAACATAAGGGTGGGTGGGAGGGCCCAAGGACTATTCCATCTTGCACCTTTTTCCTTTCCATTATGTGCTGGTTGGGGCATTGCTGCCTGACATTTTAAATTAATGTTATCGTTGGTTTAGGAACCAATGATTTATTTCTAAATTAATTTATTAACAATTTTACAGCCAGGGGCTGCACCCAATAAATTGTTTTTTAAATTAATTTATTATCAATTTAACAGCCAGGGGTTGTGCCAATAAATTGCCATTTAATAATTATTCAGCCAGGGGCTGCACCCAAAGAATTGTTTTTTAATTAATTTATTATCAATTTAACAGCCAGGGGCTGTTCCAATGAATATCTTTTTATTAATTATTCAGCCAGGGGCTGCACCCAATGAATTGTTTTTTAATTCATTTTTTATCAATTTTACAGCCAGGGGCTGCACCCAATTAATTGTGTTTAATAATTTTTTTTATCAATTTAACAGCCAGGGGCTGCACCATTGAATTTCTTTTTATTAATTATTCAGCCAGGGGCTGCACCCAATGAATTGTTAAATTAATTTGTTATCAATTTTACAGCCAGGGGCTGCACCAATGAATTGTTTTTTAATTCATTTATTAGCAATTTTATAGCCAGGGGCTGCACCAACTATCAACTATCAATTCTTCAATCGTCAAGGGTATTCCAACCATCATCTTTGCATAGTCCTCAACTCTATTAATAATTATATCAATCAGTTTTGAGCCAGCAAGCTGGATGCAACCTTTTGGCCCTATAACTAGATGAAAAAAATCAATATTGTGAGCTGTGCGGTGGTCAAAATTGACTGGAAATGAGTGGAAATAAATGTTATTGAGGCTATTAATACTGTAGGAACAAAAAAGGCCAATTTTATGTGATTTTAGCTGTTTTTTTATTTTTTTAAGTGGATCCAAAACCAAAACACGAAAACAAAAGACGGAGGTGAGGTGTTGGCAAAACCAATCCAGATCCAAAACCAAAACCAATACACGGGGGTCGGCACACATCTCTGGAAAGGACTATTGGGTCACTCACATCTCACATTGCAAATATTGCTGGTACAGGTAACTGAACCGGTGTATCAGAAATTACAGATAATGCTGGTACTAAGTATGCATTGGTAACAGGATTAGCATGGCACTGAGATAATGAGACTGCAGAGGAATATGACTGAAAAAGCTGGCTTGCACACTAATAAAATATGCTGCCAGTGAATCAAAAGCAGAATAATTACCAGCTAATGGCAAGTCAGGGCAAGAACAGGAGCCAGAAGTAGACACATCAAAGACAGAGGGCCTGTTTCACAGCCGCTCGCGAGCGCACAGCGCTTGCAAGCGGCTCAATATTTGGGGACTGCGCATGCGCCGCGTCCGGCGTGTGCATGAGCGAGCCATGCCGAGCAACTTTACTTCAGTCGCTGCGGGGCTCGTTACAAGATAGGGTGGCTGTCGATGGTGAGTGACAGCTCACCCCATTTTGTAGGCGGGTAGGGGGGTGGCTGCACAAATGCAGGCGTTCCCTTAGGAATGCCTGGCCTCTGTGGGAGGACCTACTGACATCACTAGAGATGTCAGTAGTGGATTTCCTGCTATATTAGAGCAGGGAGTCCACTCAGGCTTGCGGCAGCCGAGACCCTACCCCAGGGTCTCGTCGCAAGCCCAATGGTCGTGATAATCACAATGGTCTCCAGCCCGCTCGCACAAGCTGTGGGTGGACACCCACAGCTTTGCGAGCGGCCTGGAGACAAAAAAAATGCCCACAGACTCTGCAAGCTGCCTGCGGCAGCGAGTGGTTCTGAATCAGGCTCAGCGTCCAGAAACAAGCTGAGGTCTGGGGTCTATATATTCAGTCAGGATCAAGCTAAACATCAGATTTCTGGGAAAACAGACAGGACATTCAGCTACATTGTCAGAAATGGCAGAGATCAAGCAGTAATACTGGCATTATAATGGGGGGGTGGGGGCGCGATCATGGTGACATGCCCCCGCTCCACCAACTTAAGCCACCCCCACCCTCCCTGCTGCACCGACCTGGCAGCCCCCATCAGGGGGCTGCCAGAATGTCGGTAAGTATGAACAAAGTTGTTCTCCTACATCTAGCCTCAACACGCTATGTGAGCTGCCAGGTTCCATGAGACTCTGTAGCACAGGCATCTCTTTTTCAGAAAATGCATCTTGGTCGCAATATGATGTGACTAAGATGCACCAGGAGACTGCACTGATTAATTTGATATGTGACACCTACATATCTGTGTGCAATTGAGTCTGTACTGAAGCAAAATGGAGGCTTGCACTGAAGAAGGTCACAGAAAAAACTTTTGTGCTGTGTGAGTGACTGACATCTTCTGCTGCTGCAGGGCCATGGACTGCACTCTGATTGGCTCTCTGAGACTGTGAGAACCAATCAGAGATAGCAATGTGCCCTGTTACTTAACAGTAGCCTAGAGAGGGGAGGGAGTCAGGGACTGAGCAGGATCACATCTAAGGCACACATAGAGTGAGAGAAAGCCTCAAACAAATCCATGAAGATGCCCTGATGCAGACACAGTAGCCAGGAAAGAGGCAGGGGAGGCATAGCTATCAGAAATTAAAAACAAAACAAAAAACAACCATTTGACAACCATCAAATGATTTTCATTCGATAGTGGCAAACATCAGGCAGCCTCCATGAAATGGTAAAAACACTACCATTGGAACAAAAACATCGATGTTAGTAACCATAGGATTCCGATGTCCATCCCTACGCTGAACCTACAGGCAGATTCCATCCACCACTCCTGCACCGTGAAGTACTCCCTCTCCAGCGTGATGTTCCAACTTAGCCACATACCCTTCAGTGAACAGGTGGCACCTCCCCTGGAAGCCAGCTCTTTTCTCATACAAGGGCACCACGATGAGGAAGCTCAACTGGATTCCCAGGAAAACTGTGATTGCAATAGCGAATACATACGCAGTCTCACTGCGAAGACATGCTAATCCATTGCAATCGCTATGCTGTCAAAGCATTACATAAGGACACCCACCTTACCTTAAACACATCCGAAATGTTTAGCAAGACTGCAAAACCATCAGTACAATCGAGTACCTTTGCAGCCTCATGCACAAGTTCTGACCTTACTCAGAAATTGCTCACCTTGTTGCACGCTATGAGCACTCAAGCTGCGTATGGCATCGCAGTGGATAATTTATGCACGCCCATGCAACGGTGTCCGAATGCACTGGCACACCTGTGTGTCGCCGACCATGTCCCCATCACCTCCTACAAATGGTACTTCCTATCAATCACTCAGCAATAGATCTGTGTAGTCACTGTGATCACAGTCCTGATCACAGTGGCTAGTTCGTACACTGTGGTGAATAAGCATGTGCAGAACGCAACAATCGGCCAATTGCATGCATAATCACAGTTGCGATCCTTGCTGAATCAAGCTCATTATGCAAAGAGGATATTGCACAGGTTCCCCAGCCCCGAGGACATGCTGCTGATAATGATTATGGCAGCTGCAACACAAATCTTTCATACATGATCCTCCTGCCCTTCCCAGCACATCCCAGTAGCTGAGCCCCAGTAAGCCGCAGGTCAGCAACAGTGGGGGTTGTGATGACACTGGTGAGATGCAGTCTGAGGTCAGTAGTGAGATGTACTGTAGGGGGTTGTGGTGAGATGCTGAGGACTGTGGTAACATGGCATAGTTTGTTATTAGATGCAGGGGGCTTTGGCGAGATTAAATTTCTCCCGTGTGAAGCCGGGACAGGTGACTAGTAACTAATAAAGTTGCAATAATTCTGTAATAGCAAATTAGAAAAATTACAAAGTGCCTATACAAAATTTATATGAAATTTTTAAAAAAATCTGAAGTTGTTTTAAGTTTAAAACAAGATACTCGGGCACTGATTGTATTATAAGTGTGCTCAGTATGACAGACTGACTCTTCTAAGGGAGGAAAGCCGGAGACCCTGACCCACAATAAAACAAAAAACAAAAAGAAATAAATAGAATGCTGTCTATAAATATACAGTCAGCTAGAAACAGGGCCGGATTAACAATGGGGCGGATGGAGCTACAGCTCCAGGCCTCCTATTGAAAATAGGCCCACAGGATACAAGGACTGCAGTGCAGACAGGAAAAAAAAAGATTTTTTTTTCCTGTCACCACCGACAGCCCAGCTGACTCACTCACCTCCCAGCTCACTCACTTACTGGCTGCCCGAAGCTGAGCCCATTGTCACCCCCAACCCCTCCTCTCGGCTGCTCGACCTAAGCCCCGCCCACTTCTGGCCGCCGAAGCCCCGCCCCTATGTGCCTTTAGCTCCGCCTCCTGTACGTCCTACTGCAGAGCTGTGTCCTGTGACTGTGCACCAGACCAATCGCCTAGTTCAGGAGGGAAGGCACTTCAGCCCAGCATGTCACATTCCACAGGTCAGTGTAATGTTTGGCCCCTGTGTACAATTTATGTATGTTTTGTATATATATTTATTTACATGGCTATATATATGTGTGTGTTAAATTAGGTGGGTACAGGAGCATATAATGTATAAATATGTATATTGGCCCATTAACATGCTCCTGATGGCTGTAGCAGCTCCAGCGCGGCTTCCGGGTCCCAGCAGTCATGACCTCTGCTGCTCCTGCCTTCCGATGAGTATTACTCCCATCCCTAAACCTAATCCCTACCCCTCCCTGTAGTGCGTAACCCACTCCTCCCCCTGCAGCCTAACCCTAACCTTCCCCTAGTGCCTAATGCCCCGGCACAGCCTAACCCTAATCCCTACCTCTAACCCCCCCTATAGGGCCTAACCTTAGCCACGCCCCCCCAATCTAACTGTAACCTCCCCTAATGCCTAACCCTCCGTGCAGTGTCTAAACCTATCCTCCTCCCCCGCAGCCTAGCCTTAACCTTCCCCTAGGTCAGGGATTGGGAACCTCAGGTCTGGGGGCCGTATAAGGCCCGCGGAGTCATTTGGTCTGGCCCTCTGAACTTTTCTCTGCTAGTCTCATCTGGTTACCAGGGTGCCTAGAATAGGACCCTGCAGCCAGAATCGATGCACCAGTGCCGCCAGGAGCCCTTACAGTTCCCTGGAAAATCCTTAGGATGCCCCGGGCATAGCTGTAATCGCCAGGGATTGTGGCCCCGCCTCATGTAATGTCACATGGAGGGAGTGTGGCCTGCACCTGGGCCGCGAATAATGTTATAAAATGGCCCTTGGCAGAGAAAAGGTTCCCTTGCCCTAGGGCCTAACCGGAATCGGTATGAAATACCGCCGGCCGCATGGACGGCGGTTCGATTCCCGGCAGCGCCTGGCCGACAAAAGCAGAGTTCCCGGCAGCAGAAGCCCGTCAGCGCTGGAAATCCCGATCGTCGCTAAGGTAAGTATAAACTAACCTAACCCTAACCCTCCTTAGGCGTGCCTAACCCTAACCTCCCCCCCAAAGTGCCTAACCCTAATCCCCCCTCTAAGTGCCTAACCCTAACCCCCCCTTCCTCGCTGCCTAAACCTAAGTCCCCCGGGGGGGTGCCTAACCTTAAGTCCCCCCCGGGGGTGCCTAACCCTAACCCTCCCTCTCCCTAGCCTAACCCTAACCCTTCCCCCCCCGTGGCTGTCCGCTCGCGGCGCCCGGCATCCCTTCGATCGGGATGCCAGGCGCCTGTCTCCCGGCGTCGGGGAAATGACAGGCGTCTAGATATAGACGCCCGGCATTTCACCCTCGCCGGGATATGACAGTCGGGAAGCCGGCTGTCGGTATTAAGGCAGAAGGTTTCCCGATTGTATACCGGCCTAACCCCCCCCCCCCACACACACACACAGTCATTTTTAAATTAACTTTAATATCAACATAATGAATATTGACATTCTGACTGTCGGCTTGTATAAAACACACTAGAATACATTTAAGTAATCAACGTCTCAGAACTTGTATTCATTATTTCGTCAGGATTAGCAAAATGACAAATACAAGTTCTGAAACATTGCTTACATAAACGGGTCAGTGTGTTTTATACAAGCCGTCCAGAGTGTCACACACACAATCAGCTGGCTCCAGAGTGTCTCACACAAACACACACACACAAACAGCTAGCTCCAGAGCGCCCTGTGCCGGCACTGCCCCTTAACCACATGACGTCATGCTGTCGTGTAGAGGGGCCTGGGCCACCGGCACCTGGAAGTGCAACACTGCCCAGAGCATCCGGAGGAGGCTGCAAGGACTGCAGGGTGTCTGTGTGGGCAGTACTGCAGCAGTGATACTGGCTGCAGGGTGCAAGCACCCTGCTAGCCAGTAACAAAGGCCATGGGGTAGCGATGGTGCTGCAAACAGAGCCCTGCGCTCTGTGCAGCATCACCGGTCGCATACCTGCAGTTATGGCACTGTATGCAGTCAAAACACACCCACAGCACAGGCCACACCCCTATGTAAATCACAGCTACACCACACTAGTCACAACCCCACATCACCAGTCACACTGCTGCAGCGCTGGTCACACCCCCTGCAGCGGCACACAATAGGCCCTTCATAAATTTCAGCTCCAGGCCCATGTGGACATTAATCTGGCACTGGCTAGAAATAGTATCCATAATTTTTAGCACATGATAATTGCTGATATTATGTGTAGCTGACTGTGTATTTTTTTGTTATATGTCCTTTCTAGGAAATAATTAATTTTAAAGTCATTTGTCATGTGATTGATTGTATTGTAATGTATTTATGTGCATGTTCATTAAATTTTGTCAGATAGCACTTTTTTATTTTTTTATTAAATTCAAATCAATACACGCATCCATTCCTTTCCCTTTTTAAACAATAACTTGGAGATTGCTAATCTCACTGTAATAATTCAAATAAATCACAGCACCAACACTAATACAATGTTAGCAAAAGTACTGTAGGAGAGATTCAGATACATTCAGCCAATCAGAAGCAGAAGCGAATGTGATTATTATCATCAATTGACATTTTTCATCAGCAGTCGAGCATCCGCAAGTGGTAGTACAGTACTTCAACAGGCGCGTCTGCATCTTTCTTGTGGGACCCGTTTTGTATGAACTGTACTTTGGCCGTGCTTACACACCCCTCACAATCTTTGTTTTGTGCCCCTTAATGCAAGGAGTTATAAATACAAAAGAGATTACAGGCAACATATGCAAGGCTTTTGTGGGGAAAAAATATTAATTGTGTTTACTGTTTACATCAACCTCTACCTGAAAAGTAATTTAATTCAGACAGTATTTGTATTCTGTGTTTTTATTTGATTAAATTTTATATGGAAAGTGTGACATTTATTATTGACGCTGTCAAGATAATATTCTTGATATGACACTTCAATAATATTATTAGATAGTGTACAAGTCGAGTAATGGTACCTTAACATTTTTTTACTAAATATTCCCTTTTTTAGTCCACTTTTTGAAGAATTCCAGGTCGGGCACTGTACAGAGTCTAATGCTTGTTCGTAGGGATTGGTGATCATTTTTATTATTATTTTACCAAGACCTACAAATGCCTAAATGGACCAAAGCGGAGGCCAACCAAGGATTTGGTAAGTATGTAAATGGTGGGGTTTTTCTTAAATAAAGCATTATAACCCTCAGTGTGTGTTTACTGTGGTTATTGTAATATTTTCTTTACAGGGGGACTACAGGTACCAGCAGGTCCTTAAAGTCTGTGCATGCTTGCACTTGTCTCTCAACAAGTGCAAGCTTGCTGGGGAAAGTTGCTTGGGACTTTCATTTTCATTTTATGGTAGGGTCTCGTTGCCGCAAGCCCTGGAGTGCTTTTGGCTCTATCAGAGCCGAAAGCACTCCCACTGACATCTATTGTGATGTCAGTGGGGCCGGCCCCAGACTGTAGGCGTTCCCATGGGAACGCCTCCATCTGGGCGGCAACGCCTCCGGCACGCCCACCAAAGGGGGCGTGCTGTCACTCAACATCGACAGCACGCCCCCTTTGGTGCGAGACCCATAGTGACGGCTTGCACATCGCTATGCGGGTCTCGCGCATGCGCACGACGGAGCCGGCTCCCTAGTGCGCATGCGCACTTGGCCAACATCGATCCGTATGCAAGTGCTCAGCGCTCGCAAGCGGATCTGAATCAGGCCCATAGTTCAAGTGTATCAGACGCAAAAGAGTTTAAGCTTTATTTTACTGGAACTCTTCAAAATTTTATTCCTATGAAAAAAAAGGTTATGTAGAGAATTTGCAATCATTTAAGGCATAAATCATACAAGAAAAGTTGTTGCATTAGTCACAAATTTAAGTAATAAACATTGGGCATAATTTTACAGACTAAGGATCTCATTCAGAGGCGCTCGCAAAATACGAGCGCTCGCTCTGAAAGAGAGTGGCCACATCTATTTTTTGGCCCGGCCTCCTGGCCACTCGCTAGGCTGTGGGTGGCCACTCACAGCTTTAGCGAGTGGCCAGGTTGATGGTCGCGATGGTCAAGACCATCGCGGCCATCGGGGCTTGTGACGAGACCCTTGTGGTAGGGTCTCGTCTGCCGCAAGTCACAGTGAGCTTTTGGCTCTATTAGAGGCAGAAGCTCACCACTGACATCACAAGTGATGTCAGTGGGGCCACCCCCAGAAAGCAGGCGTTCCGTCGGGAACGCCTCCATTTGGCAAATAGCCTACAAAACGGGACGAGCTGCCCCTTTTGTAGTAAGCGCCGGAGCGAGAGAATTTCTCTCTCTCTCTCTGGGGCTTGCACACGCGCAGTGCGGCCGCAAGGCCTCTACATCGACCCGCCTGCTTGCAAGCAGGTCTGAATGAGACCCTAAGACCTATTTAAGTCACTCACACCCACAGTAGCCACTTTTTATTTTAATTCTAAATGAATTACTACTCAAAATGTTATTCCTCTCCTACTTGGCCATCCATGCCCTAGTTGCAATGGCAATAACGTTAATATATACAAATTGAAATATTCCTCTTTACGGAAATCACTTCCTTTATGAGTCTACCATAAACTCATTAGCGACAATGTTATACCACTACCAGTAGTTACCAATACAGAATTATATAATTTCATACTAAATAACAGTCAACACAATACACAGTTTTGCAGAAATAAGATATTATATATAAAGTATATCGCAGCTTTTATATTAATCTTTAAGTTTTGCAAGTCACCGCAATAATGTTCAACCCATCGAAGTAGTTGTTTAGCATCATAATTACAGAGTATGGAAAGTAGAGGTATATATATATTTATATATATATATGTTTTAACTCATTTGGGGGCCTATTCTTGATGTTAATTATCGGGGGCCCGATAACTAACATTCGAACTTACTGCGGCTGCTGGCGCAGTGACAGCCGAACCTTTCGGCGCAATGACGGGACTGACCTTCACAATCTACAGGTCACGCATGCGCACAAGAGCCCTGACATCCGGTGGGATAATGACAGTGGCGTAACTAGGGTATTTGGAGCCCATGGCAAATTAAAAAATTGAGCCCCCCCCCATGGGCCAAAAAATGGGCATGATCACAAGGGGCGTGGTCACTTATAAATGGGTGTGTCAACATGACACACACCTTTCTCATCACTCTGAACATTCCTTTCCATATGCACCTTAACCCCAGTAGTAGTCCCTTATACAGCACCCCCAGTATGCAATGTCCCCACTAGTGGTCCCCCTTATAAAGGCCCCTAGTAGTGCCCCTTATACAGTACCCCCATTAGTGGTGCCCCTTATGCAGCCCCCCATGAGTTCCCCTTATGCAGTGCCCCCAGTAGTGGTCCCCCTTTATGCAGCCCCCCATTAGTTCCCCTTATACAGTGCCCCCAGTAGTGGTACCCCTTATGCAGTGCCCCTTATATAGTGCCCCCAGTAGTACTCCCCCCCATGCAGTGCCCCCAGTAGTGGTACCCCCTATGCAGTGCTCTTTTATAGTGCCCCCAGTAGTAGTCCCCCCTTATGCAGTGCCCCCAGTAGTGGTCCCCCCTACGCAGTGCCCTTTATATAGTGTGCCCAGTAGTAGTCACCCCCTATGCAGTGCCCCCAGTAGTGGTTCCCACTATGCAGTGCTCCAGTAGTGGTCCCCCCTACGCAGTGCCTTTTATATAGTACCCCCAGTAATAGTCCCCCCCTACGCAGTGCCCCCAGTAGTGGTTCCCCCTATTTAGTGCCCTTTTATAGTGCCCCCAGTAGTAGTCCCCCCCTATGCAGTGCCCCCAGTAGTGGTCCCCCCTACGCAGTGCCCTTTATATAGTGCCCCCAGTAGTAGTCCCCCCCCTTATGCAGTGCCCCAGTAGTGGTTTCCCTTATGCAGTGCCCTTTTATAGTGCCCCCAGTAGTAGTCCCACCTTATGCAGTGCCCCCAGTAGTGGTCCCCCCTATGCAGTGCCCTTTATATAGTGCCCCCAGTAGTAGTCCCCCCTATGCAGTGCCCCCAGTAGTGATTCCCCCTATCCAGTGCTCTTTATATAGTGCCCCCAGTAGTAGTCCCGCCCTATGCAGTGCCCCCAGTAGTTGTACCCTCTATGCTGTGCCCCCAGTAGTGGTCCCCATTATGCAGGCCCCCAGTAGTGATCCCCCCTATCCAGTGCCCCTTTTACAGCGTCCTCTGTAGTGGTCCAGGTCCTCCCAATGTAGTGCCCCCAGTAGTGGTCCCCCCAGTGCAGTGCCACTAGTAGTAAGCCCCTTATATAGTCCCCCAATTAGTAGTCCCCCCAGTAGAGGTCCCCTCTCCAGTAGTAGTCCAGCCCAGTAGAGATCCCCCCTCCCGATGCAGTGCCGCCCAGTAGTAGTCCCACCCAGTAGTAATCCCCCCTCCCTCCTCTGATAAGTGCAGACAAATACAATTAATAATAAAAGATAGAAATACACATTGCGCTGGCGGTGTGTAAAAATTCACAGCCTGAGCCCGCCTCCCACCCTCCTCCTGGCGCTATTGGGTAAGCGCTTAGGGGGAGGGAAGGAGCTCGGCTGTGCAGCACAGGACCGGTGCTGGGTGCAGGGAAGCCTAGCACCGATCCTGTGTAAATGTGTAATGCCAACCGCAGTCACTGCAGTCGGCACTACACTGGCTAACAAGGACGGGCCGGTCCTACGGCGCCCAGGGCACACACCTTGCTTGACCCCCCTTAGTTACGCCACTGGATGATGAATAGACCCAAAAGTAGTGATGAATTAATGTTTTGCTCTCTGCAGTTGATGGATGCAGTTGTGCTTCTCCGCTACAGTCTGATTAGCTTCATAGCCTGGTTGGTTGATGAAGTGAATTATCTGTGGGAGTTTGATCAGGATAGATACTTATATTTATGTCAGAATGTTCTTCTTAAGGTGCATACACACGTAACGACTTTGTAACCAACGATTATCTGTCAGATTTTCCCTTGAAAAAGTGAACGATTTTTGAAGTGTAATGAACGATTTTTACAACGATGAACGAAAAATGTTCCTTCCCTTAATGAAAATTGTTCTGTTGGACAGTCTGAAATGAACTACAAATGACAAACTACAAACGGGAGTGCGCTTGAATGATTTTCGTTCATTGTTATAACTCAGAAACTGAACGATTTTTTCAACGATTGAACGATAATGACGTCGTTATAGTTAAATCGCTCAAAAAATCGTTACGTGTGTACGCACCTTAAGACTATCCTGAGTGAGGCTGGGATAATTAGGAACCACAGGTGTTTCCTATGCTGCTCTGTGTATTGGCTTTGTGTGTGAGGTACCTGTATTCTTTCAAAATGCCCTGACGCCTTATGTAGATAAAGCACTACCTGCACAATAGATTGTAGCTGCTTCCGGTTACAGAGTTGTATTATAATAGCAACAGGCAGCCTATGTTTAGCCATGCACAGATACTGCAGTCTGTATATTACACTTTGTAAGGAGGGCTGCAGAGGTATTTATGTATTTACTATTCTGGCCACAATATGTCTGTCAGAAGTTTGTAGTTACAAATAGCAGGTAGTGTTGTTTGTGACAGACCTTAGTTCTGTTCCCAGAGAGAGATTACAGACCTCTCCTGATGTTTTCCTCTCAGAGTTCACTAACAGCGCTGGCTGCTCCTCCTCAGTGTCACTCTGATGCCTCACTCCGCACTCTCCTCTTTTTAAGCCTAATCGTCTCCTTTCTCTTCAAGGGGTTAGGACACTGCTCTGCTCCCCCTACTCAATTACAACCACTTATCACTCCTCTTCTTCCATAACACAGCTCTGCGCTGTCACTGGACTTCTCACACTAGAGAGCACAGGCTCCATCTCTCCTAATCCGGTACCTGACTCCAACTCGCTCCCTCCTCTTTTAGCCGTTACCTCAGGGCCAACCCAGCTGTAATTGACCCCTCCTTCCAATTGTCACTATCGGTCCCTCTTCACAGTCTGCAGAACTAGCCCTAACCAGTTTTAGTCAGCCAGAACCTTCTGGCACCTTCTGGGCTTGTGCCACTGTAGTTCAGTACATTACTAGTTATCAAGGCACCATTATATATGTGACCGAAATAATATCATACTATGGACCGTATTCAATTAGATGCAAAAAGCCAAAATCGGCGATAAAGTTTCACCTATTAACGCTTTTTGCCTGTTTACGTCTTATTTCCAAATTCAATTCCAGGACGCTTTCGCCTCAGCGGAACTCAATGCACTGAAACAGGCGGAATTCTCCAATGAATGGCAGGTGGAAAAAAAGTACAAAATCTCTATTTTGGGGAGCATATGTGAGGAAATGATTCAGAACACCTTTGACATCCCCAATGGACAAATCAGCCAAAAAAATTACATCAGAACACCCCAAAAAAGACATGTAATTTTGGGGTGAAAATTAAAACAGTGGGCGGACAAGGATAAAAAGTAGCTAAATAGGTTTCTTGGGGGGCTGTATGGATGGGAAAGGTGTTTTTAGGATTGCAGGTGCATGCAGCAGGTGGACTTTCTAATTTTTTAAAAAGTGCAGTTTAGAGACACAAAAATATGCTAGCACCCATTTTCAAGTACCCCAAATTTGACTGGACTATTTATTTTAACCAAAAAAAATACTGTTTACTATCATTCTTCACCACTTTTATAAATATACTTCTAGAAAGCATTTAACACAACTTAAACACACAATGTACGTTTATTAGTGGTAATAGTACACATCAGTAATGATTTCCAGTGTCAGAGCGTCTTATTTTGGGGTTCAGACTGATTCCCCCAATCTATTCAGTACTTTCTGCATGTTATGCATTCGCCTATTTGCAGTTTTGCCTGTTCTGCAATTGAATAGGGTGAGAAACGCGGGAACACGCATGCCGCAAATTTGCATCCCAAACAGGCGAATGCGGCATAAAGTACAATAGGCGAAAAGGCTCTGACTTTTCGCGGCTAATTGAATACGGGCCTACAGTATGTGAGAACAGCATATCTACAATATACACGCATTGGAATAACATAGTACATTTATATTATATACATTGGATACTCTCCCTTCAACCTGACATTTTCCCCATCTCCATACCCAATAGTAAATAAGTGGTACATACCTACTACACAAACACACAGAGGCACACACATTACAGTAAATTTTTGTCAGCAGCCAATTAACCAACCAGTATGTTATTGAACTCTGGGATGAAGCCAAAGCATCTGCAGATAACATACTATAAGCACTAAGATAAACTATAGTAACTTCAGATATAGAGACATGATCAGAATTTAACCTACTGTATTTCTCCAGCTCTCTGAGGTAAAAATGCTAACCACTGTGCCACCATGTTGAACAATGTATGTGTGCAAAATAGTATAACTCTTAGTACGGCATTAGTCATGGATGCCCAGAGGAAATAAAGATTGTATTATTAAAATGTAATTTAATTACATTGTTTTTTTATTTTATGCACTTATTTTACATGTTCTTTCTATGTTTCCATTTTTGTAAAGAAAAAACTTTATTTTATT
The DNA here is from genome assembly GCA_031769625.1 of Taudactylus pleione. Taxonomy (NCBI): domain Eukaryota; kingdom Metazoa; phylum Chordata; class Amphibia; order Anura; family Myobatrachidae; genus Taudactylus; species Taudactylus pleione. The sequence continues at coordinate 5,000,405 of JAUIMM010000092.1, read as the reverse complement.
GTTAAATGAATCTATAACAGGAAGCCTTTCCTACTGCTGCTGGCTTGTCTTGTCTTGTCTACTGCTCTGGTGAATTTTTTTGATAAATGGTCAAAAATTTAATTTTCAATTGTTTTGATGAGTTGCAAGAGAAAATCTTCATTTCAGGGGAATCTAAAATAAGCCTTCTAAGACTGATATTTATTATGGTATATTTTGTGAATAGGACATAATGTTTATGGTTAAGGTTATATAAGCTATGCAAAAAAATCAGCAGCCATTTTCTACACCAAAATGTTACATGCTTTTTTGCTGGGAATAAATATACTTTACTGGTCTACAAGTGGGGTGAGCAATCCTATTTTTGCAGAGGTAGATTTAGCATATAAAATACTTGTCTTTCAATTTGACTTCTTTTCTTGTAACACACTGTTGTAAATGCCTGATAGGATTTATGGCAAACTGATGTCATAAAACATAGAACATAAAGTACACATGCATTAGCTGGAATTGACATTACCGGAAGATATAGCCTTTTTAGCTAAAAAAAATTGTAACCCAAATAAATACAAAGATCATAAAATAATTCAAGAACATATTAGAAAAGTAATCAAAATATTATAGGAGCTCTACTTATTTAATAAAGAAAGCATTTGCAATTCTTAACCTTTAAAATATTTTTTGGGAAAAAAAGGTTATTTGTACTTATTAGAATGGCGGATTTATTTAGCCGATTAAAAGAATAGAGGGCTGAATAAGTCTGGTATGAGTGTGGTGTGTTTTCATGGGTTAATATTCTGGGTTGCTATGTTGGTGTCTAGTCAGCAGTCTCAGCTGTTCATGGATGCAATCGGTTAACCAGCTTAAGGCCTGATTCAGATTTGGGAATAGAGTAATATAGAGCAAGTAACTCTGTACCTGGACAAACCATGTTACAATGCAAGGGGTGCAAATATATACTTTTTTTGCATGTGGGGTAAATACTGTTTACTTTTCCATGTAGCCCACAAATGCTTGGCAACTTTATTTTTACACTGCAATTTAGATTTCTTTTTGGACAAGCCCCTCACAAATCAAAATCTCTCTGCCCCACCTGCAATGTAACATGGTTTTGTCAAGATGCACAGTTACTTGCTCTTTCTTACTCTATTCCCAAATCTGAATCAGGCTCTTAGATGCTTATCATGGGGGGCTATTGGTGTGCTGAGCCTTGGCTTGCAGATTGGATTCAAGAGGGCTTGACCAAAAATGTTCCAGTCCCGGAGTTGTTTCCCTTTGTGTTTGCCAAGGAACTGTGGGTTGGAGCACCTGCATACCACGGCAGTGATTTTTTGGAGTGATAATGTGGAAGTTGTGCAGGCATTCAAACAACAGTTTTCCTAGGTCGAAATTAATTTGTCATGATTAGTATTGTGCTGTTTGGAACTGAATGTAGTGTTATACTTTTGGCATGTCCAGGAGTAAAAAAATGTTTTTTGCTGATGCCTCAGCTAAATTTGACTGGATCCGGTTTCATGTCCTAGCTCCTGTTTCTTATGTGCTGGGAGACTCATGTTCTTCTGTTTGGTCAATTTGTCTGGCCAAATTAGAAGATCTCATGGTCTCTTGCTCAGGAGACCTTGCTTACCTATAAGGTGGCATGGCGCATAGTAGTAAACATGTTGCTATGCTTGCTTTAATTTGGGATTGATACTGGAATAGTAGATCCAATGCATCTGTTACAGGTGTCCTTGCAGGTTTGTATTTTTTTGCCAGATTGGTTTGGCTGATTTATGCTCAACTATAATTTCATAAACTCTTAAAGGATGGGGGAGAGGAATATCTGAAAATTCAAAGTTTGCTGGGATGTTTGTGTTGCATTGGACTGTTTTGTGACTTTTTTGTTGCTTTCCATGTTGGTGAGCTTTTTTCTCCTTTGTGTTTTGTGTTGGAAGCTGGTTTGCTAATTGGTCTGGATTCTCATTTATGTATTATCAATTGGGCAGGGGGCATTAGGTCATAATGTGGGCATGTGGTGATTGCTGGGTGTGTCCATTCAGGCTCGCTGCCTATTTTATCTAAAAATTACCCCAGAATCGGTGGCCCACTGCTTTAGCACTGATTTTTCTCCCTTGACAAAATTCCAGTTTGGTGCAATTGAACATTGCACGAAACTGGAATTTTGTTATGGGAGAAAAATCAGTGCTAAACTAAAAATCAGTGCATGACTGCTGTTGGCCTTAAAGCATCTCATATTGTCATGACCTCCATCCATATTTGTGCTCTAATACTTGCAAAATATATGTTTAGAGCTGAATTTCTGGTTAAGCTTTTCTTCACACATTAACCATGGGCTTCTCCTGCTTTTTTTAATTTTTCCTGTTTTTCCATACCCGGAGACTGATTGGTTTGTGGCCTACAGGAGATTTTGCAGGTTTATCTCAGCTTTGAAGGGTCATTTCCCCCTCCCCTCTCTTTTCCTTTGCTGTCTTTTTCTGTCTGTTTTTTAGTACTCTCATACATGATGTGTCCTCATACATCATTGCTGCATTTGCACCAAACAGCCTCTCTTGGCGCACCATTTCCCATGCTATTCTGCTAGTGCCAGACTGGGTTTTTTTTGCATTGTTGTTGCTGGAAATACATCTTAGTCGCAATGTGATGCATCTAGGAAGCACCAGGAGACTGTGCTGATTAATTTGCTATGCAACACTTGTATTTCTGTGTCTTCACACCCTTTTCACATTATTTTAGTATCACCTATAGTTATTACAGGGCAATTGGAGTAGAATTTGTAAAATTCTACTCCAACCCCTAAGTATCACTTATTTTTAGTAAGCCGATCGCATTTCCCATAATTGTAATGGGAGATGTGATCCAATCAGAGTTGCTAAAAATAAATGTGAAAAAAATACCTAGGGAGACCCTGTGATAAAAACGCCACCTGGAGGTGGTGTTATCCAGGGTCTCCCCCAGTTACTAGACTCCTGCTCTGCTCTAACGGGGAGAGCAGAGCCAGGAGTCAGTCCCAGTAATCAGCTGTGTGGTCTAAACAGACCGCAAGCTGATTACTGTAAAAAAAAAAAATTGTAAAAAAAAAAATTAACTTACCTGACTCCAGGGACTAGTGATTGGGGCTCCAGGGGACGTCGTCCCTCTGGTCAGCTGGTCTCCCATAGTACACTGTGGCCCGGTCATCAGGTGATCGGGTCCCAGTGCAGTATGGAATATCACCTGACCGAAGGACATGGAAGACATCACCAGAGGCCTGGATCATGCGGGTAAGTGTAATTAAGGGAGGGGGGGTTGCGGAGGGTCTGCGATCATGGGGGCAGGGCTTAGCAATGGGGGCGGGGCTTAGCACCGGGGGGGGCAGGAGAGACGGCCGGTCAGCGCATGCGCGGGCACTTTGTCACTGTATTTTTTCCGACAATACCATGACTAGTGTGCGGATGGGATTCGCAAGCTCTGTCCCTGCAAGGGTTTTGTAGTAAATCCCTGTGATATTGCCTTGTTAATATCACACTACAATCTGCATTCAATATGCGGATTGTAGTCAATGGAGCCCAAGGTGCCAGGGAATCAGTCATTTTTCAAACATAGCCTGTTTTATGACAGTTGGGTGCTGATTGGCTGGCACCTTATCACTTTCTTATCACTTTTCACTCTGTCTCCTAACACTGCTTAGTAAATAGACCCCTCAGTTACACACAGATATACAAGTGTTGCATATCAAATTAATCAGCACAGTCTGCTGGTGCATATTAGTACATGACATTATGACTAAGATGATGCATTTTCGGCAACTAAAGATGCAAAAAAGACACCTGGCGCCAGTCAGGCAGGACCTGGCGGCTCACTCGCGGCAAGCATCCCGCACCACATGATGTATTGAGGATAGATATATGAGGAAACATCTGTAGTTGCTAATTGAGTTATGATTTGATGATTCTTTATTATAGTTTGCGGCAAGATGGCTGTTTTGTATTTTGGTACTAACTTTGTCCCTTTATGTTTTGTCTTTCCACTGGTGTGCATTCTGATATTTGCTGTGTGCATGGCTAATAGGGCTTTCAAATGTGCTTTGGGTGGCCAGCTGGGGATATGTCTCTGTTTCCCAGTGTTTCCTTCTTTCTGGTGGTTGGGTGTTAGAGGCCTTTGTTGAACCAGATTGTGTGATTTGCTGTGTGAAACTGCTGCTATAATTGGAGAACACCATCTTTGTGTACTGCATCTAGGTGGTAACAATCTGGACAGTAGGAAGTCTGTCACTTTAATCATGCCTGTTAAGGCTGACCTCTCTTGGCTACATAAGTGTTGGCCTGGTGCATGTGTGGTGTGGTCTGACATCATTCCAACATGGCTTTGTCAGTGCACGAATTATGAAGCAGCCATTAACACACCCAGGAATAAGGTGAAAGCAGATGTTGGGCATTTTGTGTGGCAGAAGGATGGTTTGGTGACCTCCCATCACATGCTCATTGTAGATATATTTACCTGTATTTGGCTTGCAGGGTGCAGTCCCAAGATCTGTAAAGATCTGTCCAAAAGCATGTGTCCAGCTGTCAGTTTCCCGGTTCCTGGTGGCAGGGCACAATAGTGCCCTGATATAGGGCTTTTCCTAGGTGCTTGAAGTGGAAGATCTGTTCTATAGCAATACAAGCATGTGTGAAGCATCCACATCAGTCAACTTGTCACAATTAGCAATAGTCATACAGTAAGTAAGCACCAGTATTCGAATGAGAACTGTTGTTAGATAACTTAAAGCATTGATGTATAATGAATCACAAGATTTTAGAGCCTAGAAGTAAACTGAATAACAATCACCTACCAAAGAATGACAGACACTAGGGTCAATAGATAAAATAGCTATTCTTTCTTAAATTAGCAAAGGCAGTGGCAAACGCAGGATTTCCAGAGGGGGGTTTCCAAATGCTTAATTTTACATGGAGTGTGGCCTGTCATTGAAGAGGGCAGAATTAGTACTTAACCAGCTTTAATAAGCATCATACAAAGTGTATTGTGTGTAATAATTCAAGCATATACAGAACCAGCGATCACTGTAAGCCATTAGATGCATCAGTAGGCCATCTTGCCTGAGCTGGATGTATTTATTATGGATGTGGGCACCATTCCAGACTAATGGAGCAAATCCGAGAGCCTGGAGGAGCAGCAGAAGAACCTAGCACTGCCCTGGACATATATGTACATATCGGGCTCTATAGCAGTGCATCTCTAACAGTGCATGTTTTCCAGATCTTCTAGTTGGTGCACAGGTTATTTATTACTGGCTGATACATGTTAAAAGATCCACAGGTGGTGCTAATTATTTCATTTATGATACTGAGAAGAATACGCAGCACTAGTAACAATCTATTATATTACTATTTCTATTGTGGTCATGGTGTGGGCTGAGGAGGGGGGTTTCCAGGCAGATGGGAACCCCCCTGCATTTGCCTATGAAAGGGTTATTTTACTCCTTATTATTTTATCTCATAAATCCAAATCTTTTCCATAAGTCACTAAAAATGAAAAGTGGAAATTGTTAAATGTCAAAATATTTATTCATACTTATAATTGTAAATTCAAATTTGTTCAAATTAGCACAGGTCAAATATATTAACTCAGAGTTGTAAATTCATCAGACGTACACTATTCAAAAGAAATGTGAATGGAAAAATAGTGTATTTTCATCCATATGCAGACATATCTGTGTTGGGAACATATGTGCCTGGTTTACTACTGGCTATCATCAGCAGGGCCAAATTAACAATGAGTCAGATGGAGCTACACCTCGAGGCCTCCACATAAAAATAGCCCCATCATCAGCATGACCAGATTCTAGCTATTATCTTCAAGAAGATGCTAAATAAATTATATGTAGAATCTGATTGGTTGCTATGGGCAACAACAGATCTGTAACTAGACTTTTTGATGGCCTGTTTAAGAGAGAGCATTGGCGCCCCCCCATTTTTTAAATATGGACATAGGATAGTGCACCTGAAAAAGGGCCATGGCCTCATGGGGAAGGGCCAGGGAAGAGATAGGGGAAGCCAGAAGATGCTGGGGATAAAAGAAGAGGAAGCTATAAGACATAATGATAATAAACAGGAAAATTGACAAGCCCACACAGTGCCCCATGCCCTGCGGTGCCCTGTGCCATGGCACTGATTGTACTACTCTAGTTTCGGCCCTGTGCAATAACTCCACTTCTAAAAACCAGCACTTTAGTAATTATACCCTTTAGACTCTTCTCATGAATCTGTGAGGTTCTTCAGCCTTAGTGTTCTATATGTGCACTGTTTTCCCTTTTTTCGAGGTGACCATACTTGTCTACACTGCTGGAATTCGCGGGAGGCTCACGATTTTTCGGGTAGCCCCCCCGCAACCCCGGAAGTGTAGGCAGATCTCCTGCTTCCTGCACACTTCCTAGTAAAGCGGGCAGGATGGGGAGATTTAATGGGGAATTTGTGGGTCTGCGATGAGGAGGCAGGGCTAAATAATGTCATTTGCATAATTTAGCCACACCCCATCATCGTGGACCCGCAAATTGTGGACTTTCCAGAAAAAGGGGTGGGACCTAATTACATCACCAGCCCAAACCAGTCTGCAGGAGCAGATTTTCAGCTTTCTCCCGGAAAGCTTATCTACGAAATACTGTAGGTAACTATGGAGGTGACACGACTAGTCCCAGAGTGAAAAGGTGTGCACGCGAGGTTACCGAAGATGCCTGACTGTGTTTGGGACTGACTTTTGCAATAGGCGTTGAAAGAGCAGTAGCAGGACCACAACTCACAAAGAAAGGAATTTGTCTGAGCCTTTCCTTGCCACTGTGTGTGGTGTATGTCATGTTGTCAATTTTATGCTTTTTGGCAGTAACTTTTAACAAAGACCTTTGCGGCACCACCGGTCACACACCCCTAATTACGACACTGAATAATTGCCAGTTACCTTTACTGAGCAGTTTTATTAAAAGACTTTATTTTATTTTTTTCAACAGAAACAAAATGTTATCTTTCTTTATTATTTTGGGAGCAGCTCACTCAGACACAACACAGTATTTTTCAGTCAGCTAAGCTGCAATCACAGTACTGTCCCTTCAAATGTATACACACTGCACTGTATTATAAGTGCAGTTCAGACTCTGAATACAAGCACAAGCCTGGGCAGATTGCTAGTTATACTGGCTGTCCCTTTATCTCGCCTTGACATATACAAGTTTAAATACTGTATTTTTGTTCACTAAGACACAAAACTGAGCAAAGTAGATCTTTGGTGAGCTAAGCTTGAAATCACAGTATTGCCTCTGCCCTCATATGCAGTATATACTGCACTGTAAATATATACCCTTTTGAAAAATAATTGTAATGTAAGCGCAGCTCACTTCCACTAAACATACACAGTGGGAGCACTGAATTGCAGATTGCATGCTAGTTATTAGTATCTGAAAATCATACACAGGAGCCTGTATTGCAGATTGCTTGCTAGTGTCTGACCCTCACAGACACACAGATTAAAGATGCCTTCTTTTCCATCCACTTCACTTACAGTAACTGTAACTCTCTCTAGTGGTGACTATTTCAGCACAGCTACAGCCAACAATTGTCTCCATGCATTCTCCTATCTAAAATGGTACGTGAGATCACAAGGGAAAAATTTATATGATATTAAATCGAACTGATTTTAGCTGTTTGTAAAAACTTTTTATATATATATATAAAAAAAAAATATAGCAAACAATGCCCTGGCACTCCAATAAGACTCAAATATATCCTGCTCTGGTGCCATCCTAGAGGGTCAGCACCCTCAATATCAATCCCAGCAAATTAAAGATGGCACTCGGAGACTAATATTAATGGTGAACCCTTAACTAGAGTATTTATTCAGTCAACATTTTGGGGTACTAGACCTTTTCCTCAGGACAACATAGTGAGGACATATGTTGTCCTGAGGAAGGGGTCTAGTACATCTCATCACAGCCCCCTGCATCTCACATCAGCCTCCTGCTTCTTGCATCTGACCAGTGTCCCCACAATCCCCCCTGCTACTGCCCTGCAGCTGGCTGGGGCCCAGCCACTGGGATGTGCTGGGAAGGGCAGGAGGATCATGGATGAGAGGTTTATATTGCAGCTACCATAAGCATTATCAGCAGCATGTCCCCGGGTCTGGAACACTTGTGCATATTGCTGCAGCCTCCATGCGTACCCAACCCCAGATGCCAAACATGCTGATGAGCAATGTCCTCTTTGCAAAATGTACCCTGTTTTACCTGGGCTTCCTGTTGAGATTCCTTGCCATGGTGCCCCTGTTCAAGAACAGCACTGACTTCCATGGGAGGTGCCTCCTGTTCACTGAGGGTGTGTGGCTGAGGGGGAACATCACACTGGAGAGGGAGCACTTGATGGTGGAGGAGTGGTGGCTGGAGTCCACCTGCAGGTTCAGCATAGGGATGGACATCGGTCTCCAATGGTTACTAACCATCAATGTTTTTGTTCTGAGGGCAGTGTTTATATCATTTGATGGTGGCAGTCCGATGTTTGCCACCAACAAATTGAAATCATTTGATGGTGTTCTGATGGTTGTTTGTTTTTATTAAATTCCTGATAGCTATGCCTTCCCTGGATCCTTTCTGGCTATTATGTCTGCATCAGGGCATCTTCATGGGTTTGTTGGAGACTCTCTCACTCTCTAACTGAGACGTGACCTTGCTCAGTCCCTGACTCCCTCCCCTCTATGGGCTGCTGATAATAAGCAGCAGGGCATATTCCTAGCTCTGTTTCAGGTTCAGATGCTCTCTTGCTATTTCAGCACCCTGGCCAGCTCCTTTACAAACAGCAACTTGGTGCTAGAATTTTTGAGCTCCCTTTAATCACAGATGAATGGTTCATATACCTAAACCTTCCTCAACTGATGATGTATATAATAGTAAAAACCCCATCAGAATCCATGCAGTAGTTCAAGAGATTGGCCTGAACAATCAGGCAGACCCCTAAATCGGGGACTTTATCTACTATATAAAAGTGAAAATGTGTCCTTCTGTTTTTCTATACAAATCCACAGTTTACAAGCCACGATCATGAAATTTTACATACTAGCGTATTAAAACATGGTGGAGGCAACTAAAAAAATTTGAAATCAAAATTAATTACTGTTAATTTTTGTTTAATGTAAAACCACAATTTTTGCATAGTATCCACCCTCTACAGGTCAGGTACGGAATTAGAAAAGGATTTAGCTTATCTACTATTTTTTTCTCTCTTCTCTACTATATAAAAGCAAAAATTTGTCCTTCCATCTTTCTATACAAATCCATAGTTTACAAGCGAATATCGTGACATTTTACATACAAGCTTATTAAAAGATGGCGGAGGCAACTAAAACAATTTTAAATGGAAATTAATTACTGTTAATTTTCAATTAATTAAAAAACACAATTTTTGCTGGACACTCATTGTGGGGCCTCACTGCATATGGGTAGGGCTTCGGAGCATGCGTTTTGTGTTGTCATGTTTTGTCATGATCTTAATGTTTATTATCAAAGAGAGTTTAGCAGGCTTTGCCAGCATTTTCAGCTCTCTGAATATACCAATTACTCAACAACATTCACTTCTTTCTTCCAACTGTGTCAAAAGGATGACTTTGCAAGGACCATGCTGTACTGTGAGCTGCCAAAATATTACACATGGAATGCTTCTCCAAATGTTTTTCTGTGCAGAAAACAGGGAGTCTGTGTAGACTGTCATCCTGGTATCAGAGCAACAGAAGCTCTTGGCCGTGTTTACACATTGTACAACCTACAAATTTTGAGTGCTTCTATCTCCAAAGTTTGCTTTACACAGTTACAGGTTCTACTTCCTTCGAGGACCTTAGGACTGTTGATGGGGATGTTTGTCACACTTTTCATGAGGCCTGCCTAAGGAAAGGTTGGTTGGAGGATGATATTTAAACAAACATTCTTAAATCCTGGGCAACACCGGGTACTCCAGCTAGTTATATATATACAGTATATATTATATTACACACACATTGCAACTTGTTATGGTAGATCCAGCAACTAAGCAGGTCCTGAACAGTGATCTGCACATGTCATTAGAGGAACATTCTACAAGCCAGAGTTGGCTATGTTGAACAGTGTACTGAATGAAAACCGGCTGCGGTAGCACCTTGAGATATCCAATGACAAACTTCTGCATAACACTGATGAGTGTGCTGTCTTGTTGTCTATTACTGTGCGTGCAGTGCTCCACACAGTGCCAGCTGCTCCTAGGCTGATAAGAGAGGAGAGACTCATGATTTAACTGGGGAGATAAAGCTGCTGGGTATTGCAGCAGCTCCTCCATCTCCTCCTATGCAATGCACATTGAGGCTGATTCAGTGTTAAATGCTAGTAAAATGCTGAAAGCAGATACCTGATTATCAGGAATCTGCGCATGCACAGGACCCATTCCTCGCATGTGCAGGATGGGTCCTGTGTGATTGAACGCAGCCCCTGGTTGGCAGGCATAGGTATTTTCAGGGGAGGGGGCAGGGGGGTCGGCCAACATTGCTGGCCAGCCTGCATAAGCTGATGCTTACTCGGCTTGTCAATGGTTGTGATGGTTATCCTATCCTGCGACGTTGGTCGCAGTGCTGGGATTGCAAATGAAGCAGGGGGTGTCAGACACCTCTTGCTGCATTTGCATATTTGCAAGGATGAAATTGCAAAGGTGCTTGTGCACGGCTTTGCAATTCTGTCCTGTGCTGAATAAGCCCCAGAGAGCTCTACTGATCAAAGCTCTCTGTATGAGGAGCAATGAGCAGCCACACATGTATGGCAGCTACTGTACTATTGTGGTTGTGGCATTCAGGGCAGAGACAGAGACATAGCTGTCTCCACCTCCAAAAAATAAACAGCCAATCTGGGGGAATTTCTCGGTCCTGTTACACCACTGAAAACTTTCTGTATGTACTTATTATTGTGTTTTAGAGATAAGGGGCCTAATTCTGAGTCGCACACAGGTCAGTGTGGAGCTGCATTTGGAATACTGTAAGGATGGATTTTAAAATGAAATGCTAATTTTACTATACACACGACTTAATGCATACGCATTGCACTGCTCCACTTTTTACAAGCCCAAGAGCAAGTGTCAGCACTTACACCTACCCCATGCTGTGCGTGCAAAATCTCAACTGAAATATACATCTCGGCACAGCTTAGAAAAGGACGCAACTCTGGATGCACACCGGTGACACCCCCACAAAATGGTTCTCTTCTAAGCATATGTTTAGGTTATGCCCAGAAACGGCCATTTTACATACAGTATAGAGAGAAATGGGTAAGACGCATCCAACTCAGAATCGTACGGAGGTGCACAAAGATTATTATGTTTCCTATAGCGCATAGTAAGCTTGCTAAACCTCACTAGATGTGGTCGCATGTGGACCTTGCGACTCGGAAATCAGGCCCAAAATATAAATTTCACTACATGTACCAATCAGAATATAACTTTTGTAATGGTATTTATTTTCCTCATGTCTAAAACTGCAGTGGTAGGAAGCATATGACAAACACTGTACCCCTGTGGTGACTTTTTTTTAATGAGGATGTCTGGGTACTACTGCTGAAGTATTCAAGTACCATAGGACTTCAATAATTATGGTTTATTAGAATGCAATTCACAGCACAAACACTACTACACACAGCATGTTTTCACTCCGATAAAATTATACAGTGACACCTGCATAGTGATGCTTGCCTTTATCAGAGATGTGCGGGTCAGGATTTCTGAAATCTGAACACACCCTAATTTAGGGGTCCCAACTAAAACTGGGTCAAGGTTCAGATTAACTTTTGTGACCCCGTTCATACAGAATTCCTGTTCGGATCTGCTGCTTGTTCAGAACTCTGATTTATAAACCAATCTCTGGTTTTGGATTCTGCCATTTTAGCTGTTTTTATTTATTTTTTATAATTTTTTATAAATTTTTATCGAAATCCCAAAACCAAAACACGAAGATGAATCCAGATCCAAAACCAACTCCATGGGGGTCCGCACACATCTCTGCTTTATACATATATATATATATATATATATGTATATATATATATATATCTGCAGGGCTATGTGATGTGGGTGGATTAGGGCTGTGGCTTTGTTACATGGATGCATCCATATCCTTGCATTTACTTTATTTTATTATTATGTCAGTTGCCGGTGGATACTGTATGTTTTGGCTTGCTGGGTTTCTGGCAGGTGCATCCGCTTAGTGTTGCCGGTTGTTGCCTGTGTGGAACGCAAGCACACCGGTATCCTTGGTAACATGATGCAGGAAGTGAGGCAGTTACGCACGGGTCACTGCCGCTGGAAATTGCATTGAGCTTGGTGATTACTGCAGGTGGTGGGAGGAGATGTCCGTGATCTGGGTATGTGTATATATGTTCGTGTTTGTGTCATTTCATGGTTGTATGGTCCTGCCGAAAGGGCAGTAACTCCAAAACTGTTGAATGTCTCAAATACAAGAATTTTTCTATATTTATATGGTGTCCTAGTGCCGCTCATTCGCTGGAGTTATATGTGTGTGTGTGTGTATTAGGGGTGTGCACCGGCCACTTTTCGTGTTTTGTGTTTTGGTTTTGGATCTGGATCTTTCTTCGTGTTTTGGATCTGGATTGGTTTTGCCAAAACCACCCTTCCGTGTTTTGGGTTCTGGGTTTTGTGTTTTGGATCTGTATTTTTTTGAAAAAAAGCATAAAAACAGCTAAAATCACAGAATTTGTAGGTTTTTCTGCTCCTATGCTATTATTAACCTCAATAACCTTAATTTCCACTCATTTCCAGTCTATTCTGAATACCTCACACCTCACAATAGTGTTTTTATGTCCAAAAGGTTGCACCGAGGTAGCTGGATGACTATGCTAAGCGACATGAGTGGGCGGCACAAACACGTGACCCATCTAGGCGTGATACTGCAGTGGCAGACAGGATGGCATTGAAAAACTAGGCCCCAAACTGTACATAATGCAAAGAAAAAAAAGAGGTGCAAGATGGAATTGTCCTTGGGCCCTCCCACCCACCCTTATGTTGTATAAACAGGACATGCACACTTTAACAAACCAATCATTTCAGCGCCAGGGTCTGCCACACAACTGTGGCTGAAATGATTGGTTCGTTTGGGCCCCCACAAAACAAGCTGGCAATTAATCTGTCCCTGCACAAACTGGCTCTACGGAGGCAAGAAGTCGTCCTCATCCTCCTCATCCACAGATTCCTCACCCTCTTCAGTGTTATGTACATCCTCATCCTCACAGAGTATTAATTCGTCCCTGCTGGAACCACAGGTCCCTCTGTACGTTCTGGAGGCTGGTCTCCCTGGAAGAGTTGATCATTCATTTTATGAACATCATCTTCTCCACATTTTGTGGAAGCAACCTCCTACGCCTTTCGCTAACAAGGTTCCCGGCTGCACTAAACACTCTTTCGGAGTACACACTGGAGGGGGGGCAACTCAGGTAAAATAGAGCCAGTTTGTACAGGGACCTCCAAATTGCTTCTTTTTCCTGCCAGTACAGGTACGGACTGTCTGACATGCCTACTTGGATGCTGTCACCGATGTAATCCTTTAACAGACAGACGCACGCTTGTCGCTGCTGCTTTGAGGATTCAAGTGCGGCTACAGCCCACACAATTCACAAAGACAGAAAAAATAAAAGAATATTTTTATTGTTTGTGGAGCACACTTTGAGGGTTACACCACCCTCTAACAGACAGACGCACGCTTGTCGCTGCTGCTTTGAGGATGCAAGTGCGGCTACAGCCCACACAATTCACAAAGACAGAAAAAAGAAGAAGAATATTTTTATTCTTTGTGTAGCACACTTTGAGGGTGTCACCACCCTTTAACAGACAGACACACGCTTGTCGCTGCTGCTTTAAGGATGCAGGTGCGGCTACAGCCCACACATTTCACAAAGACCGAAAAAAAAGAACAATATTTTAATTGTTTGTGTAGCACACTTTGAGGGTGTCACCACCCTTTAACAGACAGACGCACGCTTGTCGCTGCTGCTTTGAGGATGCAGGTGGAATCTAGACGGGATTTGGAACCGAGGACACACTACCTCCATCAATTGTCTAAATCCCACTGCACTAATGTCGGATACCGGACGCACGTCTAACACCAACATAGCAGTCAAGGCCTCAGTTATACGTTTTGCTTCAGGATGACTGCTGTCGTACTTCATCCTCATCGCTAGGGACTGTTGGAGGGTCAATTGTTTAGTAAAAGTAGTGATGTTCCTACTTCCTCTCTGGGATGATGAACAACTCCCAGCAGCAGCAACAGCACTAGTAGGAAGTGGTTCTTGATCTTTCCCTATTTTATTTTTATCAGAGAAAGTTTGGTCCTCCATTTATGTTATATTGATATATATACGTGCGGCTAAAGCGCACACAAACACAGAAAATATTTTTTTATTTTTGCTGGAGAGTAGTGCACTTTGTGGGTTACACCACCCTTTAAGAAATGAGCCAGCCGGCTCTTTACTTATGGGACACAGGCGCACGCTTGGCGCTGCTCCTTTGTTGATGCACGTGCAGCCACAGTGCACACAAGTCACAAACACAGAAAATATATATTTTTTTGGTTTGGACTGGAGTGTACTTTGTGGGTTACAGCACCCTTTAACGGTCAAGCCAGCCGGCCCTTTACTTATGACACAGGCGCACTCTTGGCACTACTTTGTTGATGCACGTGCGGCTACTGCGCACACAATTCACAAACACAGAAAATAATTTTTTTTTGGTTTGGACTGGAGTGTACTTTCGGGGGTTACAGCACCCTTAACGGTCAAGCCAGCCGGCCCTTTACTTATGACACAGGCGCACGCTTGGCACTACTTTGTTGATGCACGTGTGGCTACTGCGCACACAATTCACAAACACAGAAAATAATTTTTTTTTTGGTTTGGACTGGAGTGTACTTTCGGGGGTTACAGCACCCTTAACGGTCAAGCCAGCCGGCCCTTTACTTATGACACAGGCGCACTCTTGGCACTACTTTGTTGATGCACGTGCGGCTACTGCGCACACAATTCACAAACACAGAAAATAATTTTTTTTTTGGTTTGGACTGGAGTGTACTTTCGGGGGTTACAGCACCCTTAACGGTCAAGCCAGCCGGCCCTTTACTTATGACACAGGCGCACTCTTGGCACTACTTTGTTGATGCACGTGCGGCTACTGCGCACACAATTCACAAACACAGAAAATAATTTTTTTTTGGTTAGGACTGGAGTGTACTTTCGGGGGTTACAGCACCCTTTAACGGTCAAGCCAGCCGGCCCTTTACTTATGACACAGGCGCACGCTTGGCACTACTTTGTTGATGCACGTGCGGCTACTGCGCACACAATTCACAAACACAGAAAATAATTTTTTTTTTGGTTTGGACTGGAGTGTACTTTCGGGGGTTACAGCACCCTTAACGGTCAAGCCAGCCGGCCCTTTACTTATGACACAGGCGCACGCTTGGCACTACTTTGTTGATGCACGTGCGACTACTGCGCACACAATTCACAAACACAGAAAATAATATTTTTTTTGGTTTGGACTGGAGTGTACTTTCGGGGGTTACAGCACCCTTAACGGTCAAGCCAGCCGGCCCTTTACTTATGACACAGGCGCACGCTTGGCACTACTTTGTTGATGCACGTGCGGCTACTGCGCACACAATTCACAAACACAGAAAATAATTTTTTTTTGGTTTGGACTGGAGTGTACTTTCGGGGGTTACAGCACCCTTAACGGTCAAGCCAGCCGGCCCTTTACTTATGACACAGGCGCACGCTTGGCACTACTTTGTTGATGCACGTGCGGCTACTGCGCACACAATTCACAAACACAGAAAATAATTTTTTTTTTGGTTTGGACTGGAGTGTACTTTCGGGGGTTACAGCACCCTTAACGGTCAAGCCAGCCGGCCCTTTACTTATGACACAGGCGCACTCTTGGCACTACTTTGTTGATGCACGTGCGGCTACTGCGCACACAATTCACAAACACAGAAAATAATTTTTTTTTGGTTAGGACTGGAGTGTACTTTCGGGGGTTACAGCACCCTTTAACGGTCAAGCCAGCCGGCCCTTTACTTATGACACAGGCGCACGCTTGGCACTACTTTGTTGATGCACGTGCGGCTACTGCGCACACAATTCACAAACACAGAAAATAATTTTTTTTTTGGTTTGGACTGGAGTGTACTTTCGGGGGTTACAGCACCCTTAACGGTCAAGCCAGCCGGCCCTTTACTTATGACACAGGCGCACTCTTGGCACTACTTTGTTGATGCACGTGCGGCTACTGCGCACACAATTCACAAACACAGAAAATAATTTTTTTTTGGTTAGGACTGGAGTGTACTTTCGGGGGTTACAGCACCCTTTAACGGTCAAGCCAGCCGGCCCTTTACTTATGACACAGGCGCACGCTTGGCACTACTTTGTTGATGCACGTGCGGCTACTGCGCACACAATTCACAAACACAGAAAATAATTTTTTTTTTGGTTTGGACTGGAGTGTACTTTCGGGGGTTACAGCACCCTTAACGGTCAAGCCAGCCGGCCCTTTACTTATGACACAGGCGCACGCTTGGCACTACTTTGTTGATGCACGTGCGGCTACTGCGCACACAATTCACAAACACAGAAAATAATTTTTTTTTTGGTTTGGACTGGAGTGTACTTGGGGGTTACAGCACCCTTTAACGGTCAAGCCAGCCGGCCCTTTACTTATGACACAGGCGCACGCTTGGCACTACTTTGTTGATGCACGTGCGACTACTGCGCACACAATTCACAAACACAGAAAATAATATTTTTTTTGGTTTGGACTGGAGTGTACTTTCGGGGGTTACAGCACCCTTAACGGTCAAGCCAGCCGGCCCTTTACTTATGACACAGGCGCACGCTTGGCACTACTTTGTTGATGCACGTGCGGCTACTGCGCACACAATTCACAAACACAGAAAATAATATTTTTTTTGGTTTGGACTGGAGTGTACTTTCGGGGGTTACAGCACCCTTAACGGTCAAGCCAGCCGGCCCTTTACTTATGACACAGGCGCACGCTTGGCACTACTTTGTTGATGCACGTGCGACTACTGCGCACACAATTCACAAACACAGAAAATAATATTTTTTTTGGTTTGGACTGGAGTGTACTTTCGGGGGTTACAGCACCCTTAACGGTCAAGCCAGCCGGCCCTTTACTTATGACACAGGCGCACGCTTGGCACTACTTTGTTGATGCACGTGCGGCTACTGCGCACACAATTCACAAACACAGAAAATAATTTTTTTTTTGGTTTGGACTGGAGTGTACTTTCGGGGGTTACAGCACCCTTAACGGTCAAGCCAGCCGGCCCTTTACTTATGACACAGGCGCACGCTTGGCACTACTTTGTTGATGCACGTGCGGCTACTGCGCACACAATTCACAAACACAGAAAATAATTTTTTTTTTGGTTTGGACTGGAGTGTACTTTCGGGGGTTACAGCACCCTTAACGGTCAAGCCAGCCGGCCCTTTACTTATGACACAGGCGCACGCTTGGCACTACTTTGTTGATGCACGTGCGGCTACTGCGCACACAATTCACAAACACAGAAAATATATTATTTTTTTAGCACTTGGGGGGAGCACCCCTGATGGACAGAGCACCCCCTGGACAACACTACAGCACTCCTTTAGGACTGGGACACTGCACAGGACTTTGGAGTGGACACAGCCCCTATGGAGAACTGACTGCACAACACAGTCCAGCCAGCCCCTATGGACTTTGAAGTAGTGGACACAGCCCCTATTAACAACAGCAGCACAGCACAACACAGCCAGCCCCTATGGACTTTGAAGTAGTGGACAACAGCAGCACTACACTACACTACACTACACAGCCCTAACTCCCACCCTCCCTCTTCACTGTCCACAGCCGAGTGAGAAAATGGCGCCGACGTGTGTACCTTATATAGGATCCAAAACCCGCGAGACTCGGAAGGCGGGAAGATGACGTTTTGCCTCGATTTCAGATCCGAGTCAGGCGGGAAAAGTCGAGCCTGACTCGGATCGGACTCGGATCGGGGGGGCTCGGGGGGGTTCGGATTTCAGAAATCCGAACCCGCTCACCCCTAATATATATATATATATTAGGGGTTTGCACCGGCCACTTTTCGTGTTTTGTGTTTTGGTTTTGGATCTGGATCTTTCTTCGTGTTTTGGATCTGGATTGGTTTTGCCAAAACCACCCTTCCGTGTTTTGGGTTCTGGGTTTTGTGTTTTGGATCTGTATTTTTTTGAAAAAAAGCATAAAAACAGCTAAAATCACAGAATTTGTAGGTTTTTCTGCTCCTATGCTATTATTAACCTCAATAACCTTAATTTCCACTCATTTCCAGTCTATTCTGAACACCTCACACCTCACAATAGTGTTTTTGTGTCCAAAAGGTTGCACCGAGGTAGCTGGATGACTATGCTAAGCGACACGAGTGGGCGGCACAAACACGTGACCCATCTAGGCGTGATACTGCAGTGGCAGACAGGATGGCAGTTTGAAAAACTAGGCCCCAAACTGTACATAATGCAAAGAAAAAAAAGAGGTGCAAGATGGAATTGTCCTTGGGCCCTCCCACCCACCCTTATGTTGTATAAACAGGACATGCACACTTTAACACCAATCATTTCAGCGCCAGGGTCTGCCACACAACTCTGGCTGAAATGATTGGTTTGTTTGGGCCCCCACAAACAAGCTGGCAATTAATGTGTCCCTGCACAAACTGGCTCTATGGAGGCAAGATATCCTCATCCTCCTCATCCACCGATTCCTCACCCTCTTCAGTGTGTACATCCTCATCCTCACAAAGTATTAACTCGTCCCCACTTGAATCCACCACCACAGGTCCCTCTGTACGTTCTGGAGGCTGGTCCCCCTGGAAGAGCTGATAATTCATTTTGATGAACATCATCTTCTCCACATTCTGTGGAAGCAACCTCCTACGCCTTTCGCTAACAAGGTTCCCGGCTGCACTAAACACTCTTTCGGAGTACACACTGGAGGGGGGGCAACTCAGGTAAAATAGAGCCAGTTTGTACAGGGGCCTCCAAATTGCCTCTTTTTCCTGCCAGTACAGGTATGGACTGTCTGACATGCCTACTTGGATGCTGTCACCGATGTAATCCTCCACCATTCTGTCAATGGTGACAGTATCATATGCAGTGACAGTAGACATGTCAGAAATTGTTGCCAGGTCCTTCAGTCCGGACCAGATGTCCAAACTTGGTCCTGCCTGCCCTGCATCACCGCCAGCGGGTTGCTTAGGATACCTAAGTTTTTTCCTGGCAGCCCCAGTTGCGGGAGAAAATGAAGAAGGAGCTGTTGACGTGTCAAGTTCCGCTTCAGCTGACAGTGTATTCACCAGCAGGTCTTTGCACCTCTGCAGGCTTGTGTCGGCCGGAAAGAGAGACACCACATAGGCTTTAAACCTAGGATCGAGCACGGTGGCCAAAATGTAGTGGTCTGATTTCAACAGATTGACCACCCTGGAATCCTGGCAAAGCGAATGAAGGGCTTCATCCACAAGTCCCACATGCCAAGCGGAATTGCTCCGTCTTAGCTCCTCCTTCACTTTCTCCAGCTGCTTCTGCAAAAGCCTGATGAGGGGAATGACCTGACTCAAGCTGGCAGTGTCTGAACTGACTTCACGTGTGGCAAGTTCGAAGGGCTGGAGAACCTTGCACAACACGGAAATCATTCTCCACTGCGCTTGAGTCAGGTGCATACCCCCTCCTTTGCCTATGTCATAGGTGGATGTATAGGCTTGAATGGCCTTTTGCTGCTCCTCCATCCTCTGAAGCATATAGAGGGTTGAGTTCCACCGCGTCACAACCTCTTGCTTCAGGTGATGGCGGGGCAGGTTCAAGAGTGTTTGCTGGTGCTCCAGTGTTCGGCACGCAGTCGCTGAATGGCGAAAGTGGCCAGAAATTTTTCGGGCCACCCAAAGCGTCTCATGCACGCCCCTGTCGCTTTTCAGAAAATTCTGCACCACCAAGTTTATTGTGTGAGCAAAACATGGGACATGCTGGAATTTGCCCAGATGTAATGCCCGCACAATATTGGTGGCGTTGTCAGATATCATAAATCCCCAGGAGAGTCTAAGTGGGGTAAGCTACTGGGCGATGATTTCCCTCAGTTTCTCTAAGAGGTTGTCGGCGGTGTGCCTCTTACTGAAACCGGTGATACACAGCGTAGCCTGCCTTGGAACGAGCTGGCGTTTCTGAGATGCTGCGACTGGTGACGCTGCTGCTGTTGCTGCGTAAGGTGATACATCTACCCAGTGGGCTGTCACAGTCATATAGTCCTTAGTCTGCCCTGTTCCACTTGTCCACATGTCCGTGGTTAAGTGGACATTGGGTACAACCGCATTTTTCAGGACACTGAGGACACTTTTTCTGACGTTTCTGTACAGTCTCGGTATCGCCTGCCTAGTGAAGTGGAATCTAGACGGGATTTGGAACCGGGGACACACTACCTCCAGCAATTGTCTAAATCCCACTGCACTAATGGCGGATACCGGACGCACGTCTAACACCAACATAGCAGTCAAGGCCTCAGTTATACGTTTTGCTTCAGGATGACTGCTGTCGTACTTCATCCTCCTCGCTAAGGACTGTTGGAGGGTCAATTGTTTAGTAAAAGTAGTGGTGTTCCTACTTCCTCTCTGGGATGATGAACGACTCCCAGCAGCAGCAACAGCAGCAGCGGCAGCAGTAGGCGTAGCAATGCAGGATCCTCCGGAGGAATCCGGGATATTAGAGTCAGTCATGCCAGTGACATGGCCTGCAGGACTACTTCCGATCCTGACTAAGGAGGAAATTGACGAGGAGGGAGTTGACGGTGTGGTTTGCAGGCACTTGGATACAACAGGACAACGGGATTTAGGTGTCCCTGGACTGCTTACGGTCTTAGCCAAAGTTTCTGAACTTGACAGTAACTTATTATGAACGCACTGCAGGTGCCGTATAAGGGAGGATGTTCCTAGGTGGTTAACATCCCTACCCCTACTTATTCCACCTTTACATATGGTACATATGGCAAGACAGTTGTTGTCCGGATTTGGATAGAAATATTGCCAGACCAAAGAGGTGGAATGTTTGGTCTTCTGCCCAGGCATGACCGTGATGGGCTTTTTCATCCCACGGACAACAACTGTCTCCCCCGGAGCCTGATTTAAACAAACCACATCACCATCAGAATCCTCCTCGCCAACTTCCTCCTCAGCGCCAGCTACACCAGTATCCTCATCCTGTTGTACTTCAACAGTGACATCTTCAATTTGCATATCAGCAAGTGGACTGTGGGTGCTCCTTTCTGCACTTGCAGGGGGCGTGCAAATGGTGGAAAGAGCCACCTCTTCCCGTCCAGTGCTGGGAAGGTCAGGCATCGCAACCACCACCACACTTGGACTCTCCTTGGGGATTTGTGATATCTTCTTAGAAAGCACAGTTCTTCGCTGTGCTTTTGCCAGCTTAACTCTTTTGATTTTTTTAGTGGGAGGAGGGCTTCCATCATCATGTGAAGCTGAACCACTAGTTATGAACATACTAGGGATCGACCTTAGCCGTTCCTTGCCACTCCGTGTCGTAAATGGCATATTGGCAAGTTTACGTTTCTCTTCAGCTGATTTAAATGTTTTTTTCAAGGTCATTTTCCTGAACTTTGTCATTTGGGATTGTATGTGCCCTCTATTATGACATTGGGCATCGCCCTTGGCAGATGACGTTGATGGCATGTTATCGTCTATGTCATGACTAGTGGCAGCAGCTTCAGCACTAGGAGGAAGTGGTTCATGATCTTTCTCTATTTTATTTTTATCGGAGAAAGTTTGGTCCTCCATTTATGTTATATCGATTTGATATATACATGCGGCTAAACACAGAAAATATTTTTTTATTTTTGCTGGAGAGTAGTGCACTTTGTGGGTTACACCAGCCTTTAAGAAATGAGCCAGCCGGCCCTTTACTTATGGGACACAGGCGCACGCTTGGTGCTGCTCCTTTGTTGATGCACGTGCGGCTACTGCGCACACAATTCACAAACACAGAAAATAATTTTTTTTTTGGTTTGGACTGGAGTGTACTTTGGGGGTTACAGCACCCTTTAACGGTCAAGCCAGCCGGCCCTTTACTTATGACACAGGCGCACGCTTGGCACTACTTTGTTGATGCACGTGCGGCTACTGCGCACACAATTCACAAACACAGAAAATTATTTTTTTTTTGGTTTGGACTGGAGTGTACTTTTGGGGTTACAGCACCCTTTAACGGTCAAGCCAGCTGGCCCTTTACTTATGACACAGGCGCACGCTTGGCACTACTTTGTTGATGCACGTGCGGCTACTGCGCACACAATTCACAAACACAGAAAATTATTTTTTTTTGGTTTGGACTGGAGTGTACTTTGGGGGTAACAGCAGCCTTTAAGAAATGAGCCAGCCGGCCCTTTACTTATGGGACACAGGCGCACGCTTGGTGCTGCTCCTTTGTTGATGCACGTGCGGCTACTGCGCACACAATTCACAAACACAGAAAATATTTTTTTTTTTGGTTTGGACTGGAGTGTACTTTGGGGGTTACAGCACCCTTTAACGGTCAAGCCAGCCGGCCCTTTACTTATGACACAGGCGCACGCTTGGCACTACTTTGTTGATGCACGTGCGGCTACTGCGCACACAATTCACAAACACAGAAAATAATTTTTTTTTTGGTTTGGACTGGAGTGTACTTTGGGGGTTACAGCACCCTTTAACAGTCAAGCCAGCCGGCCCTTTACTTATGACACAGGCGCACGCTTGGCACTACTTTGTTGATGCCCGTGCGGCTACTGCGCACACAATTCACAAACACAGAAAATATATTATTTTTTTAGCTCTTGGGGGGAGCACCCCTAATGGACAGAGCACCCCCTGGACAACACTACAGCACCCCTTTAGGACTGGGACACTGCACAGGACTTTGGAGTGGACACAGCCCCTATGGAGAACTGACTGCACAACACAGTCCAGCCAGCCCCTATGGACTTTGAAGTAGTGGACACAGCCCCTATTAACAACAGCAGCACAGCACAACCCAGCCAGCCCCTATGGACTTTGAAGTAGTGGACAACAGCAGCACTACACTACACTACACTACACAGCCCAGCCCAGCCAGCCCTAACTCCCACCCTCCCTCTTCACTGTCCACAGCCGAGTGAGAAAATGGTGCCGACGCGGGTACCTTATATAGGATCCAAAACCCGCGAGACTCGGAAGGCGGGATGATGACGTTTTGCCTCGATTTCAGATCCGAGTCAGGCGGGAAAAGTCGAGCCTGACTCGGATCGGACTCGGATCGGGGGGGCTCGGGGGGGTTCGGATTTCAGAAATCCGAACCCGCTCACCCCTAATTAATAGTGTACATTGGGCTACACTAAGTGGTAATAACTTCAAAAATAAAACTTTAAGTTCATGGACTTGCCCTGATTTATCTTTGCTTATTATTACAAGGAGCTCACTATTGCCCCAGAATGACTCTCTTGAGAGAACTAGTGATCCGGGCAGCAGGTACATGTGTGCAGAAAAGTATGGGGCCAAGTACAGAGGAATTAGGCTGTGTTTCTTGCCACAGCGGGCTCCAGGCAGTCCGGCCTCTGATGGAGCCCCTGCATGTGCATGATGGAGACCCTGTGTCAGATATCTGACCTGCCATGGTTATGCAAATCAGTGATGTCACAGTGGCCAGTGATGTCATAACACAGGACAGCCAGTGAGGCTCACCCTCAGCAGAGACTTGCATTATAGTTACAGAATCCTAGCAAGGTGTATTGTTTTTATTATAAAGTAAATTTTCTCTAATTCTACTACTGGAGAAGCATCTGAGAGGCTGTAACTCCAAATGTGAGGCTTCATGGCCTCGTCTAGGTAAGTGACTGTCTGTGTTGTGTTTTTAAAAATAGGGATTTCCTTGTTACAAATGTAATATTTATGATCAGATTTACAATTATGTGGAACACCAATTATAGCTAATTTATTTCACTAAGTACATCAATACTGTGACTAATTATACAAACATTGATAGCATCCAAAATTGATTAACTTATAATTGTGCTTCAAATTCTTTGAAACAGAAGCTGAGATACTTTAATGTTTCACTGTTTGTTTGTTTTTGTGGGGATTGTTATTATTATTATTATTATTTTAATAGATTTTTTTATTGAACCACCATAGAAAATGTCAATTACAAAATTTGTTTAAAAAAAAATAGAATATCACATCAATCCATTACACAATAGCATATAATAGTATTGTTTTTATTTTTATTTTCATATGAAACCACTTGAATTCTTTTAATAGTACTAAACAAGCGTTCTCATCCTCTACACCAGGCCTGGACAACCTGTGGCTCCCCAGCTGTTGTGAAACTACAAGTCCCAGCATGCCCTGCCACAGTTTCGCTATTAGGGAATGCTAAAACTGTAGCAGGACATGCTGGGACTTGTAGTTTCACAACAGCTGGAGAGCCGCAGGTTGGCTCTACATAAACTTCTTTAATGTAGTTGTCTCTAAGATAAGTCTGGAAACACAACCAGCCCTCATCCTCCTCATTATAAACCGTCCAATCCGCTTATAAAGCTAAATTCAAAATGATCCAAGGAAACAATTGTTATGTTTTGTTATTGTCATGTTAGAATATTAGGAACAGTTTTATGCTGTATCAAAATTCTGTTCTTAGGGGCCAATGTAAGTGTTCATTCTAGCACCCTGCACCTGTCACAGCCCGTGCCGTTCCTCTTTCCTGCCTGGGGTGTCACTCTC
This sequence comes from Taudactylus pleione, assembly GCA_031769625.1. Classification (NCBI taxonomy): domain Eukaryota; kingdom Metazoa; phylum Chordata; class Amphibia; order Anura; family Myobatrachidae; genus Taudactylus; species Taudactylus pleione. The sequence goes on along the minus strand of JAUIMM010000092.1, from coordinate 4,975,571 downwards.
TGCTCTGGTGCTTCTAGCACCATAAGCTGAAGCAACACTGCTGATACACAGACCAGAGTGTGCTAGAATGAAGACTAATGTAATCTGAGCTGCAGTAGTATATGTCTTATTACTGTAAACCCATTACCAATATCACTGTAATAATGTAAATAGATAATAACAGTAACATTACTGTATATTAGCATAAACATGCTCAAGATGCATTTAGCCGATTGGACTCTGCTGCCGCCCATATTTGTAAAGTGAAGGCGCTCATACTGTACTTTGGTCGTGTTACACCGCCCCCTTACCATAAGGGGAAGTAATGCTAAAATGTGTCTCTGCCAACACGGCTCTAGATACATAAGATATTTGGTGTGCATGCAAAGCTTACAATAGTGCATGGATTTGGGGGGGAAAAGCCGAGTCCATCTCTACATGAGCAGACTGCAGACGGCATGGGGTGACGCTGTGCACTGACTGCAGGCGGCATGGGGTGACGCTGTGCGCTGACTGCAGGTGGCATGGGGTGACGCTGTGCGCTGACTGCAGGTGGCATGGGGTGACGCTGTGCACTGACTGCAGACGGCATGGGGTGATGCTGTTTGCTGACTGCAGACGGCATGGGGTGATGCTGTGCGCTGACTGCAGGCGGCATGGGGTGACGCTGTGCGACACCCCATGCCGCCTGCAGTCAACGCACAGCATCACCCCATGCCATCTGCAGTCAGCGCACAGCGTCACCCCATGCCGTCTGCAGTCAGTGCTGTGCACTGACTGCAGGTGGCATGGGGAGACGCTTGTCACTTAGTTATTCCTCTCAGAGGCAGAGTCACTTGGTTGGCATTGGGTGCAGCTACAGCGCCGCGGGCAGGGGAGGGACTTGTTTCCCCTTCATATATAACTAACTGAACTCAGTACTGCCGCATTCCAGCTCACTTTAACCCCTGCTTATCTGGTCCCATAAAAATAGCTACACTATCCACAAAGGTAATTTTATACAGCAGCAGCACCTTGAGATCCACAGAACATATTATATATGACATATACATAAAGGAGGATTATTATTTGCACTTATAATTCACAATTTTGTTTTTGCATCTCTATCTTTAGTAAGAGAAAGCGGAAGACAAACAGAGATTCGGCATCAAGCTCATCGCTAGAAGCCGATCCAGGTAAGACAGGAGCCAGAAGTCTTTATTAACCTTCAGTAATATATCTGTAATTTTGACATAGAGTAAAGCTGGGTACACACCTGGTCGAGCATCGCTCTCTCTACCCTCTGTCTCACAACTACATTCCCTCACCTATCTTGCATGTACTTGTTCTGGTTTAATGTGTGATTTGTGTTTTGTATGAAGAACACACCATACATAACGTCTTGCCTTGCTTCCACAGCATGCATTTTCTGTGGTCGTGCAGAAAATGACGTGCCCAAGTATGGAGAGCTGCTGCATAACGCCAAGGAGAAGCTGACTGTCCACCACTACTGCCTGGTAAGTATGGAAAGTAATGATGGATGAGCATCAGTTATAGCAGCTGAAAGCAGCCTGTTACACAGTAAGGTGCACATTTATCACAATCTGCAATATTTATGCAAATGTGATAATCATTTTGTCCTATGGGCTTGATTCAGCTTGGAACGCAAGTCTGCGGACGCACACGCACCCTGCCGATGTTTGCGTTCTGCGCATGCGTATGCATCACAGTGTGCGAACCGGCCACTGCGATCGCAAGGGGCAGTGGTCGAAGGAATGCAGACATGCCAGTGCATTTGAATGCCATTACAGCGGCGTGCATAATTAAGCCCCTGCGACGGCACACGCAGCCTGAGCTCTAGGTACTTACAGGAAGTTTAGAAATTTCTGAGACAGGTCAGCTCTACCACAACTGTGCGTCTGGGTCCGATGTTACTCTATGTTACCGATGCTTTCGCAGACTACCAAGGTATTGCGGAAGTGGGCAGCTTACTGAAGTGGTGGGTGTGTGAGTATACTGCTGCGATCGCAATGCATTCATAGCATATTTTCGCAGCGGCCGGGTGCGTGCGATTACAGACTTGCGATCCGTCCTGAATCAGGCCCTATATTCACAAGGTGATAATGTAAATGTTTCCTCAAATGTCTCAATCTCCTCTACACGGGAGGCCAATGCCGATAAGAGCCCAGTCACGGTAAGCCTTTGAAGCAGAAAGATGGCTTGTGAGTGTTTTGGGCAGGGATGTAAAGAGATGGGCCCAGGGAGAGGGGTGTGTCCTAATTGTGGGAGGCATGGCTATGCCCCCTTAGGTTAAAAATACCCCTTTTTGTGAGCCCCTCAGCCTAGCATAAAGCCACGGGGTTGGGGGGCGCGATAAGTGTGATAGCTCCCTCCCACATAAAGGCAACAAATTATTCTACCAAATGAAACCATACGTTTTCTGTTAATTAAAATGGTGGAAAAATTTAAAAAAACATATTTTGTTTCATTTTTAACTTTAGGCATTAAATATTATTGGAGCCCTCCCCTAAGGATATGTAGTTATCTGCACAGTTTCATTAACATGCTAAGTGCATAAAACATGATAAAACTATATTGGAGCATATGTTAGAGATACAAGTCTTCCTTGTTATAGATAATGCAGCAGTGGTGACAGCCATAAGTACATCTCCCCTCTCTCCTATCCAGTTACTATCCAGCGGTGTGCTGCAGAGGGGCAGTGACAGGCAAGGCTTCTATGGCTTCCTGTACCCAGATGTGCGGAAGGCAGCCAGCCGGGCGGCAGAGCAGGTGAGGAGCCGATCATGCTGATACTTTCTCATGTCATGTGAAGTCACCGGAGAACTGAATGACACATATTGGGCCTAATTGGGAGTTTATTCTATTCCCTGATAATCAACAAAGAATAAAATAAACAGCTTTGTGATGCCGCAGTGAGAACGGCTCCACCTGGAGCCGCGGTGCAGAATGACTGTGGAACTGACGTGACCAGAAAGGTCAAAAGCCACTCAGCCACTCAAAAGTGTTTTCCCAAGGTGGCCGACAGATTCTGGGGAGTCTTATTTATATAAAATGTTTTGGTGTATGGACCTAATTCAGAGGTGAATGCATTGCAGGTGTTGGCGAAGTTGGCCACTGTGCTTTTTTTACTGTTCATGTGTCCTGATGGTTTACTGACTATGGTTGTAGTGAGTATTTGGATGCAGAGCAGACAAGGGCCCTCATTCAGAGCCGTACGCTCTGAGCAGAGCGCACGCTCTGAATGAGGGCCTCCCTCCATAAAAAAGGAGCGTCCTCCTGGACGCTCGTATAGCTGTGGGTCACCACCCACAGCCTATACGAGCGTGCAGTTTGATGGCCGCGATGGTCTTGACCATCGTGACCATCGAAACTGCGAGCCGGAGCCTGCGGTTGAGGTTTTCAACCGCAAGCTCCGGAGTGATTTTGGCTCTATCAGAGCCAAAATCACTCCCACTGACATCACTAGTGATGTCAGTGGGCCGGCTTCTGACGGGAGCCGTTCCCGTGGGAACGCCCCCGTCAGGGAGGCATGCCCCCGGCACGCCCACCAAAGGGGGCGTGCTGTCAATCAACATCAACAGCACGCCCCCTTTGATCAGACACAACGAGCGAAGGACTTTCCTTCGCTCGTCGCGTGTGGCGCATGCGCACGTCGGAGCTCCCTCCGTCGTGCGCATGCTCAGTGCAGAACATCGACCCACTTGCGAGCGGACAGCCAATGTGTGCTTGTGGAAAGAAACAGAGTGATGCCGCCTGTCAGCGGTAATGCAGATATTTTTGCTTCCTCGAGCCAGTGTGCTGCTAAATGCACATGTGTGATCCAGCTTGCCAGTTCCTGCATGCACAGAGGACTGGAAGCTCAGACATATGCACTTGCACTTCACTAAAATAAAAAAAAGAAAGAAAAAAGATAACGTGCTATAGGTCTCTCTGTAGGACTGCCGATCAGCCACAGCAGCTATGATTGGAAGCCTTAGAGGAGCTATTTTCTATCTCTCCCACTAAGGTGGTTAGCAGAGGACCTGGCTATACTTGAGTGTTATATACAGTGACTGTTCTATTATTAGGAAGTAAAGGAGTCTAGAACAAAGGTTATTTATAGTGGGGGACCTTTTTACACTCATTGTTCGTGTTTTTCTCAGTATTGTCATTTGTTAATCATGTTTTGCAGCCCTGCACAGTGTGCAAGAGGACGGGCGCCTCCATATGCTGCAGCGGGAAGGGCTGCACTGAGACCGTGCACTTCCCCTGTGGCCAGGAAAAGGAATTTATATTCCAGTACTTCAAGGAGTTTCCGTGAGTAATCCATTTGCTTCTAGGTATATAGGGCCCGATTCAGACCCGCTTGCTAGATGTGTTCGCACGCAACTGGCGTATGCAAATCCGGCAAGGCAGGCGATCGTATGGCAAGGCATTAGCATGCCCACTATGTCTTGGCGTGCGATCGCGTGTGTATGTATGTTCCGTTACAGTGGGGTTTTTTGTTTGAACTTCTCACAATTTATTCTGTAATATTTGTTTCACTGCAGATCATTTTGCCCAAGGCATCGGCCAGTTCAGAAGGCTGCGGCACAGGATGGAGTAAGTGCATGTACCATCTGCCTGGAGGAGCTGACCCCTGCCCCTGCATATGATGTGATTAAGAGCCCCTGCTGCAAAAACACTTGGTTCCACAGGACTTGTCTGCAGGTGAGCTATGGCTTTACTATTTACTCCTCACTATCGGAGTCACCGGGAGGAGGCCAACCAGGAGAGAGCTGAGGAATGACGGCCAATGGAGTGGAGGGTTTAAAGCTGATTCCTGTGTCCGCTCTCTGTATATGAAGGATTATGGCGAATGCAGCCTGACAGTAGGCTGGTCGGCTTGTCCTCTCTTGTGCAGGATGTTTACTTTATGACTGTAGTTATTTGGTATTTCATCTGAACTTCTTAGATTACAGATGCAGGCATTAAACACAGGGAAGTATTTCTTGAAGTGCCCCATATGCCAGAACATGGCGAGTTTCCAGCAGGAGATGCTGCGAATGGGAATTTACATTCCCCATAGGTATATGTAACAATTGTCTTTATCTAGAACATAGAATCCAGCTCCATCACAGAGGCATTTTAAGACTGGAGGGGGCCCATGTGAGGATTTCTGTGAGCCCCCTCCCCCTGAAAAAAAAATGGCACTGGCGCATGCACAGAACATCACCAACAATCTTGAATTTACCCAGAATCCCCTGTGCATACACAGTAATCTTGGCGTTATATCGTACATATGATGCAGCTGCCATGTTTCTGGGGATCACTTCTGGAACATGGTGCTGGCTGCATTTTTTGAAAGCTATCAACGGAATAATGATGTGAACGGCATCAGTGGTGGTGTGCACCCCCCCACACCAATTACAGAGACGAAACTGGTGCCGACATTAACTGTGCATTTGTGTAGCTTAAACAAGGAAACGAAAGCTTGCATCCCGTTATTTTACCTTGTGTTTCGTACTTATGAAATGCTATAAGCAAAATGTGTCCTATTATAATTTACAGAGATTTATCAGTTCTTTAGTAAGCAAATTGCCAAATCCAGCCATAAGACTATGGGCACTTGACTATGGGTCTATGGCCCTGATTCAGAGCCGGACGCTCTGACAAAGCGCTCGCTCTGAATCAGGGCCGTCCTTCTGAATTTTTAGAGCGGCCTCCCACAGCTATAGCGAGCGGCCAGGAAGATGGTCGCGATGGTCAAGACCATCGTGACCATCGGCCTTGGGACGAGACCCTTGTGGTAGGGTCTCATTGCCACAAGCCCTGGAGTGCTTTTGGCTCTATCAGAGCCAAAAGCACTCCCACTGACATCACTTGTGATGTCAGTGGGGCCGGCCCCAGATGGCAGGCATTCCCATGGGAATGCCTCCGTCTGGCCAGTCACGCCCCCGGCACGCCCACCAAAGGGGGCGTGCTGTCACTCACCATCGACAGCATGCCCCCTTTGTAGCGAGACCCATAGCGACGGCTTGCCGGACTGGACTGCTGGACTAGATGAAAGAGACAGAAGAAAGCATTGTAATGTCACATTGATTAATTACATCAGTGATATTACCTCACATTAACCTTTCAGAGATGCATCCTGGGAACTGGAGAACAATGCCTTTGGAGAACTACTGCAGGTCCACCAACAGTGCGACACGGATCCCTGCCGCTGCGACCATGGAAGAACTCACAGCGAGAGCGGCAGGTAAAACTTTTCGCATTTTATTTATTAAAGGCTGCCAGTGTGCTATGGCCCAGCAGCAGCCCCTGCTCATTCCGCATGATTAATGCGGCCTAGACTCTTGATAAATAGGACCCTACTTTTATTAGCTAAGGATCTACTGGGTGTATGCGTAATATATGTGACGATGTATTTAATAAGAGGTTGATATCTTTCACATTTACTGTGTGCTTGCTAAGAGGCCGACACCAAGAACCTGGCTACTATAATCGTTTTCTGTTATTATATATGTTATGGGATGGGTACAGGATGCGCCGGGATACTGAACGTATCCCATATCTTGTATGTGTTGTGAATCTAATATGTATTCAATAAATTGTAATATTTGAATCTTTATCAGAGAGTTCCCGGTACCTTAGGTTTTCTTGACAGCGCTGCCCACTTTGTTATTGGTTTCACACCACACTTAACTGCTCCTCTGTCTCTTTCTTCTTCCTCTGCCCTATAATTCTGTTCTTCTCTTTATCGTGCTTCACTGTGTTGGTTGGGTGGCTCGGAGGCTTCTCTTCCCGGCTGCTCTTCTATTCGGCACCAGAGACACATTATGATAGCCAATGCCCACAATATAAAAGAATGAGGGGAGCAGGGGGATGTTTTATCCATTGTGCCGTGTGGCGTATGAACCATTGTGCCGGGTGGCATATCAACCATTGTGTGGGTGATGTATCAGCTGTTACAGTGTCATAGCCACTGGCACTGTAACATAGCATTTCGCATACAGATACACCCGCTGTCACACACAGAATATAGGCATGCCGCATATCATTTTAATCAGCAGAAGTTGCTTGTGCATCCTACCATCACTGTTTGATTAAGATGCATTTGAAGGTAAAAAATTTGCTGAAATGTATACATTCTTATAAGCTGCCAAATTGTTTAATCCTCTCTAGAATACAATAAAACATTTAGTATCTTAGGGGCTATTTCTTCCTGCAGCGAAATGCTCCATCGCTGAGATTTATAGCTCCAGCTGTAGATTTATCCTCTGTGTCTACTCTTTCAGTGAATGGTGTATAATTCGGTGTCACTGCTGTGGGTCAGCGGGAACCCACCTCGCCTGCTCAGCCCTGAGATCTGCTGAGAGCACATGGACCTGTGCAGAGTGTGCCTCCATTCTGGAGAAGCCGGAGGATGTTGTTGGTGAGTACTTTCCCCTGTCATTTGTCACCTATTACTAGGTAGTACAGTATCTAACATCATAACTTATATTTCACTTACGTGGTAGAATGAGACATTAGTGAAAGCTATCATTAAGTTACCAATCTTGGGTTATTGCCACTGTAGTGTAATCGATGTGTGGCCCTTTTCATGTTACAGTAGCCTTAGCCAACCTGCGACTTGTAGGACACAGAGTACGTCCATCCACATAAACATATCGCTAACAATGTTGGATCTCTTTCTGATTGCAGAGTCATTGGCAGAGGCATCTGTGGTAATACCATCAACGAGCAGAGCAAATCCTCTGCCTGCAATAACACCAGGAGAGACCTGCGCCCGGACGAGGGGGCATCCTTCATTAACACCAGGAGAGACGTGTGCCCGGGTGAGGGGGCATCTTTCAGTAACACCAAGAGAGACTTGCGCCCGGGTGAGGGGTTACAAAGTAATAACATCCAGGAGGACCAGAAAATCACCATTGTAGGGTGCTAAACCCAGAACCTGGGGGCCCAGGTGGAGACAAGATGCCTCATGATCTGCTCCCTACCTGTCGTACACATCCTGCAGGAACAGAGAACTGTGTAGATCCGTGCAGTGTCTCTCACTCTCGTCCCCATATTCACATCAGTGGAATTAGAGCAATTAAATATCTTTTGCTTTCCAAACCAAGTAAAGAGAAAATTCTTCTTTTATATCATATTTTAGCAGGGGATTACAAATCAGTAATATTGATATTAGGCATGCCTAAGGCTTCAATCACATGGCTTCAGTGCATAATGGTGTGTTTCGTTCTGATCGAAGTGAATGGTTATACCACATAACCAACTGAGTGAGTACAAATTAACACACTTTATTTATAAGTAACAAACATACAAAGTATACAGTATACTTTTGTCTATGTGTTCAGATGACACCAGTCATTCATTATCTTCAACATAAGATGTAGTTCATGTTAATCTGGGGAGCCCTCGTTTCACGATGCCCAGGTCTTTCAATTTACATTGCAGACACTCTACTGCAGTCTCAGGTCCATGCACGAGCCAAAGAGCCTTTGTCTAGGTCTTGATTTATATACCATAGTCTGGGTGTTTGGCTTTCCAGATATTAAGCCCATATTAGTTACATACTGGGTATCAAGCACTGATTGGTACAACATAGCATGGACCATTCTAATCTCTTGCACATGCTCAGTAAGCACTAAGATATACTCAGGACAAAGAAATACAGTTATGGCGTGTCCTAGAATGTCTGGAGTTACACTATCTCAAAGCCCCTCTTAGTCTAAAGAATATGGACATCACTTTCAGTAATCCATAATGCTTAGCATCTCTACACATCTTACAATGGTTATTCTATTGCAATGTGGCTAACTTTCTACAACTAACACCATATAAGGTCTTAAGGGCTTATTATACATTTCTGCTAATGACAGGTACAAGTATAGCCCCCCCAATATATGTCTTGTCTGACCCCAAAGGTGAATCTGACTAGTCTAGGCATAGACTAGAACTACATGAATACAAACTCTTTTCAAACCTCAATGGGGCCTAGCACAGTTGTGTATTACAACTTATATACCTATGTAGAAATGAATTATTTAACACACTGGTTACACTTCAGTCCTGCTATTTATCCTGTACTTTTGTGCCTATCATTTACATATTCAAATGAGTTCTAATTAAAGACTGTTACTTTTAATCAGACATTATAAATATAAGTGGATGGCACGGTTCCTGGCATCCTCTTATCAGTTATGGGTTGGTTGATGGATCCCTGCAGTGTTCTGGAAATCAATTCATCAGTGAATGTTATTAAAGGGGGATGGTGTTAATCTGTGCTGCTGCCACCTTTATGTGGACTTTCTCCAAGCTATCTGAGAGCGCAATCACTGGTGACAGATGGACCTTAATATCTCTAGCCCGCGATCTTCATATAGCAAGGTGGACAGTATATTTTAGCATAGTCCTCTATGATCCGCCATCTCAGCATCTGTGAGCCTATAGATTACACTCGGCACAAAATAAGAAACAACATGTTATATAACGCGACCTCTTGGCATTCTGACATCTTCGATAAGTTAGACACATATATATTCCTATAATCGTGCATTTTCTATATGCAAGCTTTTATTAATTTTACACTTGTTACTTATTATTTCTAGTTCAGATATATTTATAATATATATAATTATTGCTGATCAATATGTTATCACTTATAAACATTGCAAGGTTAATAGCTCAATTAGCTTCACACTAATATCTTTATTCTTAATATAAGGGAAGATTATAGTCCTTCTGTAACAGTGGAAAACTCTGCTATTTTCATTGGAGTATGACAGGGAGAGACATGCGGTGAGGTATTGATAGGTTATCCTCCCCTCTGACAATCAGAAACTGCCTGAAGCATAGGGGGGGGGCTGTGCCGCAGACAATAATACTGCACTGAAAAAAAACAGGGTCACGCCCTTCTCAGTGAGAGATGTGATAGCTCTGATGGACAACTCTGATGATCAGGCGACCTATCCAGAGGGTTCTGGCAGCGCACTGCCACTGCCATAATGCTCCTGTGCCATCTATACCCAGCATCTACTTCACCTACCACTTGCTAATGAGAGTTGAGCTGCTATTTTCATTGCAGTATGACAGGGAGAGGTGAGGCTGCAACAAGGTCAGCCTCCCCTCTGACTATCAGAAACTGCCTGGAGCACAGGGCAGGCCGTACCACAGGCAAAAATACTACACTGAAAAAGGTGGGTGGCAGCTCAGTTCTGCAGTAAACCGTTGCTGAGTCAGCAGAATTTGTAGAATCAAATGGAGACACAACAAACGCCTGATAGTGTAGCGGAAAAGCTAATTTCACATCAGAATGGGCATAATTCCAAATGATATTGTATTGGTAATAACATGTATATTTCCCTCTTGTACAGTTGTATGTAACAATCCTTTGTATAGTGTTATTCTAGAGTCTGTGTACTCTAATCAGCATGAGGTCTGGTGTGTGGAAAGGTGACAAAACCCCTCTTGACTAGTCCCCTTTGAAGCTGGACAAGCGAGGATGTAAGAAGGTCTGTCTTCCTAAAACAATCATTAAGAGCCCTGTGTTCTGTTTGGGGACAGTGATCAAAAGAATGGATGGACCAGGGAGACATTCGGTCTCCGGAGGTGTGAGTCTCCTCACCTAGTCACTGGGTATGTTTATTTACCAAGGCCTGTTCCCCAAACTTCAAATATAGCTGAGTGTGTAATTAAAGAACCCCTGCTCAGGTGGCCATGAAAACCTGAGCTTCAGCCAGCTAAACAATCCACTCTGAGCTGAAAAGGGTAAAATCATCCCCATGGAGGGGGTGAGTGGGGTGCCTGGAAAAAGCAGGCCTAAATATGTGAGTCAACCCTGACCCATTGGTTCATCCTACATGAGGCTATCGAAGGATACAGATGATCCTGAGTTCATCACTGGGAAGGCCTCGTCCCTGAACCATTTAATCCGCCGTGACCCGAATGGTTTGTTTCCCCATTTATTATTTTATTTTCTGGAAAGTGTGAGTAACTGTGTGATTTTTTTTAACATTATTATATTCTTTGTAAACTTTTGTACATAAGCTTTAAAGACATTCTTCAATTAAACATTAATTCTAGTTCTGGATCTTTGTTTTTATGACCCAAGTCCTCATATGACTCATGTTACCTATTTTTCTAAGTATTGATAAATGTGTATGCAGGTAAGAGCATAAGCTTACTTTATGCTTTAACATTATATTCTTCTGCTGGTGGCAGTTACCAGGTTTAGTTAACCACACATGCTGAGGGTAACCTGTAAAAGTCACGGGCGGCGATTCTCAGATTGGTGTATCTGAAGGGTTGGCCCATAGGACCGTGCCAGATAATGTAATATTATGGTTGAAAAACCTTTGATAATATGCGTACCAAATGTACACTTGTTCAAAAGTGTAACTGCAGGAGTTTAAATTTGCAGGTTAGGTACTCCTCCCAGAAGAGAATATTTCACTTATGAGAAGCCTCATATATCAATAAAAGATATCTCCATAGCATATATGTACGTTTCAAAAGTGAGAACAATACATACAGCATACAAGCTATATCATACAGAATAAAATAGCTTATCTGTGAATGAAGATGTGAGGGCATGGATGCCATCCAATAGGATATCTCTTTTTGAGAAGCAAAAGTTCAGAAGATGAGGCAAACAAGGGGGTAGATCCTAAAAACAAAGATATATTCAGCTTGTCATCCTACTATTTATCACAATCTGAAGTATCAATACTCAGTAAAGGATTGATGTTTGCCCTCACACAGAAACACAATACATTTAAAATGTTTATCGATTTGAACACATTTGCCGGGAAACTAACACTTACAAGGCATTTTGCAAAGAAGGAAACGGCCATAATAACTAATTATAACAATGTCTCTAAATTAGGATACTCAGGCACTGGCCTCGTCATTCCGAGAAAACGGGGCTGATGCCCTAACGTGCGAACCATGGCAATTGTGCAGCAGCTTAGGGGGCACTTGATCTGCACATGCATAGTTTGTAACATGGACGTGTGAAGATCTCGCTTCATAGGAGTTGTACATAAACCCAATGAATTGGGTCCATAGTATCCTATACAAGTTTGACAAAAATATTAAATTTTTCTAGCAGTTTCTTTTGTTTACATAAAAAATAACATTTATAGGATGTTTGTCTCCAGCTGTTCAGTTCTACATCACATTGTTCAGTATGGTAATAAATGTAATTCATTAAAGTAAGATAATCTTGCTCTACTCAGTTCTTCCAAAAAAAAAAACATACATCCTTGCTCTACTTATTTCTTAAAAAAGAGCACTGTAATATGTTCTGTCCTTGCCTTGCTATCGATCTCCCAGATAACAAGGTCAGTGATAGATGTATTAGCATGCTTCCTGCTGGACATTTGCACAGTGGTCTGTGTTTACCTACTAAAGCATGGCAGCAATATAAAAATTTATAGAATACATGTGTATTTGTTTTTAAATATAAGGTGTGGCTTTGTGGAATTGCATTATCCACAAAAAGGAAATTTATGTTCTTACCTGTTCAATCCTTTTCTTTGACTCCATAGGGGGTACAGGGATCACTCTAGCTATAGCCTAGATAGAGGAGAACCTGGGCACCAAATAGTTAACATTTATTTCCCAGCAGCCCTGGCTCCCTTTCCTTTGTACCCCGACCCCAGCCACCAGCAGCCAGTTAAGTTAGCAAGCCATGGCAAGGAGCGAGGAGAAGGAAGACAGGCAGACACTCTGATTCACACACATAGGCAAGGTAAACCGAACCGATACTCAGGCAAGAAGATCCACGCATCACTCCTGCTGTGGCCACACTGGAGCCATAAGGATCACTGTGTCTCCCTCCAGCGTTAACCTTGAGATTGGAGGAAAGATGTATATTAGCAGAAACATCCATGGTACCTATAGAGTGTAGTCCACCAGGAGAGCTGCGGGCTTCCTGGTGTGGGAACTGCATCACTGCAACTGATGATTTTGTTGAGAAGCCATCATATCTATGTCTGGTAGGTCCCAATGGTGGACTAGTAGAGTCTTGATGTAGAGCCTACTTACCCAAGTGATAATCCTGGAGGTTTAGGGAGTCCGCATCCCAATTCTGGACTCCGGGGAGGAAGGCTGCTGACAGTGCAGATGGATACCGTTCTGCTCAGCGGAGAATGCAGTTGACTCCATCATGGCTTTGCAACTGCGAGTGCCACACTGGTGGTTTATATAGGTGACATCGGTTGACCGGATAACCCAGGAGGAGTGACTGCGTCTGGCAAAACGCACTGTATACTGTGTGGAGCTCCAGGACATTGATGGACAGTGCTTTCCTGAGTCGTCCATAGACCCTGGAAGGTCTGAAAACACATCATCATCCCCCACCCCCCTGAAGACCTGCGTCGGAGTAGAGTAGGACCCAGCCTGGGATCTGAAATAGATGGTCCCTGTCCATGTGTGGGACTGGTGGAGCCACCATAGGAGAGAGTGACAACTGTCCCAAGGGAGAATGAGCGTCTGCACCCTGAGGTGCAAAAGGGACTTGTTCCACCATGCTAGAATTTCCAACTGAAGAGGACAGGAGAGGAACTAGACATATGCCACTATGTTGAAGATGGAGACCAAAGAACCCAAGATCTGCATGCAGCTGTGGAGCCACACCTGATGGTGGCTCAGGAATTCGCAAATCCTGGACTGCAGAGCTAAAATGTTATCTGCAGGATGGAAGACCTGTTGAACCCTGGAATTGAGAAAAGAGCCTAAGTGTAGCATCTACTGAGAAGGTGTCAGAATGGATTTCCTCCAATTGACTATCCACCTGAGTGACTGCAGTTCTTCCACTATTTACAAAGTCTCACTGTTCCAAAAATGACAGAGAAATTACACTCCTCAGTTTAGAGTGGCAGCTCCAAAAGTCTCCAGAAAAGGACTATTGCTCCATAGGTCCAAATAGAAAGACTGTTCAGCAATTGTGACACATCAGCGCTATCTAGTGTATAGAGTCCAAAAGACCTCCTGTGTTTTGTTCCAATTTTAAGTTTCTTTCATTTAAGGCTCCAGAATTGTTTTTTTCACATCCATAAAAGTAAACAAAGAATTAAAGTGCATTAGTTATGTACCAAAAAAATCTCTCTTTTTACATACATTAACTGCCACTTCTGTAGGGGTAAATTTAATATTCGTTTGTATTAGAATTTTTTGTGCCCCTCATACACAATATAGATTATACCAATGTAAAAAAAAACACAGCAAAGTAAACAAAGTGCCAGTGTTATGTCACGCCCCCTACAAATATCTGAAAAACCACTATGCATGGTACGGTCAGATCCAGGGGAGTGGGAGCGATCAGTACGATTCCTTCCCCACACACCTTGCAGGCAGAGAGAACCTCCAAAGCCCAGCACACAGCAGCTGGGCTGGGGAGAGAGGCTACTGCCGAAAACAGTTAAGCAGTGTTATGGGGGAACCAGACCTCCAATAAGCCCTGGCCTGGGTAATTAATAACCCCCTCTCTCTGCGCCCCTGGAAACATTCTCTTCTGACTAAACAGCTGCTGTAATGTCTATACACAGATTGCAGGTCTACATAGTGCAGCAGAATATTTTAGTCGGAAAGGGAAAACAGGTAAATGTGTCTCCCTTTCTACGTTGGAGCTATTTGTGCACATTTGCTCCAATTTATTTGGTTTAAAGTAGGGGTGTGCACCGGCACACAGCACTACAGCCAGCCAGCCCCTATGGACAGGACAACAGCCAGCCCCTATATAGACAACAGTAGCCAGCCAGCCCCTATGTATATGGACAACAGTAGCCAGCCAGCCAGTGTCAGCAACAGCTCCCAGCTCCCTCCTCTTCACAGTAGCCAGCCAGCCCAGTATTGTAATGTATATATAAGTACTACTAAGTTTATTTTTTATTATCACAACAGTACAGTAACCAACAGCTCCCAGCTCCCTCCCTCTGCTAGCCCCTAAGGACAGGACAACAGCCAGCCCCTATATGGACAAAAGTAGCCACCCAGCCCCTATGTATGGACAACAGTAGCCAGCCAGCATCAGCAACAGCTCCCAGCTCCCCCCCTCCACACTAGCCAACAGCTCCCAACTCCATTCCTCTGCACGCACGCTCCACAGCCGGAATGAAACATGGCAACGATCGTGGGACCTTTATAGAATCAAAATCTGCAAGAATCCGAGAGCGGGATAATGACGTTTTGCCTTGATTTCAGTTCCGAGCCAGGCGGGAAAACCAGAGCCTGACTCGGTTCCCAGCTCAGATCAGGGGGGGGGGGGGGGCTAGAGGTGGTTCGGATTTCAGAAATCCGAACTCGGTCATCCCTAGTATACACTAGTAGCAACCCACCCAGGTTTCGTACGGGAGCAATTTTGAATTTACGTTTTTTAACCGAGGTCTTATAAGATTGCCGTGTAAGATGACATTAGTAATTTTTCCTTTATGACGTCAACACAAAAAGATTTCGTTTTGATGTGATACGCAAAAGAGCCACGTAAAGTTGTCCCTTAGAAAAACAGTCTCCACTAAGGTCAGCTCCAGCCACGTTACGTGTCTGTCCCTGAGCTTTATTTATTGTCATACCAAAGCAGACTCTTACCGGGAAGTGGACTCGTTTGACATTAAAGAATCGTTTTTTACATAAATTAAACAGGAATGGTAAAAAAAAAAGGGAGAACTTAATTTTTGTATCAGTAAATATAAATTTTTCTGGAGAAACCGGATATTACGTATCAGTCTCCACATGGTATAAAATAAAGTCCATTGTTGTGCTATACTGTATCTTTAATGGTTTAGGCAGTGTAAGCCAAGAAAGCGCACGGACGTAAGTATTTTCATTGACTTTCTTCACTAAAATCGTCACTGCCCGGCTCCCTTCTGTCACACATTAATATTTCCTACACCTAAACCTTCCTCTGCAAATGCTCCATAGAATGGTGAAAATTGCATCAAATTCCATTAAGTGGTTCTCGAGATTATCTCGAACTAACAGAAAGACGCTAACCATAGACTTTATTTTATATATTTATATATATATATATATATATACAGGGGCGGATTGGGCCGCCGGGAGACGGGATAGTTCCCGCTGGGCCGGCACATGATCATGTCCGGCAATCCCCTCAGTGGCTTACACAGTCAGCCCAACCCTCCCCCCCTTCTGGGCTGGGCTGCGCAGTGCACTACAGAGACAGCTCCCCCCCCCCGACCGGGCCGTGCACTCCGTCAGTGGCTTATTACAGTACACAAACAGTCCACCTCCCGGGCCGAGCCACACCGCGCTGCGCACTACACATAAAGCCTTCCCCCTGGCCGGGCCATGCACTCACCTCAGTGGCTTATTACAGTACACAAACAGTCCACCTCCCGGGCCGAGCCACACCGCGCTGCGCACTACACATAAAGCCTTCCCCCTGGCCGGGCCGTGCACTCCCTCAGTGGATATATATATATATAAATGTTATTAATTTAGAAAGTACTGTATTCCACCTAAAGAGCGATACTTTATGCAGTATGATATTTTATATATTTGTACAGTATGTCTGTAATTTCATACAGGCCAAAAACTAAATGCACTAGGGCAGAGGGCACTTTTTCAGCATAGATTTTTGCAAAAATAATCTAGAAGGAAAAGAAAAAGAAGCATGTAGGATGCACAACATTGATAATTTAAGGCATAAAGTTCTGTGTACAAATATTAAAACCCAAGTACAGTAGATGTGTATGAAAAAATACAGCATTTACAACAGATAGGATCTGTTTGATAGATGAGACCTGTAGAAAACACACTAAAAGCTTATCATTAAAACAAGTTATTGCTTAATAATAGTACTGTTTTTGACAGAAAATAATTTTTTTGTGGCTTTATAGGAGAGATTCAACCACTGTGCACGTAATAAAATATATAGCCGTTCTGGGCCCTTTTAGTGACTTTATAAGACAAGATGATTTGTAGAGGTGAGTTAGATAGGTTACGGTTTTTACAGTACAAGCAGACAGTAGATAATTCCAAAGTCATGAACTTTTAATATGATATATTTTAAAGATAGAGAATTTCAATTACTTTTTTTTGCAACACAGTATGTGGCAGGGCACCATGCATGATAAACTTTTACTGAGTGAAACAATTAAATCTCAAAGAGAATTTCATTTTCACAGTTGGGTGGCAGTATGTGGTATCCATACTCTACCTTGAAGCTTGTAATAATGGAACGCATAATTATATCTATTAGGCCCAAATATCTGTATGCTTTTGTAATTTCTTCAAGCACTTGAATGTATCATCCTTAACTGCATATTATCATTAATCATTCTTGAAGTAATACAAAGTACTGCTCAAGGCAAACAATACATTAGTATGTTTGAGAGGTTCATGGAACAGGTCAGTCTGGAAAATGCTCTTGAATAATCAGGACATTTATTGCTTCACAGAAAAGGGCTAACTGCAAATGTTCACATTTTAATTTTGTAGATTTAGAGTTAAAGTTAAACTAGTAATAAAAAAGGGGTCAATAGATATTTAAAAATGGTACTTAAAAAAAAAGATGAAGTTAATATTTCCATTCTATCCGACCGATTAAATCTTAGTTGCATTCACACTTTTTGAAAATGCTTGAATGGAAGTTGTATGTTGCTAGAATAATACCAGCTATAGTAAAGTAAAAACAACATTTTTTTTATAATATAGTGTAAACTACTAAAACTATAAATATTTCTTTAGCAAATTGTATTGACAAAATAAAAAAAATATATATAATGCTTGTGGTTACTTACATAAAGTTCACACAGCTTGTGGTGTGCCCGTCACATTAGGTACACTTGGTTTTCTTCTAGTCATCATCATCAGTACCTGCCATATATTACTGTAGGTGCAAAAATACGCCTCCAAACAGACATCCATGATTGCATCAAGACCCACTACTTCATCAAAGCCTTCCAGTTCCCATTCTAACTTGCTGCAACATGCTCCTTCCTCCCTGTTTACCCCATCTGTGTCACACCTGTTTGTCTGCCCCTCCCCTTTAGAATGTAAGCTCTTACGAGCAGGGCCCTTTACCCTCTTGTGCTTCTCCTTACTTTATTTTTATCAACTTCAGACCCCCCACCAGGGCACCTAATTCTTGGCTGCTTATGCTCTGTTGCATATCTAGGTGTTATGGTCACTAATGTAGCAATGTATATTATCCATGTCCCTGTCCTATATTGTACTGTAAGTCACTTGTTAAATTATTTGTTTATGTACTTTGTAAGGCACTGCGGAACACTTGTGGCACCATATAAACAAAGGATAATAATAATAATCAAGGTTTGCATAGACTGCAGTTCCATCTTCAGCGCTCCCTCAACTATAAATACGTGAAGCTGTCCCAATACAGCCAAATTATACTTATTCATTCGCAAGTGTAGATGCGATTGAAATTCTTTAAACTCTGCATCACTTGTACTTGCATGCGCATAGTACCTGAGTATGTGCAGTGCAAAAGCAAGCATGATATTTTCTGCCAACAGGCATAAGTTCAACTCTGCATCAGTCTCAAAGTATTAATTTCTAATTACATAAAATGCACTATAAACAGGGCAGTGACTTAAGCTGGGTACACACATGAAAGATATCTGCAGATGGTGATTGTTCATACACATTGAACAACCATCACTGCCATCTAAAGATATACCTCTTGATAGAGACATTGCCAATTAGTCTTTCCTCTATATAAACTGGCACATCATCATCATGAAATTTGCCATATATTCATGCAATTTACATAATGGGCTGCCTTATGGTCTGGAAAAAATTCTTTCATAAGATATACATTGGTTTATTGCTTCTAACCCTTAACAACTTTGTCAAGCTTACTTAACTTAAACTAATAAATAACAACACAGACAACAATAGCTTGACTAAAAGGTCACAGCTTTTATTTTTAATTTATTAATTAATTAACCTAACCAGGGTGGCAAGAGACACTGTTGGCTCAGTTCTAGCTTTCACCTCACTCAAGTACTCGAAGAATGACTGAAATGTCCCGCCTCAAGACACACTAACGATGTGAGATTCCCACTTCCCTCCTGGTCCAAACCGAGACGCTTCCGTACAAAAGCGCCCGAGTCCCCCAGCATGGAGAAGGACAAATTCGCCAGGTTCTTCAAAGGCAAGTGCCCCCACAAAGTTATCTTGCGCCACATAAAGCCACTAAGCTGCAGTGTACTTCCGCCAAAGCCAGACTTCGAAGGAAACTGGCCCACGACCCAAAATGACCTAAGCCCAGAACCACAAATCCTTATTGCACACACAGAGCCAGGCCACTAAGATGCCTTCCGACCAGATGGAAAATACCACGTTGAATCACCAACAAAAAGCTATGACACAGAAGCAATCTACCCAATGACACAGCATAACTGGCTACTGACACATTCACCTTATTCTTGACAGACCATGCTTACGCTCCGCTCTCCAAGTCAAAAACGAGGTACCATTTCAGACCACACAAACCTCCCATCCAGTCTTATTTCCAACAAACCTCTCACCACAAACAATCAACTCCACACCTTCCAGCTGTAACAAGTCACTGCTCTCGACAGGCAAACCCACTCACCAAGCACACTCAATGTAACCACCAAGGACTCAGCAAATCAAGCACGAAACTCGAAGCCAAACCTCGCACACCCTTCTTCTACCTGTCACACATAAAAACAACAAACCTGGCACGTGACCACACCATGTTGCTTCAGCCCAAATTTATGAGTGGCCCACAAGCCAAACCATACTGTCAACTGCAGCAATTTCTGTGAAAATCAAAATTCCGTACCATGAGCACCTCACCAAACCCAACCATCCCGACACAACTTTGAGAAGAACACAAAGCAACTAGCTAGCAGGAATGCATAAGAGGTGAAACAAGTAACCCGAGTGAAGAGGAAAAACTAAAAAACCTGCCCGTGAACCAAATTGGGTCAGATCAAGACTCCCGGGAGGAAAAATATAAAAATCCCTTCACAACCCCCCAATTGTTGAACACTAAACGATCAACTATTGGCTGGTAAACAACATTTCGGGTTGTCACCAGGTGCACAAATATTACTTGCCACAACATATAAGTCTCGTAATCAGCTGACTCTCAAATCTCTAAGATCTGTATGTATGCGGGAGATGCCCCTTTAAACACTGCGCCAATAGCTGCCCCAATTTGGAAGAATTGAGTACCAAAAGCTGAAGCATACGAACCTACCCCAACCAAACCTCGACCAAACTGTAGCAACTGAAATTTGTACAGCAGGATAAGATCGGGATGTAAAACACGGTGCTTCACCAGGAGGAGCCACCTGTATAATGCACCAAAAGGCGTACTGGGCAAAAAAAACGTCCGGATGTTGAGAAAAGAAAACTATCTACCTTTTGCAGGAGACAAACACTGATTGAGTAAATTGTATATGCTATAATCAGATGATGTGTGTAAACAGGAGGCCCCCATACATGCTCCACCCTGAATACATGACAGTCTCCTCTTACCCGGTGATCTACCAAGACAAAATCTTTGTCAAAAGCTTTGATGATAAAGATGCCTTATTGATAGCCATCAACTGTCTCCTCCTAAAACGCCCCAAAATGTTGCAGCCAAAAAGGGCAAATGGAAAAGAGAGGCCTCAAACCCACCAGAAGCCACCTGACCCACAAACAATCAACATTTTTTAACAGCTGCATGTCAATAGTATGCCGGGGGAAGGCGCAAACGGGGAACTGCTTCACCCAACCTGTCATAGCATAGCGACAATAAATTGACTGGGCTGGGTCATGACTACCTTCAAGCTTATAATAGATGAGATCCCCTCTGCGCCGCCACAAGGCAGTCCTTGAACTGACCCTGCTACTAATGGTTCCAAACAAAAGCGCAAAGCAAATATTCTAAGACTTACCCTCTGTAGATGTCTGAGCACTAAAAGTTCATCAAGCCTGCCAGGCAGGCTATTACATCCGTGGTGTCATTGTTACAAGGGGCTGAAGCACCAACTGTATGTTAAAATCTAAAAATTCGACACTGAAACGCACAAAAAATAAATGATGCAGAAAAGCAAAATGAAAATTGAATACGTGCTTTGTTTGTTGATGGCATGAACTAAACCCAATTTTGTCGCACCAGGAATTAACAAGACAAAAAATTCCGTTGCAGACCAGAGAACAATGGCCACTTCAATTGGGAACAACTCCAAACAGCAACAAACAACTTGTCAGCCTACCTAAGCTAAACCCAAATACAAGTAGTCACGCAGAAAATTCCCATCAAATTAGAGGCCAAAAAACCCAGACGAGCCAGCCGCACGGATGACAGCTGCCTCGACAATTTGCCACTGAAGGCCAAGGCCAAATGCAATTGCCATTGAATTGAACCAGAAACCTGGCCCAACTATGGATGCCTCATTGCCCTCCGCCGACAAACGAACTTGAATGAAGCAGCTGGCTCTCCCCGGCAGTGGCCTGCTCCCCGACCTAGATACAACTCAAACTATGGAAAAATTTATTAAGCTAAATTAATGAAGCCTATCACTGACTACCCACACTCCCTACAGACCGTGCCAACCATAAATTAACCTCCAGTGTGACCAAGCAGCTAAACAAACCTAATCACTAACAAACGACCTCTTGCTATCACGACCAATTTGATCCCCAAACGACACAACAGTACATGTGACCCATCATCATGTCCTATAACTGGAACCCCCAAACGTAAAAGGTGCCTGCTCAGAAAATAGGAGGTCCGAAACCAACATCACTACTTCCTGAACCTATGAAGATAAAGTCTACCAGATCATGCGCTACACCAACCTGTCCGATGTCGTGCCTGAACCCACCATTGCCTAAGTATCTGGATTCCTCAAAATAGGCACAGGAAACCGCACAGCCTGAAGGCAAACATTGCGTACCAAACACCTGATAACCACTTAAACCTCATGGAAATGGCAAAGCCTTGTAGAGCAGGCCACAAACTAAAAGCCAACGCAGAATCAAATGTGACCCTCAAGGGACCGTAACCCAAATTGCATACCAAATGGAGAAACTGTTCTGAAGGACCTACGGGGATGCATAATTAATGGAACTCCACGATGCCTAGGACAAATGCTGTCTAACCGGGAACTAAAAAATGCCACCTGTGTGGGAAACCACCCCAACGGAGAGGTACAGAGATCCTGCAAGGGGGAACTAAGAAAAGGAACCTCCATCCACCCCCTCAACACCTCTGTACCAACATAGACGGCAAAACTCAGTAATAAACCCTGACAAAGTGTAAGCTATGGGGTGCCCTGGTAGCACAGACTCAATAACCATCCAAAAGCAATCTGAATGAAAACCCCACAACCACAACAAAATTTCCACCTCCAGGTTAGCTATCACCACTGAAAAGTAGACAACAAAGGTGACTAAGCCTTAACCAGCTTCCTTGAAGCTGACTCATAAGAAGGGGGCTAAGCCCAGTGTAACGTCGGCAATCCCAGGCCCGGAGCTCGCCCATGCAGAGGCGACAGGAGAGTTCAAATGACCAGCCCGACCCCAGAGAAAATCGTCAATCATAACAAGCGGCCATCCATCTCCCACCACCTCCGTGCACTAGGCTTACCAGCAGAATAAGCTCTGCGGGGTGGCCCGTAACCAAGGAGGGTCCACCAAACCTAAGCCTCTTTAACTTCCAAAAGGCATACCATCCACCTGAACTGGGCATATAAACTCCCCTCAAGCCACATATGAACCAGACAAACATGTAACGCACCAAATAGATGAATCACTAACATACCAATGTTCGTTAGCCCATACATCCAATAGCATTCGGTGAAGACAAGCATGCATATAAACCAATTATTATAGTTAAAAATGTTCGTCTAACTCCCATCGTTCATCTTCTTAGCCTGAATATCTTTACTACATCACATAAGAGACCGAGCAAAGTTCTACAACTTTACCTTTGTGACTCTTTCTTCGTTGCCGTGCAACCGCGTTGAAAAAATTGATTTCCTACAATACAAATTTCTCTCTATGCTAAACCCTATTTCCTGCATCATCAGCCTTCCTAGTGTAATCACCTGACCTCTTGAATAAATGCCGCGTGACCCTCTTGTCATTTTACGTGGGTGCGCACAGGTAATGGAAATTGAAAGTAAGAATAAAGTCAGCAAAATATGTTACACGATCATACTCACCAGAACGAGGAGGTCCAAAACCTCCTCCACAAAACTTTCACGCGAAAGAGCAGCCGGCTTGACCGCCGGGGATACCTCGACGCACACAGGGTCATCAACCGATCGAGTCACCGATTCTTCTCCCAGGGCATGCTGGGACTATTAGTTCTACGGTGTGCCCACTTCTGCTCTGTCCATCTGTGGACAGCGCACACATATCCTATTCTGATGCTGGCTCCCAATAGGATGCTGCTTCCATGCTGTGACACTACCCTCATCACCAGCCCACGCCGAACCCATCTACTGTGAAGGCATCCGCTCCCATGATGAGATCAGGACTCCCGGATTTCACCTGGTGCCGTGCTGATGCTGTCTGATCGCTGTTTCCTTGAAAGCATACATTTATATAACCCAGCCCACCTACATGACAGACTAGCCGGCCGACCTATCGTGCGTCAGCAGGTCGGCCATACACACAGAATGGTGCACCAATATATCTGCAGATATATTGGGCAATGGCTGTGTAGTATAGCCGACGCAATATGTCTGTGAACTACGTCATTCACGGACATATCATTTGTACACACCCGCCGATCAGGTAACGATATATTGGACGATCAATTGATTGACCATCTGAATTCTAGGTATCTCCTTATACACCTTGGCACTGTCAATATCAGCTCCTTTCCAACATGTTTCGACCACAACAATGGTCTTTTTCAAGTTTCTACAGACTTTAAAGATAAATATAGTTTAGAAAATTGTCACTATATATATTAAATGATCTGATAAAATTGCAAATCCAAATACCTTCTAAAGGGGAACTCAAGAGTACACAAAAACATAATTATCTTGAGAGATCACAAACTAGGTTGACTTAAACTCTCGGTCAGAAAGCACAAGACATAGTCAACATAGTCATGCTTTGAAGAACTTTGGCGATGGTAACGATTGGACAAGGTGCTATTATACTTCAACCAGCCTGTGGCTGCACAAACATGGTCATTATTCACATTACTAGTCATGTCATGCTAAGGTTATGGCTACACTGTCTCCAGCTATAAAAAGCTGAAGGTTTGCATCCTCATCAATGGACTTCCATATGAGCTTCCCTTAGATTCAGTGTATTAGAATATAATTTGACTTTACATTAAATGATCTGAATACTACTATAGGGCCTGATTCAATATGGATCGCTATTGAGGTCGCAGCTGTAATTACGCAAGCAGTTCCGCTGCGAAAATATGATAATGTTTGCAAGTGCTCACCGGGCATAGAGACGCCCACTACTGCTTTCCCACATCCGTTAGACCTCGCAATCCTGTGTATACATCGGTAACATCGAGTAAAATCAGACCCTCATGTAAAATTACAGCAGGTCTGATCTGACTCAGAAATTGCAAGTACTCAAGCTGTGAATGCCATTGCAGTGGCTAAATTATGCAAGCCCAGGAAATGGCGTTCAAACAGACAGGCACACCTGCGCTTCTCCAACCACTCCCCTGTCACCACCCCCAAATGCTTACGACCTGTCACTCACTCTGTAATGGCTTTGTATTTGAGTAAGTGATCGCAGTGCAATCGCAATGCTGACCCGCGCACGTGCATTGCGATGTATATCCATGCACAGTACGCACCATCGGCCAATCTTCGTACCCTATTGCAGGTGTGATATATGATGAATCAGGCCCATAGTCTTTAATAATCTATTTGCACTCCATGTTTCTTTTAAGATAGTTGGTTATGCCACTGTCTGGAACAGTCACAAAACATAGGGCCTGATTCAGAGCCACTCGCAAGCAGCCGCTTGTTCGTTCCGAGCGATGTTTGCCCAACTGCGCATGCGTACGGATCGTTATACGCATGCGCGAACCAGTCAGTGCGGCCGAAATTCATGTGCTCGCAAAATAGCGAATGCCTGCTAATTTGATTGACAGAAAGAGGCGTATGTGGGTGGTAACAGGGGAAGGTGCTTGAAAACGGGGAGTGGAAATCAGAACGCAGGCGTGCTTAAAGGTCAAAACGGGCGTTTTATGGGTGTGCATATTTAAAACAGCAGCGTCATTGACCACATCACTGGGTTATTTTATAGCCAGAACTGCTCGCAAAATTGTGGTAGCAAACACCAGCCCCAAGAATAGCGAGCAGTTCATACCCTGTTCGATGTAATCGATTAATCTAATAAATAGCGGACATGACGTAGGATGCGAGCGGCCAAGGGGCGTATTTTTTCAAAAAACGAACGCAAGTTTTGTTCGCTCGTTCAGACATAGAGGCGTGAACAGACCGCAAACAGCGAACGGTTCATTTGAATAGCCACCCCTTGTTTTAGAACGAACGACCGCAAATAGCGAGTGGCTCTGAATGAGGGCCATAGTTCTCTATGAATCAAGTTATATAACAAAATGTTTTATATCCCCTTAGTACAGTATTTAAAATGTGTTTGCAGCAAATATCTAGATTTTGCTACTATAAAATTCAGTCCTCAGTGCTGATAAGGTGTTTATAATTAAATGAATGTCCCTATACCGTAGCTGTAAGATTTAATGCAGACTTGTTTCCAAGCATCCAGTCCCAAGTGTGTAGTGAATTATTATAAGTCAAGGTGATATAGAGTCTATTAATTAGAGTTATTCTCTGAAGTATAAACTTTTGTATATAATAATATTGTTTACAATTATGAACCTAAAAGGTCTGTACACATCATGTGCCATAAAATAGAACAGATTTTGTACTCTAATTCAGGCCCTATATGTACAAAGCTGGGATTTACTTAGACATTTAATCTGTTGTGTTCCACAATAAAACACAGAACATACAGTATTTGGGTGAGCTGGAAACATTTTGCCTGAGTCATAACATATTAAAGGATATTTTTAGAGGTTAAATATAAGAAATTAAATAAACTCAGCAAAAGTAAAGTTAGTAATTAAAATATAAAATGGTTAACCCATTTAGCAGTGAATAGCATATGACAAATGATAACCACAACAAAATAGAAAACTAGGTATGTAATCAACTAAACTGTGTGATTTCTAAAGCAAAAGTTAGTTTTAATTGTAATTAGTACAAAGCAAACTAAAAAAAAGCTGTTAATAATATTAAATTGAATGTAAGGTAGAATTTTTTGTGACTATAACGATATTGTATAAGCTAATAAAAGAATCTGGGGTCTCTAGAAATTTGGGGCTAATAGTTTAATAATGGGACTAGTTGGTGGTAAAATGGTTTATTTCTTATTGTGTTAGCATTTATTAATGCCATATGGATGTAGAGTTGTGATTAAAACCGTATATGACAGCCCTACTAATAAGAGCTGTCTTTTGCAATGTGGGGACTTATGTGTTTATGACACGGGAGTCCTACTGCGCATACGCAGCCCTTGGCCAGCACATGCGCAAGCCATAGGGGATGCTGGATCCTATTGGATCTCTCAGGAATGTGGAATGTGGAATGAAGCCCATAGACTTCTATTAGGCAACGCCATCTCTAGATGGCATTGCCTATCAGGTACAAGCACTGGAAAGTTTTGCTTTTCAGAGCTTAATATATATTGGAAATGCAGTCAAGCCTCCAAAAATGACAGTTTTTCGGGTTTTGACTGCATTTTGCTGTTAGTACATCCCAGCCTGCTGTTAGTGCTCTTAGTACATCCCACCCTGCTGTTAGTACATCCCACCCTTGGAGCTCTGAAAGGCAGATGTGTGTCTTAAGCTCTGGCACTGCATGCAGGTGGTTTTTTGAGACGACAGTCTCTAAAACAACCAGTGCTACTGATGTATTGGGGTCTGGGTCAGGCAGGCACTTTGAGTCACACCCCCCTGTACTTGCAACACACCATTTTCAGTTTGCCTTATTCAGTACTTGCACTCTCATCACTCTACATTGCAGTCAGACACCTACCACATGGAGCTATTTTCTCCCACATGGGAAGCCTGGTAATTCTAACTATATGAAACTAGTCATAATAGTCAGTATAACACCATTGCAGCTAAGCATGTCTGCTTAGCTGCAATCATTTTTATACAACAAATACACCTAGCTTCATAGAGATAGAATTATCAGGATTTCTATGCAGGAGCAAATGAATATCAGGATTTCTATGCAGGGGCAAATAACTCCATGGGGTATATTTACTAAAGTGCAGGTATTTAGAAGTGGAGACGTTGCCCTCAGCAACCAATCAAATTCTACTTAACATTGAACTAGAACTATCTAGAAGATAATAGCTAGAATCTGATTGGCTGCTATGGGCAACATCTCCATTTCTACAAATTCTCACTTTAGTAATTTACCCCCATGTGTCTGACTGCAACATAGGAGGTTTACAGTTCAAGTACTGGATATTGACAAGCTGATAAATGTGTATTTTAAATACAGGCAGACGTTGCAGAATGACAAGGTGCACATATATCATACTAACACTGATAGCTTACAAGTCAAATGTATAACGAGCATATTTATCAATATTATATTTACTAAAACAGTTTTCACACCTTTTTCACATGAATTTATTATTACTCAAATGTATCAAAAGGCTTTTGGAGCATTTTTATAAAAAAAATTACACCAAGCCCTTAAATTCCAAGACTTATAGTAAGCAGATCACATTTCCCACACTTTAAATGGGAAATGTGATCTGTTTCAGATTTACTAAAAGAAATTGTGAAAAAATACTGAGAGAGATCCCTGTGATAATAAGACTATCTGGAGAAGAGTTATGCAGGGTCCCCCCCATTTCACTTACTCCAGCTCAGTCTTCCCTGTCTGCTGACAAGGAAAGCAGAGCCCGGAGTAGGCTTCTGTGATCAGCTATGTGTGTCTGATAGACCAAAGGCTGAATACAAAGAATAAAAAATAAAATAATAATAACACTTACCTGCACCAGGGGTTGGAGATCGATGAACTCCTCCGTGACCTCAGTCAGCTGCTCTGTGCTGTAAACTGAAGTTCTGGTTAACAGCTGACTGGGGTCATGGAGCAGGAACCTGGTGTTCAGCTGACCGGAGTCACATAGGAAATCAGCGATCACCATGCAGGTAAGTGTTAGCTAAGGGAGGGATCGCGTGTGGGGGCGTATCGCAGGAAGGGGGTAGCAGGTGGCGTGCATAAGCGGTCATGCTCTCAGGGTATTTTTTTGATACATCCTTGTGATGTACTTAAATATCGCATTGCAAATTTCTTGTTCATCTTACATCTATACGCTGTGTAGTGCGAAAAACTAGATACATTTCATATGCCCACAGCTGGTTGCAGGGTGACATATTCAGTTGCAGTATGGGGTATTGAGTCACAGCTTAGTGTACTGAGATGCCAGCGAGTGCAATACTGGTATTCGTCCATCAAATGTCACTTTTGAAAAATACCATTGCGCATGTTTGAAGTCTCCAATGTAGTCATATGATGCTTACTGTGCAAAAACTACTTTTTTTGGATGTTCTATTTCCATTTCTATAGTACAGTACAATGCATTACTGTTTATTGTACAACATGTTATATTATGGAGGATATATTTGTAACATCTGCAAGTCTCAGCATCATAACACATCATTTTATTAAGCACTACCTGTGCGGCAGTGATGTGCGGCACTCACACAGTGATAACATTCCTTACAAATGAACGCTGGTGGGGTTGAGGGGCATTCTATGAAATTAACGCTCAATTACAAGTCTAAGCACAGACTTGTAATTGTTAAGATTAAACACTGTCTGTGTGATGAATAAATAATAAAAGTTATATACTGCGCTCAGCTCTAATTAATATTTGGTGTTTGAGAACTAATCCAACATATCACTAGCATCAATGATGAATATATGGACTGTATATATGAATGAAAGAAAAATTCTTTACTGGTATATAACAAATAAATATCGAAAGGATGACTACAAAAATATCAAAATAGACTGTACAAAAATATCAAAATAGATTGATAGACATACAACGGGATAACCCTAGATAGAGAATCAAGGAGGGATCAGTATCAAGGATAATGCTGATTGATTCAGTGGTTCGATGTTCAATAGGGCGTGACTGGTATGTCCCAATCAAATGTGGAGGATGCTGTAGGTAAATGAAAAATATGGGTCAAGATAATTGCAAAGTGAGGTAGTTTAGGTAACCAGCGGCGCCCCGCTGGTACCTGATAGTACCAGATGTAGCGCTGATGGTTGGATGCCCGGGGTGAGACTTCTTGAGGAAGGCAGTACGGACCTGGCAGGCAGGTAAGGGGTTTATCCCAAGCAAGTTAACTTACTGCTGCTGCATATGCCAGCAGTGAATCTGGTCCCAGATGTCTGCCAGCATTGTAACGCTGGAGTGGCTGCTGCGTTAAGGGGGAAGGGGGGTTGTACAGTTAGGGCTCGCCAAAGCTGTTCACCACGCACCCCCTCCACACCAAAGACTTACCTTCCTATGCCTCGCCGCTGTCCGCTCCTTCCTCTAGCCGGCTGTTGCTTCTTTTGGCGTCCGTTCTTACTCCTTCCTGTGTCCTCTTCTGTGCTGGAATGTGTCCGAGTCCTCTCCTGTGAGCATGCAGTCCGTCTGCTACTTCTGGGTAGGGTCACGTGGTAGTAATATGTCCGCGGCTGTGTAAGTCCACTTGCTAAACAGTATTTGATAGATACAGATCTCCTCCTTGGATAATGGAATGCTGTCTTAAGATGCATGCATAAAGCCTCCCACTTACCTTCACTTACATCCATTCTTCCTCACAAGACAGCAAAGATATTGGTAACATCAAGAACCATCAGACCCATACGCACAATAGTGGTTGACCTGACCTCCTTCTGAAATTGCTAAACTGCCTGTCAGTATCTAGTAGAGATGTGAGCTGAACCGCGTGTTTTAGTTTTGGGTTTGGTTTTGGATCTGGATCTCCCATGGTTTTGGATCTGGATTGGTTTTGCCAAAACCTCACCACCGTGTGTTGTTTTCGTGTTTTGGTTTTGGATCTGGATTTTTCTTTAAAAATCAAAAAAACAGCTAAAATTATATAAAATGGGCCTTTTTTTGTTCCTACAGTATTAATAACCTCAATAACATTTATTTCCACTCGTTTCCAGTCAATTTTGACCACCTCACAGCTCACAAGGGAACCAGGAAGTGTGATTTCCAAAAATAAATAAACAAATTACTTAAATAATGCTTTGCAAATCTTCTATAAACTGGCATTTCCGAACCTGTAGAGGGACATAAAAAAACATAGTTAGTTAGTGGCCTTCAAACTGTCGTTGTTCCCACTGTCCACTTAACCATATGAGATATATTGTGAACAAGCGGAACTGAGCAGCAAATGCAACATTTCAGACCTAAGGTTTAAGTATTACGTTGTGCCACTGAGCCATGCCTGCTTGCTGGGAGTTGATTTTTTTCATTCCAAAAGGGGACCAGGAAGCATGCTTTCCAAAAATAATAAATAGACAATTGACTTAAATAATCCTTTGCAAACCTTATTTTCTGTTACAGAATTTTCCGACCTGTAAAGGGACATTGAATAAAAAGTGAGTTAGTGGCCTTCAAATTGCCATTGTTCCCACTGTCCACTTCTCTTAGATATGTGAATGTTAGAAACTTAGAATGTAGAAGGCCAAAAATTGGGTGGGCCACACATGGCTGATTGATCAACCATGGCAACTGGATTAGTGTCATAAGGAAGAGGAGGTTGCAAACTGGGTGTCATAATTTATGATGAGTTGGCCATATGGGGTATGTTGCTGTTAAGGGATCAGGCTTGTTATCAGTGGACACATTATTATTATAGTTGTTGTTATTCTGGGTTGCCATCTCCTAAAGGGTGTTTACCAACAGACAGAGACTACCTACCTATCATCTCAGGCATAGACAGTTCCTGAGGAACAGAGCTCGGGGCCTGATTCAGAGCCGGACGCTATTTGCGCTCGCTCATTCAGAAAAAGGGGCCGGATATTTAAATAGAGCGCTCGCTCTTTGCGGTCTGTTGACGCCTCTATGTCTGAACGAGTGAACGAAACATGCGGTCGCTATTTTTTAAAAAACGCCCCCTGGCCGCTCGCATCCTATGTCATCTCCGCTATTTATTGGATTAATCGAGTACATCGAAAGGCGTATGAACTGCTCGCAGTGCTTGTGGTAGCATTTTCCTACCGCAATCATGCGAGCAGTTCAGGCTAAAAGACAACCAAGTCACGTGGGCGATGACGCTGCTTTGTTAATTATGCACACCCTTAAAACGCCCGTTTTGACTGTTTGGCACGCCTGTGTTTGGATCACCACTCCCCGTTTTCAAGCACCTTCCCCTGTTACCACCCACAAACACCTCATCCTGTCACTCAAATTAGCAGGCA
The DNA here is from genome assembly GCA_031769625.1 of Taudactylus pleione. NCBI lineage: Eukaryota > Metazoa > Chordata > Amphibia > Anura > Myobatrachidae > Taudactylus > Taudactylus pleione. The sequence goes on along the minus strand of JAUIMM010000092.1, from coordinate 4,944,153 downwards.
TTCGCTATTTTGCGAGCACACAATTTCCGACCGCAATGACTGGTTCGTGCATGCGTATTACAACCCATACGCATGCGCACTTGTGCGAACATCGCTCGGAGCGAACGAGCGGCCGCTTATGAGGCCCTCTGTTCTCTGGATGGAAGACAAATAGGTGGGAGCCCCTGTTCCAAGTCCAACATCTGAAGCTCTTATCTCTCCACATAATCTATGATAGAAGAAAGAAAATGTAATTGGGGACATCTAGCTCCTCTTTCTATACCCTGCTTACCCTTTTTGGACAGGAAGTCCAGGATGGATGGTTTGGAAGAAGAAGGCCTAGCAATAGATGGGGATGGTGATTATCAAGACCTGGTTCCCTCAGTAGGTGTAGTCTGCGAGGTATTGGTTGGCAATGGCATGCAGGCAGCGGAATAACAAAGGCCTCCATTATTATTATTATTATTATTATTACTATTATTACCAGTTATTTATATAGCGCACACATATTCCGTAGAGCTTTACAGAGAATATTTTACAATTCACATCTGTCCCTGCCTCAGTGAAGCTTACAATCTATATTGTCTACCACATGCTCACACTCATATACACTATGGTCAATTTTGTGGGGAGCCAATTAGCCTACCAGTATATTTTTGGAGTGTGGGAGGAAACCGGAGTACCCGGAGGAAACCCATGCAAGCACAGGGAGAATATACAAACTCCACACAGTTAGGGCCATAGTGGGAATCGAACCCACGACCTCAGTGCTGTGAGGTAGTAATGCTAACCATTTCACCTTCTGTGCTGCCCATGTTGTCTGTGCTTACTATTCCGTATTTCAGTTTGCGATTCAGGTAGGAATAAAGTGGGGTACATAACACAGTGACAGAATCACTAGATGTCTTAGTGCATTCAGGCCAAATATGATCCATGAATTTCCAGACAGATTCTGGACAGATGAATCCTTTGCTTGTAATAATCTTTGGCTATATATAACACCCTCCTTTGCAAGGAATTACCAGACACTTTGAAGGCTGTAACTTTGAACTGCTTTATAGAAAACATGTGAATGAAACCTTTCCAAACTGCAGAACATGATGGAGAAATCCCTTGAAGTTCAGCACCGAGAGCATCTTTTTCATGTTCTCTGAGGCCTCTCCTGACTGTGAAGAAAGATTCTCCACACTGTAGTCTTCCATTGTGACTTTTTAATAGTGATTTCAATGTTGTCCACTGGCTGGGATCCATCTCATCTGAGGGTTGTGTTTTTCCCATGCAAATGAGACAATTCACATCCAGAAGTTGACTCTTATGTTTAGCCGTGGTGTCAGTCTCTCTTTTGGCTGAATTAGGCTTTAGTTTTTTTTTCAAATATAGGCTTTAGTTTTTTTAGAGCATATAACTTTATAAGCTGTTAGGATAACATTTCTGTTATGTTTAAGATTAAAAAAAAAAACTTTTTGTAGCCCAATAACTTCAAAAAAGTTTTCATTGCAATATTCATGCAGCCCCTTGACAGACAGCATAGCACCCCTGCGCAGCTATTCCAATGACAGGTGTGGCTGACAAGCACACAAAAAAATTGTTTATTTATTATTTTGGGCAACAGCTCCTCGACAGACAGGAGCACAGCACCCCTGCACAGCTACTCCGATGACAGTGACAGCCAGGTGTAAAATTGATCATAAAAACAAATCATTGGGTGCATCCCCTGGCTGTTAAATTGATCATAAATTAATTTAAAAACAATTCATTGGGTGCAGCCCTTGGCTGTTAAATTGATCATAAATTAATTTAAAAACAATTCATTGTGTGCAGCCCTTGGCTATTAAATTGATCATAAATTAATTTAAAACAATTCATTGGGTGCAGCCCCTGGCTGTTAAATGGATCATAAATTCATTTCAAAACAATACATTGGGTGCAGCCCCTGGCTGCTAAATGGATCATAAATTAATTTAAAAACAATTCATTGTTTGCAGCCCTTCTCTGTTAAATGGATCATAAATTAATTTAAAAACAATTAATTGGGTGCAGCCCCTGGTTGTTAAATTGATCTTAAATTAATTAAAAAATAAATCATTGGTTCCTAAACCAACCATAACATTAATTTAAAATGTCAGGCAGCAATGCCCCAACCAGCACATAATGCAAAGAAAAAGGTGCAAGATGGAATAGTCTTTGGGCCCTCCCACCCACCCTTTTGTTGTATATGAAACAGGACAGTTTAACAAACCAATCATTTCAGCGACAAGGACTGCCAATTGTGGCTTAAATGATTGGTTTGTTTGGACCCCCATAAAACAAACTGCCAATGTGCTTTGGACATGGAAAAGAAAATAATCCCAAACACAAACTGGATTTACAATTACATTACAAGTTGTCATCATCCTCATCATCCCCATCAGTGTGTACATCCTCTTCACACAATATTAATTCATCCCCACTGGATTCCACCATATGCGCCTCTGTCATTTTTTTATATAATTGTTTGTCGAGGTCTTCCTCATGGAATTTGTAATCCATTTTAATGAACATCATCTTTTCCACATTTTGAGGAAGTAACCTCCTACGCCGATCACTGACAAGGTTGCCAGCTGCACTGAAAACTCTTTTGGAGTACACACTGGAGGGTGGGCAACTCAAGTAATGCAAAGCCAGTTTGTGTATGGGACTCCAAATTGCCTCTTTTTCCTGCCAGTACTGAAAGGGACTGTCTGACATGTCTATTAGGATGTTATCTCTGAAATAGTCCTCCACCATTCTATGAATGGAGACCGTATCACACATAGTCACGGTAGAAGACATGTCACTAGTAGGCAGTTCTCTCAGGCCCGACCAGGTGTAATTTTTTGGTGACTGATCTGCATGACCAGCAGGCATTCTGTAAGGAAAATTTTGTTTTTTCCTGGCAGCTGTTGAAACTGAAGGAGGAGATGAAGGTGTTTCACATGCGGCTGCAGCTGACAATTTTTTGACCAACAGTTCTTTGCATAGTTTTAGATTTTGGTCTTTTGGAAAAAAACTCAAAAGGTAGGACTTAAACCTAGGATCCAGAATGGTGGCCAAAATATATTTTTCAGATTTCAATAGATTGACGATTCTTGGATCCTGGTGAAGTGAATGAAGAGCTTGATCCATGAGTCCGACATACTTTGCGCAATTGCTCCATTTCAGCTCCTCCTTTGGTTTCTCCAGCTGTTTTTGCAAAAGTCTGAAGAGGGGAATGACCTGACTCAAGCTGGCAGTGTCTGAACTAACTTCATGAACCTTGCACAACATGGAAATTATTCTCCACTGTGCTTGAGTAAGGTGCATTCCCCCTCCATAGCCTGTCATAGTCCGCTGTATAGGCCTGGATGGCCTTTTGCTGTTTCTCCAGCCGCTGAAGCACATAGAGAGTAGAATTCCACCGAGTTACTACCTCTTGCTTCAGCTAATGGAAGGGCAAACTTAACTTTACCTGCTGGTCATGCAATCTTCGACAAGCGGTCACCGAATGTCTAAAATGTCTGGATATTTAGCGTGCCACCGAGAGCATCTCCTGCACGCCCCTGTCACTTTTTAAAAAATGTTGCACCACCAAATTAATTGTGTGAGCAGAACATGGGATGCTTTGGAATTCGCCCAGATGTAATGCTCTCACAATATTGGTGGCATTGTCCAAAATCACAAATCCTGAGGAGAGTCCAATTGGGGTAAGCCATTTAGCAATGATTTCCCTGCGTTTTTCTAAGAGGTTCTGCCTTTGTATCAGCTGTCGTTTGGGAGATGTTGCTGCTACTGCTGTTGCTGTTGTAGGCAATACACCTACGCAGTGGGCTGTCACCGTCATGTAATCCTTAGTTTGCCCTGTCCCACTTGTCCACATATCAATGGTCAAGTGGACAGTGGGTACAACGGCATTTCTGAGGACATTAATAAGGTTTTTTTTAATGTCCTTGTACAGATTTGGAATTGCTCTTCTAGCGAAGTGGAATCTAGAAGGGATCTGGTAGCGAGGACACAGGACCTGAATTAACTGTTGAAAACCCACTGCAGTAATGGCGGATACTGGATCCACTTCTAATACCAGCATAGTTGTTATGGCATCAGTAATCCGCTGTGCAACTGTGTGATTGCTGTCATACTTGTTTGCCCTTGCAAACGATTGTTTGACAGTTAATTGTTTTTTGGAGGATATGCTACAAGTAGTCTTCCTCCTGGTCCCCTTCTGGGATGAAGATCCACTGACAGCAACAGCGGCAGCAGCAACAGGCATAGTCATCAAGGATCCTTCTGAGGAATCACGGATAGGAGAGGAGTCAATCATGCTTGGAATACCAACATTGGATGCAGCAGGACTACTCCCAATGATGAATGAGGATGTTGATGATGCAGGTGTTGGTGTTGGAGATCAAAGGTGCTTGGATCTCACAGAGAGGGAGCAGGTAGGTGACACTGGACTTGTTATGTTTTGAGTTTTGGAACTTGGCAACGTACACTTTGATATTTGATGAATGCGCTCCAAGTGACGTAACAAGGAGGAGGTTCCTAGGTGGTTTAGGTCCCTCCCTCTACTCACTCTTGCATGGCAATGGGCACATATGGCTTGACAACTGTTGTCCGGATCAGGATGGAAATAATTCCACACGTGAGAAGCAGATTTTTTTGTCTTTTATCCCGGCATGACAACAATGGGCTTTGGCTTTTTCAAACCATGGGCAACAGCTGTTGCCTTACTTACACAAAGGACATCCTCTGCATCAACATCCTCATCACCAACACCAACATTTTCATCATCAACATCCTCATCATCCTTAGCACCTTCATCCACCAAAATATCCTCCTCCTCCATGTGCAATTTCACAGAAGCATCCTCAATGACTACATGTGCAAGATGTTGACTGTCCTTCCCCACATTTACAGAGGGCACACAAATGTTGGAACTTGGAGGATCCTCCAGTACACTAGTATTTAGGTCGGGCTCACACATGGCAACCACGGACACACTTGCCCTCTCCTCAGGGATTTGTGATTTCGATTTCTGAGGGCACACAGTTGGTTTTTCCGGAGCTGTCTTAACAACTTTCACATTTTTAATTGGACCACAACCACTACTACTACAAGCAGAAGGGCTATCAGAATCAGCAGTCTTCTTCATAAAGTAAGATTCCCAAGGCCTTATCCTTTCCTTGCCACTTTGTGCAGTGAATGGCATATTGCCAATTTTTTGTTTATCTAAAGTCAAATATCCTTTCAATTTTTTTTCTTAACTTCAGTAAAACTTGCTTTACCATATTGATGGCGTGACTTAAGCCCTGGGGCATGGGCCTTCCTAGAGATCGAGGAAGTTGACGGCCTTGCACTGCTGGCGGCAGCTAAAACATGTGGGTCTTGGCCTTGCTCTCCTGTCATGTGACAGCCCTCCATATTTTTTCTGCAGTCTAGAAGCAGTGTCACAATCACCAATAGTGTAGCCAAGGTGCAGTTACAAAATTCACACACGTGCAGTCGTGCGCACAGACAAAAATATTAGAAAAAACGTCAAATGATGATTTAGATTTTTTGTCAGCTCCAGAAGAACTTGGCCCCAGAGTAATGATTGATCACGACTGTAGTCGGGCAGCACAAGGTTGCAACTTGCGTTGCTGCTGGCTCTTGTGCACTACTGCATTTAAGGCAAAAATCCACCCACACAAACAAGAAAAAAATATGACACTTTTATTATTTTATTTTTTTTAGAAAGACTGGAGTCAGGCAGCAGAAGCTTGCAACGTGCGTTACTGGCTGGATATTGAGCGCTACTGTGGTTATGGCGACAACCCAGCCACACAAACAAGAAAAAATATGACACTTTTATTGTATTTTTTTTTTTAGAACGACTGGAGTCAGGCAGCACAAGGTTGCAACGTGCGTTACTGGCTGGATCTTGTGCACTACTGCGGTTATGGCGACAACCCACCCACACAAACAAGAAAAAAAATATGACACTATTATTTTTATTTTTTTTGAGAATGACTGGAGTCAGGCAGCACAAGGTTGCTATGTGCGTTACTGGATGGATCTTGTGCACTACTGCGGTTAAGGCAAAAACCCACCCACACAAACAAGAAAAAAATATGACACTTTTATTGTTTTTTTTTTTAAGACTGTCTGTAGTCGTGGAGCACAAGGTTGAAACGTGTGTTGCTGGCTGGCTCTTGTGCGCTACTGTGGTTAAGCCTGTTAATGGCGCATGCACACACAGAAAAATATAAAAACTTTAAAGACACTTTGATTTTTTTTTTTCTTACTTTTTTTTTTTTGGAGTCCAGAACTTGGGCCCAGAGATGGACACAGCACAAACCCAGGACACAGAAGACAGCCCAGATGGATCACCAGACAGCACAGTGACAGTGACAGCACCGTGACCAGAGACCAGAATGGATCAGCACAGACAGCACAGTGATAGTGACAGCACCGTGACCAGAGACCAGAATGGATCAGCAGACAGCACAGTGATAGTGACAGCAACGTGACCAGAGACCAGAATGGATCAGCAGTCACCAGCCCAGGACACAGCAGATAGCACCAGAACCTCTCCCAGCCCTACACTACCCACCCTCCCTGTTCACTTTACACAGCCGGAGTGGAAATGGCATCCGTCGTGTGGTCCCTTATATACTACATTGATCATAGAGACAAAAGCTTGCGAACTGCGTAAGGCGGGAACCTCTGAGCCTGCTTGGATCCGACTCGGATATGCTAAATTCGGGAGGGTTCGGTTCTCTGAGAACCGAACCTGCTCATCTCTAGTATCTAGTACTCAGGCTGCATATGCTATCGCAGGGGCTTAGTTATGCATGCCCCTGTAACAGCGTCCAAATGCACAGGCACGCCTGCGTTTCTCTGACCACCCCCTGTCACCACCCACAAACAGCCACTACCAGTCAATTACTTTAAGAGGGTCTGCGTGCTCATTGCGACCACTTCCTGATCGCAGCGGCACTGCGATTAATGCACATGCGCAGAACAGAAACATCGGCCGGGTGCATGCAAATTCGCGGCTGACTTCCTTGCTGAATCAGGCCCATGGTGTTGTACATCCCGCCAGACATCGCATCTCTACTGATCGCATATGTACTAACATATGCGACAAAGGGCAGCTCTTCTGATAAGAGCTGTCCTTTGCAATCAGCATTGCACCCTGGACTTCTGGGTTTATGGATCCCTCATACCAGAACAATGCAGTAGAAGCCCATAGGCTATTGTAGGATAATGCCAGCAAAAGCTGGTGTTACTCTTCGCATCAGAACCCCGGCGGCCACTCAATAGTACATATGGAAAATGTAGTAACACCCTGAAAACGGGGTTTTAATTGCATTTTCCATTTAGTACATCCCGCCCACTATCTGTGACTTGTTTGCAAAGTGGATGATGATCGGCTGCTTTGACCATTCAATGTCAATAGTAAGTAATGTCAAATCAGCATTGTTTAACATAATTACTATTGACTTTTGAAAATCCTCAGTCAAAATCGCTGATCATCTGCGGCTTTGTAAACCTATAAATCTGTCCTTTTCTTTTGATAAGGTATATCTATCTTCTGTATATTAGCAGGGAAATAAAGTCGTTTCAAAGCCAATAGCTTGGCACTTTGGGATTTATTTACTAAAGTGCAGGTTTTTAGACATGGAGATGTTACCCATAGCAACCAATCAGATTCTAATTAACATTTATCTAGCACCTTCTAGAAGATAATAGCTAAAATCTGATTGGTTGCTAAGTGTTTGCAATTGCACACGGCATTGCTAACACTTGAAAAGAGGTTTCTGATCCCTGGTTGTAGCAGGGTAGAGACTGAGAGGTGACCTAATGTGATCACAATAGAGGACATTTCATGGGCATGTTATGGGAGTGTGACGGGCATATTTGTGAATGCTGTTGTGTTCCCAATTGCAAATCCACTTCTTTATAGGCCATGTTTAGTTGGATTTGTGGAGAGTGGCTAGAGTAGATCATAGGCTGCTGCAAATGTTGACGGTGTGACCGATGTTGCACCAATGTTTTATTGCTTACAATCTCCATTGCAAATGCACAGACCAGGGTGGCTGAAATTGTGCGCTTCAGCATTCGTACACTCCATTGCACCTTGGAGCACAAAGGAAAAGCTGAGATGAGCATTTGCAGATTCCTGCAACCGCTATTGAGAAAGCGGCTGCAAGCATAACTGCATTATCAACCGGCTTTGAATGAGGCCGTAAGTATCTATGTGGAATATATATATATATATATATATATATATATATATATTTTGTTTTATTTTATTTTTTTTATTATTTATTTATTTATTTTTTATTTATTTTTTATTAAACAAATTACAAATTAGTTTTTAAACTTCTGAAACAGTTGCGTAATCCACTTGGAATAAAACAGAAAAAATTATCCAATAGTGTAATATGTAAAACACAATTTTACATATTGTTGAACTTATCTTTTGTAGATTAATTGCATTTTTTGCATATATTCTGCTCTGTTTTGCTTTGATACTTTAAACTTTATTTTTAATCTTTTTATTGATTCCAACAGAGAAATAAAATAACATAACAATAGGAGACATCAACATTAGCAGACAAATAAAACAATAATGATATCAGGTTAAATGTGGGCAGTGAAATGTGGAGAATATATTTTTATGATTATGACTTATAATATAATTTATCTCATCAGGGGAAGGTGAGTATAGCCATTTTCAACACACAGCAACAAAAACAGCCATAGGGAATATATGTTCAGTGGATCTATATTTGCACCCAGAGCCAAATGATGTAAGATCTTGGATAGTGGTGAAGAAAGGTGGGAGATGGTGCTATGTTTTGGGGAAACTCACAGAAGCGGTGGGGTTAGATTAGATACAAGCTTAAAAACATTTATACAGTATCAATTATACTCCTCAAATAAATACAGAAATTGAACATATTACAATATGAACACTCTCCTCTTAATAGACCCCTACATTATTGGTGGACCATTCATGACCTAGTCCAATGCTGGTTATGAGATATATAGTATTTGCATTGCAACACAATGAAATGTCCATTGGCATTATCTGTGTTTGTTTCTGCAACTAGCTGACAGCCAGCAAGCCATGTTGGGTTAGAGACTGTTAGGTGCGGCCACAGAGGGAAAGGTTTTAGTCAGTTCTAGTTAGCATATTTCTGCACTTATGCAGAGCCATACAAGTCATCATCACCAGTTTGTATTTGTACCTGCCTTGTAGCAGGTACATACTGTAGATACAACTGCATATACACATACAGTACCTGCTGGTTTGCATGAACAAGCTCTTTGGTAGGGACATTGGAACCCGATGGTTAGCAACCATCAATTTTCTAAATCCAACAGAAGTACTTTTTCCATGAAATTTAGGGTTTTCGATGATTGACAGCCATCTGATGCAGCTTTCTGACGCTCATCTGATGGCTGTCAGCCTTCTATGCAGATTACGCGGAATTTAGAGTATATAGTTGGGCATATAACAGAGAAAGAAAGTTTGATAGACCACGCAAACAGTACACACGCCCTAAGCAATCTTTTTAAGACACAGAAACCTCAAGTGGGGGGTAACCTCGTACGAGACAGAATGTGTAGAGGCCTCTATAAGCAAAGTTACCTTGAAACCCCCGACAGGTGTGATTACCAGAGCAAGAAGTGATTCCACAGATGAACCCAGACACGGTGGGGTGGCCAGTGGGTGAGGGAGGGGAAAAAGAAATTAGAAACAGGGGAATTAGTCTTTAATTTATCCTCAAGGACATTATCTAATGAAGAATACTCCATATTAAACAAAGGATTATCCTATGTCCCCTCTGACCATCCAGACCTTTTTAAATCTAAAGTAGATTTATATAAATTTAATAGGAGATTAAAATTAAAAGAACACTTTGCCGATATCTCCAGTGAACCAGAGGATTCAGCTCCCATCTATAAAAAGTCCTCTTTTGAACCACCTTCACAAAATTTGTCCATAAAATATTTTACGACACAGATGGATAAAAAATTGATGGAAGAAATAATTAATTACAAATCTACCAAGAAAAACTTGAGTGTTCAAGAGAACAAAGCTATGAAGGATATAGGCAAGTATCAAGACATTGTGATCCGCCCTACCGATAAGGGCGGGGGTATAGTCATCCAGGATCTCACTATGTATAAAAATGAAGTGTATAACCAGCTTTCAGATGAAAAAACATACACGATACTTCCAAGAAGGAACTTGAACATATTCTAAATAATGCTGTGGAACAACATATTATCTCTTAAAAAACTAGAGATTATTTGCTTGTAGACTGGCTGGTTATTCCAGTCTTTTATACCATACCCAAATTACATAAAGATGCACAAGCACCGCTGAGAAGACCTATAATAGCAGCCAGAGACTCTATACTACTCTGTGGCTAAATACTTAGACTATTACCTCCAATCTATTGTCCAAGCACAAGATTCGTTTTTAAAGGATACCACCATTTTTTTATGAAAGTTACTGGACCTTTCACTAGTATCTAAAGACACAATTAGACCTTTGCATTCTTACAGTATGTTCAATGAAGTGATTTAGGACATTTTAATATTCATAGGATTCTATTGCTACGTTGGAGTCCTTCTAAGAGTTTGCACATTCTGTGTCAGATGTTCTAAAATTATTTATATAATTCTTCTGGATCTGATTATGTAAATCTGTTTCTATTTCCTCAACACTGCCACCAGTAACCAGCTATAAGTACTCACAATCAATGTGGAAGGTCACCCAATCAGGAAGATCATGTAAGTGGACATTATGGATGGATGCACCACAGTATACAATGATGATAATTGATAGACATTTTGGTAGAACACTTTTTAGTTGTTATTTTGGCATCCTGCACAGTTGGTACTTGGGGCCTGATTCAGAGACGGTTGGTAAATGCAACCGCAGTCACTGCCACTCTTGCAATAGCGTTTTGCGGGAATATGTTAATCTCAGACTCAGCCCACCCTTTGTGCTCCATTGTGTGATGGAGTATACGAGCAGTGAGATGCATACTTTAATACTGTGTAGTCTGTGCATTCGCAATGGAGTTTGTAAAGACCCTTTCCTATTTTACCAGCAGAGTAAATATAAATAGTCACATACACCATTTTTACATTTATTTTATGGAATAAGATTCCACAAAACTCTCACTATATTACATTTTCAAAAAAAATCTTCTTTCTGGATATGTCATCGTCCAAATAGAAACTGAAAACAAAAATAAATATGAGCAAAATACTGTATATAAATTACCAATGAACACACTATTGGGGGAATATTACTAAGAAGATACTTATGACACATATTCTGTGTAAAAAGTATCTACTTCTGATTATTCTAATCATTAGAATTAATAGTCAAATTTGTTTGGGAGGCACTGAGGAGCTCATTCAGACCCACTTCCATCGGCACACTGTGTGCTCCTGTTTGCCATCCACACCACATCCCACACTGTGTGTTTCCCTGTTACCCCATTCATAGACACAATCCATTCTGTCTCTATCCATTGCTTTCCTCCTTCCCTCTAATGCTCCCTGATGCTTCTTTACCTACTCCCCGCCTCCAGATGTACTACTTACAACACCTTCTTCGACAAACTCAGGGATAGTCCTCCTCACTGGCAGCTGGCTCCACTAGGGTGGGGCGGGGCAGTCTTACCACTCCTCAGATCTCTTAGCCAGTGATCCGAGGAGTCTGAAGTAACAGACAGTTCAACTTATTACTAGAGATGAGCGGTTTGGTTCTACTCAGTATTTTTGCCAAATTACCACAGGTTTGGATTTATCTTACTTGCTATCCAAAACATGAGAGCTGGATAGTCAATAAGATGTTGTTTTCCTGATCCAAACATAACCGAATAGAACTGAAAACTCATCTATACTTATTACAGACTCCTTGGATCACTGTCTGAGAGATCTGAGGAGCTGTCACCCTGACCACACCCAGGAATAAATTAAATAATGTAAATTGAAATAAAATTGAATAAAATAAAAACACAATAGCGCAGTCAATCCTTAATACAATATACAAGGGAGGTGTACTCATATTGAAATAAGTGATATCACTTTGGATAGTAGGGCTGCTTTAGAGATGGATGCAGTTCACACAACTGCTGCATCTTTGCACGTAGCGGCTGTGCAAAATTAAGTAAAAGCTGTAGGAGGCATTGTATGTAAAAAAAAATCCCACTGTCTGCTTCTCTGATCCAATGCTGTGATCGAAGACACAGCCAACGAATCTACTGACCATGAAACATCTGAATAAGCCTTAGGTTATCTGGTGAAACCACACTGCAGGAGCCAATGAAGCTGCATCCAAGGACACAGCCACTAGCTCTGTAATGCCCAGAAAATGGGACTGACACCTCCCCGTTCTTTGTAACTCTGGCCGTCACCGCCACCAAGCTCCAGCAGCATTTCGCTCATGCTGCAGTTTTTGAGGCACTGTAAGCTACATTGCAGAACCAGCTCTGTACATGCGCAGCAAGGCTTCTACACATTTGCAGATCTGAAAACATCGGAGACATACATTAACATCAAATTAACGTACATCTCTGAATCAGCCTCTGCAGGAATACATGTGAGTATATCCAGTTTTTTTTAAAACAGGAAGCATGGTAAAGGCAAAACAAAGCTGGTTTCGCATTTAACATGCTTGCTGTTTTAAAAAAATGGGAATACTCGCATGTAATCCTGCAGCGGCGCTAGCTCGCACTCTATTACATTAAGCCCTAAGTGTCTGATTGGAGCAATTATAAATGCACCTTGAAAAAGTTACTCATTGTAATGAAACATGTTTGTGAAGGAAGGCACCCAGCAACAGTGATTTCGTGTAGAATCCTCTGGACAGAGCAGAGTGACTGTGCAGCTGCTTGCCAAAAACTGGACAGAGTGGACACTGCTGACAGCACGTCTGCTAGCTGCACTGACTGCGAACAGAAGATCACTTGGTAGGGTAACACAGGGAAAGTTTTTCACTACAGATTGTGCCAGACCCCGAGAGGTTAATCACCACATTCATACAAAAGGGGCTATAAAAATCTTTTAAGTGTGCATTTTATGTGTGTCCTATTAACTGATTACACCCTGCAGATCCGTTTTTATTATACATTTATTTTATTTATATATATTTTCTTACGTTTTATATATATATTAAACCTTTTTTTTTTAACTTATATTTAATTATTTTTTTTTCATTTTTTTATTTTACTCTATTATTTTAGGCATATTTATTGTATTTATTACACTCAATTTATAGCGCTTTCTGGTACCACACATAATTTAAGACAATTTATTGTGTTTAAGAAAGCTGCTTTGGTTACAAATTAGAAGCGCATGAACACATTTTATATAACAAAATTGAAAAATAAAGAGATTTTCTCTCATCAAAAACATATATGAATAAATCATTTAGAAGTAAAAAAAACAATATTTGTTAAAAATATACATAAGACAATTGTGTCCCTTAAAAAAACATAACTGTGATCACTAATTAAAAGAATATGGCATTCTCATTATCTAAAAAAAAATCCAAACTTTTTATTTCTATAGTTCATTAACCAGGTGGCTGTGGCAGTTCTGTAATTACTAATAAGAGAAGGCTTTTATTCTTTTAAATAGAATCCACATGATTAATGGAAGTCACACCATGTATTTGTAAAGATGGTTATTTATACACTAATCGTCTATTATACTATAAACTGATATAGCGTTCATGGGCTGCTAATTAACCCATCAGCTCCATGTGGTGACACAATCTATTTGTTTGAATATTACTTCTGCGACTTACCCAATGAGCACCTCTCAATGATGGTACTCCAGCTGTTGTATAAAAGATCATGGAAATTTAAAAGATACATACAATGGATTAATTGACTTAAGTGGAAATTGAAACTGATCATGATGCTGATCCTAAATCCATTAATACAAGTCTATGTTTAGATCGCAATTACTCCATTTAGTTAAATTGTCTACAGTAATTCAATTCAGCATGAATGTGGATAAGAAAATTCTAATATTTTTCCTGTGGATAGTGAATCATTATATACAAAATAAGAATCCCAAAAGAGAGACATTATTTCTGTTAAACTGCAAAAGAACAAATATAAATTAGAGATCAATCTCATGATAAGAAACTAATACCTGTACCCCTTTTTGACATAAGCAAAAACCTGGGAATCTACCGGTGCATGGCGAGTGGACCCGAGTAGTGATTATCATCTGTAATGCTGACCATACAGTAATACGACCAGCATAAGATATGATTTAGCATACGATTTCTCTTGAACTCCCCGGCAGCTCCCTGGCAGTCCCGGCCGCACGATTTGGTGCTTTTTGGCACACGATGTACAGTACATACGATCTCACGTACAATCATTCGCCCCTATACGACGGGTCGTGATACTATCAATCGTGTGCCTCACTAATCTTATAGATTTGGCCTTAATTTAAATAGAAGGCTGGACTTCACTGGGGGGTATAAAAAATCAGCAGCCATTTTAGCTCTGCGCACTTCTGTTTACTCTGATAGTGAGGTTTTTACCCTGCTGAATGCTCCACATTGCTAGCTACTGTGCATTGCTTTGTATTGCCTGGCTTTACAAAGTGCTTTATCCTGCTCTATTTCCTGTGCTCTGTCCTGCTTTTTGTGGTGATGGATCCCTGTCATTATAGAGCTCTGCTGTCCTATGCTGTGGTCAAGCTGAGTGAGGAGAGGGAGAGGGCACAGCATAGGAGGAGGAGGAGGTCCTGCTGGACAAAGGATTTGCTGCTGGAGAGGGAGACTCAATCCTATATGCCCCTGCTGACGGAAATGAGAGAGAACAATCCGGATGACTAGCGCAACTTCCTGCTGGTGGATGACACCACCTTCCAGGAATTGGTGCATCTGGTAACCCCCTATATCTGAAAGCAGGATACCAACTTTCAGGTGGCCATCATGGCCGAGGAGAGGCTCTTGGCTACACTGAGGTACCTGGCTACGGTACGCTCCTTTGAAGAGCTGAAGTTTGGGACCCGCATCTCCCTCAAGCTTTGGGACACATTACACCTGAGACCTGCAAGGCTATCATGAAGGTGCTGCAGTTACATTATTGTAAGGTAAGATAAAACACACACCACACATTTTATTATAGTTAAACAAGAAAAATGTTTTATTAAAACTTTCTATAGTTTATTTATTTGTAATATTAAAGACTCAATAAAACTTTTTTTTTCTGTGTTTTGTGGCCAACATGACCTATAAAATGTATACAACATAAATACTTATTTTAAATATAATATATATAAAGATTTATAAAATGCAAAAAGTATCTTCAAGTTACCTAATCCCTGATAGTGTAAGTATGGTGTGGTACAGTATGAGCTATGGTGTAGAAACACATGCTGCAAGTGCAAACTCAGTGGTCCCGGCCCCATTGAGATGCACTTCCAGCATATAGTCATTAACCTATCTGAGTTTGGGTCACAAACACCATGCTGCATACAGCACCATACTTAGCAGGGAGTATGAAACTTCCTCATTACTGTGCTAAACTATGCCAACACGGTGGATTTTTGGTATAAAACAACTGTATAAAATGCAAAAAGTATCTTCAAGTAACCTAATCCCTGTTAATAAGTATGGTGTGGTATGAGCTCTGGTGTTTGTGCCACAGATTTCAGGGGTAGAAAAACATACTGCAAGTGCAAACTCAGTGGTTCCTGCCCCTTTGAGATGCACTTCCAGCATGTGTTCATTAACCCGTCTGAGTCTGTGTCACAAACACCATGCTGCATACAGCACCATACTTATCAGGGAGTATGGGATTTCCTCATTACGAGGGGGACCCACTTCACAATTTTAAGAAATCAGCTTCAAATAATGCTGAGAAAATACTGGGTGGAGTAGTAGGTTGGTAGGAGGAGGTGGATGGGGGAATATGTTGCAAGGAGGAGGTGGATGGGGGAGCAGGATGGTAGGAGGAGGTGGTTGGGGAAGGAGTTTGGGGAAGGAGTTTGGAATGAGAAGGTGAGTGTGAGAGGAAATTGGAAGTAGGAAGTGGATGGGGGAGGAGGTTGGAAGGAGGAGGTGGGTGGGGGAGCAGGATGGTAGGTGGGTGGGTAGTTGGCCATTTTTAGAAGGTATGTCTGTGTCGAATAGTAGGTGGGTGGCAGCATGGTGAGTGTACTAGGGGCAGGAACTGCGGGCCGGGTTAGAATGGTTGTGTCAGATGTGAGTAGAGAGTTCCGTACTTTGAATATCAGTTCTGACATCAGTCTTTCAAACTGAAACCTTTGCTCTGGGACCATTGCTCTCAGAGCTGCGTTCACATAGGCAGCAAAGTGGTCAAATTCGATTGGTTTTCATAGGGCTTCTCTGGCCTGTCTTAGTAGTGGGTCCTCCTCCTTCTGTGTATGTTTTGTTTTTCAATGCTGCTTTTTGGATATGGGGGTGGTGTTGGAATTGCCACAGTGTCATATCCACTGGCAAAATGGTCCAGGATGCTGGGGATGTCAGGAGTCTGTTAACAGAGAAAAATAAAATCAATTTCATATAGTAATTATTTTTTCTATTCTTTTACAGTTCCCTACAAGCACGGAAGAGTGGATAGCCATTGGGGATAAATTTGAGAGCCGTTGGCAGTTCCGAAACTGTGGGGGAGCTATCGACGGCAAGCATATTCGGATTACCCCACCTGCAAGCAGTGGGTCGTACTACTATAACTACAAGGGGTACTTCAGCATTGTTCTGATGGCGGCGGTGAACGCCAACTACGAGTTTCTGTTCATAGATGTGGGGAAGAATAGCCATGCTTCCAATGGTGGCTCCTTTAAGATCACGGCATTCTATGAATGGCTCACCACGAATACCTTGCATTTGCCATCCAGAGAGACAACGAAACACGGCCTGAACTTTGTATTCATTGCTGACGAGGCTTTCGCCCTTCATGAAAATGTCATGAAGCCATTCCCACAGAGGGCACTTAATCATTAAAAGTGGGTCTTTAATTACCGGCTATCTCAGGCAAGGCGTATTGTAGAGAAAACCTTTGGAATCTTGAGCAACCGATTCCGGATTTTCCATACCCCAATTAATTTAAAGGTGGAGAAGATTGACTGGGTGGTCACCTCTTGCTGTGTCCTGCACAAATTCCAGCAAAAGAAAGCCAAACAGCAAAGGATATTGGGCACAGCTGAAGTGGAAGACCTAGACCATCCCAAAGAGGTTGTTCAGTTCCCCTCAGTGGCTGTACCACCAGTGATAAAAACTGGGAGTGCTCTGGCCAAAAAGGTCGGAGAGGAATATATAGCCTACTTTAATGGGGACAGTGCTTTGCCATGGCAGGAGCAGAGGCGCAGAGAGGGGGGGGAGTGGGTACTAATTACCCGGGCCCAGGCTTCCTGCATCAAACCTTCCTACATCACAGCAGCCCAGCACACGCTACTTTGTGCTGGGCTGCACCTGAAGACTGCTCGCGGCTGCTAAGAAGCAGCCACATCAGTCTTCTATGCCTGTGAGGGAGTGATCAAGCTGATCGCGCCCCCCACTGGTCATGCGCCAGGCTGAGGGGGCTCACAGAGCCCCCCTCATCAGCGCGCAGCGCTGCTGCAAAACTTTTTTTTTAACCTAAGGGTGTGTGGCCACATCTCCTGTTATTAGGCCAAGCCCACTTTTACCCGGGCCCAACACGGCTCTTGGCGGGCCTGTGCAGGAGGAGTATATTTGAAAAAATGGAACTCAGTATTTGTAATTGTTGACATTCAAGATTGCTGGGTATCTGCTTACCGAAGATGCCTCTGCTGATTCACACACATCCTCTTACTGTGCTCTGCACTTCTCTGTCTCTGCCATAACCTGCACAGATGGATGGACAGGATCCTACTGCACCAAGATCATGAGCAGGTCATATTGCCACAGCTTGCTTTGGCTCCCGATCTCTTGGAATTTTACACCTTTTTGTATTCCTTGATGAAGGCAGTCCGAAGATTTTGAACCTAACTGCAGACCCAACCTATGGATGCAGCATCGTGGTATGGTTTACTGTAGTCAGCCAGCTCTGCATATGACTGGTACCGTGTCTGCTTGTTGCTGTACATTTTGGACTTTGTGCGCCACAGGCAGTCATGGTGCCTGTATAGCTCCACAAAGCCAGTAATAAATTCCGGCTCATGATCCAGAGACATTTCTATTAAAAAGTGAAATATGGACATTTTAATATAATGGACTTATTCTGGCCACTCCCAACAGTGGGGGTGGCCGCTGAGCTGCATTATTGTGCCCCCCAAATAACGGGGACCTTACTGGACTTGTTCACTTGCGGTTCAAATGTTCACTTAATAAAGTTGTTGCTTATTTTAGATGTATATAATTGGCTATGCATAGGGGTGCCCGAAAAAATTTTTATTGACACAATGGCCTTTTCTTTATTTCATTAAAAAACATTATACAATCAAATTTTTTATATAAAAGACCGTTGTGTGAATGAAATCCATACTCAATATCTTAATGGCATATAGTACACAATTACAACATTATTTTTGGGTACACTGGGTGGTAAATCACATTTGCACAGCATCAGGCTTAAAAACACATTATAACATATCTGCTTCTTCCCATATTCTGTACATTGGTTGGCATTACAGGTAAACAACCATATCTGCAATGGAGGGTCAATAGCAGTAAAAAAGCAAAACAGAGTTATCACTTTAAAAAAAAAACCATAAACAACCACATTTGCAGAATTGAATATTTGCACACAGCACATTTTCCCTGAGGACACTCTATGCATATAGAAAAACATTGGGGGGCAGTGGCCATTGCTGGGCAAACTATGGAGGACAGTGTGTTTGTGCAAACATTGGTGATCAGTTTCTGCAGGGCCCAAAAAACAGCCACTATGCATATAGAATAACATTGGTGGCCAGTGGGCCAAATATACATACCAAAATGCTGTCCAATCACCACACAATCGTGTCTGCTGCTCCTCTCATCTCACGATGCCGCTGTAAATGGAACTTGGGCGTGTACAGGAAATTGTCAAATTATGCTGCTCGGACGCTTGGACACATGATGCGTCGCATATGCGAATACACGGCACAATCTGCATACGATTATGATGGATAATATGGGCTGCACGTCTGATCATAAGATATGATATAAGAGCGGCGGGAGCGCGCATCGACTCGTATTCCACCTAAATACTACACGATTTCCACACAATGCGTCATACGAGGCGTCTAAAATCATGCAATCGGCCCGAAATCACGCTAGTGTATGGCCAGCATGAGAGTCAGACCCGGGTTGACAGTCCTTTGTCTATGACCCTGCAATCAACCAGGGTTATTCCCGAGACTTGCAAACCGTGTCAGTGCCCCAGCTTATGTCTGAAACACATAACCTGGGTCTTGATTACCTAAAAGGACTTGATTGGCAGGCACAGTAGCACTTGGAGATGGCATTCCCCTTTCAGACAGGGTTTATGTCTGAAAGGGGTATTAATTATATATATATATATATATATATATATATATATATATATATATATATATATATATATATATATATATATTAGGGGTGTGCACCGGACACTTTTCGTGTTTTGTGTTTCGGTTGTGGATCTGGATCTTTCTTCGTGTTTTGGATCTGGATTGGATTGTCCAAACCGGCCCTTGACTTATGACACAGGTGCACTCTTGGCCCTGCTACTGTGTTGATGCATGTGTGGCTACATCGCACACAAGTCACAAACACAGAAAAAAAATAGTTTTTTATTTTTTGGAGCACTTTGGGGGTTACACCACCCTTTAACAGAATTATGGGACACAGGCGCACGCTTGGCGCTGCTCCTTCATTGATGCACGTGCAGCTACAGTGCACACAATTCACATAGACAGAAAAAAAAAGAGTTTTTTATTTTTTGTGGAGCGCACTTTGAGGGTTACACCACCCTTTACAGACAGACGCACGCTTGTCGCTGCTGCTTTGAGGATGCAGGAGCGGCTACTGCGCACACATTTCACACACAAACACAGAAAAAAAGAATATTATTTTATTTTGGTTGGAGCGCACTTTGGCGGGTTACACCACCCTTTAACAGACAGAAGCATGCTTGTCGCTGCTGCTTTGAGGATGCAGGTGCGGCTACAGCCCACACATTTCACAAAGACAGAAAAAAAAGAAGATTTTTTTATTTTTTGTGGAGTGCACTTTGGGGGTTACACCACCCTTTAACAGACAGATGCATGTTTGTCGCTGCTGCTTTGAGGATGCAGGTGGAATCTAGACGGGATTTGGAACCGGGGACACACTACCTCCATCAATTGTCTAAATCCCACTGCACTAATGGCGGATACCGGATGCACGTCTAACACCAACATAGCAGTCAAGGCCTCAGTTATACGTTTTGCTTCAGGATGACTGCTGTCGTACTTCATCCTCCTCGCTAAGGACTGTTGGAGGGTCAATTGTTTAGTAAAAGTTGTGGTGTTCCTACTTCCTCTCTGGGATGATGAACAACTCCCAGCAGCAGCAACAGCACTAGGAGGAAATGGTTCTTGATCTTTCCCTATTTTATTTTTATCTGAGAAAGTTTGGTCCTCCATTTATGTTATATTGATATATACGTGCGGCTAAGGCGCACACAAACACAGAAAATATTTTTTTATTTTTGTTGGAGACTAGTACACTTTGTGGGTTACACCACCCTTTAAGAAATGAGCCAGCCGGCCGTTTACTTATAGGACACAGGCGCACGCTTGGCACTGCTCCTTTGTTGATGCACGTGCAACCACAGCGCACACAATTCGCAAACAAAGAAAATATTTTTTGATTTTGTTTGGAGTGCCCTTTGGGGGTTACAGCACCCTTTAACAGACAAGCCAGCTGGCCCTTTACTTATGGGACACAGGCGCACGCTTGGCGCTGCTCCTTTGTTGATGCACGTGCAGCCACAGTGCACACAATTCACAAACACAGAAAATATTTTTTTATTTTGTTTAGAGTGCACTTTCGGGGGTTACAGCACCCTTTAACGGTCAAGCAAGCCGGCCCTTTACCTATGACACAGGCGCACGCTTGGCGCTACTTTGTTGATGCACGTGCATCTACTGCGCACACAATTCACAAACACAAAAAAATATATATTTTTATTTTTTTTGGAGTGCACTTTGGGGGTTACAGCACCCTTTAACGGTCAAGCCAGCCGGCCCTTTACCTATGACACAGGCGCACGCTTGGCGCTACTTTGTTGATGCACGTGCGGCTACTGTGCACACAATTCACAAACACAAAAAAATATATTTTTTTATTTTGTTTGGAGTGCCCTTTGGGGGTTACAGCACCCTTTAACGGACAAGCCAGCTGGCCCTTTACTTATGGGACATAGGCGCACGCTTGGCGCTGCTCCTTTGTTGATGCACGTGCAGACACAGTGCACACAATCACAAACACAGAAAATATTTTTTTATTTTGTTTGGAGTGCCCTTTGGGGATTAAAGCACCCTTTAACAGACAAGCCAGCCGGCCCTTTACTTATGGGACACAGGCGCACGCTTGGCACTACTTTATTGATGCACGTGCGGCTACTGCGCACACAATTCACAAACACAGAAAAAATATTTTTTTTTGCACTTTGGGGGGAGCACCCCTGATGGACAGAGCACCCCCTGGACAACACTACAGCACCCCTTTAGGACTGGAACACTGCACAGGACTTTGGAGTGGACACAGCCCCTATGGACAACTGACTGCACAACACAGTCCAGCCAGCCCCTATGGACTTTGGAGGAGTGGACACAGCCCCTAAGGACAACAGCACAGCACAACACAGCCAGCCCCTATGGACTTTGGAGGAGTGGACACAGCCCCTATGGACAACTGCAGCACAGCACAACACAGCCAGCCCCTATGGACTTTGGAGGAGTAGACACAGCCCCTATGGACAACAGCAGCACAGCACAACACTACACTACACTACACAGCCCAGCCAGCCCTAACTCCCACCCTCCCTCTTCACTGTCCACAGCCGAGTGAGAAAATGGCGCCGACGCGGGTACCTTATATAGAATCCAAAACCCACGAGACCCGGAAGGCGGGATGATGACATTTTGCCTCGATTTCAGATCCGAGTCAGGCGGCAAAAGTTGAGCCTAAATCGGATCGGCCTCGGATCGGGGGGGCTCGGGGGGGTTCGGATTTCAGAAATCCGAACCCGCTCACCCCTAATATATATATATATGAACAATAAGTATTGCACACTCACAGTGAATGTAAGGTGGTGGGTGCTCAGTTATAAATAAATAATAGCAGCATCTCCATAAAAAGGAACGACCAGCACACCTTCATATAAATGCAAAGTATTCTGTATTGTGCATGTTTAAGTAAAGCATATCAGCTTCCATAAACGTACCTTCAGTCATATATTAAAGTGCATAGTGCAAAAAAGCTTATACTTCACAGACTTCACAGGGACCATATGGAGCCATCGTTTTAAAGCAAGGGCAGCCCGACGGCCGTTTTGGTGCTTAGCAGCACCGTCATCACGGGGCACAACACCAACCAAGGTGTATAACCAGAGCAAGAATATATAAAGTGCACATTTAATAATATGTGACCCAATTGAGAAAGTACTAGAAAAAATATTTCTTTCAGTTTTATCACTTGTTCGTTCTCTTGTTAACAGATCACGTCTGTTCACTTTAAAGCATTTAGTAAATGCCGCTTGGATGTCTTTATTATAAAGATGTGCGCCGACCCTCGTGTTTTGGTTTCGGTTTTGGATCTGGATCTACCCTGGTTTTGGATCTGGATTGGTTTTGCCAAAACCTCACCTCCGTGTTTTGTCTTCGTGTTTTGATTTTGGATCTGGATTTTTTCTTAAAAAATCATAAAAACAACTAAAATCACATAAAATGGGCCTATTTTTGTTCCTACAGTATAATTAACCTCAATAACATTTATTTCCAGTAATTTCCAATCAATTTTGACCACTTCACAATATTATTTGCTTCATCTAGTTAAGGCCAAAAGGTTGCATCCAGCTAGCTGGCTGACTAAGCTAAGTGATATAGTGGGTGGCACTAACATGTTGCAGATCAGCTTCCAATTTCCAACACGGATACAGTGTGTTATACAGTGTGGGTTGGATACACCAATAGTGCACTTACTGTGACAGCAGTGTCGGCAGAGCTGAGTTGATGATGGTGTCCTCCTCAGTACATGGAATGGCAGTGCTGCGGTGCTGGCATTGTCCTCAGTGAAGGGTACCGGTGATGTCAGCAGTGCAGGGGTGCCAGCAGTGTCTTTAGTGCAGGTCTGCTGGCTGTGTCAGCAGTGCGGGGGTGCCAGCGGTGTTTTTAGTGCAGATTTGCTGGCTGTGTCGGCAGTGCAGGAGTGCCAGTGGTGTCCTCATTGCAGGTTTGCTGACTGTGTTGGCAGTGCGGAGGTGTTCTCAATGCATGCTGCCGGCGGTGTCGGCAGAGCGGGGGTGCCAACTGTGTCCTCAGTGCATGTTTGCTGACTGTGTCGGCAGTGCAGGGGTGCTGGAGGTCTCCACAGTGTGGGAGTGTTGGCAGTGTCGACAGTGTGGGGGCCGCTGACGGTGTCCTCAGTACATTGGGCAGCAGTGCCGGAGTGTCGACAGTGGTGGTGTTGGCAGCGGGGGATGCTGCCAGTGGGGGTGCCGGCAGTATCGGCAGCGGGGGCTGCCGGCGGCGGGGATGATGGGCGCCATCTTCTTTTTCTTCTTTTGTGCTGTTTTCAATGGGTTTAACGCTGATTGGCTGAGAGCCGTGACAGACTGCTCTCTCAGCCAATCAGTATTAAGGCCGCTGAAAACAAAGCCTCGCAACTCGAAAGAGGGGTCGCGAGGTTTTGCCTCGGGTCAGGGATCCGGGGCAGGCAGGGAGATCTGAGCTGCGCTTGGAACGCCCCGTATCTCCCAAATTCGGGTGGGTTTGGATCTCTCAGATCCGAACCCGCTCATCTCTACTTTATTATCATATCCACATTGTGAAAATGTATTCCCCATATCAGTCAAGGCTTTGGATAAATTAGATCAATCCGAGATGATTCTAGTCACTCGAACATCTGAGAATATGGTAATCCTCTCTTTAGTGGTGATGGGTGAAAACTGTTGGCTGCCAGCAGGGTGTTTTTATTGGTCGACTTGGTGTAGACAGTGGTGACAAACTGTCCAGAAGAGATATCAACAGTTACATCTAAATAGATAATCTGTTTATTACTAAAATTCAATGTGAATTTAATCTCGTTACTGACACTGTTTAGCTCTTCCAAAAAATTAAGTAATATATATAACACTCACTTTGCAAAAAAAGAACCAGTACTCACGTTTAGATGAACAAAGACAGGTTTATTCACTTGGTCCTAAGAAACAGACAACAGCAGCAGCTTTTGTTTTCTGTATCTTTGGACCATGTGAATAAACCTATCTTTGTTCATCTAAACATGAGTGGTAGTTCTTTTTTTACTTTTCCTTGCTGGGAAAGTGAGTATTTATATGACCATATTTTTAGGATCTTGCACCTCCTATGCAGCGCTTTAGAGAGAATATTTGGCTGTTCACATCAGCCCCTGCCCCAATGGAACTTACAATCTATATTCTTTATTTCATGTACAGGTGTGTCCTGTAGCCACGAGCGTTGATAAGCACACTGCGTTCACACCCGCGCCTACCTAGGATTGCATGGTGTGATGACAGTGCACGTCGTAGCGTAGAGTAGCATGATGCGTGCGTACGTTTGTAGCGCGATCGGCAAAGATGTAGCAGGACACATCTGTATAGTACATGCACACACATGGGTTATTTTTTGTTTGGAGCCAATTAACCTACCAGTATATCCTTAAAACATTTTACAATGTATTACTAATCATAAATGCAAAGTACTGTCAAAATGATTTTCACAATAACATAAGATGAAAAAACATTGCATCATCATATCTTACCAACGGGTCTATTTGTGAATGTTTATGAATGTTTGCACAAGAGAAGGGGCTTTTTTCAATTTATTAGCAGGTTATCACCAGAGAAGGCAGAGTTTTCTTAACTTGCATTTCTTACCTCTGTCCCAAAAACCTCTATTAGAGATGAGTGATGCAGTTATATTCAGTTCTTTCTACCAAATTAGCACAAGTTCAGATTTATCTAAAACACGTGAGAACCTCATAGCCCAAAAAATTAAGTTTTTGAGATCTGAATGCAACCAAGGAGAACCGAACCGCTCATCTCTAACCTCTATAGGATCTAAGGTTTCTATAATTTAGTAAGCTATAAAAAGTTTTGTTTTTTATTAGTATGTAAAGCCTTCTTGACAGTGGCATAAATATAGAGGGTGCAGGCCCACTGGCCCAGCAAGCAACCCACTGCACACTGCAGACTTTTTTTTTCTATTTCCCACTGTTTATATAAAGTCCGCTGACCAGGGCAAATGCTGGACAAGAGGGGAGGGCTTTGTGTCACTCACTGACATTGTCCGGCCTCCACCCGAGGCGCAGAGCTACTGGTCTTGTGAGATGATGACTTCATCATCTCGTGAGTCTCTCTCTTCTTTGGACAGCAGGCAGGGACTGGTTGTGGGAGGGTCGTGTGATACAGCAGGCAGTGGCTTCGGAGTGGTGCCAGTGTTTAAAGGAGTGACTATCCGTAAGTGAAACAAATTGTGCTGCTGCAGCTGCTGACAGTCTGCTAGTATATCATTTCTTTATGAATATAATATGTCCATTGACATTATGTATATTATATACAATAACATAGCTATATACAGTGTATACATATATATATATATATATATATATACAGTCAGGTCCATAAATATTGCCACCCACTTTTTAAGTGGCCAAAAGTAATGGGACTATCAACTCAAAAGCTATTTCATGGACAGGTGTGGGCTATTCCCTCGTTATTTCATTATTATTTAAGCAGGTAAAAGGTCTGGAGTTGATTCTAGGTGTGACATTTGCATTTGGAATCAGTTGCTGTCAACTCTCAATATGAGATCCAAAGAGCTGTCACTATCAGTGAAGCAAGCCATCATTAGGCTGAAAAATCAAAACAAACCCATCAGAGAGATAGCAAAAACATTAGGTGTGGCCAAATCAACTGTTTGGAACATTCTTAAAAAGAAAGAATGCACCGGAGAGCTCAGCAGCACCAAAAGACCCGGAAGACCACGGAAAACAACTGTGGTGGATGACAAAAGAATTATTTCCCTGGTGAAGAAAAACACCTTCACAACAGTTGGCCAAATCAAGAACACACTCCAGGAGGTAGATGTATATGTGTCAAAGTCAACAATCAAGAGAAGACTTCACAAGAGTGAATATAGAGGGTTCACCGCAAGATGCAAACCATTGGTGAGACAGAAAAACAGGAAGACCAGATTAGAGTTTGCCAAACAACATCTAAAAAAGCCATTACAGTTCTGGAACAACATCCTATTGACAGATGAGACAAAGATCAACTTGTACCAGAGTGATGGGAAGAGAAGAGAAGGAAAGGAACTGCTCATGATCCAAAACATACCACCTCATCAGTGATGCATGGTGGTGGTAGTGTCATGGCGTGGGCATGTATGGCTGCCAATTGAACTGGTTCCCTTGTATTTATTGATAATGTGACTGCTGACAAAAGCAGCAGAATGAATTCTGAAGTGTTTCGGGCAATATTATATGCTCATATTCAGTCAAATGCTTCAGAACTCATTGGACAGCGCTTCACAGTGCAGATGGACAATGACCCAAAGCATACTGCAAAAGCAACCAAAGAGTTTTTTAAGGCTAAAAAGTGGAATGTTATGCAATGGCCAAGTCAATCCCCTGACCTGAATCCGATTGAGCATGCATTTCACTTGATGAAGACAAAACTGAAGGGAAAATGCTCCAAGAACAAGCAGGAACTGAAGACATTTGCAGTAGAGGCCTGGCAGAGCATCACCAGGGATGAAACCAAGCGTCTGGTGATGTCTATGCATTCCAGACTTCAGGCTGTAATTGCCTGCAAAGGATTTGCAACAAAGTATTAAAAAGTGAAAGTTAGATTTAGGATTGTTTAGTTTGTCCCATTACTTTTGGCCCCTTAAAAAGTGGGAGGCACATATAGAAACTGTTGTAATTCCTACACCGTTCACCTGATTTGGATGTAATTACCCTCAAATTAAATCTGAAAGTCTGCAGTTAAATCACATCTTGTTTGTTTCATTTCAAAGCCATTGTGGTGGTGAATAGAGGCTAAAATATGAAAATTCTGTCAATGTCCCAATATTTATGGACCTGACTGTATATAAAATTATATAATATATATGTATATATGTATATAGTGCAGTAAATATATGTGTAGATATTCCCTCCTCTTAGGGACTGGAGGCGCTTTTGCAAGCTGCTGAGGGGAGCAGAGTCAGCAACAGAAATCTTGGTGAATGATACACTCTCTTTGGGGACCCCCATCTGTCTGCATAAGGTACAGGCCAATCAGCTTAAAAGTCTTTTTTCTCACCTATATGGTGGTTTTTCTGCAACGGGGAACCTCTGAAGAATTTGAGCTTCACTGGGCAGCATCTTCAGCTGGTATTCACTATTCATGTAGATCACACTGTCTGGAAGATGCCTATTTATGTAGAAATATAACTGATATCATCATCATAACCAGATAATGTATAGTAACAGGAGCGTTTGTGCAGGGCAAAATGTGAATTCCCTAATCAAACAATTTCTGTGTCTTTCCAGGCCCACGTGTTACTCCAGACCTCCCTATGTCTCTCCATCCCCTGGCACCCTGTGGTTCTCCAGACTCCCTGTGTCTCTCCATCTCCATACCTCCATGTCTCTCTTCAGGACCCCCAGTGACTCTCCATACCCAGGCCCAACTGTAGCTCTCAGCCTCATTCCCCCTTCCCCAGTGTGTCTCTCAAACCCATTCTCTCAGACCCAGTGTATGTCTCTCAGACCCATTCCCTCAGACCCAGTCTGTGTCTCAGCCTCATTCCTCAGCCCCAGTGTGTCTCAGGCTCATTCCCTAGACCCAATGAGTCTCTGCCCCATCCCCCCAACCCAGTGTGTCTCTCAACCCCATTCCCTCAGACCCAGGCTATGTCTCAGTCCCAGTGTGTGTAAGCCTCATTCCCCACAGCCCCAGTGTGTGTCTCAACCCCATTCCCCAGCCCCGGTGTGTGTCCGCCTCATTCCCCCCAGCCCCAATGTGTGTCTCAGTCCCAGTGTGTGTCTCAGTCCCAGTGTATGTCTCAGCCTCAATGTGTGTCAGCCTCATTCCGCCCAGCCCCAGTGTGTGTCCCAACCCCATTCCCCAGCCCCAGTGTGTGTCTCAGTCCTGTGTGGCCCAGCCCCAATGTGTGTCTGCCTCATTCCCCCAGCACCTGTGTGTCTCAGCCCATGTGCCCCAGCCCCAATGTGTCAGGCTCATTACCAGCAGCCCCAGTGTTTGTCTCAACTTTACCCCTCCATCCCCTTGTGCAGCCGCTGCCACCGCAACTTACCTGCAGCTGCTCTCTTTGGCTGTCAACTGCTTCCCTCGGCTGTGGGTCACTGTGCAGGATGCTGTCCCAGAGGTGGGAAATCAGGCCGGGCTGCAGAGGAGCTGGACGCAGTGGACAGAGGCAGAGCGATCAGTGGAGACTGACAGGCTCTGCAAAGGCTTGTGGGAGGACCTGCTGCGGCTGCGTAGTGGCTCTCCCGTAACCCTTTTTTTTTACCAGTAGCTGTAGAGCTTAGCACCAATCTCGGCAGCGGGGGTGGGTAAGTGTTGGGCGGCTGCCAGCCAATGTTGGGACTGGCCCAGCAGGAACCGAGCCGGTGTCCCAGCGGCCCAATCCGCACCTGATGGTGGTGAAGTGCTGGAGAAGCAGTCAAGATTTCACTTTTACCCTCTCACCCTATGAAGGTGGGCAGCAAAATGTGCAATGTTGGGGTACCACCATTCTTGGTTATACTGTATGGGCACACATCACCAAGAATTGAAGCCTTTCCAAATTCACCATTACTCTTTGCAGGTTATAAAGTAATGTCATCTCAAGAAGCAGGGGCATAACTAGAACTTTGTGGACCCCGTAGCAAAATCTTGTACGGGCCCCTCCCCCCACACCTAAATATATTTAAGTTGAGAGCCAACTCATCTAGGAGGTACCCACAATTGTTACGCTTAATCACAATTAACCTGCGTTAAAAAATTACAGTGACATGACAAATGTTTACCCCTTCCTGATTTTTTCTATCTGCATATTTGTCACACATAATTGTCTCAGATCTTCAAAGAAAACTGAATATAAGATAAAAACAATCTGGGTAAAAACAACATACATTTTTTAAATGATCATTTAATTTATTGAAGAAAACAAGTTATCCAATACCTATATCACCCATCTGAAAATGAATTCTCCCCTAAACTTAATAACTGATTGCCTCACTTTTAGCAGCAACAACTGCAACCAAACACACTGGGATCAGTCTCTCACATCATTGTGGATAGAATTGGCCCAATCTTGTTTGCAGAATTGCTTTAATTACAGTGTGAACTGTTTAATGCCCTGCCACAGCATCTCTGGATTAAAGTCAGGACTTTGACTAGGACAGTCCAAATTATTTATTTTGCTTATGTTTCACATATGGACTTGCTCTTGTGCTTTAGTTTGTTGTCTTGCTGAATAATCCTATTGCGCTTGAGCTTCAGGGCATGGACTGATGGCCGGGCATTATCCTTTTGATTTTTCTCTTATTGGAATTCTTTTGATGGCGGCATTCTGTACTTGTTGAGACCTTTTATCCAACTGCACATTACTGGAAAGGTTCTACAGTATGTACTGTAAGAGATGTTTAGATTCAACAGGATTGCCAGTAATCAAGCCTTATTGTATCTAGTCTAATTCAACCCAATTATCCATACAACTTAATTCAAGTACAACTACTGTGGCAATTACTATTATACACAAGGAAAGTAGATTTGGATAATATTTTTCCTACAATAAATGAAATCAGAAAGGGGGCAAAAACTTTTTCACGCCACTATAAGTTCTCATTTGAGAGCTATTTCAGTTATTTCGAAATCCCCCAATTACCCATGTATATCACCTTTGCTACACAAATACAGTTTCTTATCACATACTTCTTCTATAGATTGCCACTATATGCTCCTTTCTCACATAGGACATTACTACCTTAAACCCCTTATACTGTACATTTTTCCATTATCTTTCACCATGACTACTCTATAAACTCTTCACTGGCTCCCCATTACTGCCAAATCAAGCTAGTTACTCGCCTCTATAATTGTCTCACCAACTCCCACGCTTCTTCATATATCTCTGACATAGTTGCAAAATATTCTGCCTCTTGCTCTTTTAGACCTGCCTCTGACCTGTACCGTGCCTCTTCCCTTGTAATCACATATCCATTTTTGATCTAAGCATATACAGTGTTGCCTTGTTTGAAGAACATTATGGACTCTCTTCATGAAGGTGCGACTATTTCACTCCCGCTAGTAAGTACGGCTATATTCCACACTTATACAAGCTCCAGAATCGCTGATTCCTGTTTGCAGCCTCATAGGGCTGCATTTAAAAAATCAGCGAGTCTCAGGCGTAATTGGGCCAATAGGGGGGTGAGTTCAGCTCTGGTCGCTGGCGTTTCCAATCATTATCTGCTTAATAACCTTATAACCTTATTTAAAATATAACGTTGTCCTGCCTTAGTTTAAAGGGACTGGATAAAGCCTAGGAATACTTATGGAGACTAACTAACTAGTTTGCATAGTATGGGGAAACATACTGTACAGAACATTTGCAGAGACAAAAATATCCAGAAACAATTTTATAACCTGGCTCTATACTGGGATATTATAGACTGTTGGCAACTATACAATTCCTTAGGGAAGAGTTGGAAGCAATTGTACAGATGGCCTGATTCAGTTTATATACAGTTGCAAAAAGCCAATGTTTTCTGGTCTGCTCATGTGCTGGAGCTGCACTGAGCATGTGCTGTAATGGTCTTGCTATGGTAGTCGCACGGTGATTGACAGACTGCAACTGTTTGTGGGAAGTAATGGGGGAGTGGCAACAAAGACGCAGGTACGTTGCGACTGTTTCGGGGGTATGTCACAGCCAGCGGCTTAATCTTCAGATGCAGTGTCACTGGTCCCGGCGTCTTACCTGTGACAGGCTTTCTAAAGGTTTTTCAGAAGCACAATGCAGAATAATAGAGAATAATCAGTACTGGCTTTTCCTTGAGACATTAGTACCACATAAACTTATAGAAGGTAGGATGACTGATCAGCAGAGCCTCACTTACTAATGGTTGAATTCACTGTACATATGACAAGTGAAAGTTCACATAAACTCTCAGTAATGAGAAACTTAATTTTACATACTTCCAGATAATATATGTTCCAGATGGAAGATACATCATTAATTTTCAAACTATTAACTGTTGTTTTACTCTTGTGACTCACGGTTCTTATGAAAAAGAAGCTGCAGTCAAAAATCAAGTTTCCCAAGAGGTTCATATCCAATATTCATTGTCATGGTTAAGTAGGTATGCTCAAATTATTTGAACTGTACACAGTTTAATTAAGTTTGGATGATAGTATAAATAAAACTTGTTCACAGCAACCTTGAATTAATTTGAAGTACAAGTTTGCAGCTTGCTGTAAAGTCACCTAGAAAATGTTGAATGTTCAGGCATAAGTTTTATAGTTATTTTCATCTTTCAAAATACAATGTACTGTAGTCATTTACACTCAAACACACTCAAACCAGCTTAACATATTGAAAGAAACCTGTTGGCTTTGCTCATCTTTAACTCAAGTGTTTGTTTGTGTTTTGCCTTTGTAAACCTTGGGAATTATTGTGGATTTCTAATCTTTACAACTGGATTGAGACCCACATGTAAAAAAAATAGAGCTATAGCTAGACAACCAATTCTTAAATATTATTTATAAAAATATATATTTGAAACTATATCTATATTAGAGATGTGCGCTGACCCTCCAGTTTTGGTTTTGGATCTCCCCTGGTTTTGGATCTGGATTGGTTTTTCCAAAACCTCACCTCTATGTTTTGTTTTTTGGTTTTGGATTTGGATTTGGAATATTTCTTAAAAAATCATAAAAACAGCTAAAATCACATAAAATTGGCCTGTTTTTGTTCCTACAGTATTAGTAACCTCAACATTTATTTCCAGTTGTTTCCAGTCAATTTTGACCACCTCACAACTCACAATATTGATTTTTTTCATCTAGTTAAGGGCCAAATGCTTGCATCCAGCTAGCTGGCTCAAAACTGAGTGATAAATAGAGTTTAGGACTGTGCAAAGATGATGGTTGGGGTACCCCTTGAGGATTGAAGAATTGATAGTTGATACAGTCACTGACTGAAGGAGGAATTGATAGTTGATAATTGGTGCTGCCACTGTTGTGCGAATAGTGCTGCTGGGTTGCAAGCAGCAGTTGGTTCAGACTTTTCTTTAAAAAAAATGAAAGGGGCATGCAGGACATGCTGTCTGTGGCCATTACAATTTCTGGACATTCATAAACCATAACATTGAAAATGTCAGGCAGCAATGCCCCAAGCAGCACACAATGGAAAGGAACATTGGTAGCAATGATCCCATACACAAACTGGTTTTACAATACATTAGATTAGATGTCATCATCGTCATCATCATCCCCATCATTGTGTGCATCCTCCTCTTCTTCATACAATATTAATTTGTCCCCGCTGGAATCCACCATTACAGATGCTTCTGTATGTTTTGGACTTAAGTGTTGGTAAAGGTCTTCCTCATGGAATTTGTAATTAATTTCGATGAGCCTCATCTTTTCCACATTTTGGGGAAGTAACCTCCTACGACGATCACTGACAAGGTTCCAGGCTGCACTGAAAACTCTTTCAGAGTACACACTGGAGAGTGGGCAACTTAAGTACAGCAAAGCCAGTTTGTGTAAGGGACTCCAAATTGCCTCTTTTTCCTGCCAGTAGTGAAACGGACTGTCTGACATGCCTATTTGGATGCTATCCCTAAAATAGTCATCCACCATTCTCTGAATGGCGACCGAATCAGACAAAGTCATGGTAGACATGTCACTCATTGTAGCCAGTTCTTTCAGACCCAACCAGATGTCATGAGGTTTTGCTGACTGATCTGCATACCCACCAGCAGTGGGTCTCTTAGGAAAATTTAGTTTTTTCCTGGCAGCTGTAGAAGAGATGCTGCCATGTCACGTTCAACTTGAGCTGACAATTTTTTCACCCCCAGCTCTTTGCATTTTTTCAGATTTAGAAAGACACAAGGTATGACTTTAACCTAGGATCAAGTATGGTCACCAAAATATAGTGATCTGATTTCAAGAGATTGATGACCCTTGGATCCTGTCGAAGGGATTGAAGGGCTTGATCTACAAGTCCGACATACTTAGTAGAATCACTCCATTTCAGCTCCTCCTTCACTTTCTCCAGCTGCTTTTGTAAAAGCATGATAGGGAATGACCTGACTCAAGCTGGCAGTGTCTAAACTCTAAACTAATTTTACATGTGGCAAGTTGAAAGGGTTTGAGAACCTTGCACAACACAGAAATTATTCTCCACTACACTTGACTAAGGTGCAATCCCTGATCCTCTCCCTATGTCATAGGCTGCAGTGTAGCCTTGGATGGCCTTTTTCTGCTCCTCCATCTGCTGAAGCATATAGAGGGTAGCATTCCACCTAGTTACTACTTCTTACTTCAGATGATGGCAGGGCAAATTCAACAGTTCTTGCTGGTGTTGCAATCTTCGATACACAGCTGCTGAATGTCGAAAATGGGCAGAAATCTTTCGGGACACCGAGAGCATCTCCTGCACGAACCTGTCATTTTAAAAAAATGTTGCACCACCAAATTCATTGTGTGAGCAAAACATGGGATGTATTCGAATTTGCCTAGATGTAATGCTCGCTCAATAATTTGGCATTGTCAGAAATCACAAATCCCAAGGAGAGTCTAAGTGGGGTATGTCATTTTGAAATGATTTCCCTGAGTTTTTTAAGAGGTTCTCAGCTGTATGCCTCTTAATGAAACCGGTGATACACAGAGTAGCCTGCCTCTGAATGAGCTGGCATTTGCCATCTTCCTAGTGTCTAAAAGAAGTTGGGTATGAAATACCAACAGTCGGGCTCCTGGTGGTCAGGATCCTGGCGGATTCCTACAGGGTTAATTTACCAACAATTGTTGGTCGGTATGCTAACCCTCCCCTCTACCTACCCTAATCCTTAATCCTCATTCTTTGGTGCCTAAACCTAACCTCCCCCCTAGTGCCTAAAACCTAACCTACCCCTCCCTGCACCCTAAACCTAACCCTCCCTTCTTAGTGCCTAACCCTAACTCTCCCTCTAGTGCCTAATCCTAAACTATAGTGTATCTGTAAAAGGCATTATGGATATTTCAAATTGTATTTTAAGCGATATTCTAATATAAAAATGAACAATCATTTCAGCATAGGGATCATAAATGTGACAAGCATTAAGGGTTTATGTGCTATCATTGTTAAAAGGGGCAAATGTTTGATACCCATAGCCATGGGTTGTAGACAAATTGAGGCTTACAGTGAAAAAGAACTTTGGGCCTGATTCAGAGCCGGATGCAATTAGCGCTCGCTCGTCCAGAAAATAGGGGTGGCTATTCAAATGAACCGTTCGCTCTTTGCGGTCTGTTCACACCTCTAGGTCTGAACGAGCGTACAAAACTTGCGGTCGTTTTTTAGGAAACTACGCCCCCTGGCCGCTCGCATCCTACGTCATGTCCGCTATTTATTAGATTAATCGAGTCCATCGAACAGGGTATGAACTGCTCGCTATTCTTGTGGTTGGTTTTTGCTACCACAATTTTGCGAGCAGTTCTCGCTATAAAATAACCCAGTGACGTGGTCAATGACGCTGCTGTTTTAAATATGCACACCCATAAAACGCCCGTTTTGACCTTTAAGCACGCCTGCGATCGGATCTCCACTCCCCGTTTTCAAGCACCTTCCCCTGTTACCACCTACATACGCCTCTTTCTGTCACTCAAATTAGCAGGCATTCGCTATTTTGCGAGCACATGAATTTCGGCCGCACTGACTGGTTCGCGCATGCGTATAATGATCCGTACGCATGTGCAGTTGGGCAAACATCGCTCAGAGCGAACGAGCTGCCGCTTACGAGTGGCTCTGAATCAGGCCCTTTGTTCTCTAACTGCAAATCACACAATGCCTATAGTATTCCGGTTATTATGCATTGAACTCAGAAACTCATAAAAAAATATCTAAATGTGCTTTTTAATGTATGAGTTTTTGAGCAGCATAAAAACAATAACTGCTTGTATGGAAAGCTTGTGGTAGACAATTACATCAGAATGTCCTTAACATAAATGGAAACTAGCAAAGAAAAAACAACAATGCACCCAAGGCGCTGGAATAGACCTTGTTAAATAAACAAATTATATATCTAGGTGAATCAATCAGCTGTTCACTGGTTGCAATCCCACAAAATGTGAAAAAGAACAGAATATAATTGAACAGCACTGTGTTTATGTATCTTGTTCTCGGTGGAACGAGATAAGATTCTTTGGATACAAAGATGTTAATCAAGCCACACAAAATATATCAGTTAAAAATACATTTATTACAAAGTAAAAGAAAGAGAGTAAAATATAATAAACACTTAACTTGCTTGACAGATCATCTACTAAAAACATAAATGGTTTCATATCCAGGAGCCTCTCTCCAACAGTTTGGAGCTGGATCTTGTACATCGAGCATAGGCCTCGGCCATAGGCTATATGCTGTAGGCTGCATGTACAGTACTGTATACTGACAAATGACAGTTTATATAGGAGAAAAATTCCTTCATCAGAATTTTACAAGTATAACGATCATCTTTGGAAATATACATAATTATTAATAGACAGTAGGGGGCACTGTTGCCTCAATAATGAATGTTGAAAAGTTCAGACTATTTATGGTGAATGTACTCAGCTAAATTGAAGGTAACACATGTTGACTCAGGATTAGTATGTCTGGCAACAATGAGACATTGTTTATTTGGGATTAAATAGTGAACCGTGGGCCTGATTCAGACCCGTTTGCAAGGGGCCGCTCGCTCGGCTGATGTTATGCATTTGCACATGCGTATGCATTGCAGTTCGCATGCGCAAACTAGTTCAAGCGATTGGGAACCACTCGCTCGACCGTCAAAGACAACCCAGTGGAATGAGTGACAGGAGAGGCCATTTGTGGGTGGTAACAGGGGCAGAGGAGTTGCGAACGCAGGCGTGCCTGAGTGTTTCAACGCCATTTCAGCGGCGTGCATAATTAGCAGGCAATATCAGAGTACACGTCACCTGGTTGATTTTTACACAGATGTGCTCGCAGTGCTTGCGGTAGGGTACAGTCAACCACAAGCGCTGCTTTCTGATCCGATGGTTCCCGATGTACTGATGGTTGTATATACTTCCTGGAGATGACATACTCTAGTGGGTGGCTAAAGTCAGGCTGGTGGGTGTCTAGAAACACAAAATGATCGCTCATTATCACAAATCCCTTTGTGCAAACCCCTCTTGTGTTAACATTACATTATTTAACCATCCTTTTCTTTTCACAATACATGTACAAACACAATCATTTGACACTTGAACATATTGAAATTGTCCTGTGTAAAATCTTACTCAGGACAATTTCAATATGTTCAAGTGTCAAATGATGAACAATTCCAGTTGCTGTAAAGTTAATAAAGGATCTCTCCTCTATTGCATTGTGGGAGATCCCATACAATTTAATAGTCTTCCCCCTGTTGTCATTAGGCATTGTAATGCAGTCTCTGATATACAGTAGTATCACAAGAAAGCTCTGGTACCACAATCCCGCAAAAAATATGAGGGACATTATCTTTCTTGAAAACACATCCTGAAAGAAGGAAGAATCAGGGTGAGTCTTAATATCTAATACAATATAATACATCATTCCTATATATATCATTTCTACTTAAATGACTCAGTGTATTTGCTTAACAGCAAAACCTACACCTTATCCCTTGTTAAATCTTACTAAACTAACAGAATAATAAACATTTCCTTTAATTAGCTGCTACACTACTAAACAAAATAAATAAATAATAATAATAAAAAAAAAAATATATATATATATATATATTACACTGTAACATCAAATCTATATGTAACATATAAATTTACAGTTCACTTAAACAAAACATTCACACACGCAGTTTTGTGAATAGTAAGACATACAAATGACCCTCCAGTGTACTCTGTGATGTGTTGGTTTAAAGTTTCTCAATGTCTCAAAAATGTTTGCATTGTCAAACCTGACAGTTTTCTGCATTGTCTCTTTCCATGGTTTGGAATAAGGCTTGCTGGAATGTGACATCAGCTTCTTCATAGCTTCACAAGTCTTTGCACAAACAGTGCTGCGTCTGCAATTAATTCACCTTTCAGGCTATGGGCATGTGTTTAGCATGTACAGAGGACGAGCGACAATCACCAAAGAGTAGGTGCGACAATCACCAAAGAGTAGGTGCCCACCGTAGTGCAGCAGAATTTTGACTCCCCCACATCCAGTGGGCACAGGGGAATAAAATCTATCTGCCACACCTGTCCTGTTCATTCTCCTCTGTATATATAGTCCATGTAATTGGTTTGCTTTTCCTTGTAGTTCAACAGCTGACCTGTTTTGCATTTCTCCACAATGTTTGTTTCCATCAACTGTGTCATGGGAATTTATTTTCTCTGGGCACAGGTATACAGGCCTTCTGCTTCTCTGTGGCCCACGCTGCGCATGAGCCCATTCTCCCAGATTGTACAATTATTTTCTCTTCAAGGGTAAGCGCCACTGTTCTGCCTTGAACCAGTACCTCTGTAACTTCATTGCCATCTAGTCCAGTGTGGGTATTGACATGGCCATGGACACAGGCCTACAATTGCACAGGGCAGTGCCAACCCAGATTGCTTTGTAATGGACTTGCACCATCAGCACAGCTTGCAGTTCTGCATATTGGTTTGATCCAACTTCACTGCTCTCATGCAACAGTTATTGTGTAGCTGGTATTATGGACTGAGAGTTTTGTGGACCCGGGTTGGAAACAGAAGTGGAAGCAGGAACAGATTTAAATTGGAAAGTTGGTTGTTTTATATGGATATTAGTAGACATGAAAATATACAGAGAGTAACTAGAGTCCCAATGTAAAGAAACTTAGAACCGGGGTATGTGGATTATAGGTCACTGTACTGGGAGAGAACAAAGTCAATGTCCAGAAAAGTGGCAGAGATGTTCGAAGTAAAGTCCAGAAATGATGTAAATATGGCTGAATTAGATATTCTGATATGCTGTAGAATGACTTGAATGAGATATCCTGATATGCTGTAGAATGACTTGAATGAGATATCCTGATATGCTGTAGAATGATTTGAATTAGATATTCTGATATCCTGTTGAATGGCTGAACAAGGGGTTAGAAAACAGGTTCAGGACACAGGAGTGGGTAACCTGTGGGAGACAGAGCAGTCACCACCAGACTGGAGGCTGTGGGACTAGTCAGAGTGGTGCTGGGAGGTCTGTGGTAGCCGACTTAGCTGACAGGAGGCAAAAGTAGCACTGGAGCAGGAACAAGGCTTAGGAGCACAGGGAACTATCTCACAGCAAGCTGTGAAACCCATTGCACTGGCAAGTACAGGGAGTTCCAAACCCCCTTAAGTACACAGAAGCATAGCGTGAGTGGCTGGGAGAGATCACCTGATGCTTCAGGATAGGCTCACTAGCCCTGAGGTAAGATGGTAGTGCCCAGACACCTGCAGCATGGTGATGCTGATAGCCTTACCCTTGCCAGCAGGACTCACAGACATCACACTCCCGCGTGCACCCAGTGCCAGTCTCCAAGTACCAGCTCCCCTGCTGGAAGGGCCACTCCACAACGTCTGCACTGGTAAGCACCGCAGGCTCCTGGGAAGAGATAACCTGATCATGACAGCTGGCTGGAATGCTGCTGCTGTCCAACAGTGTCCTTGCATAGTCAGTGTGGCTGATCCATCTGTGAACTACACAAGTTGTGTCTGGTTTTCTTTTAGTTTGGCATACGACTCTGCCACCTGAACTGGTCTCCCACCTATTTGTAGTAGGGGTAGCTCCTTTTCATCACTTTTCTGTCTGACAGTCAGAAAAGATGGCTGCATCACTACAGAAAGAGTCCATAACAGTTCAGTATTGGTGCAAGCAGCATTATAATACAGTCCTGGTATCATTGGAAACAATGGTTTAAATTAGACAAACCCTGCAGTAGGCTGTGATATAACTGGTACAACGTAAGTAGCTTGTTGTTTCATGCAAATCCTTTCTTGTAAGTACCATCATCCATGTACCAAAGTCTGATTTTGCATCCCTCTGTTATGCTCAATCCATTCCTCTGCTTCGAACTCCTCAGCAATTGACTGATAAGGTCTTATCAGGAAATAAATGGGGGCTGATCTTTCTTATTACTCACGAACAGCTTTTCTGCAATACAAAACACAGTGTTTACATCACAAATTTTTCTCTGTTGTTCGCTGTAATCAAACATAATATCCTCAATCAGTTGGTATGTCGTGGGTGCAAAGCTGTTGTGCATTGCCATATGTGATGGCTCACTGGTTATCAGTTTCAGTCTGTTTCCCACTACTACTGTCTCATTAATAACTGATAGACCAGAATCGTCATTTGCAAAGCATGCATTTTCATCATTGTGAAACTTCACAGTAACTCTCTTGTAATCAATATCATCATGGGGGCAGTATTCTGTCTCAGGGGTATGGACTTTGACTGCAATCCTACCCATCTCCCACCCTCTGGCTCTTGGTAATTCCCATTCATCATTGGGCATCATAACCACTCCCCCATCATCACTTAGCCAACATTTTCAAATGGGTACTCAGGCACTTCCTGGCACACAGCAAACTGGGCAGTACATGGTTATTCAGTTGTAACATAATTCAACTCACAAACCAATGGTATGTTATCAGAAACCACAGTTTCTACTACATCTTGCAAACATTTGTTTGCATTCAGAACCATATTCTTGTTCTAACAAAATGTGACTGTCAAGATCTGCAATATCAATGCTCTCAATTACAGCTGCTCTCTCACTAGCAGCTGCTGCGTAATGAATCCCCTCACTGCCCCTCCCTTGTGAATTCACGGGACAATGTGGTTTCAGGTTTTCTTTCTCTATCTGTGAGAAAGGCTTGCTTATCACTGCTGCTTTTTCCCCGCATAGATTTTACACTCCCTCTTCCCTTCACAACATACAGTATATGGGTCTATGTAAAATGTCACTATTTTTACTCTCATCAACAGGCAGTGAAAAACCAACATTATGCTTTCTCTGGAAATCAGTCAGCTGAATTATCAATTACTCTTTTAGAAAATTTGCATATTTCTTAAAAATCTTAAAATGCATTTTTCTTTATTTTTTTCAGTAACACAAAGACAGCAAACAGACGGCAGGCACATATACTGTGACATACAGTATACACTCTGTGACTGATCAGGTTACACCTTCCTCATTAAAATGAGACAGAGGAACATTCCTTCAGGACAATGCTGAACCATAAAGGCAATTTGCAATGAGTTTGCACAACTCAACTTTGGTTTGCACAACCCTAACTATCGACTACACATTCTAAGCAGATGTATGGCTATTAACCCTTTGTATCCCATTTCTGACACAATAATGTTCTCAGTGGAATGAGATAAGATTCTTTAGATACAAATACATTGATCAAGCCACACAACAAATATCAGTTAAAAAGACATTTATTACAAAGTAAAAGAAAGAAAGTAAAATATAATAGACACTTAACTTGCTTGACAGCTCATCTACTTAAAACATAAATGGTTTAATTTCCAGGAGCCTCTTTTCAACAGTTTGGAGCTAGATCTTGTACATCAAGCATAAGCCTCGGCCATAGGCTATATGCTGTAGGCTGCTTGTACACTGACAAATGACAGTGTATATAGGAGGAAAATCCCTTCATCAGCATTTTGCACGTATAAAGGTCATATTTTCAAGAAACAACCTCACAATTTTCACCTAATAAGAATGATCCCATAGTCTTTTAATAATAGTTCTTAAATGTTGAATACATTAACATTTATTATAAAGAGAACACCCTTGATATGTTCTCTATTAGCTCAATAAAAACTAGAGATGTGGGCTGACCCCTGTGTTTTGGTTTTGGATCTGAATCTCCTTGTGTTTTGGATCTGGATTTGGTTTTGCCAAAACCGCCCCTTGCGTGTTTTGATTTTGGATCTGTATTTTTTTTTATTGCCAAAATCTGCTAAAATCACATCATTTTTTTTGTTCCTACAGTATTATTAACCTCAATAACATTAATTTCCAATAATTTTCATTCAATTTTGACCACCTCACAGCTCACAATATATTTTTCATCCGGTTTAGGCCCAAAATTTGCACCAAGCTAGCTAGCTGACTAAGCTAAGCGGCAGTAGTGTGTGGCACAAACATGTGGCAGTTCAACTTCCAACATGGCATATAAGGAAACCTATGTTTTCAATAATGAAGAGGCCTGAGGGAGTTGGAGTATGTATGTAGTTGAAGGCAGGGAAATAAAGATTTGATTAATAATAAATTCAATTTAATTTTTTTATTCCAAAGCAAATTTATAAGGGAGGAGGGGAAGGGAGGAGGGAAGGCATTTACAAAAAATATTTTACTCATTCACATCAGTACTTGCCCCAGAAGAATATTTGAGTGCTATGTCTGCTGCTGCTGGGAGTGGATTTTCAACCCAGAAAGGGACCAGGAAGACTACTAGTAGTACTTTAAAAAAGAGTTGATTGTTAAACAATACTTTGCAAAGATTCCGCCCCACTAGAAAAGCAATTCCCAACCTGTACAGGGACATTAAAAAAAAACTTAATTAGTGTCCTCCAAAATGCTGTTGTACCCACTGTCCACTTAACCACAGATATGTGGACAAGCCAAACAGAGCAAATGCAAGATTGAAGATTTAAAGTTTAAGTCTTATGTTGTGTCTTTCTTTTAGAATTCTCGAGCACTATGCCGGCTGCTGCTGGGGGTGGATTTTCATCCCAGAAGGGGACCAGGAAGACTACTAGTAGTGCTTTAAAAAAACAGTTGACTGTTAAACAATCCTTTGCAAAGATTCCACTTCACTAGAAAAGCAGTTCCCAACCTGTACAGGGACCTAAAAAAAAACTTAATTAGTGGCCTCTAAAATGCAATTGTACCCATTGTCCACTTAACCACAGACATGTGGATAAGTGGAACAGAGAAAATGCAAGATTTAAGGTTTAAGTCTTATGTTGTGTCCTTCTTGAGAATCCTTGAGCACTATGCCTGCTGATGCTGCTGGGAGTGGATTATCATCCCAGAAGGGATGAAGACATTGTGTTTTTCTTCCCAATGAACACAGATATTAAGAGATGCTAAGAGCTGTTGGTAAGCAAATTGATAGCTCAAGTGTCATGTGATGCAGCGTTGGCTTCTTCAGTTTCTTCAGCAAGTGCATCTGCCAAGAAAATACTAAACTCTCCCAAAAAAATTCACTGGTGATGCACATGAGTCAACACAACCAAGTTTTTTTGTCTTTTGCCCAGGCATGACAATGGGCTTTTCATTATCATGGGCAACAACTGTTTCATCCACTGGTGCCTAATTTACACAAACAACATCCTCATTATCAACATCCTCATCATCAACATCCTTATTAGCATCAGCTACACAAACATCCTGCTCACTTCCACAGAAGCATCCTTGATGTCTATTTCAGCATGCTCACTTGTACTTATATCATCATAAGATGCAGAACCACCAGTCATAAATAAAGGCCAAAGCCTTAGCCTTTCCTTGCCATTTCATGTGGTGAAACTGGCATAGTGCCAATTTTATGTCTTTCTGCAGCTAACTTTCCCTTTAATGTTTTCTTCTTTAACACTATTAAAGATTGGTTCTTGATTTTAGATGCCCTGACTTAAGCCCTGTATGCCCTTGGGCATCGGCTTTAGTAGATAATGTAGATGGACTAGTATCGTCATGAATGGTGGCACTAGCAGCAGCTCCAGCACTAGTATGTGGTTCCTGCTCTACTCTCAGGTCTCAACTGATCGTTTTCCATATCAACAAACACGAATGAAGTGGGGTAGAGCACACATGTCAATTTGTACCAATTTTAAATATTACACTGCAGTGTCAATGACCTACAGTGTCACAGTTTTATTATGAATAAGAATATAACACACTGTGCTGCCACTTACAGTGTCACAAGATTATTTAAAAATAAGAATAACACACTGCGCTACCACTTACAGTGCCACAAGATCAATTATTTATGAATAAGAAAAATACTCTACACTACCACTTAGTGTCACAAGATATTTTATGAATAAGAATAACACACTGCGCTATGACATAAAGTGTCATAATACATGGACAATAAACTGCATTCTGGCCGGCAGTGTCACCAAACAATAATAGCACAGCTAAGTTACTAACACACAAACACAAAAAAAGGACTTTTTTGGACACTAGGGAAGAGCACCCCTGAATGAGGCAGCAGCCCCTTGAAGAACAACACAGATAGCACCACTTTTATATGGACAACAAAGCACCCCTGCCAAGTGTGGACAGACAACCTGCATAGTCACAAATACGTGGACGATAAACTGCGGCAGTGTCACCATACAATAATATCGCAGCTAAGCTGCTAACGCACACACAAAAAAAAAGAAAAAAAAAGTAGTTTTATTTTTTTTACACTGGGGAAGAGCACCCCTAATTGACAGAGCAACCCCCCTTGGACAACACAGCACCCCTTTATGCACTGATGGACAGGACAAAAACACAGCAGCAGCCACAGTTAATTGACAGGACAAGTGACACAGCAGCTGCAGCACCCACTTAAGGAAGCCCCCCTTTATTTACTGCAGCCTAAGCCCCTTTATGGACAACACAGCAGCAGTCTTCAGGCCAAGACCCCAACTGGACACACACACTGAGTGACTGACAGTGACTGATTACGTCTGCTAGCTTCTCTCTCTACAGCCGGAATGAATATGGCACTGATCGCGGGAACCTTTATATAATCCAAAACTCTCGAGAATCCGACAGTGTGAGGATTCCTTATTTTCAGATCTGAGACAGGCGGGAAA
The DNA here is from genome assembly GCA_031769625.1 of Taudactylus pleione. NCBI lineage: Eukaryota > Metazoa > Chordata > Amphibia > Anura > Myobatrachidae > Taudactylus > Taudactylus pleione. Next base: position 4,899,954 of record JAUIMM010000092.1, on the reverse strand, counting down.
AACCGAGCCTAGCTCGGTTCTCGCCTCGGAACTGGAAGTTTGGGTGGATATTATTCTCAGAGAAATGGACCCACTCATCTCTAATAAAAAAGTAATAAAAAAATTAGAAAAATAATCCAATATACTAGAGGAGTGTCAAAAACATTAGCATACATATGTTTTTGACACTGCACTACTAGTATATTCAATTTTTTTCTTATATTTTTCTGAATTTTTTTTCTTTTTTATTTAAAATTATATATGTTTCTCTGTGAGGGTTTTATTTAATGAGGATTAAATTTATAGTTATTGTAGGTTGCCTATATGTTATATGTAGCGATGGTTTGGCATTGTTTATATTGTCCATTATGTGTAAACCCTGTGGCTCTTTAATACCTGATTCTGGGCCTGATTCAGAGCCGGTCGCTATTTGCGCTCGCTCGTCCAGAAAATAGGGGTGGCTATTCAAATGAACCGTTCGCTGTTTGCGGTCTGTTCACGCCTCTAGGTCTGAACGAGCGAACAAAACTTGCGGTCGTTTTTTGGGAAACTACGCCCCCTGTCCGCTCGCATCCTACGTCATGTCCGCTATTTATTAGATTAATCGAGTACATCGAACAGGGTATGAGCTGCTCACTATTCTTGTGGTTGGTTTTTGCTACCACAATTTTGCGAGCAGTTCTGGCTAAAAAATAACCCAGTGACGTGGTCAATGACGCTGCTGTTTTAAATATGCACACCCATAAAACGCCCGTTTTGACCTTTAAGCACGCCTGCGATCGGATCTCCACTCCCCGTTTTCAAGCACCTTCCCCTGTTACCACCCACATACGCCTCATCCTGTCACTCAAATTAGCAGGCATTCGCTATATAGCAAACAAACGATTTTCGGCCGCACTGACTGGTTCGCGCATGCGTACTAAAAACCATATGCATGCGCAGATGGGCGAACATCGCTCGGAACGAGCGTACTGCCGCTTACGAGCGGCTCTGAATCAGGCCCTCTGTCTTTTTATTCTCCTTTATAGTATACTATATGTTATTGGTGACCTCTTGTACTCTTGACACTCGTACTTTTTTAATTTGATCTTATATTGACACTTTGAGGGGTATCCAATTAGCCGCGGTAAATTACCACTGCTAATTACCTCATCTGGGGCTATCCAATTAGCCTCGAATACGGCACTTATCAGGGATTTTGTTTTGCCTGTCTGAGGCAGGCGAAACCAAATCCCTGATAAGAAGATGTTTTTTGCCCGATCGCGGCAGAGAAAATACATAGGCCAGCAACTTTTCGTGGATCCTATGTATTTTTGTGAGAAAAACAGAATATTTTTGGCCATAATAAATGGGGTTTAATTGGATAGCACTATAAAAAAAATCAGCGAAAAATACCCGAACATCAGGGAAAAAAACCCTATTTTTTACCACCGAAAACTTTTCTGAGCTAATTGGATAGCCCCCTTAGTGTGACTTCGCTGGTCCAATGCACTTTTGCATTCCATTGTGTAATGGATACAGGCACCACTTCTTATTTCATAGCAACCTCTACTTCTGGCAGTTGCAGTTCATGCAGAGGCGCATGCCGCTTGTTTGGCACAATTGTTCTGATTAGCAGTGGTAATTATGGTGCCACAGGGAAAAAGTAAGATATACTTCCTTTGAATCTACTCGCAGTGGCAAACGCAGGATTTCCAGAGGGGGGTTTCCAAATGCTCAATTTTAAAGTGAGTGTGGCCTGTCAATGAAGAGGGCAGAATTAGTAGTTTTAATAAGGGTCATGCAAAGTGTATTGTGTGTATTAATTCCAGCTTATTCAGGACCAGTGATCACAGTAAGCCATTAGATGTGCCAGTAGACCATCCTGCCTGAGCTGAACATATTTATTTTAGATGTGGGCACCATTCCAGACTATTGGAGCAAGTCCCAGAGCCTGGAGGAGCAGCAGAAGAACCTAGCACTGCTCTGGACATACTGTATATGTACATATTGGGCTCTATAGCAGTGCATTTCTAACAGTGCATGTTTTCCAGATCTTCTAGTTGGTGCACAGGTTATTTATTACTAGCTGATACATTTTAAAAGATCCACAGGTGGTGCTAATTATTTCATTTGTGATACGAAGAACATGCAGCACTAGGAACATTCTATTATATTACTATTTCTATTGTAGTCATGGTGTGGGCTTGGGAGGGGGGTTTCCAGGCAGACAGAAACTCCCCCTGCATTTGCCTATGACTCAGGTCTGTTGTATTGTGTTTCAATGTAGGGCATCTAGACGAAGATCTGCATGGACAAGAATATCAAATATTGCATGCATCAAGCAAGCCATTATAGTCTTTTGAAATGTATCTACTCTGCTGTTTGGTGAGTCCCCTCTCCTTGTACTACTAAACCACTGGAACAGTCTATGTCGGTTGTGGTGCACCCCACTGCTGCTTTGAAATTGAGATGAAGCTCTCTTCATTTCTGACACCCATCACAGAAAATGTCTTACTTTGAGCACTGTATTTTTAGTTGATAACACAGTACACAGAAGTTATGTTCTACCCGCTACAATATAATGGACTTTTTTGGATTAACAGTACAGTATGTGTAAGTTTTATAGTGATGGTGTGTATTTTTCTTACTTATTATTATTATTATTATTATTATTATTATTATTATTATTATTATTATTATTATTATTATTATCCTTAATGTTTTGGGCTCTTGTGTTTATGTTATGTCATTGTGGGATTGATACTTGTGTCATTCCAGATAAGCAATATAATAGTATCACATTTTAGGTCATGGAGACCTCATGTTAGACCTAGTGCATTTGATGAAGGCCTATTGTTTGAAGATAATACTCTAATACAGTATGTTTATCATATGATGAGACTGAAAAAGTGTAGTTTGACAAATGTTAATTTAATAGTCGTTCAGATGAAACTTGTATCGACTTGTTTCCTATATTGCTGAGACTCAGAAATAATTTTTTCTATTTTTTCTTTCACGTCCAATTTCTTTACTATAGAAAATTGCTTGTGGATTTAGGATACTGTTTTGCAGCAAAAGGTGCAGTGTGTTAAAAAAGTACTCATTTGATTTGATTTTACTTGAGCAGGCTGGAAGTGAACCATCTAAAGAACATGAAGATATTGGCCAGTTTGCATGGATGAATCTCTAACAATTGTCCAGTGATAAATCTGATAATTGTGTAGTAAACTACAAACACAGACTGACAGTTATAGAAATGAGCTGATCTCATTTTACAGGAAAAAAAATTGATCATGGTTACTAATGATTACAAAAATCATTAGGCACATAGATGGCTCACTGGTGACACAGATAGTAAAAAATATAAAGGACCTAGATTTCCATGTAGGAGAACTTTTCAAACCGTAGACTCTAGCTCCTCTGTGACAGCCTCTGATACAGAGTAGTCTGAATCACTGCCCTCTAATGTTTTTTTAGGCCAAACCAATATCACAGAGAGAGACTCCCAATATCAAAGACTCTTAGGGGTAAATTTACTAAGATTCGAGATGGTCCCAATTTTCAAAGTGATTTATCTCGCTGGTACTCGGCAAAATTCGTGTGATTTAATCCCTTTGATTTGAGGCTAGACGAGTTTGCCGATGGTGAAACAGAACGAGATATCTCTCCCGAGTAACTCGTTTTGCAGGAGATTACTCACCCAAGATTGCAGTGTTTTCTCTCTGCAAATCTCTCCCGAGCTAGCAGCCAGCACATATCAGTGAAATATGTGCTTGCTGCTTGTGTTAAAATTTGTAAAAAATAGATAAATGTTTTTTTTTTTTTTTTTAATGATGTGAGGTCCCCCCCCAAAACACTAACCAGCCCGGGCTTGCCAGCCTGTCCTGGTTCTTAATTTACAGGGGAAAAAAATGTGTAGGGTTCCACTGTAAATTACGAACCAGCAACAGGCAGCAGGGACAGAGCTGGTTTTAAATATACAGAGAAAAAAAATGACATGAGGTACCCCGTATATTTAAAACCAGCCCTGGACTCTTTCTAATGGGGGACCGATGCCACAGCCAGGGGTGCCCATTCACCAGGCCCCCCAGCTGCAGCATCAGCCCTGACCGTTAGTCAGCCCAGGCCAGGGATCCCTGGGGAGTCCCAATAAAGGGGTCACCCTCTTCAGGGCACCCCTGGCCTAGGCTGACAGCCTGGTGCTATGCCCGCCACCCCTGGGTGGTGGGTGTCGGGTTGATATTGTTAAGTGTAGTGTAAAAATTCGATTTTTGATCAATGTCTTTACAGTGGAACTACAGGTCCCAGCAAGCCTCCCCCGCATGCTGGTACTTGGAGAACCACAAGTACCAGCATGCGGGGCATTAAGGGTCCACTGGTACCTGTAGTGGTTAATAAAACACACAACACACCGTGAAAATAAAGCTTTATTGCATTCATAAACACATATACACATACTCACGTTTCCAGATGTTCATGTCCCCTTGTCAACGCAAAGTATCCAATCGAATTACCTGTAAAAAAGATCCAATACTCACCTTTATGTCCCTCGATGTTCTCCGCAGGAATCCAATACGGGCTCCGGATACAGTGTAACAACATGCTTCTGATGAGAGAAATCTCTCTCTAACTCACCCGACTTTAGTAAATTTGCAAGCAGGGAAAAAAATCTATAAATCACCCGAGACCTGTCTCGATTCTTAGTAAATTTACCCCTTATATTCAATTTGTTTGATCATCAACTTTCTGTAGCAGAGTTCTCATTTCTATCATTGGGTATGAGTTTCGTACCTATTTTTAGAAATGATAATTTTCAATTCTCAATAGATTCGATTATTTGCTAACTCTGTGCCTAAATCAGACCTGCTCGCGAGCGCTGGGTAGCGGGTCAATGTTGGCCAAGTGCGCATGCGCATGACAGAGGCGGCTCCGTCGTGCGCATGCACGAGACCCGGATAGCGATGGCCAAGCCATCGCTCTGGGTCTCACTACATAGGGGGCATGCTGTCGATGGTGATTGACAGCACGCCCCCTTTGGTGGGCGTGCCGGGGGCATGGCTGCCCAGACGGAGGCGTTCCCATGGGAATGCCTACCGTCTGGGGCCGGCCCCACTGACATCACAAGTGATGTCAGTGGAAGTGCTTTTGGCTCTGATAGAGCCAAAAGCACTCCAGGGCTTGCGGCAACGAGACCCTACAACAAGGGTCTCGTCACAAACCCGATGGTCGCGATGGTATTGACCATCGCGACCATCTTTTTGGCCGTTCGCTATAGCTGCGGGTGGTAACCCACAGCTATGCGAGCGGCCAGGAGGCCGCTCTAAAAAAAGAGAAGGATGGCCCTGATTCAGAGCGAGCGCTCTGTCAGAACGTCCAGCTCTGAATCAGGGCCTCTGACTCTAAAGAATTTACTAAAAGTGATATGTTCAAAAAACCTAGGTATTTTGACCAGCAAACCAAAAATGCAAGTATTAAGACATTTCTCCTTATGACAAAACATGATATTTCCCAAGTACCTAACTTTGTATGATAATCTAAGCAGTATTCAGAGAAGGGCTTTGAAGTCTTGGATGTATATTACAGAGTTAGTAATCCACCCAGCGGATAAGAGAGGAACTTTTTTTCTTAAAAATTGGACTATGACAATGAGGTAAATTTCCAATTTGTTGTTACTTGCACTTATACAGTACCTTGCAATGAAAATTCCATGTATAAGATTAAAAAAACTGTGGACCTTGTGATTGGTAGAGATAAACATAATTGTTGGTTGGATGAAACCATGGGTAGTTTTGTGACAGTTGGGCATCCATTTTGCCCCTTACAATTACAATTGTTTAATTGGTGATGTGTTCTTGATCTGGAATAACACATAAGAGAAATTCTATTATATATTGAATTAGCTCAATGGCCTGGATAGCCCTATCAGATTTATTGGTAGGGTAGACAGATTATGATAAAGCAAAGCTTTGTGTTGATGAATTTGATTTAAAATGATGTAATTTACCTCAAGGTAGTATTTTCTTTTGTTCTACATAACAGAGATGTGTGTTTTTGCTGGATTTCTTCCCTAAATTTGGATCCAATTGGTGAGATAATGTATTCGGCTCTACAGTATATCAGGAATATAATTTTACATTCTGTGTAATCAATGGTAAATAAAAGTCATTTATCCTCTTTTCTAAAATAATAGTTTCCTTACAGTAAGAAGAAACAAAGCGTTATACTTCTGAATGGTTTCCCCATATTTTGCTGCATTGATTTTAAGGTTATGCAGTAATTCAGTCGACATTCAGAATGTTGACACCAGAATGTTGATATGGATAGAATGTCAGGATTTAACATTTTGGATTCACAATGTCGACACTGGCATATTGTCAAGATTGTCAGAATGTCAACTGTTGATTTTAAGCTTGTTGCTAATTAGGGTTAGGGATAGGGTTAGGCTGTAGTTAGTATTAGGGTTATATTAGGTTTAGGGATAGGGTTAGGCTGTAGTTAGTATTAGGGTTAAGATTAGGTTCATATTAAAAAGTAAAGGTAAAACTACATTGTCGTCATGCCAAATGTCAACAATCATAAAGTCGACATAGTTAATGTCAACATGTCAGTGTCAATATTGTGAATGTCCACTTTCCCTCCTTGTCAACATTCTAAGTGTCGGCATTCAGTCCATGTTGACTTTTTTTATACCACACCCATTTAAAGATCTTATTTTAATTTAATAAAAAAACCATTTCTATCAAGCAAGTTAAGTGATGTGCAAAACTGTTTCACTAACTGTTTTCACTAACTGAATGAAAGTGGGTTGATGAGCTGATTTTTGTTACAGTATATTTGTATTCTTCTGTGACTGAATCCAATAAGCCAATAAGCAATGCACTGCATAGTATTGGCAGTAATACTTCACTTTTCAAACCTTACAATATACTCAATCAAAACATCATCTATATGTGATGACCCATAAGTTGGAAAAAAATGCTAAATATGATAGTTTAAGTGTTTCTCAAGTTGCTATACTTGTTCTTGTCATGCTGTCATGCTGTAAACCTCCTGGTTAGCTATTTACAATGTTGGAAAATCAATAAGAAGGTAATAACACTAGAGTCCCTTAGATTGCGTGAAGCAGTTTTAATTCTGAGTAACGTTCAGCACAGCAAGTACAAGAAAGTAACTGTAAATGCAATAATCACTCACAGAACTGAAGTCATGTAGAAAGAACAGTGTTCCTAAATTCTATACAAAATTATAGATAGTTAAACTAATTCTACAATATGGAAGTTGGTACAAAAGAAAGAGTAATTTGGCACAAAAAGCATTAAAGATGCACATGATTACTTAGATACAATATACATCTGGCAAGCTGTCACTTGTAGTTATAACATTTTGTTTTTCTAGCCTAGGAATACAGAGATGTTCAGTTAATACATTATTAGAAGCAGAATATCTTGTCTGAAGAGTTATCAGTGTTCTTTCTTGCCTGAGGCTTTGTATTTACATAAAAAATGTGCAACTGCAAGATGTCTTGAGTTTCATGATCTGAGAAAATGCATTATTTGGTAACATTTGCTCTAAGTATTTGTATCACCTACCTAATGGATGATTGCTATTTTATATTATCCACTGTCCTTACACTGTCCCTACAGCTAGTCCTTTAGAGTTGCATTTACCAGGGGCATTTTAAGACTGCAGGAGTTCCTGGTGCAGAAGTCTATGAGCTTCCTACCCCCTGAAAAAAATGGAAGATGGTGCATGTACAGAACATCACAAATACCGTGGGGCTGATACAGAGATGCACGCTATTACAGATGTGACCGTGACTTTTTATGGAATCACAGCGGCAGTAATATGCAAGCTTTACCCTTCTGTGTTAGCGAGTGCCGGAGAATGCAAGCATTTTGCCTAGCTGTTCCTATTGCCAGCGAACCTGTATACATCACTATAAACTCACTGGAACATGTGCAACAGTAGGGGTTTTCAGTATTTTTTTAGCATGTGCATTAGCAAATAATCACTCAACTCCACCATCATTGGCTTTGCATTCTGTTTGCGTCCACCTCTGTATCAGGTCCCCTGTTTGAGTCTCCTGCATACAGTATGTGCCATATTTCTGACACTATCTTCAGGATTATATCACTACACCCATTATATATATGTCACTTGGATAAACCATTTTAAGGTGAACAGTATATGACTAGAGCCTCAGCACATTCATGTATTTAATTATTAGTACATAATATGCATCTGTGAAGCACTACTTACACTATATTTGCCATATAGTCAGTGAGGGTATATTTGGTAGGAAGCATCACCTAGGCATTTGTCATATTTCATTAGTGAATCATTAGTGAATCCTGTATGCTTGCACTCTGTTCCTTTAATTGAAGTGACCCATTCTAGCCTTTTTTTGAGGTCTTAAAAATAAATTCAAAACTACTTTTGCATACTGTACATCCCGTCTGCCATTTTGTCTGTGTCTGGGAATGGGTGAGTTTTATTAGCCTCTCTACTGTGGTGTGAGTGAGTGAAGAAGCAACAGTGCTGCCAAGAACAGAGTGTTGGAGTAATAGTGTATTCCCGCCACCACACCACAAACCAGTAACATCGGGACTGTGGTAATCCAACACACTTTAACATCTACTATAAATTTATTTGAGGTAACACACATTTACAAACTTTATATATAAGTATAAACCATTAAACATGTACACAATGCCCTGCTCTTGTCTTGTCTCTAAAGGTGACCAGTAATTAGCATTGAAATCACTTCTTGCCCTAGCTTTTCTAAATACACTAATTTCTTTTGGCATATCCAGGCATCAATTTTATCTTTTAAATACTGATGACTTATTGTTCATATTTACTAATGATGATTCTTAGGACCACATTTAGTAACGAATTTTATCACCAAAACGAGTGATAAATTTCACTGTGTATGATAAATGGTGTTCCAGCCAATCAGCTCCCAACTGTCATTTTTCTAACAGTTGACAGTCAGGAGCTGATTTTCTGGAGCACCATTTATCATACACAGTGAAATGTATCACTCATTTTGGTGATAAAACTCGTTACTAAATGGGGGCCTTAGACTGCTCCCTTTCACTTTCACACAAAATAAAAACACCCAAATACCTAAACAACCCCCACATCATCCCTAAATAAACTAATATCACCCACTAGATGAGCCCTAAACTACTGCTAAATCAACCCTAAAATGGCCTAACACCTCTCATCATAATCAATGGGGGAGTCGTTGATAGCCATCACTAGTATTGGGTGACTGTAGGTGGAGTGATGCCATGGCCTGTTGGTCCAGTGAGTGAAGAGGGGATGGAGTGATACATTTCTGTGTAATTTGTCCTGTCAGAGAAAAGTCTGGGAATCTGGTCAAGTGGGAAAGCTAGATTCCTGTCAGGGGCAGAGGCAGGATTGATGTGTAAGTAGCAGTAGAAGGCAGTTGCTACAAAAGAGACGGTTCCTGTGAGGAAAAAGAGCAATTGATGGGGTGAGCTGGGGGCTGTGCCAGAATCTCTTTCTAAATACATTACTTTAAAGATGGTGTGACTTTACCAAACAGGGCCCCAATATTCTAGAATCTGGCCAAGCAGCAACTGAGCTTATAACACAAGAAGTTGCAAAACAAAGCAAAGAGCAAGGACTGGTTGGAGACTGTCTGCTAACTATCCCAATTGTGGTAGGACTGTCTTATGCACTCAGGACTATATACAGTTAGGGAACATGTTCTTCTGCATACTATTGTATTTGAAGGGGGTCATATGAAAATGGTTGTAAGAAGTCCAACTCCCCAACTCCCGCAAGATAAATAGCTGTACTCACTCCAGTGGGCCACATCCTGTTTATTTGACTATTTCAAACTGAAAATCTGGCTACACATATTGTACCAAAATATGCCACTATCACATCAATTTTCAGGGTCACTCTGTACTCCTAATCCGTCATTGCTGCTCTGAAATATGTCAGAGTGTGACTGCAAATTCCACACAATATTGAATTTAGGTGGAAGGGTGATACCAGCCTAGAGTTGTATCCTATGAGCGGGAAAGCAGGATGCCCTTCCTTAGTTTATGTAAATGGTTGTAAGATAGATACAGTAATTAAATCAGCAATTATTTGTGCAATAATGATTCACTGAACATCCACCCTTTTCACTGTTTCCCTTATCTCTTTGTAGAAAATAGCACTTTGTAACTAATGGGCCTGATTCAGAGCCGTTCGCTATTTGCGGTCGTTCGTTCAAAAACAAGGGGTGGCTATTCAAATGATCCGTTCGCAAATTGCAGTCTGTTCCCACCTCTAAGTCTGAACGAGTGAGCAAAACATACGCTCGTTTTTTTGATAAAAACGCCCCCTGGCCGCACGCACCATACGTCATGTCCGCTATTTATTAGATTAATCGAGTACATCGTACAGCGTATGAACTGCTCGCTATTCTTGTGGTTGGTGTTTTCAACCGCTATTTTGCGAGCAGTTCTGAGTTAAAAAAAACCAAGTGACGTGGTCAATGACGCTGCTGTATTAATTATGCACTCCCTTAAAACGCCCGTTTTGACCTTTAAGCACGCCTGCGTTCGGATCTCCACTCCCCGTTTTCAAGCACCTTCCCCTGTTACCACCCACATACGCCTCATTCTGTCACTCAAAATAGCAGGCATTCGCTATATTGCGTACCAACGATTTTTGGCCGCACTGACTGGTTCGCGCATGCGTACTAAAAACCGTACGCATGCGCAGATGTGCGAACATCGCTCGGAACGAGCGTACTGCCGCTAGCGAGTGGCTCTGAATGAGGGCCAATGTTGCTTATAAGAATTGAGATAAACACTTTTTTAGAGCATTATGAAGCCCATTTATCAATGAGTTTTATCATACACAACGAGTTTTAAAACTCATTGCCCATAAAAAATGGTTGTCCAGCCAATCAGCTCCTACTTCTCACCTGTTTGAAAAATGACAGTTGGGAACTAATCGGCTTGAGCACCATTTATCATATGCAAGGAGTTTTAAAACTTGTAGCATATGATAAAACTCATTCATAAATGGGCCCCTAAGTGTTGTTCCTCATGGCTTTGAAAAAGGAAGAATGGTGCACCATACTATGGACCTGATTCAGAGTTCTATGCAGATCCAATTTTTACATACAACTCTGATGGTTTGCTGATTGGTGCATGCGCAGGATCTGTGCTACACATGTGCCAATCTGTGTCTGTGACAACGGTCACAATGCCCATTAGGCCGCAGCGTGATTGATATGCTGTGGCCATTTGAGGGCGGGGAAGGGGCGGCAATCCCAGAAAATAGAGGAATGTTGGCCTTGTTTCATGGGTGTGCCGCGGAAAGTGTCTGCGTCTTCCGATGCAGCTTCATTGGCCCCAGAAGCGTGAATTTCATGGCCATCCTAATTAACTTGAGGGTTGATGTTCACATAAGTGATCCAATGGCTGCATCCTCAGACACAGCAGTTGAACACAGTAGCTGGCAGCAAGGCATCTAAGACACAGGCAGCATTACTGTAGCATAATTTTGCTTCACCACCAAAGACGCAATGGTGATCCGAATATCAAACAATTCTGAATCAAGCCCTATGTTCCAGATTCTTACAAAATTACCTTTATTTTACAATGAAATATATTCTTAGCTCTTCATCTTAAATCACTAGCAATTGAGGCTGTATATGGAAATAATACAATATGTGCACAAATAAAAAAGAAGGAAGTTAAGGCATCCTAATGTCTTACATTCAAGATTTAAAGGACACAGAAATATTGAAAAATATAGTGGAAGTAGTAAATGAAGGGTCAACCACTTGTGAGTACTGTAGGAGGTGATTTTTTTTCAGTAGCTAAATATATATGCTTATAAATGTCATCTTTATACTGCAATGATCATGCACATTGGATACACAGATAGATTAAGATCTTGTTCAGATACAGCTGTGAGAGTGCTAATCCACTAATGCACGTATAAAGTTTAATGTAGCATGCAAGTCCTGCTATTCGTAAATGATCCTCAATGGGTCACACTAATTAGCAGAATAAACTTCACAGAGATATTGTGTTCTGGAGGATAGATTCAGGGTACAGATTATTTGGTAAAAGTTTTACAAACATTTTCTTGTGCGCTATATAAATAACTGCAAATAAATAATTATTGGTTTTCTTTACATTGTATTTATGAACATAAAGGTAGGTTAGTGTACAGGATCTAAAAGATATCAGCATAAAATTGCGCTAAAATACGTGATGTTCAAACAAATATCATATATCAAATACTTGCCAACATTAGTTGTGATGTGTGGTTTGCTTGTCCATGTATCTCATATACATGTAAAAAAACATGAAAGCATATAACAAAGTCTAAAAGTTTATCAATAGTCCTCTGTGAATGTAGAGGGAACGCTATGCTTCTTATCAATAAGGATCCCAATTCAACACAAAAGAGGTGCCCCCCTTCAGGACTGGAAATCAACCACTTGTCAGCACACACTGATAAGGATGCTTACATAATGCTCACTTGTAAGCCTGTGGTGTAAATGCACATAAATGCACACAACTTAAACATCTCTCATTTATGACCGGAACACAGGTGAAAGTGAAACTTAGGCCCTGATTCAGACCCACTCGCAAGCGGCTGTCCGCTCGCAAGTGGGTCGATGTTCTGCACTGAGCATGCGCACGACGGAGGGAGCTCCGTCGTGCGCATGCGCCAGACACGACGAGCGAAGGAAAGTCCTTCGCTCATTGTGTCTGATCAAAGGGGGCATGCTGTCGATGTTGATTGACAGCACGCCCCCTTTGGTGGGCGTGCTGGGGGCGTGCCTCCCTGACGGGGGCGTTCCCAAGGGAACGCCTCCCGTCAGAAGCCGGCCCACTGACATCACTAGTGATGTCAGTGGGAGTGATTTTGGCTCTGATAGAGCCAAAATCACTCCGGGCCTTGCGGTTGAAAACCTCAACCGCAGGCTCCGGCTCGCAGTTTCGATGGTCGCGATGGTCACGACCATCGCGGCCATCAAACTGCACGCTCGTATAGGCTGTGGGTGGTGACCCACAGCTATACGAGCGTCCAGGAGGACGCTCCATTTTTATGGAGGGCGGCCCTCATTCAGAGCGTGCGCTCTGCTCAGAGCGTACGGCTCTGAATGAGGGCCTTAGTGTGCAATATAAAACAGCACATTATATGTATACCTAGAAACACACGGGGGAATCACATAATCACCAATACACATGGTAAGATGGAGAATCACGTAGTCACCATTAGGAGATGAAACCGGAGACTTTCCCTTCTCTGGACTCAGTGAAACCATGGATCCGGCTAAGAATGGATTCCCCCAGTCACTTGCACTGATGTATTTCGACGCAACAGGTGTCAAGGATGACCTGACAAAAACACCTGTTGCATCGAAATGCGTCAGTACACATCGGGCAATAGTCATGTAATGGTTCTCAACTCCAGTCCTTAAATACCAACAACAGGTCCTGTTTTGTGGATTTCTTTAATCATGTGTTAATCTAATTTGTTGGGTCAGGGATTATTCCACCTGTTTAAACAGATAAAATCCTCAAAACTTGACCTGTTGGGAAAATTGAGTGTTGAGGTTGAGAACATCAACCAGTTAACAACAATGTCCTATTCCACTATAATCTTATATCTTTATTATCTGCTTAGTTAGCCTGTTATTGGTGCATGCATGTGGATACAATGAATCAATTAGACTCTTAGCAGGCATCTCTGCAAGCCCGAACCAGAACTGTATGAAGTGGTGATAATGCTTGTTTGGCAATTATGCTGTAAAAAGAGTTACTATCACTTCTCTTAAAGGTATTAAAATGCAGACTGTGGAAGTCCGTAGCTGGCAGCAAGAAACCAGAAATCAGAGACTTCTCCTTCAGTGCCCTCTGTAATTAATGCCATCATCATAGCCTGCTATAGTGGCAATGTGTTATGGGCACTTACTAAGCTGAGCTTATTGTTATTTATTGCCTAACACATACAGTAGCACGATGTGAAGATGGCACTATGTGTACCTACACTTTCTTGCTGTCGGCTATGGGCTTCCTCGCTCACGATTCACTTGCAGTGAGATCTCAATGTTATTTGAGATCTTGTGCTTGCACATTGGGGTCTCCCAGGAGTAATAATGTAGTGAATAAGGAGAAGGATAATGCACTATAGGACTTGCTGTGATTACTGGAGGGTTGAGTTTTCTCTCCCCACTATGGTGACTTACATATTAATACATTTCAGAACTAGAGCATCCTACTTTTCCATGAAAAATGGTGGAGCAGGAGCTGTAATAGTGCATAGAAAAGTGTCTTATTGCTATATTTACCCCCAAGTATTCAAAGGTAATCATCCAGTTTTATCAGCAAAACACCTTCCAGCTGTTGGCTAGTGATGTTTCTTCATTTTTTATTTTTTCAAGTGAAGCTGTTAGCATGCAATTATATAAAGTTTAATATAAATGTTTCAGTACAGTAATACCCCTTTCACACTACCGAAATAAACCAGGTTATTGCCAGGTCATCCTGGGTTATGGCTCAGTGTGTTAGGGTCCCTGAAAAGTAACCCGGGTAGTGACCAGGGTTGGACACAGGGAACGACCCAGGTCACGTTGCAGTGTTAACAGTCCGACTCGGGTCAGGCCTAAACTCAGCTGGTTGGTGTCCATGGAGCAGTCATTATCCACTTTTATGACCTCACAAGTTTAGCAGGGCAGAACTTTGTTCGGTGTGAACGTTGCCTACTTGGGAATAACATGGGTCAGAGGTGCAGTGTAAACAAGGTCTGACCTGGGTCTCATCTGAGACTGGCCGGTGTTCATTATACTGGGTTGGACCCAGGATTTTGGTGTGAAAGGGTTATTGACAGTGCTGTGTTAAAAGGCTTAATGTGACCATTGATTACAAATTTTGGCTAAACCATGTTAAAATGTGCAACAGGTAAAAGTTAGAGTGACATTTCATAATAGATAAAACATTGCTTAAAGTAGTAAAACATTTCTTATTTTTACTCCCCCCATTAAGTGTGTAAGCAAAAACAAATCACAAGTATTACACATCGTATAAGGCTTCAACGTGAATTTTGTATTAATTAACTCTGCCCCAAGTTATTCAACTTTTTTTAATGCTATGGTAATTGATGTCATATCTAAAAAATGGGAATGTCTTCTCATGAAGATTTGAAAATTATTACTACCTGTTATAGTGGTCATAAAGTAATAATATATTATACAGTGTGCAAATCAGTAGCAATACAGAAGCATAACTAGTGGCAACATATGAGCTGTTCCTGTTAGTTAGACCTTACAGTCTAAAACCATACTCATGTGCATAAAAAGTGCCATACTGATACAGCGATCTAAGGCAGCAGGTTATACAGGGAGTTCGGAAAGTACCTCCACAATTACTGTGTGCTAAGTGTGTGACAGTCCAAAATTTAAATAGGGGAGCCACACCAACTGCCAGTGAGTCCCAGCCGGTGATGTTTGGCAGCATTTAGGGTGGCAGTTGGTGTGGCTCCCCTATTTGAATTTTAGACTGCATTGCTGCTGCACCTGGAGCCGCCACTGTCTGTCACACATTTAGCACACATGGAGGGACTTTTCCGAATTTCCTGTAGATGGTAAACAGTGTAAGGACAAGGCAGAGAAGCAACATGTGATATACTGTATACAATGCACACTGATATGATATGGGTGCAGGTTTGGAACATCTGTTTGCTACTTGTAAGCTGTAGACTGCTATCAGTGGTAATTAGAAATACACCTTGTGGATGAGTCCATGGGCCAATGTAATAGGGTTCGAGTTAAAGTAAACATCCAACTCGCTCCTTCTTGCATTTTTTGAAGATGCGAGTTGGTGCCGGGACTTGCAAATGTAATAGACTGTGAACTTTTGGGCTCGAGGATAATACACTATGAAAATCTGTGCGAGTATTTCCCTATGTAAACTCACACCTTTTACTGCAACTAGCATTAAATGGTGCGAGTTATACAGAAGCCTTCACAGATCAGTGAGATCCGTGAAGACTTCTGTCTGTACGTTTTAAACAAAAAGACATGTACCCCCTCCCCAGAAGCATAACAATCCCTGGGCTTTGTACAACCTGTGCTGGTTTTTAAAATACAGGGGCCAAAATGTGTAGGGGTGCCCTGTATTTTAAGAACCAGCACCGGGCTATTTAAAGCCTGTCCTGGTTCTAAAAATACAGGGGTTCCAATGATGTAACTGCAAGGTTCACCTCAAGTAACCTTGCGGTTGCATCATTATGTACAATGTAACGGTTCCCAACATAAACTTCAATGGAGATTTCACACCATTGAAGTCTATGGAGGAGACAGGCTGACCACGCACAGCCAATCAGCAGGCAGCTCCAAAGGAGATGCCCACTGATTGGCTGTCAGCTCCTGCAGTGACTGGGCACATGTGGGCACCAGTCATTCACACGGAGGAAGGGTATGTGTACACACATTCCTTTCCTCCTGTCCGACATTGTTTTGAGTTTCTACGTTTTTTTATTTTAACCTCCTGGATGCCTACATGGACTGAAGAGGACATTAACAACACATAGGAGAGGTGAGTATGGATTTTTTATTACAGGTACCCTATGGATTCCTACTGGACAATGGGACATGATGGCATCAGGGATACTAGGTGAGTATGTGTAATAGGAAGTGTGAGTGTGCATGTATGTTATTATAATAAACTTTTACTGTAATGGAGTGTGGTTTCTGTGGTTTTTTAAGTATTTATTTTGATGTGGAACTACAGGTACCAGCGGG
Organism: Taudactylus pleione; assembly: GCA_031769625.1. Classification (NCBI taxonomy): domain Eukaryota; kingdom Metazoa; phylum Chordata; class Amphibia; order Anura; family Myobatrachidae; genus Taudactylus; species Taudactylus pleione. The sequence goes on along the minus strand of JAUIMM010000092.1, from coordinate 4,883,195 downwards.
CCCGTAATTCCCCGCATGCTGGTACTTGTGGTTCTCCAAGTACTAGGATGCAGAGGAGGCTTGCTGGGACCTATCATTCCACAGCTAAAGACAATATTTTCACATCTAGTTTTTACAACACACTACACTAGCAACCCGGCACCCACCAGCCAGGTGTGCCGGGGATAGACCCAGGCTCTCAGCCTGGGCCTGGGGTGCCCTGGAGAGGTGGACCTCTTTATTGGGGGGTCCCCACCTCCCGAGGGATCCCCAGCCTGGGCTAACTAGTGGTCAGGGGTAATGCTTTGGCTGGGGAACCTGGTGAAAGGGTTTCCCTGGCTGTGGCATTACCACCCCACTAAAAAGAGTCAGGTGCTGGTTATGGAAATTACAGGGGACTCCTACTCTTTTTGTCCCCTGTATTTCCACAACCAGGACCAGAGCAGAAAAGCCCTGTGCTGGTATTTAAAATATGGGGGCACCCTACACATTTTGTCCACAGTATTTCTAGAACCAGGACAGGCTTTAAATAGCCCAGTGCTGGTTCTTAAAATACAGGTCTTCCCTACACATTTTGGCCTCTGTATTTTAAAAACCAGCACAGGTTGTACAGAGCCCAGGGCTGGTTATGCTTCTGAGGAGGGGGTGCACATCTTTTTTTTTTTTAAAGAAAAAAGTATTTTCATATGTACACACAGAAACATGTACCTCATGGATCTGTGCATGTTTCTATGTTTCTCTGACCTGCTCAGGATAAACTTGCTATCCTGAATCTGGCCTATTGGTTTTGCGAGTTCTCATGCAATAATATGTGTGAGTGAAGCACTCGCACTCTATTACATTGCCCGAGTTCTACCTAGAGAATGGGAAAATATCTGGATGCAAGATGTTTTTTTGCGAATTATAGTAAAGCCCAAAATTTGTGAGTTTTACTATAGTCGCATCCTATTACATTTGCGAGTGAGTAAAAAATTTGAGTTTAGCACTAAACAAATTTGCAACCTATTAAATTTGGCCCCATATATCCTGAAGTCCAGGAATCTGTTCATGGAACTACCATGGTTAAGCTAATTGGGCATTTGGCTTTAAAATGTCATTTATAATAGATAGTGTAAATGGCTCAACCCCATATTTACATATTTGTTGCCCCTGAGAAACATATTAGAATCTGGGCAAGTGATACACATTTTGTTGTTCTTTGTAAAATTTCATGTAATTCTCTTCCTCTTCATACACAGCATAATGCAGAGTGTGGTACAGAGTAGAAAAATAGCTATTGGGTTTGTTAAAATATAAACAATATGCATAGCAGATTTGTTTTATACTCCCAGTTTCATCATATATTGCCCAGTGTTCATCACCGAGTGGGAAACGAGTTGGGGATAGTGCAGGGAAAGAACAAGAGGGTGGACAATGCTTCTCTTAATAACTTATAGTTTAGAGGAGGGAGTTACTGTATAAGTGGAAGGTGAACTGGGAGGAGATGAAGAGGGAAGGCTGAGGGCATGACTTGTAAAGAGGTCTGTTGGGCTTTAATGAACAGATGCATTTACAGGAGACATTTGAAACAATGCAGTCAGGTAGACAGTCTGATATGGATGGGAAGTGAGTTTCAGAGGAGAGGAGGAGGAGCAGTATGTGAGAAGTCTTGAATACAGGAGTGAGATAAGGCAATCACCACAGAGGCAGGGCAACAGTCAGAGATGGCAAGAGGGAGTATGCATTGAGAGGAGGTTGGAGATGTCTGAAGGGGAGGAGCAATTCAATGCTTGAAACATTGTGGGCTCCATTTCTCTGGATTCTATAGAGAAAGGAGAGCCCATGATTGAGTAAGAAAAGAGTAAAGGGGGGGGGTGTGGCTTGGCTGGCAAGAGGAGCAGACGTGCCTCAGGCAAGCTCCTGCGTCTCCACACATAACTGGGTGGTATTCTGGTGCTTCCCCAACCCCAGCACACTACTAACAGTGCCTCTACCTGCCTCTACCTGCTCCCCTGTAAATAGCCGGGCTCCCGCTGGTTTCCGGTCACCTGCACGCCGAATATCCCGGCCGCGGCCTACACCACCTCAAAGCCGCGGCCTCTATTTTGGTGGCTTCCCGCCGCCACGACTCACGGCAATCGCCTCGTCTAGCCGCAGATTCTCCTCCTACCTCCCCCCAGCGTCTCCCCGGACCACAGGATTTATTACCCGGCTGCAGGGAGGGCCCCAGTCTGATGGTTCCCAGCTCTGCAGACCCGCGAACGGACCCGGCTGCCATCTTGCAGGTGGCACTGACGCTGACTCCGGCCACAGAGGTAGCTGCTGTTGTCCCTAACCTCTCCATACTGCCTGTGTTCTTTGAAAGTGCCCCTTTTTGCCTTAAGAGGATATGGTCTGATACTCCCCAGATATCTGCAGCCCTGAAGTGACACTGAAGTGACTTTACCTGAGCTATCTCCATTTATGATTTGCGCCCTCTGGTGGCTGCTCACTGCTATTACACTGGATTATCCAATACGCCCTCTGGTGGCTGCTCACTGCTATTACACTGGATTATCCAATATAATTTACATGTCCCCACCATATTCTCGAGTTTACTCTTATATGGCCTAGACACTTTCTGCACAGCTACACCCTCCACTTTACGGCTGCAACCGGAGAGTGGTTCATCCCATGACAACACCTGTAATACATGGAAATGGGCCGCTCCGCATGCTGATGCCAGCTTAGCCATCTTCTAGGGGGAATGGTCTAATGGCAGCCTTGACCGCCGTATACTCTGTTCACATATAATTTCCACGGTGCCTATCTTTTTTGCTTCGCAGTTAATATTTACTTCTTGCCTCATGATGAAAGACAGGAAAAGCTCTCAAAAAGATGGGAAGATACCCCAAGCAAGGAACTCCACTCGCATGACGGATACCCCTACCTCCTCCGATTTGCGACAGTTTTTACAACCACAAGAACATGTCCCTTCTGGTGAGATCTCATCCCCTTCCTCCCCTAGGTTCTCCTTGGCCTCTGATTCCCCCTCCATGACAGAGGAACATACCTTGGGCCTGGATCTTACATCAGAGATGGGCGGTATTTCACAGATTTTGCAGCTTCTACGCTCCATGCCGACAAAACTGGATTTTGAACAGTTGGAACGCAGGATCCAGGATACTGTCCATTCCGAGATTGCATCCATTCAAATGGAGGTGTCTCAGCTGGGCACTCGACTAAATTCTCTGGAAAATTTCACCTCTGAATCTGCTGTTGCTCACAATGCTCTTCGGGCAGCTGTCCTCCGTCAGGCAGTTGAATTTCAGTGATTTCAGGACCGACTGGATGATTTGGACAATAGAGGGAGACAAAACAATTTGAGGATTCGAGGTGTTTCGGAGGATGTCCCTCCACAAGGCATCACTGACTTTCTTACCAGAGTTTTTAACGAGCTCCTGGGCCTGACCCCGGTTCTCCGATTGACTTTGATAGAGTCCACCGTGCACTACGGCCTAGAGGAGCACTGTCAGATCGACCGAGAGACATTATATGTCGCCTACACTATTATTCTCAGAAGGAAGATATCCTCCGCAAGATCTGTCGCTTGGATGTTAGCAATATTGATGATCAACTGATCCAAATCTTCCAAGACCTATCCTGGATGACCCTCCAAAAACGTAGAGCATTACAACCTCTGACTGCTGAACTCTGCAAACTCGGCATCAAATACAGATGAGGTTTTCCCTTCAGCCTTCAAGTCTCTCACAACGGCAAGCTGTCTACCTTCAAGGATCCAGCTGATCTTGCTTCTTTCTGCTCTGCCTTAGACATTCCTCTCATCGCTCTCCCGGATTGGCAGGAGTCTTTGTTGCAGTCTATCCTGCCAGAGCTTTCTCATCCCAACAATGATTGGCATCTAGTACAACGCAACCCGAAACCCCCTGTGACTCAACGTACATCCATGGCACCAGCTCCACTATAACGGCTCATATTAAGATAGAATTATTAAGCCTAAGATAAATATTAAGCGTAAGATAGAATTCACTAATGAAGTAGGTATAAAACCAATGTGCCTTACTACGGTCTCAACAGGAGATGTTTACTTTCTTTTTGTGTTTATACATAGGGACTGATGGACAAAAGCTTCCTTTCTGGCTTTATCTCCCTTCTATTTTCATATATATGCTCCATTGTATTGTGTGTTTATATGCTAAATAGGCATTTTGTATTTTTCTACTGACATTTCTGAGTGATGCAATCAAGTATTCGTTTTGCTAATATGGTATAGGCTTTACTCTGTTTCTAATGTTTCATATAGTGTTCAGAGTATACTCTATTCTCTGTTTTATATTCTGTATTCTAAATAAGGTTGCTGTTGTCACAGACCCCCGATGACCCCATAACCTCCTCGTTTTTCTTGGACTCGGTCATGCCCCTCATGCCCGAGCTCCCAAGTGGCGGTATTGTATTGTTTTTACTCGTTTTATTTTATTTTTCTCCCTGTCCACAAATTTTTCTTTATTTAGTTTTCACCATGTGTTGTGTGTTTTTTGTTTTATTTTTCTTTCTTCCTTTTTTCCCTAGTGTGTCCTTTCTTCCCAGCAGAGTTGATGCCCTCCTCCTCAGCTTGTGTTCTGTACTATGCATAGTAGATGATGGCGGTTAGCACTCAAGCATCGACCATTAAATTGGTCTCGCTCAATGCAAAAGGTCTAAATTTGCCTGAGAAACAGCCTAGACTGCTCCGAGACCTATTTGCAAATAAAGCTGATGTAGCGTTTATTCAAGAAACACATTTTAGGTCTGATGCAGCCCCTACCCTCAAAGACCATAATTTTCCTGTCTCCTTTTATAATAACAATAGTAAAAGTAAATGTCTCGGAGTTGCTATTTTCCTACCTAAGCATCACCCATTCCAAGATGTGACTTCTTTGGCTCTGGAGGAGGGCAGAACACTCCTGGTTAAGTGCTCACTGTATGGACAGCTTTATACATTTATCAACCTTTATCTCCCCAATCAGAATCAGCCTGCCTTTCTTTCTACAGTCCTCGACCGGATTGCCCCGCTGGTCGTGGGTATACCGGTTGTGGGCGGAGACTTCAATTGGCCTATCCAGCCGGAAGTTGATGTTTCGGGATCCCCTGCCAGGTCCTCATTGGCTCCCCACCGCAGGGTTAGGTGCACCCTCCATGACCACCAGCTGGTTGACACTTGGCGACTTCAACATCCGGGCGACAGGGATTATACAATTTGTTCTCGACCTCACGATGTGTACTCCAGGTTGGATTATTTCCTTCTTCCACATAGATTTTTACACTTAATTCAGGCCACCACTATTGGTTTAATTACCTGGTTGGACCATGCCCCTATCGCTCTGACCCTCGAGACCTCTTGCCACCACTTCAAACAATGTGTATGGCGGCTTAATGAGCAAATTCTTGCCAATCCACGCTGTAAGTCTCAAATAATTGAATCAATTAATGACTATTTCTCTATTAACAAGACGCCCGAGGTCTCGGGGGTCACGGTGTGGGAGGTGCACAAATGTGTACTCCAGGGGAAACTCATCCAACTAGGTTCAATGTTAAAGCGAGAGAATTCAAGTAGGAAACTTATCCTGCTCCAACGACTGAAAGATCTTGAGACAACGCATAAGTCTTCCCCCTCCCCTCAGGTTTTGTCTGACCTGATTGAGACTAGAGCTGCCCTGAATGCCTTGCTCTTCGACGATATAAAAAAGGATTATAGACTCTGTAGGAATCGATTTTTCCAGTGGGGTAGCAAGCCGGGGAGATTGTTAGCGAGAGCCCTACATTCCCAAAGAGCCACTTTATATATTCAAATGGTCAAGGATTCTGGGGGTGTCAGGAGCACGCTTACCCATGACTTCCTGACGCATTTCGCTCATACTACACCAAACTTTACAACCTTCAAGACCCTCTGACTCCTGAGTCCCTGGCCTCGTCTCGGGAGCTTGTGGCCCAGTATCTCCGCGATTCTGGCCTGCCCAGACTGTCAGAGGAAGACAGTGTTTGGTTAGACTCTGCTTTTTCCCTTTAAGAACTCGAGACAGCGCTTAAAAACACACCATCTGTAAAAAGTCCAGGTCCAGATGGATTCACCATTGCATATTATAAACTTTTTAAAGACTCTCTTTTGCCCAAAATGCTTGATGCCTTTAATTCAATTTCGAATGAATGTGGGTTCTCCCCCCAATCTTTGGAAGCACACATTACAGTCATTCCTAAGGCAGGTAAAGACCCGACTCAATGCGCCAGTTATCGCCCGATATCCCTCCTTAATACTGATGTTAAATTGTTTGCGAAATTGATTGCCAATAGGCTTAAGACCCTGCTTCCTACCCTAATACACTCGGATCAGGTGGGGTTTGTGCCTGGGAGGGAGGCACGAGATAATACTACTAAAGCCATAGATCTAATACATTTAGCTTCTGGTGGGTCCGTTCCAGTGGTCCTGCTTTCCACTGATGCCGAGAAGGCATTTGACAGGATCAGTTGGATATTTATGGAAGGAATTTTGAAACACATGGGTTTCGGCCCTGTAGGCTTTTATTGAATATTAGCGCTTTATCGTTCTCCCACAGCACGGATTAAAATTAATGGTGCACTCTCGGACCCGGTAAAAATAAATAATGGTACCAGACAGGGGTGCCCTCTCTCACCCCTAATCTTTATACTATGTATGGAAGCCCTTGCATGCACTATTAGACTGAACCCAAACATCACTGGCCTCAAAATTGGTAATGCTGATTACAAATTGGCTCTGTTCGCAGACGACCTGTTAGCCGTCTTATCCAAACCGGTTGTCTCAATACCCAATCTGATGGTCGAATTTCAGAAATTTGGCTCTCTTTCTAATTTTAAGGTGAACTATTCAAAGTCTGTAGCTGTGAATGTGTCGGCCCCACCCCACTCCATAGATGGGCTCAAGCAATCCTTTTCCTTTTCCTGGCATCCCTCTAGCCTAACCTAAGATTCCTG